>CM074724.1:344293738-345034415 GCA_037306005.1 Rhinophrynus dorsalis | reverse complement strand
TGGGTACAATAATGACGCAAAATGGGTGCAATATTGGTGCAATATGGATGCAATATGGGTGCAATAATGGTGCAATATGGGTTCAATACTGGTGCAATATGGGTGCAATAATGACGCAAATTGGGTGCAATTGGTGCTATATGGGTGCAATATGGTTTCAATATTGGTGCAATATGGGTGCAATAATGACGCAAATTGGGTGCAATATGGGTTCATATATGGTGCAATATGGGTGCAATAATGATGCAATTGGGTGCAATGTTGATGCAATATGGGTGAAATTAATGACACAAATTGTGTACAATCTTGGTGCAATATGGGTACAATAATGACGCAAATTGGGTGCAATATTGGTGCAATATGGATGCAATATGGGTGCAATAATGGTGGCAATATGGGGTTCAATACTGGTGCAATATGGGTGCAATAATGACACAAATTGGGTGGCAATATTGGTGCTATATGGGTGCAGTATGTCTTTCAATACTGGTGCAATATGGATGCAATATGGGTGGCAATAATGATGCAAATTGGATACAATATTGGTGCAATATGGGTGAAATATGGATGCAATAAGTGTTGCAATATGGGTGAATAATGACGCAAATTGGGATGCAATATGGGTTCAATATTGGTGCAATATGGGTGCAATAATGACGCAAATTGGGTGCAATGTTGATGCAATATGGGGTGCAATATTACACAAATTGTGTACAATCTTGGTGCAATATGGGTACAATAATGACGCAAATTGGGTGCAATATTGGTGCAATATGGATGTAATATGGGTGCAATAATGGTGCAATATGGGTTCAATACTGGTGCAATATGGGTTGCAATAATGACGCAAATTGGGTGCAATATTGGTGCTATATGGGTGCAATATGGTTTCAATATTGGTGCAATATGGGTGCAATATGGGTGCAATAATGACGCAAATTGGGTGCAATATTAGTGCAATATGGGTTCACTACTAGGTGCAATATGGGTGCAATAATGACGCAAATTGGGTGCAACATTGGTGCTATAATGGGTGCAATATGGTTTCAATATTGGGGCAATATGGGTGCAATAATGACTGCAAATTGGGTGCAATGTTGACACAATATGGGTGCAATAATGACACAAATTGGGTACAATCTTGGTGCAATATGGGTACAATAATGACGCAAATTGGGTGCAATATTGGTGCAATATGGGTGAAATATGGATGCAATATGTGTGCAATATGGATGCAATATGGGTGCAATAATGACGCAAATTGGGTGCAAAATGGGTGCAATATGGGTTTCAATATTGGTGCAATATGGGTGCAATAATGACGCAAATTGGGGGTGCAATGTTGACGCAATACGGGTGCAATAATGACGCAAATTGGATACAATAATGACGCAAATTGGGTGCAATATTGGTGCACTATGGGTTCAATATGGGTTCAATAATGATGCAAATTGGTGCAATGGGAGAAATATGGATGCAATATGTGTGCAATATGGATGCAATATGGGTGCAATAATGACGCAAATTGGGTGCAATATGGGTGGCAATATGGGTTCAATATTGTGCAATATAGGTGCAATAATGATGCAAATTGGGTGCAATGTTGACGCAATATGGATGCAATAATGACACAAATTGGTGCAATGTTGACGTAATATGGATGCAATAATGACACAAATTGGGTGCAATGTTGACATAATATGGATGCAATAATGACACAAATTGGGTAGAATCTTTGGTGCAATATGGGTGCAATATGGGTTCAATATTGGTGCTATAATGGGTGCAGTATGGTTTCAATATTGGTGCAATATGGATGCCAATACGGGTGCAATAATGATGCAAATTGCGATGCAATATTGGTGCAATATGGGAGAAATATGGATGCAATAAGTGTGCAATATGGATGCAATATGGGTGCAATAATGACGCAAATTGGGTGCAATATGGGTTCAATATTGGTGCAATATGGGTGCAATAATGACACAAATTGGGTGCAATGTTGACGCCAAATTGGATGCAATAATTGGTGCAATATGGGTGAAATATGGATGCAATAAGTGTGCAATATGGATGCAATATGGGTGCAATAATGACGCAAATTGGGTGCAATATGGGTTCAATATTGGTGCAATATGGGTGCAATAATGACGCAAATTGGGTGCAATATTGTGCAATATGGATGCAATATGGGTGCAATAATAACGCAAATTGGATGGCAATATGGTTCAATATTGGTGCAATATGGGTGCAATAATGATGCAAATTGGGTGCAATGTTGACGCAATATGGGTGCAATAATGACAAAAATTGGGTACAATCTTGGTGCAATATGGGTACAATAATGACGCAAATTGGGATGCAATATTGGTGCAATATTGGATGCATTTATATTTGCAATAATTATGCAAATTGGGGCAATATTGGTGTAATATGGGTTCAATACTGGTGCAATATGGGTGCATTAATGACACAAATTGGGTTCAATATTGGTGCTATATGGGTGCAGTATGGTTTCAATACTGGTGCAATATGGATGCAATATGGGTGCAATAATGATGCAAATTGGATACAATATTGGTGCAATATGGGTGAAAATATGGATGCAATAAGTGTGCAATATGGATGCATATGGGTGAAATAATGATGCAAATTGGGTGCAATATGGGTTCAATATTGGTGCAATATGGGTGCAATAATGACGCAAATTGGGTGCAATGTTGATGCAATATGGGTGAAATAATGACACAAATTGTGTACAATCTTGGTGCAATATAGGTACAATAATGACGCAAATTGGGTGCAATATTGGTTGCAATATGGATGCAATAATGGTGCAATATGGGTTCAATACTGGTGCAATATGGGTGCAATAATGACGCAAATTGGTGCAATATTGGTGCTATATGGGTGCAATATGGTTTCAATATTGGTGCAATATGGGTGCAATAATGACGCAAATTGGGTGCAATATGGGTTCAATATTGGTGCAATATGGGTGCAATAATGACGCAAATTGGGTGCAATGTTGATGCAATATGGGTGAAATAATGACACAAATTGTGTACAATCTTGGTGCAATATGGGTACAATAATAACGCAAAATTGGGTGCAATATTGGTGCAATATGGATGCAATATGGGTTCAATACTGGTGCAATATGGGTGCAATAATGACACAAATTGAGTGCAATATTGGTGCTATATGGGTGCAGTATGGTTTCAATACTGGTGCAATATGGATGCAATATGGGTGCAATAATGATGCAAATTGGATACAATATTGGTGCAATATGGGTGAAATATGGATGCAAAAAGTGTGCAATATGGGTGAATAATGACGCAAATTGGGTGCAATATGGGTTTCAATATTGGTGCAATATGGGTGCAATAATGACCGCAAATTGGGGTGCAATGTTGATGCAATATGGGTGAAATAATGACACAAATTGTGTACAATCTTGGTGCAATATGGGTACAATAATGACGCAAATTGGGTGCAATATTGGTGCAATATGGATGCAATATGGGTGCAATAATGGTGCAATATGGGTTCAATACTGGTGCAATATGGGTGCAATAATGACGCAAATTGGGTGCAATATTGGTGCTATATGGGTGCAATATGGTTTCAATATTGGTGCAATATGGGTGCAATAATGACGGCAAATTGGGGTGCAATATGGGTTCAATATTGGTGCAATATGGGTGCAATAATGATGCAAATTGGGTGCAATGTTGATGCAATATGGGTGAAATAATGACACAAATTGTGTACAATCTTGGGCAATATGGGTACAATAATGACGCAAATTGGGTTGCAATATTGTGGCAATATGGATGCAATATGGGTGCAATAATGGTGCAATATGGGTTCAATACTGTGCAATATGGGTGCAATAATGACACAAATTGGTGGCAATATTGGTGCTATATGGGTGCAGTATGGTTTCAATACTGGTGCAATATGGATGCAATATGGGTGCAATAATGATGCAAATTGGATACAATATTGGTGCAATATGGGTGAAATATGGATGCAATAAGTGTGCAATATGGGTGAAATAATGACGCAAATTGGGTGCAATATGGGTTCAATATTGGTGCAATATGGGTGCAATAATGACGCAAATTGGGTGCAATGTTGATGCAATATGGGTGCAATAATTACCAAATTGTGTACAATCTTGGTGCAATATGGGAACAATAATGACGCAAATTGGGTGCAATATTGGTGCAATATGGATGTAATATGGGTGGCAATAATGGCTGCAATATGGGTTCAATACTGGTGCAATATGGGTGCAATAATGACGCAAATTGGGTGCAATATTGGTGCTATATGGGTGCAATATGGTTTCAATATTGGTGCAATATGGGTGCAATATGGGTGCAATAATGACGCAAATTGGGTGCAATATTAGTGCAATATGGGTTCACTACTGGTGCAATAAGGGTGCAATAATGACGCAAATTGGGTGCAACATTGGTGCTATATGGGTGCAATATGGTTTCAATATTGGGGCAATATGGGTGCAATAATGACGCAAATTGGGTGCAATGTTGACACAATATGGGGTGCAATAATGACACAAATTGGGTACAATCTTGGTGCAATATGGGTACAATAATGACGCAAATTGGGTGCAATATTGGTGCAATATGGGTGAAAATATGGATGCAATATGTGTGCAATATGGATGCAATATGGGTGCAATAATTGACGCAAATTGGGTGCAAAAATGGGTGCATATGGGTTCAATATTGGTGCAATATGGGTGCAATAATGACGCAAATTGGGGTGCAATGTTGACGCAATACGGGTGCAATAATGACGCAAATTGGATACAATAATGACGCAAATTGGGTGCAATATTGGTGCACTATGGGTTCAATATGGGTTCAATAATGATGCAAATTGGGTGCAATGGGAGAAATATGGATGCAATATGTGTGCAATATGGATGCAATATGGGTGCAATAATGACGCAAATTGGGTGCAATATGGGTGCAATATGGGTTCAATATTGGTGCAATATAGGTGCAATAATGATGCAAATTGGGTGCAATGTTGACGCAATATGGGTGCAATAATGACACAAATTGGTGCAATGTTGACGTAATATGGATGCAATAATGACACAAATTGGGTGCAATGTTGACATAATATGGATGCAATAATGACACAAATTGGGTAGAATCTTGGTGCAATATGGGTGCAATATGGGTTCAATATTGGTGCTATATGGGTGCAGTATGGTTTCAATATTGGTGCAATATGGATGCAATACGGGTGCAATAATGATGCAAATTGGATGCAATATTGGTGCAATATGGGAGAAATATGGATGCAATAAGTGTGCATATGGATGCAATATGGGTGCAATAATGACGCAAATTGGGTGCAATATGGGTTCAATATTGGTGCAATATGGGTGCAATAATGACACAAATTGGGTGCAATGTTGACGCAATATGGGTGCAATAATTACACAAATTGTGTACAATCTTGCTGCAATATGGGTACAATAATGATGCAAATTGGGTGCAATATTGGTGCAATATGGATGCAATATGGGGTGCAATAATGACGCAAATTGGGTACAATATTGGTGCAATATGGGTTCAATACTGGTGCAATATGGGTGCAATAATGGCGCAAATTGGTGCAATATTGGTGCAATATGGGTGCAATATGGTTTCAATATTGGGGCAATATGGGTGCAATATGGGTGCAATAATGACACAAATTGGGCGCAATATTAGTGCAATATGGGTTCACTACTGGTGCAATATGGGTGCAATAATTATGCAAATTGGGTGCAATATTGGTGCTACATGGGTGCAATATGGTTTCAATATTGGGGCAATATGGGTGCAATATGGGTGAAATAATGACGCAAATTGGGTGCAATGTTGACGCAATATGGTGCAAATAATGGACAAATTGGGCACAATCTTGGGCAATATGGGTACAATAATGACGCAAATTGGGTGCAATATTGGTGCAATATGGGTTCAATCTTGGTGCAATATGGGTGCAATATGGGTGCAATAATGACGCAAATTGGTGCAATATTAGTGCAATATGGGTTCACTACTGGTGCAATATGGGTGCAATAATGATGCAAATTGGGTGCAACATTGGTGCTATATGGGTGCAATATGGTTCAATTATTGGGGCAATATGGGTACAATAATGACGCAAATTGGGTGCAATATTGGTGCAATATGGGTGAAATATGGATGCAATATGTGTGCAATATGGATGCAATATGGGTGCAATAATGACGTAAATTGGGTGCAAAATGGGTGCAATATGGGTTCAATATTGGTGCAATATGGGTGCAATAATGACGCAAATTGGGGTGCAATGTTGACGCAATACGGGTGCAATAATGACGCAAATTGGGTACAATAATGACGCAAATTAGGTGCAATATTGGTGCACTATGGGTTCAATATGGGTTCAATAATTATGCAAATTGGGTGCAATGGGAGAATATGGATGCAATATGCGTGCAATATGGATGCAATATGTGTGCAATAATGACGCAAATTGGGTACAATATTGGTGCAATATGGGTTCAATACTGGTGCAATATGGGTGCAATAATGGCGCAAATTGGTGCAATATTGGTGCAATATGGGTGCAATATGGTTTCAATATTGGGGCAATATGGGTGCAATATGGGTGCAATAATGACACAAATTGGGCGCAATATTAGTGCAATATGGGTTCACTACTGGTGCAATATGGGTGCAATAATTATGCAAATTGGGTGCAATATTGGTGCTACATGGGTGCAATATGGTTTCAATATTGGGGCAATAAGGGTGCCAATATGGGTGAAATAATGACGCAAATTGGGTGCAATGTTGACGCAATATGGTGCAATAATGACAAATTGGGCACAATCTTGGTGCAATATGGGTACAATAATGACGCAAATTGGGTGCAATATTGGTGCAATATGGGTTCAATCTTGGTGCAATATGGGTGCAATATGGGTGCAATAATGACGCAAATTGGGTGCAATATCTAGTGCAATATGGGTTCACTACTGGTGCAATATGGGTGCAATAATGATGCAAATTGGGTGCAACATTGGTGCTATATGGGTGCAATATGGTTTCAATATTGGGGCAATATGGGGGCAATAATGACGCAAATTGGGTGCAATGTTGACGCAATATGGGTGCAATAATGACACAAAATTGGGGTACAATCTTGGTGCAATATGGGTACAATAATGACGCAAATTGGGTGCAATATTGGTGCAATATGGGTGAAATATGGATGCAATATGTGTGCAATATGGATGCAATATGGGTGCAATAATGACGTAAATTGGGTGCAAAATGGGTGCAATATGGTTCAATATTGGTGCAATATGGGTGCAATAATGACGCAAATTGGGTGCAATGTTGACGCAATACGGGTGCAATAATGACGCAAATTGGGTACAATAATGACGCAAATTAGGTGCAATATTGGTGCACTATGGGTTCAATATGGGTTCAATAATTATGCAAATGGGTGCAATGGGAGAAATATGGATGCAATATGCGTGCAATATGGATGCAATATGTGTGCAATAATGACGCACATTGGGTGCAATATGGGTGCAATATGGGTTCAATATTGGTGCAATATAGGTGCAATAATGATGCAAATTGGGTGCAATGTTGACGCACATATGGGTGCAATAATGACACAAATTGGGTGCAATGTTGACGTAATATGGATGCAATAATGACACAAATTGGGTAGAATCTTGGTGCAATATGGGTGCAATATGGGTTCAATATTGGTGCTATATGGTGCAGTATGGTTTCAATATTGGTGCAATATGGATGGAATATGGGTGCAATAATGATGCAATTGGATGCAATATTGGTGCAATATGGGAGAATATGGATGCAATAAGTGTGCAATATGGATGCAATATGGGTGCAATAATGACGCAAATTGGGTGCAATATGGGTTCAATATTGGTGCAATATGGGTGCAATAATGACACAAATTGGGTGCAATGTTGACGCAATATGGGTGCAATAATTACACAAATTGTGTACAATCTTGGTGCAATATGGGTACAATAATGATGCAAATTGGGTGCAATATTGGTGCAATATGGATGCAATATGGGTGCAATAATGACGCAAATTGGGTACAATATTGGTGCAATATGGGTTCAATACCTGGTGGCAATATGGGTGCAATAATGGCGCAAATTGGTGCAATATTGGTGCAATATGGGTGCAATATGGTTTCAATATTGGGGCAATATGGGTGCAATATGGGTGCAATAATGACACAAATTGGGTGCAATATTAGTGCAATATGGGTTCACTACTGGTGCAATATGGGTGCAATAATGATGCAAATTGGGTGCAATATTGGTGCTACATGGGTGCAATATGGTTTTCAATATTGGGGCAATATGGGTGCAATATGGGTGAAATAATGACGCAAATTGGGTGCAATGTTGACGCAATATGGGTGCAATAATGACAAATTGGGCACAATCTTGGTGCAATATGGGTACAATAATGACGCAAATTGGGTGCAATATTGGTGCAATATGGGTTCAATCTTTGTGCAATATGGGTACAATAATGACGCAAATTGGGTGAAATATTGGTGCAATATGGTGCAATATTGGTGCAATATGGGTGAATATGGGTGCAATATGTGTGCAATATGGATGCAATATGGGTACAATAATGACGCAAATTGGGTGCATTATGGGTGCAATATGGGTTCAATATTGGTGCAATATGGGTGCAATAATGACACAAAATTGGGTGCAATGTTGACGCAATATGGGTGCAATAATGACAAATTGGTACAATCTTGGTGCAATATGGGTACAATAATGACGCAAATTGGGTGCAATATGGATGCAATATGGGTGCAATAATGACGCAAATTGGGTGCAATATTGGTGCAATATGGGTGAAATATGGATGCAATAAGTGTGCAATATGGATGCAATATGGGTGCAATAATGACGCAAATTGGGGTGCAATATGGGTTCAATATTGGTGCAATATGGGTGCAATAATGATTTAAATTGGGTACAATGTTGACGCAATATGGGTGCAATAATGACACAAATTGTGTACAATCTTGGTGCAATATGGGTACAATAATGACACAAATTGGGTGCAATATTGGTGCAATATGGATGCAATATGGGTGCAATAATGATGCAAATTGGGTGCAATATTGGTGCAATATGGGTTCAACACTAGTGCAATATGGGTGCAATAATGACACAAATTGGGTGCAATATGGTGCTATATGGGTGCAATATGGTTTCAATATTGGTGCAATAATGACACAATTGGGTGCAATATTGGCGCAATATGGGTGAAATATGGATGCAATATGGGTGCATAATGACGCAAATTGGGTGCAATATGGGTTCAATATTGGTGCAATATGGGTGCAATAATGACGCAAATTGGGTGCAATGTTGACGCAATATGGGTGCAATAATGACACAAATTGTGTACAATCTTGGTGCAATATGGGTACAATAATGACAACAAATTGGGTGCAATATTGGTGCTATATGGGTGCAATATGGTTTCAATATTGGTGCCATATGGGTGCAATAATGACTCAAATTGGGTGCAATATTAGTGCAATATGGGTTCACTACTGGTGCAATATGGATGCAATAATGGACGCAAACTTGGTGCAACATTGGTGCTATATGGGTGCAATATGGTTTCAATATTGGGGCAATATGGGTGCAATATGGGTGCAATAATGACGCAAATTGGGTGCAATGTTGACGCAATATGGGTGCAATAATGACAAATTGGGTACAATCTTGGTGCAATATGGGTACAATAATGACGCAAATTGGGTGCAATATGGATGCAATATGGGTGCAATAATGACGCAAATTGGGTGCAATATTGGTGCAATATGGGTGAAATATGGATGCAATAAGTGTGCAATATGGATGCAATATGGGTGCAATAATGACGCAAATTGGGTGCAATATGGGTTCAATATTGGTGCAATATGGGTGCAATAATGATGCAAATTGGGTACAATGTTGACGCAATATGGGTGCATAATGACACAAATTGTGTACAATCTTGGTGCAATATGGGTACAATAATGACACAAATTGGGTGCAATATTGGTGCAATATGGATGCAATATGGGTGCAATAATGATGCAAATTGGGTGCAATATTGGTGCAATATGGGTTCAACACTAGTGCAATATGGGTGCAATAATGACACAAATTGGGTGCAATATTGGTGCTATATGGGTGCAATATGGTTTCAATATTGGTGCAATAATGACACAAATTGGTGCAATATTGGTGCACATATGGGTGAAATATGGATGCAATATGGGTGCAATAATGACGCAAATTGGGTGCAATATGGTTCAATATTGGTGCAATATGGGTGCAATAATGACGCAAATTGGGTGCAATGTTGACGCAATATGGGTGCAATAATGACACAAATTGTGTACAATCTTGGTGCAATATGGGTACAATAATGACACAAATTTGTGCAATATTGGTGCTATATGGGTGCAATATGTTTCAATATTGGTGCCATATGGGTGCAATAATGACTCAAATTGGGTGCAATATTAGTGCAATATGGGTTCACTACTGGTGCAATATGGGTGCAATAATGACGCAACTTGGGTGCAACATTGGTGCTATATGGGTGCAATATGGTTTCAATATTGGGGCAATATGGGTGCAATATGGGTGCAATAATGACGCAAATTGGGTGCAATGTTGACGCAATATGGGTGGCAATAATGACAAATTGGGTACAATCTTGGTGCAATATGGGTACAATAATGACGCAAATTGGGTGCAATATTGGTGCAATATGGGTTCAATACTGGTGCAATATGGGTGCAATAATGATGCAAATTGGGTGCAATGTTGGTGCTACATGGGTGCAATATGGTTTCAATATTGGGGCAATACGGTGCAATATGGGTGAAATAATGACGCAAATTGGGTGCAATGTTGACGCAATATGGGTGCAATAATGACAAATTGGGCACAATCTTGGTGCAATATGGGTACAATAATGACGCAAATTGGGTGCAATATTGGTGCAATATGGGTTCAATACTGGTGCAATATGGGTACAATAATGACGCAAATTGGGTGCAATGTTGACGCAATATGGGTGCAATAATGACACAAATTGTGTACAATCTTGGTGCAATATGGGTACAATAATGACACAAATTGGGTGCAATATTGGTGCTATATGGGTGCAATATGGTTTCAATATTGGTGCCATATGGGTGCAATAATGACTCAAATTGGGTGCAATATTAGTGCAATATGGGTTCACTACTGGTGCAATATGGGTGCAATAATGACGCAACTTGGGTGCAACATTGGTGCTATATGGGTGCAATATGGTTTCAATATTGGGGCAATATGGGGGCAATATGGGTGCAATAATGACGCAAATTGGGTGCAATGTTGACGCAATATGGGTGCAATAATGACAAATTGGGTACAATCTTGGTGCAATATGGGTACAATAATGACGCAAATTGGGTGCAATATTGGTGCAATATGGGTTCAATACTGGTGCAATATGGGTGCAATAATGATGCAAATTGGGTGCAATGTTGGTGCTATATGGGTGCAATATGGTTTCAATATTGGGGCAATATGGGTGTAATATGGGTGCAATAATGACGCAAATTAGGTGCAATGTTGACGCAATATGGGTGCAATAATTATGCAAATTGGGTGCAATATTTGGTGGGTTTTTGGTTGGATTTGGGTTGCTTTTTGGTTGGGTTTTGGGTTGGTTTTTGTGGGTTTTGGGTTGGATTTGGGTTGGTTTTTGTGGGTTTTGGGTTGGATCTGGTGGGTTTTGGGTTGGATTTGGGTTGGTTTTCGGTTAGGTTTTGGGTTGTATTTGGTGGTTTTGGGTTGGATTTGGGTTGGTTTTGGTGGGTTTGGGGTTGGATTTGGTGGGTTTTTAGTTGGACTTGGGTTGGTTTTTGGTTGGGTTTTGGTTTATATTTGGTGGGTTTTTGGGTTGTTTTGATGGTGTTTTGGGTTAGATTTGGTGGGTTTGGGGTTGGATTTGGGTTGGTTTTGGTGGGTTTTGTGTTGGATTTGGTGGGTTTTTGGTTAGATTTGGGTTGGTTTTTGGTTGGGTTTTGAGTTGGTTTTGGTGGGTTTTGGGTTGGATTTGGTGGGGTTTTGATTGGATTTGGGTTGGTTTTTGGTTGGGTTTTGGGTTGGATTTGGTGGGTTTTGGGTTGGATTTGGGTTGGTTTTGGTGGGTTTTTGGTTGCATTTGGGATAGTTTTGATGGGTTTTGGGTTGGATTTGGGTTGCACCCATATTGCACCCTTAATGCACCCGTATTGCACCCATATTGCATCCTTAATGCACCCCTATTACACCCATTGCACCCATATTGCGTCATTATTGCACCCATATAGCAACACGTTAAAGCACAAAATGGTGAATGCGCCATTCAGAGCAACGCGAAATGTAGAATGTGCGTCACTTTATGACGTAAAATTTTAAATGCGACACTTCAAATGACGCGGCAACCCACATGTGTCATTTTATGATGAGAAAGTTTACATGCAACACTTCAATAGTAAACCAGGCCTAACCAAGGACTTATGTAGAGGTAGAACTAAATCAGCTTCCCGTGTATCTATGCCTCTTTTTATGCAGGTTAGTACCCTATTTGCTCTTGCAGCAGCTAAGTAACTTTGCAAACTGCTGTGAAGTCTATTGTCTATCAGTACTCCTAAATCTTTCTATAATGAGGTTTCCCTAAGTTGTTTCCCATTTAGTGTATTTGTAACATTTTTGTTTCTACAGCCAAAATGCATAACCTTACATTTATCTACATTAAATGTTATCTGCCACTTTTCTGTCCATTTACTCAAGTTATCTAAATGCTTCTGCAGAGAAAAAACCTCCAGCTCTGTATGTATTTCCTTGCACAGCTTATTGTCATCAGCAATTATCCCATTTCTAGATCATCAATAGACAAATTAAAAAAAGCATTGGGCCCAGTACTGAACCCTGTGGCACCCCACTTACAGCTTTAGACCAACTTGAAAAGGTTCCATTTACAACAACTCTCTGCCATCTATCATTTAATCAGTTCTCAATCTATGTACAGATGTCACACCCAGGGGCGGACTGACCATACAGGCATTCGGTCACGGACCGAGGGCCCGGGACCGAAGGGGGCCCTCCGCTGCCACCAGCAATTATAATTTTTACTCAGCGTGTCCGCTTGCCTTCCTGCCACGTAGGGGCCCGTCTGTAGCTTAGCACTCCCGCTACGTCCGCCGGAGTGCCGTTCTAGTAATATAGAGTGGTGGGAGATGACATCAGCTCCCAGCCTCTGCATTACTAGAGGAGCACGCGGGAGCTTCATGTCTAGAGATCTGTGCCGAAGGAGGCACAGATTTGTCAAACCACGACGCTAGACCACCAGGGACTGGAGGTAGGGGTAATGTGGAGATGGGGGCATTGTGGAAGGGGAAATGTGATGATGAAGGGGCGATGTGGAGATGGGGGCATTGTGGAAGGGGAAATGTGGAGATGAAGGGGCGATGTGGAGATGGGGGCATTGTGGAAGGGGCATTGTGGAGATGAAGGAGACATTGTGGAAGGGGCAATGTGGATATGAAGGGGCATTGTGGAAGGGGCAATGTGGAGATGGGGGCATTGTGGAAGGGGCAATGTGGAGATGAAGGGTCAATGTGTAGATGGGGGCATTGTGGAAGGGGAAATGTGGACATGGGGGCATTGTGGAAGGAACATTGTGGAGATGAAGGAGGCATTGTGGAGGGGGCATTGTGGAGGGGGTATTGTGGAGATGAAGGGGGCATTGTGGAGGGGCATATTGTGGAGATGAAGGGGGCATTGTGGAGGGGGCATTGTGGAGATGAAGGGGGCATTATGGAAGGGGCAATGTGGAGATGAAGGGGGCATTGTGGAAGGGACAATGTGGAGATGAAGGGGGCATTGTGGAGGGGGCATTGTGGAGATGAAGGGGGCATTGTGGAAGGGGCATTGTGGAAGGGGCAATGTGGAGATGAAGGGGGCAATGTGGAAGGGGAAATATGGAGATGGGGGCATTGTGGAATGGGCAATGTGGAGGTGAAGGGGGCATTGTGGAGGGGGCATTGTGGAGATGAAGGGGGCATTGTGAAGGGGCAATGTGGAGATGGGGGCATTGTGGAAGGGGCAATGTGGAGGTGAAGGGGGCATTGTGGAATGGGCAATGTGGAGATTTCTGCAAGGGGCCCAGACCTTTTTTTGGACCAGGGGCCCTGGGCCCTGTCAGTCCGCCCCTGGTGAAAGTGTTAACTGTTTGAGCACCAAAGAGCTATCCATGCAGTCAAATGTGTAGCATAGCTGTTTGACACTGAAGGGGTTTGAAGGCAGAAATAAAATTTGCAATTGCCAAAGAGGTATGCAACACATTCCACTGCATGTATACCTCTTTGCCTCTCAAACAATCGTTTCACTACCGCAAACGTACCCAATCCATTGTCTATCAATGTGTTCAATACCCCTGAAGTACTCAAAGGACTTAATACACACGGGCAACACCGTGCCTCTTTTGCTAGTATATATATATATATATATATATATATATATATATATAAATAGATGTATCTCTTTCTCTTACCCATTTTTGCTGTACTTTGTGCTTCCTTCACCAGAAAAACAGCAGCTCTGAGGACGGCTGCTGTTTTGTATCCCAAACATTGATCAATGTCTCTGGGGAAATCTACTAATGAAAAGGATTTAGGAGTAATGGTAGACAATAGACTTAGCAGTAGCATGCACTGCCAGCTGGCAGCTGCAAAGGCCAATAAGATATTGGCATATATTAAAAGGGGTATTGACTCAAGGGAGGAAGATATAATTAAGCCTCTTTACAGGTCCATGGTAAGACCCCACCTAGAATATGCTGTTCAATTCTGGGCGCCCTTTCTGAAGAAGGACATTATGGAACTAGAGAGAGTGCAGAGGAGGGCTACAAAACTAGTAAGGGGAATGGAAAGTTTTAGCTATGAAGAGAGACTAGAAAAGTTAAACTTGTACACACTAGAGAAACGGCGTCTTAGAGGGGATATGATAACACTATATAAATATGTTCAAGGCCCATATAAAGGGCTTTCAAAAGACCTGTTCATTAACAGAACAGTACACAGGACAAGGGGCCACCTGCTTAGACTTGAGGAAAGGAGATTTAATCTACAACAGCGGAAGGGTTTCTTTACAGTAAGGACAATAAAGGTATGGAATGCACTTCCGGAGGAGGTGGTGCTATCAAATACATTAGATGCCTTTAAAAGGGGCCTGGATACTTATTTAAAAGAGCATAATATAGAGGGCTATGCACGTTAGTATTGGGATTAATATTTAGTTAGGGCTTGTTGATCCAGGGAGAAATCTGATTGCCATTGGAGTCAGATGCCTTCTTTTGGGTCAGCGATGGTAAACAGGAATAGGAAAAGGGTTGAACTGGATGGACGCAAGTCTTTTTTCAACCTAAATTACTATGTAACTATGTAATAAATCTTGTTCTATTATTCTAGTTGAAGACCCGAGTGTGCTCATGTTTCCTATTTCCAAAATTAATAAAACCCGGGGATCGATTTAATTACCTCCATTAGTAAACCCAAACTAACGTTGGTAGTTTTAAGTCACCATTTGGTATTCTATTACCTGTGCTGTGACAAACTACTGACCATTAAAAAAGCACAACTGATACAAAATTAGAGCCTATTAAAAACAATGAAAAGCATAAGAATTTATGATTCAATTACATGTGGGGGCTACTACCATACTTTTTCTGCATTAAATTAGCTCATAACAAACCTAGGCATTGAGGGCCAGATTCTGTGCTAAATGTTAACTCCTGTTTTATCAAACCTTTTCCTATTGAAGTATATGGGGAAAACTGGAGATAAAAGCAGAGATGAAATTGGCACCTGTAGTAGAATCTGGCCCTGAGTCTCTAATGCATGTTAAAACAACCAACATGTAATTGGACAATTAAAAAAAAAAATGAAAAAAAAAAAGTATGTGCGCAATTAGGGATCCTTACACTAGTGATGTGGATGTATTGATATTGGTGACCTAAGCCCCTAAGCAACACAATATACAAACACACAACACACACACATGCAATACACAAACACACAACACACATTAAAATTCAACAAACCAGACATCAAGAACATTGTCTCATTTCTGGATTTACGTGGATATCAGGCAAAAATAGCCCTATATGTAAATCCACTTAATTTTTTAACCCTATTACTACCAGACAGGGATCACATTCTGTGTGTAGTCATGCATACAACTGCATAAGACTTTTTTTTTTTTTCGGGAAGGAAGGGGTTATGTTTTTATTAACTGCAGGGCAAAACCGTGCCAATATTCCTAATATATACATATATTTTCACAACACAACTCACTGTCTACATATATATTTATATTTATTTCAAAAAGATGGGCATCACCCATGGGACTTTTTCAAAATATTTATTAAAGAATTAGAAAGAAAAGGTACAGACCTCTCAGGGATTGTGCACCTGGGCCATAGTATTATTTTACAGTGAATGCTTTCCAAATCCTACTTTGTGTATATATATATATATATATATATATATATATATTTATATATATATATATATTAGTTTTAAATCCCACGTACATAGGCCAGCACTGGCGGCGATGCAGGGCAGGGCCTGTGTAAGAATTTTTGTCTACTTAGGCGAAGGTGCATTTAGGCGAAGCAACAGGGGGAAAAAGAGGGAGGAAAAATAAGGGATAACGAGTGGAATAAGGAGGCAAGGGGGTAAAAAGATAAAGGGGAAAGAGGAAGGAAGAGTTAAGAGTGGAATAAAGAGAAAGAGAAGGAGCAGATAAAGAGGCAACAGGGGGAGAAATAAAATATTTCTCTGCATCTTGCCTCCCTTGAACTTCTTTCACCCCTTTGTGCCTCTTTCTCCCCTTGCACCTCTCTATCTTGCCCCATGTACTTCATTCACCCCCTTGTGCCTTCTCCCCCTTGCACCTCTCTTTCTCCCCTATGTACTTCTATTACCCCCATGTACTTCTTTCACCCCACATTGTGCCTCTTTCACCCCACATTGTGCCTCTTTCACCCCTCTGTGCCTCTTTCTCCCCATGTACTTCTTTCACCCCCCTTGTACTTCTTTCACCCCTTTGTGCCTCTTTCTCCACTTGCACCTCTCTTTCTCTCCCCATGCACTTCTCTCACCCCTTGCACCTCCCTTTCTCCCCCCTTGTACTTCTTTCACCCTCTGCACCTCTTTCTCCCGCTTGTACCTCTTTCTTCCCTCTGTACCTCCCCCCCTTGTACCTCTTCCTCCCCCTTGCGCCTCTCTTTCTTCCCCCTATGTACTTCTTTCTCTCCCCTACCTTTTGCCTCTTTCTCCTCTCTGTACCTCTTCCCCCTCTTGCACCTCTCTTGCTTCCCCCTATGTACTTCTTTCTCTCCCCCCCGTGCCTCTTTCTCCTCTCTGTACCTCTTCCCCCCTTGTACCTCTCTTTCTTCCCCCCATGTACTTCATTCTCCCCACCTCATTGTGCCTCTTTCTCGCCTCTGTACCGCTACCCCCCCTTGTACCTCCTTAAGCCTCTTTCTCTTCTTCTCCACACTGCAAGCACTGATGACAGCTGGGACCACGTCACACGTGGAGATGCTGAGTGGTGCGTGCTGGGGTTTTCTTCCTCAGGTTCGGCACCAGTTTTAAACTTGCACTGGCCTCAGAACAGAGGAAGGAAAACACCAGCATGCTCCACGCGGCATCTCCACGTGTGACGCGGCCCCGGCGTCTCGGCTGTCATCATTGCAGGCAGTGGGTAGACAAAGTAAAAAACGTAACAAAATGGATAATAAATAAATAACTCTCCCCGTTTCAGCACCCCTCCGCTGCGGCCCCCTAAGGCGGCTGCTTAAGCCACCTTATGCTAGTGCCAGCCCTGGGTACATCTCCTTTAACCCATGGCTGCTAGAAAGGTCACCAATACATTGTGAAGCCAGACCACTCTGGCATCCAAAGGGTTTATCTTTTATAACCCTTATCTAGAATGTATAACCCTAGTGGGCACGCTTGCCAACATTGCAAAGCAATTTCCAGGGACAAGTTCCCCTGGGCAGTCACTGACAGAGTCACTAGTGTGCACAGTACCATGAAGAGTGACGTCAGCAGAAACCCTTGTACAGCAGACTTTATAGAACTCTCTACAGCAGAGTCTACCCACAGGTAAATCCTGCAGGAAATTATATAGATAAGCTATAGATATGTGAGGTAGCACTATCCTTTAACCCTCTGGCACACAACAGGGTTAAATGTTTAATGACAATCCCATAGAATATAGGGCTGAAATTCAGTTTTAAAGGTGACACGACACCTCCTAATAATAACCTTGCATTTACCTTACTATGGCCCAAAAAATTAAAATGGCCCTCAATGAATGTTGCCCTTGTGCCCTTTTTCAAGAGATAACATCTTCAGTCAGTGTTAGATATCATGTCCATAGAGGCAGACATGACAGTTGCTAGAAGGTTTTAAAAACTGAAGCATGAAGAGAGGATTGTACAATGTGTTGTGAAACAATTGCCTGGTCACCCCTCTGGTCCTTAAAGGGATAGTAATACTGCTAATAAGTGGAGGTACAAGTTTTCTTCATTCTTCTTTAAGCAAGTAGTGCTATATTTCAATACTTACAGTTTTATAGTTCAAGCCCATTTGAATCTGAAAGGTTCCCCATCCCACCCCTTCTAGCTGTCTCCCATCAGATGTAGAATCCTGTTGTGGGACCGGACAGATCTCAGTGAGGGACAATCTTCACTTAGTAAGTATAAGGAAAACCCTGTTTCCCCCTTGAAAAAGGAGGGCAGGATTTTCCTTATGTTCACTGAAAATTGTTAGTGATGAGCGAGCACCCCAATGCTCGGGTGTTCGGGTGCTCTGACCGAGCGCCCCCGGAGGCTCGAGTGCTCGGCCGAGCACCCGAGCCCCATTGAAGTCAATGGGAGGACTCGAGCATTACACCAGGCACCCCCTGCTCTGATGAGGGGAGGGTGCCTGGTCCATAGGAAAAGGGCAGAAAATGATGGAAACACCACAGAAATGGTTCATGGACAGCATAGGGAGGATGTCTGGATGCATCTTGGACTCCAACATCGCTGCTGGGAACGATCTTTCGCCCGTAGTACGCCATTTTTACAGACTGACCGTAAAACACACAAAAAGGAAGATAAAAACGACTTTAGGCGAAAAATTGTTACCAAACAGTATTTGCTGTATATTTACTTGTATATCATCTGCAAATTCTCCCAAAAATTTCCTCGATTTTTCTGAACTGAGGCCATGATTAAGAGGGAAACGTGCGCAGAGGCAAATTCTCCCAAAAATTTCCTTGATTTTTCTGAACTGAGGCCATGATTAAGAGGGAAACGTGCGCAGAGGCAAATTCTCCCAAAAATTTCCTTGATTTTTCTGAACTGAGGCCATGATTAAGAGGGAAACGTGCGCAGAGGCAAATTCTCCCAAAAATTTCCTTGATTTTTCTGAACTGAGGCCATGATTAAGAGGGAAACGTGCGCAGAGACAAATTCTCCCAAAAATTTCCTCGATTTTTCTGAACTGGGGCCATGATTAAGAGGGAAACGTGTGCTGAGCCGACCATCTAAAACATTATGGGTGAGGGTCTGCTGCGGAGCTGACCATCCTAAACATTATATGCGAAGGCCCGCTAGTGAGCTGACGCTATAAAACATTATATGAGAGGGCCCGCTAGAGAGCTGACCCAATAAAACATTATATGAGAAGGCCCGCTGGTGAGCTGACCTATACAAAAATTGTCAAACTGCGCCCGCTGGTGAGCTGGCCCTATATAAAAATTATATCACTGGGCCAGCTGGTGAGCTGGCCCTATATAAAAATTATATCACTGGGCATATGGAAGAGAGTCAACCATATACCCGTTTTTTGGGTGGAAGGGGTGAATGGGAATACAGAGTATTCCCATCATTGTAAATAACATATATAAAGTGAGTTTATGTTCCCCCGGGGCTTTCCTCCAGTGGAGTGGAGAAGTCAGGGGAAATCCAGGCCTTGTTCATTTTTATAAGTGTCAACCTATCAGCATTTTCGGTGGAAAGGCGGATACGCTTATCTGTTATGATGCCACCAGCAGCACTAAATACCCGCTCAGACAGAACGCTGGCGGCAGGGCAGGCCAGCACCTCCAAGGCGTAGAGTGCCAGTTCATACCACGTGTCCAGCTTGGACACCCAGTAGTTGTAAGGCACAGAGGGATCATTGAGGACGCTGACACGGTCTGCTACGTACTCCTTCACCATCTTCCAAAACTTTTCCCTCCTTGTGACACTAGGCTGCGCATCAGGGTGAGGGTGCTGGCGGGGTGTCATGAAGGTGTCCCACGCCTTGGAGAGTGTTGCCCTGCCTTTGTCGGAACTGCTGTGTACTCCCCTTTTCTCCCCTTCTCGGTTGGCCAAGGTAGCACGTACTCTGCCGCCAGCGTTGTCAGATGGAAAATTTTGGAGCAATTTTTCGACAAGAACCTTCTGGTATTGCACCATTTTGCTTGTCCTCTCCACCGGAGGAATGAGAGATGAGAAATTCTCTTTGTAGCGGGGGTCCAGAAGGGTGAACACCCAGTAATCCGTGTTGTCTAAAATGCGTATAACACGTGGGTCACGGGAAAGGCAGCCTAACATAAAGTCAGCCATGTGTGCCAGAGTACCAACAGGCAAGATTTCGCTGTCCTCACCAGGAGGATGACTCTCAATCTCCTCATCCTCTTCCTCCTCTTCTGCCCACCCACGCTGAAGAGATGGAACTAAAGTTCCATGGCTACCCTCTGTAGCGGAGGCAACCGTGTCTTCCTCCTCCTCCTCCTCCTCCGCCTCCTCCAATTGTCGCTGAGAAGACGAAGTGAGGGTGCTCTGGCTATCACCTTGTGTAAGCTCTTCCTCCCGCATTTCCACCTCTTCCACATGCAAAGCGTCGGTTTTAATTGTGAGCAGCGAGCGTTTCAGTAGACACAGAAGTGGGATGGTTACACTGATAATAGCGTTATCGCCGCTCACCATCTGTGTCGATTCCTCAAAATTGCGTAAAACCTCACAGAGGTCTGACATCCATTCCCACTCCTCACTTCTGATTACAGGAAGTTGAACCGAGACGCGACGACCGTGTAACAGCTGGTACTCCACTACTACCCTCTGCTGCTCACAAAGCCGGGCCAACATGTGGAAGGTGGAGTTCCAGCGCGTGCTCACGTCACACAGCAGCCGGTGAGCTGGCAATTCTAAGCGCTGCTGCAGCTTCAACAGGCCGGCTGAAGCTGTTGATGACTTACGGAAATGTGCACACACGCGGCGCACCTTGGTCAAGAGATCATGCAAATTGGGGTAGGTTTTTAGAAATCGCTGAACCACTAAATTAAATACATGCGCTAGGCATGGTACGTGTGTGAGCTTGCCTGCAACAGCTCTGAGGCCGTGTGCTGTTTGTCCCCAAGGCAGATCAGCTTCAGCACGGCCTGTTGACGCTTCCCCACTGCAGTGCTACACTGCTTCCAGCTACCGGCTGATGGGTGAGTGGCGCTGCGCGCAGAGAATTCGGAGGTGGAAACGGAGGAGGAGGAGCCAATAACGTAGGTGCTGGCGGAAACCCTGATGGAGGTAGGGCCCACAATCCTCGGCGTGGGTAGCACCTGTGCCATCCCAGGGTCCGAGTCGCTCCCAGCCTCCACGACATTCACCCAGTGTGCCGTCAGGGAAATGTAGCGTCCCTGGCCACAAGCACTTGTCCATGTGTCAGTCGTTAAGTGGACCTTCCCAGTAACTGCGTTGGTCAGGGCACGGGTGATGTTACGGGACACATGGTGGTGTAAGGCGGGGACGGCACACCGGGAAAAGTAGTGGCGGCTGGGGACTGCATACCGAGGGACAGCTGCTGCCATCAGGCTGCGGAAGGACTCAGTCTCCACAAGCCTAAATGGCAGCATTTCGATGGCCAGTAATTTGGAAAGGTGTGAGGTTAGTGCTATGGCCTGTGGGTGGGTGGCTGGGTATTTTCGCTTGCGCTCAAATGCCTGGGGTAACGACATTTGGACGCTGTGCTGGGACAGGGAAGTGGATGTGGTCGCTGATGGTGCTTCAGATGGTACAGGTGCAGGGCGGGAGGTATGCAGGCCTGCGCCTTCGACAGGCGATTGGCCGGCACCGAAAACAGGGGAAGAGGAGGCAGTGGTGTGGCCTGCAGACACAGATTGGCGATCCGGGCGTTCCTCCCACTTATTACGGTGCTTGGATGCCATGTGTCGGATCATGCTGGTGGTGGTGAGGTTTCTAGTGTTCATGCCTCGGCTCATTCTGGTGTTGCACAGGTTGCAAACTACAATTCTTTTGTTGTCCGCACTTTCCTTAAAAAAACGCCATACCGCGGAACACCTACCCCTTGGCAAGGGAGATTTACGCAAGGGGGTGCTCCATGGAACATTTGCGGGCCGGTTTGGTGCGGTCCGCCTTCTTTCTGTATCCACACCACTGCCTCTTCCAGCCTGTTGCGGTGCTGCAGATGGCTCACCCTCAGGACTGCTGTCATCGCTCGGCTCTACACCTTCCCAGGTGGGGTCAGTCACCTCATCGTCCACCAAGTCCTCCTCCACTTCCTCACTCTGATCATCCTCCTCATGTCTTGATCCCACCACATACTCAGTCATTGACAACTGTATATCATCCTCCTCATCAAGGTCTTGAGACAGTAATAGTGGTTGATTTAATGGCAACTGTGTCTCATCATCATCATCATCATCCACTTCCTTTGACCTTAAATGCCGTTCACCTCTGTCATCTTCTTGTGATTGGGTACCCTCTAGAGGTTGTGAATCAGGGCACAAGATGTCATGTTCCTCTGCAAGCGTGCTTGGAGAGAGGTTCAAATGAAGGATTGGTGATGAGACGAGCTCCTCACTATATCCCAGTGTGGGATCACTTCTTTGACCAGATCCTCTATGGTGGGAGGAAGGATGATCAGGGTGAGGATTATGTTGACCAGACTCTTGGCTACTGAGAGTGGACTTGGTGGAAGACAGGGTGGTGCTTAACCGACTGGAAGCAGTATCAGCTGACATCCAACCGACCACCTGTTCGCAGTGGTCGGACCTCGAGAGTGATGTCCTGCGACGCCCTGTAAACTGAGACATGAAGCTAGGTATGGTGGATGTTTTTCTGTCTTGTGCTCTGGCACCAGGCACAGTTTCTACGCGTCCTGACCCGCGCCCTGAACTATCAGGATCACATCCACTTCCCCGTCCCTTTTTACCCGCCTTCTTCATATTACACGGAATATGTGCTGCAAATCTGCAACTTTGCACAGTAAACAGAATGTTCTTCTTAACTGCGGCTACACACAGTGAATGGAATATGTGACTTTGATATTTTACAGTTTGCACAGTTAACAGAATGTTCTCCTAATATGCAACTTTGCACAGTAAACAGAATGTTCTTATTAACTGCGGCTACGCACAGTGAATGGAATATGTGACTTTGATATTTTACAGTTTGAACACTTAACAGAATGTTCTCCTAATCTGAAACTTTGCACAGTAAACAGAATGTTCTTATTAACTGCGGCTACGCACAGTGAATGGAATATGTGACTTTGATATTTTACAGTTTGCACAGTAAACAGAATGTTCTTCTTAACTGCGGCTACGCACAGTGAATGGAATATGTGACTTTGATATTTTACAGTTTGCACAGTTAACAGAATGTTCTCCTAATATGCAACTTTGCACAGTAAACAGAATGTTCTTATTAACTGCGGCTACGCACAGTGAATGGAATATGTGACTTTGATATTTTACAGTTTGAACACTTAACAGAATGTTCTCCTAATCTGAAACGTTGCACAGTAAACAGAATGTTCTTCTTAACTGCGGCTACGCACAGTGAATGGAATATGTGACTTTGATATTTTACAGTTTGCACAGTAAACAGAATGTTCTTATTAACTGCGGCTACGCACAGTGAATGGAATGTGTGACTTTGATATTTTACAGTTTGAACACTTAACAGAATGTTCTCCTAATCTGAAACTTTGCACAGTAAACAGAATGTTCTTCTTAACTGCGGCTACGCACAGTGAATGGAATATGTGACTTTGATATTTTACAGTTTGAACACTTAACAGAATGTTCTCCTAATCTGAAACTTTGCACACTAAAAAGAATGTGCTGCTAATCTGCAACTTTGCACACTGAACAGAATGTGCTCTAATCTGCAACTTTGCACACTAAAAAGAATGTGCCGCTAATCTGCAACTTTGCACACTGAACAGAATGTGCTCTAATCTGCAACTTTGCACACTAAACAGAATGTGCTGCTAATCTGCGGCTAGGCACAGTGAACAGAATATGTGAAGTTTTTTTTTTTATATCTCTGCCCCCCCAAACGAAATAAACTGCTGCCCCCACACACAGTAGTCCTAAAAAGGACTTTTGGGTCTTTTTTTTTTCACAATCGCTTTTCTTCTCCCTACACTGACTTTCCCTTCCTATCCTCATCTCAACCTGGCTAAGACTGAGCCGAACTCGCTGGTCAGGTGCTATACAGCACCCGATCACGGGTTCTGGCCAGCCAATCAGTGTAATGCCAGCAGCCAACATGGCTGCTGGCATTACACTGATGTCAGAGCTTCCCTGCACGTTTATTGGCTGCGCAGCAGCCGCGAAACGTGCGGGGAGGAGACCCGAACATGGCGGGCGAGCACATGCGGTACTCGTACGAGTACCGCCATGTGCCGAGCAGAGCGATGCTCGAGCCGAACCGAGCTTCGGCCGAGCATGCTCGCTCATCACTAAAAATTGTCCCTCACAGCTCTCCATCCAGACCAGATTGAGGTATGAGTGTCACAAGAGACACTCATACCACAAATAAACAAAATCATGTATATACCTAAACATATTGAAATATGGGGTCTAGATGTGTAACTGCTACTGACATTTCACACTAACACTTTATAATGACTTGGGTGTTTATGATAGGTCTTTCAAAATTATCTAATAAGTGAGCCATTCTTTATTTAAATCTGTAGTTTAAGTGGTATTTAGCATTATTAATCTGTTTATACAAACTATCCAGCACTTCCTGGTAGGAAATGGCAGTTGGACTGGAGAGTAGACTGTTAGTATATGACACAACAGGCTGTGCTGACAAGTACTGCTGAATATAAAGCGACATATAAATAAAGCTAAATATCTCCTAAACTATTATGTTAAATAAAAGATGACTAACATAAATATAAATATAAATAACTTTGAAAGCTCTTTCAAAATCTCCTACACTATTATATAGTGTAATTCCACATTAAATTATACTGACAAAGAAACCCTATTAACCCTTTGATTGCCAAAGCGGTATGCAGTGGGTTAATTCTAAGGCCCCAAAATCCATGACTTTAAAACTATTTATTGCTTTAAGTTATATTACAGATCAGAAGACAGTGACAGTTAGTTAATGACCTGCAGCAACCTTGGTCTCCACCAAACTATCACTGCAGCTCCAGCAATAAAGTTCAGTTTATCATACAATGAAAGAAAACACAACATGTGCCTCTCCAGCTGTTTTGGATACAAGTCATTTTCTGCCAGAGGCTGGCTGTTTTGGAATGATGTCATTTGTAGTCTCCATTAGCCAGATATTGCCTGCTCATGGTCTAGTGTACAGAACTCTGCCATCAGTACCCATTTGCTCAGATGGAACTTTACTGTTACTGTGAGGTCACTGTGATGCAGATCCTGAGAATCAGTTAGTGGGCAGCTCTCAGATCATTTCAATCAGTTTTGAGAATTACTTGTGGAAAGCCATGGCTTCACCACCGTGCTCAGGAAGTTTTTGGTTTATGCTCTTCATTTTGCTTCTAGTGCAAAAAACAGTGACTGGAGAGACCAAAAGTCAGATGAAGAATGATAAGATCAAGCCCCAGATGATTGGGATGGATCATCCTAATCCTATACATGACAGAGAGATGAATTTATTCCCTGCTCTGTTCTTTAGCCTGCTTTTTGTCGCAGTGATTGCCAGACCCGGAAGGCGAGAGGAACGCCAAAAGAAGGCACGATCCCGTGCAGACTGCTGCAGAACCTTGAGAAGCTGCAAGTCCAACGGCAGCCCTGGCAAAGTTACTTCAAGCTGCGACTCCAACAGCAGCCCCAACACAGCCACTGAAAGCTGCGACTCCAACAGCAGCCCCCACACAGCAGCTGAAAGCTGCAAATCCAACAGCAGCCCCGATACAGCTGCTGAAAACTGCAACTCCAACAGCAGCCCCAATACATTCATTATAATCGAAGGGTGCAACACCAGCCCTACCAAAGCGTCTTCAAAAAAGAGACATTACAAAGCCGCTGGAAGACGCAAGGGTAAATCAAAGCGCTACTCAGAATACAGAAGCTGTCAGGCCAACATCATAATCCCTGATAAGCCTCTAGAGGATGCAGAGTCAGTGCTATCCTCTACAGAGACACTGGAAGATGCAGGCCCAACTCTGGACCCTACTGAAACTCTGGAGCCTGCAGACCCAACACCGGCCCCTACTGAGAATCTGGAACCTGCAGACCCATCACCGGCCCCTACGGAGACTCTGGAACCTGCAGAACCAACACTGGCCCCTACAGAGAGTTTGGAAGCTGGAGGCCCAACACCGGCCCCTACGGAGACTCCTTAACCTACAGACTCAACAGTGGCCCATTCACAGAAATCTGTTGTAACATCACAGAAATAAAGACCATAAAATGTGAAACACTGGACTTGTTTCATCAATTTATTATATATTTTCAGTGATTTCTATGGTCCTGATAATTGAAAATCGTTTATATTTTAAAGTGTAACCCTTTGATGCAATGAAATGATATTTACTATGGTAATACTTTAGACACAAATTTCTCATGGAAATACTGTTTCCTTATTTAACCATTTGAGTGCTAAAGAGGTATTCAACACACTGCAAAGAAGTGAGCTGGATATCCCTCTGGCACCCAGAGGGTTAATAAACTTTTTGGTATTTATTTCCCATTTGATGACTGTCTCCCATGATCCTGGATACCCCAGGCTGAATATACCTGTATATGTTATGTCTATGGGACATGCACCATGTAGTTACACTGTGGGTTTATTATAATAGTTGTAATGTCACTGTACCCTGCTACTGAATATATAATATATATTTATATTGCCATAAGATCCAAAGTTTGAAAGGAGCCGGAACCATCTTTTCTGAAAAAATTCTAAGGGTTTTTTCTGCTAAGTTAAAGTGGAACCGCATTAAACTTACACACGTTCTGCAAACTGTATGCCATTAACACTTTGAGTGACAGAGAGGTATCCAATGCAATGTGTTGCAATGCATAGCACACGTCTTTGGCACTCAAAGGGTTAAACCTTTTACAATGTTAATAAAACATCCCTGTGTACGTGTGAACAAGGAAGCTTCTTTATAACCTAGGGGATACCTGCCCCATACCGCCCATCATTTAAAATGGCCAAAGAGGGACGTTTTTGTTTTAGGTGGTTTTGCTGGGGGGCATGGCATTACCAAGAACTTCCCTGACCCTTCCACACTGGCATCTCAAGTTCTACCACTCACTCTCCCACCTGCCCAAAATTTCTTCTCTGCTGGCCTGGCATACTCACCAGTTCCATGGCAGGCCTGCTCTATATCTTATTCCCACTGGTCTGCTTTCTCTCTTTCCATTGGTCAGCTCTTCCTCCCACTGGCTCTCTTTTTCCTGCTAGCCAACTGCCCCCTTCACAGCCTCAAAAGCTATGTGGCCTCCAAATGGTAAATCCTTCTGCTCCACATTTTCTCTCAGCTGTCCATGCCGTTCTAGTAATATAGAGCGGTGACATCAACTCCCAGCCTCTGCATTACTAGAGCGGCACGCGGGAGCTTCATGTCTAGAGATCTGTGCCGAAGGAGGAACAGATTTGTCAAACCACGGCTCTAGACCACCAGGGACTGGAGGTAATGTGGAGATGGGGGCATTGTGGAAGGGGAAATGTGATGATGAATGGGCGATGTGGAGATGGGGGCATTGTGGAAGGGGAAATATGGAGATGAAGGGGCGATGTGGAGATGGGGGCATTGTGGAAGGGGAAATGTGGAGATGGTGGGGGCATTGTGGAAGGGGCATTGTGGAGATGAAGGGGACATTGTGGAAGGGGCAATGTGGATATGAAGGGGTATTGTGGAAGATCAATGTAGAGATGGGGCATTGTGGAGATGGGGGCATTGTGGAAGGGGAAATGTGGAGATGGGGGCATTGTGGAAGGGGCATTGTGGAGATGAAGGGGGCATTGTGGAGGGGCATTATGGAGATGAAGGGGGCATTGTGGAAGGGGCAACGTGGAGATGAAGGGGCATTGTGGAAGGGGTAATGTGGAGATGAAGGGGGCATTGTGGAAGTGGCAATGTGGAGATGAAGGGGGCATTGTGGAAAAGGCAATGTGGAGATGAAAAGGGCATTGTGGAAGGGGCATTGTGGAGATGAAGGGGGCATTGTGGAAGGGGCAATGTGGAGATGAAGGGGGCATTGTGGAAGGGGCATTGTGGAGATGAAGGGGGCATTAAGGAAGGGGCATTGTGGAAGGGGCAATGTGGAGATGAAGGGGGCATTGTGGAAGGGAAAATATGGAGATGGGGGCATTGTGGAAGGGGCAATGTGGAGGTGAAGGGGGCATTGTGGATGGGGCATAGTGGAGATGAAGGGGGCATTGTGAGGGCAATGTGGATATGGGGGCATTGTGGAAGGGGCAATGTGGAGGTGAAGGGGGCATTGTGGAAGGGGCAATGTGGAGGTGAAGGGGGCATTGTGGAAGTAGCAATGTGGAGATTTCTGCAAGGGGCCCAGACCTCTTTTTGACCAGGGGCCCTGGGTCCTGTCAGTCCGCCCCAGATCACACCCCACACCAAAGCCTTTAAATGTATGCAGTATCCTGTTGTGAGGCACTGTATCACAGGATTTTGCAAAATCCAAGTATACAACATCAACAGCAATTCCCTTGTCCAACTTA
This sequence comes from Rhinophrynus dorsalis, assembly GCA_037306005.1. Classification (NCBI taxonomy): domain Eukaryota; kingdom Metazoa; phylum Chordata; class Amphibia; order Anura; family Rhinophrynidae; genus Rhinophrynus; species Rhinophrynus dorsalis. The sequence goes on along the minus strand of CM074724.1, from coordinate 345,005,241 downwards.
CTACTTACCCTTTCGTAAAATGCAAGTAAATTAGTCTGACATGATCTATTCTTCATACAACCATACTGGCTTCTACTAATAATATTGTTTGACTTCACATAGTTCTGAACACTGTCAATTAGTAACCCATCTAATATCTTACCCACTATGGAAGAAAGATCACAGGTTTGTCTGATGTTCCTTCCAGTAAGGCATTGTAATAATCTAACTAGAGTGCCCCTTGTAAGCTGTCTGAGAAAACCTTGCTGAGGAGAAACCCCACAAAGAAGCAGCAGACTGCTGATTTGATGTGGATATAATACACAACAACAAATTACAGTACTGAATACTTACAAGGTAGGCCCCAGTGAGGCAGTAGCTAGAGTTTGAGAATGTCACTAGTAGTCGGTGGCTGCTCCAAGAAGGTCTTGCTGCGGCCGATGCCACGTAGATGTGCAGGCCGCGAAGCCTGATAGCAGGAAAACTACCTAGAACACAGACAACTACTCACCAGGTCAGGAATGAACTTATTAACCTACCAGAAGTATAGTTGCCTCTGTCGAGCACTGGATAAGCAGAACCGAAGGTCACGAGGTTACAGTGTGACGGGAGGTCAATCCGAGGATGGCTGGGACCGTTGAACTCGACCGGATGGTCAATAACGTTGAACATGACACACTGGGCACAATCCAAGTTAGCAACAGGTGGGGAAAGACGGTACCTAGGATGAGACAGATGAATAGTAGAACAAGCCAAGTCAAAACCAGTCGAGCAGCACGGTACAAAATCAGCAGGCAGAAAAATAGTCATATAACAGGCTGAGGTTGAAACCAAAACAGGGAGCCATAGCAGAGTCAGGAGACAAGAGACATAGTCGAGGAAAGCCAGGTCAAACATTGGAAACACTAGGAACAACAACGTAAAAGACTCAATATACTGAACGCTTTGATTGTGCACCGACACAAGGGTGCCTGTGCTTGATATAGGCCCAAAAGAAGGTTGTCACAACAAGAAGGGAAACAAGAAACAAGTAGGAGAACCAGAATACCTGGTAAAAAAGGACAGCAAGAGAATCACGTCCGGCATCCATTATAGATTTTCTGTGATTAGTCATAAGTTTCCGGAATGTCATCATTGTCTTGCTGATATATAATAATTAGATGGAGCATATGATACAACTGATAACATATGTAGCGATACAAAAAGTCTCTGTTTAATTTGCATATCCCTTCTGGATTTAAGACCTTTGAATGTGTTACCAGTGAGTATATTTTTACAAGTGACACAATTAAAGCGGAACTTTCACCTCCGCATTATCATTCTTGTATGCCTTCATTTGTGTCCCCTCTGTACATTGCGGTGTTTCTTTTTGCTTAAAAATCTGTTTAAATGAAGCAAAAAGAAACTTTAATTTTGTACCTCATGACGTTAGCAGCCGCACAGCCGCGCACTGTATGGTGCAGAAGACACTCCCACAGCCTCAGCTACTTTCACTTGCCCCAGCATCCTCCGATGACAGAGACGTTCTGTTAGTAAGCTGGAGAGAGATCTCATTGGCTAGATATCGATCTCTGCCAAGGAGTCATCTACTCATAAAATCAAATATATACACGGCGCTTGGACTCAACAAATATGAACAACTGGAGAAAAGACACGGTCACAAACACTGTTTACCAAAATCAAAAAAGAACCACCTAAATGATCATGGATATCACTTTATAATTAGTTTATTAAAACCATCCACATTGTGTATATATACATATGCTCATTATCGCTACATAAAAAAAAACAAATGACCACAAATCACTAAAGCAGTATAGCAATACTAGTGTACATAATATAAAATAATCATAAAAAATAAAGTAGCAAATACAAAAAATACAAAATACAAAATAGCTAATAAATACAAAAATGAAGGGACAAACAGGATACTGATACCCTGAATCCACCTACCAGGATAAAGAGTAACAGTCTATTCCACAACAATAATCTGAAAAATTATTCTAAAATAATTAAAGTATATTGTAAACAGATGATTGATTTTGCAGGATCTCCCCAACTAGTGGAGAAAAAAGAGAAAAAATCTCCACCATCATAACATCTTGGTGACCTCCGCCCCAACCAATCAAAAAAAATAGTTACTGTCGTTGAATCCCTCCACGTGTTAAAAAAAAAAAGAGAAGAAAGCCTCATTTCTCTATTGTCAGAAACACCATAGAGATACAGCAGCAACTATCCACAAATATGTTGGGTAAACATGCACAATGAACATCTACAATAATTAACCCTATAACTTCTAGACCGAAAAAATATATATAAGGAGCCCAGGTAACATAAAAAATATTACACAATCGATCATAAATACAAAATATATGTATGAACTCTAAAAAAAAAAAAGGCGTGAAAAAAATATATCAAAAGCAACCACTGGAGTATAGTGTCCTGATATCTTGATTGTTGTTGTCAAACACCTCTGTCACTGAATATATATTTGATTTTCTGTTTTATTTTGAGCAAGGATTCTCACTTCTGGCAGCTGGATAGCAGATTTGCTTCCCATTAACCTTATTGGTGCAACCTAATATATTTATTTGTAAAACCCTCTACTCATGCCAGCCTCAGAGGTAGTTGTCACAACCCATGCAGGTACTGGGGAACCCATCGGTTGCTGAGCAAAGCAATCAAGGTGAGGATGCTATGATTAGGTGGACTACCTGTCCCTTCAGTAGACATGGCCCTTACGTACTGTCACTGTATTCAGGAAAAGAAGGACAGCCACAATCATAAAATATATAACCATCTTTATTTATTATGTACAGCAATAATAGTATTAGCCCACACAACCCCAGACCACAGGATGATGGGACCCAGGCTCCTACCCAGAGCTGCACACTGTGCTGTGCACTGCACTACTGCGAGATACCAGAGACTAGGACAGAGGTTCTGGTGGAACACCAGTGGGAACAGTATATGATACACGACCGGAGGCAACAGGGACTGAGAGCAGGCTATAGCCACGGGACACTGAGACTAATGGTCAGGCAATTTAGGAGTGTACGGAGCAAGTAGTCAGTCAGAGCTACAGGTCAGACAAGCTGGAGACTACACAGAGTGAGTTAGTCAGCCAGAGCCACAGGTCAGAACCGATGTGAGTAGTCAGACAAGCCGGGGTCATACACGGAGCAAGTTAGTCAGCCAGAACCACAGGTCAGAACTGATGCGGGTAGTCAGACTAGCCAGGATCATAATGGAGCAGATTCTCGGATGAGGCACAGGTCATAATGGAGTGCAAGAGACACTAGCAGAAACACCACATAAGGGCAATGATTTCTAGGCCCAAGAAGGTTTATAAAGGAGCCAATAAAGGTGGGAACCAATTAGGAAAAACAGAATAGGCCCATAAACAGGTGCATGTACCAGCACCCGTTCCATGAGATCAGAAATGCGAAAGTAGCTACAAACATGCCAGCCGACATCCCAACAGAGGAAGGAAGCACAGGATTGCTAAGGCCCCTTTAGGGAGACTGTGCTACCTAGTAGAAGAACTGTGTAACTTTGTTGCTTTAATGCCATCCCTTGTGAAGATGGTAGGTGTAGGGGTGGTGGCAATATGTGTAGGCACGCTATGTATGACTCATGTCATCTCCTACAAATCCATAGTCATCATACTCCTCTGCAACAGGAGCCATTGGTGTTATTTGGAACAAACTAACTGTTGTCAGTAGCACACTGTCTGACACATCAATAGTATCACTACTTCTCTTGTCTGCCCAAGAGCCCTGGGAACTTTTTGGAATGCTTCTGCTGCTGATAGTTGTAGCACCTGTGACATTGCCATGGCGTGTCCCCAAGTAAGACCTGTGGTTGTACATCAGGTGGGATCTCATTTAGGAGGTGCCTAGATGTGAGCCTGTTTTCCTCCTGCACAAGTGCTTTTTGCACAGACAACAGATAGTAACATGCTTAGCTTTTGGATCCTGAGTGAAGTATCTTGATACTATGGATTTCATGGACTGTGGGGTTCCTGAGGGGTTGCTACTACTACTGGGGATAGATTTTGATGCAATTTGACTACTTCCAGCAGCAGCAGTGGCATAGTTATGGTTGTGGATGTTAATATCCTGTGTTGTTGCTGCTTGTTATTCAACACAAGTGCATGTGGCTGAGTGGGGCTTGGACTTGAAAGTGGTGACAATGCTGATGATGACTGACAGGATGACTGTATTTTTAGGCGTCTTTGCTTGTACAGGATAATACCTTCCAATTGATTTCTCAGACAGTTTATAGACAAGCACAGTGCTCCTTTTCAGTGATGGAAGGTTGAGCCTTAGCCTTTCAGCTAACTTTCTGGCCATGTCATAATTTCTCTCACTCTCAACTGCATCTGTATCTGTACAAGAGGAGGATGATGAATAGATATATTCTAGATCTACATCATCATCATCAGTCATCATTAGGTCATCCTCAGCATCGCCTGCCACTTCTTGCCAACTACCCTTAAATTTCTCTTTTACAGGTTTCAAAAAATGTATTTTTACTTTCACAGACTTCATTACTACTTTGAGGACAGGTGTTTTAGTGCTTGTTTGTCTCAATGTCAGATGCAGCAGTTAGTTCAGCTGCTACACCTTCCTCCACTATGCCATTGCCATCATCAACACTAGAATATGACCCATCTTCAGTGTTCTTCTTATATTGTTTTTGGTGCTGGTGATAGTGGTGGTGCCTATCTTCTTTAGCTCAAAAATGTGTTGATTTCTCCTCTCACAAACACAGAATGTCATGCTGTGAGAGCCTGACACCCTAAATATGCCTGAAGGCAAAGAAGTGAAAAATTGAGAAATTCAGTCTTCCCATTGATTTCAATGCTTGGTGAAAAAATCGGGGAAAAATGCACTTTTCTCTGGAAATCTTTTGCCAGGCTCGAAGTGCCATTTTTTTGCCTAGTTACCATTACTACAGCCTATGGTATGGAAATAAGGATAAGATTCTGATATATTACCCATTTCCCATATGGTTCAGTTTCACCAACCAGGATGCATTTGATGGAAGTCATGTTAATTTAGACTTGGGATTCAGCCATCTTGGGTGTCAGCTCCACAGTCATAGGTCAGACCTTCGACTCTCAGGTCAACAACACCTTAGCTGTCTTTCCTTAGCACCTTCCTTTAAGTCAGGGAGATAGTTCCTTACTGTTACATGAACTATCTAATTTTACCTCTGTAATTTGTGTTACAGGCATCATTTAATTTGTGTTACAAGCACATTTAATTTTCTTCAGCTACAATGGGGTTAAATGATTTTTACAACACTTTCAGACCGTTTTGACTGTAAGCTACTGATAACATTACACAATCCAGTTATATCTATACATATCCTGTCTGAGCCTAACCGCACATCAGAACATAACTATATCATTTATTTTTCAGGAAGACCCATAAAGTTGCAATTCTCATGCAACTAATGAGCTAGAAAATATATGTGTTTTCTTAAGGAAGTATGGAACTACAGTGACTTTTGTACATGTTTAGCATATTAATGGTTATTGATGTACAAAACTAGTGCACATATAATTATTGGATGTTCAGAGATTGATCAGACTAATTATTTGCTGATCAGAAGGTGATCAGATAGTAATTGTTGGATGATCAGATATTGATCAGAAAACAATTATTGGTTGGATTATCCTGATAAAAAGATATATAAGAACAGGTATTGATCAGAGAGAGAGAGACTGATTGGTATGTAATCATTTTTATTATTGCAAGCATTGCTTAATATAAAGATCAAGCTATTGTCAATCCACAGCAGCATGAAGGCATCCTGTTTTGAGCAAGCTGAGGGTATGAACCGTAATCTGCCACGCTGGTCCAGTGCAGGTTGGCTGATATGTGACCCTGTAGAGGATTAGAACCTGCAACCTTGAGCAGATTCCACACAGCTGGTGCATTAACCACCTGAGCCATCTCACCAGGTGATGATTAGGCGTTGGCTGTAACACTTTCACAAACTTAGTCATAGTGATATACATAGACACATGCAATACATAGGCACACTCACACAGAGTGAGGCACAAACCCATGCAACTGACATATGCACAATCAGAGGTGGAGGCACACGTTAATATAGACACACAAATGCAACACACATAGACAGAGAGTGAGCGACACACACATACAGTGACATACACACAGTGAGAGACACACATTCATACAACACACAACATGCAGACACAAACATAGCCTGTGATACACACACAGATAGACACATGCAACACACACAGTGAAACACACAGGCACACACATACACACACAGTGAGACACAAAGACAGTGTGGATTCATGGATGTTTGTGTGTGACACACATGAGTGAGCCATAAGGGGTGAGTTATGAGGGGAAGGGAATTTGTGGGTGTTTTTCTGCTGTCTGATGGATTCCTACCTAGGTAAGTCCTTTTTTGTTTACATCCAGTAACTAAATACATAGACCTGACTGCTGTATGATGGACTACTACCTAGGTAAGTATCACGGTGCCCGTGATCCCTGTTGCAGTATGGCGACATTACTACTTCCTAGTTTCCCGATGCGGGATTCTTATTGGTCCCGGGGCCTGACTCCGCCCAGGGCCAGCCCATTTATATCCTGTCATGTCGTTAGTTGGGCACCCTTTCGTGGTGTACCTGAACCTAGCGCTAATTACTGCTGTTTCTCATTTTGTGCATGACCCGGCTTGCCTGACGACGCTCCTGTGTATCCTGATCTGCTACCGCATCTGTTGCTGACTGGACTGGCTGAGAACCCACTTCTGTTGGTGACTGGACTGGCTAAGGACCCGCTTCTGTTGCTGACTGGACTGGCTGAGAACCCGCTTCTGTTGCTGACTGGATTGGCTGAGTACCCCCTTCCGTTGCTGTATCGTACTGGCTGCTACCACTTCCGTGGCGGTATTGTACATACAGAGTACCGGCTTCTGTGCTGTCAACTGCCAGGCTGAGTTACTCGTTTACACTGCTGACGTGTCTGGTTGGGCATCCACTGTCACTGGCTGTGCTCCACAAGACCAATAAGAGAGAGGCAGTGAATCAGGAAATAATAATGTCGCCGTCTGCAGCCATGAGCACAGGCACCGTGATAGTATCCCCCTCTCAACGACCCCCTCCCCGCAGAGGAGGACCAGGCTTAGAGGGGAACTTAGCGTGGAATCGACGCAACAATAATGGTGCACGAATATCCGAATGCTTGACCCAAGAACGTTCCTCTGGCCCATAGCCCTTCCAATGAACCAGGTACTGGAGTTCACCATAAACCCTGCGTGAGTCTAAAATACTTTGAACCTCATACTCATCATGGTTTTGAATACGGACAGGACCAGGAACCACCGGAGCAGAAGTATAGAGGTTACAAACCAGAGGTTTGAGTAGAGATACGTGAAAGATATTGTGAATTTGCATGCTTGCGGGAAGTTCCAAAGCACAGGAAACAGGACTGACCCGCCAGAGGACTTTGAATGGTCCAACAAACCATGGGGCAAATTTATTGCAAGGGGTTTGCAGATTCAGGTTTCTGGAAAAAAGCCACACACGGGCCCCAACCTGAAAAACAGGAGCTGGCAACATCCTGTTATTGGCATGCCGTCGATAACGTTGGAAGGACTCATGTAGTGAGATTCCACTTGTGCCCATGTGGAGTGGAGTTGTCGGATATGTTCGTCAAGGGCTGGCATCTGCTGTGCTTGAAATGAATCCGGAAGCAAAGATGGTTGAAACCCATAATTGACAAGAAAAGGTGAGCTCCCGGATGAGGTATTAATGGCACAGTTTCTAGCGAACACCACCCAAGGTAACAACTCAGCCCAGTTATCATGGTGGTTGTACACAAAGCAACTAATGAATTGTTCGAGCCCTTGGTTAGAGCACTCCGCTGCCCCATTTGTCTGTGGGTGGTAAGCAGACGAGTATGACAACTGAATGCCCATCTGACTGCAGAAAGCCCTCCAAAATCTGGATATAAATTGATTGCCACGGTCCGATACAAGCACCTTGGGTACACCATGGAGTCTGAATACCTATTTGGCGAATACTACTACCAGCTCCTTCGCGGAAGGCAGACCAGGGAGGGGCACAAAATGGGCCATTTTAGAAAATCTGTCTACCACCATCAAGGTATAGCCCTCTGTCTACCACCATCAAGTGTAGCCCTTCGAGACAGGTAATTCACCCAAAAAATCAATTGATACATGAGACCATGGCCGGTCACCGTTAGGAACTGGCTGCAGAAGACCCACTAGCAGATGTCTTGGTGACTTAGAACGAGCACACACAGTAGAAGTAGCAGTGAAGTTAGCGCAATCCGTTCTAAGAGTAGGACACCAGAAAGTTCGAGACAACGACCAGAATAATTGATCTCTGCCCACATGACCTGCAGCCCGAGAGGCATGATAGGTCTCAAGTAGTCTGGTCCGAAAAGGTTCAGCCACAAAACATTTGCCCATGGGCTTTTCAGGGGGAGACTCAGCCTGAGTTGCCAAGATCTCCTGGCCCAGAGGAGAAGTGATGCTAGTCCGCAATGTAGCCAGGATGCAATCTTAACATAGTAACATAGTAGTAACATAGTACATGGTACTGGCTGCACATCAGACTCCAATTCCGGCCCATTCTGCCTGGACAGTGCATCAGCTCGCACATTCTTGGAACCAGGCAAATAGGACACTTTAAAATTGAAACGAAAAAGAAAGAGAGCCCATCTCGCTTGTCTTGGCGACGATCTCTTAGCTTCCGACAAGTACAATACATTTTTGTGATTGGTCAGAATAAGAATCGGCGCCCTAGTGCCCTCCAACAAGTGACGCCATTCACGTAACGCAAGGATGATGGCCAACAATTCACGATCACCAATCTTGTACACAGATTGCTCTTTGTTAAGTTAACCCACATGGCTTAAGTACCTGACCAGGACCAGACCTTTGTGATGGTACAGCCCCCACGCCTGTATCAGACGCATCCAGCTCCAGAGTATAGGGTAGGTCTGTTTTGGGGTGGGACAGAACCGGTGCAGAAGCAAATGCAGCTTTTAGTGCCTCGAAGGCCTCTTCAGCCTCCTTCGACCATTCTGAAGCCTTAGCCCCCTTATGTGTCAGATCCGTGAGAGGCTTAACAATCCTAGAAAAGTCACAAATACATTTTCGATAACATTTGGCAAAGCCAAGAAACCTTTGAATGTCTTTGAGGCCGTTGGGACGTGGCCAGTGTAACACAGCCGACAACTTCTCCTTATCCATGGCAATGCCCTGCTTGGAAATGACGTCCCCCAGGAAGGTTACCATGGCTTTGTGAAATTCACATTTTTCGATTTTGCAGAACAATTTATTCTCCCTGAGTCTCTGAAGTACTGTAGCCACATGAGTACGATGTGTATCCAAATCAGGAGAATAAATTAAAATATTGTCTAAATAGACCACTACACAGGACTTTACAGAGACATAGAGGAATCAGCAGTAAAAGCAGTGCAAGATCTGTCATTGTGCCTTTCTTCTAACGGACACTGTTAAGTCTGGGGGAGATAATCCTTATCAGATGTCCCTGCTGCTGTCTACAGTGTGTAATGTAACCGGAAAGAAAATAAAAAACACAATTTCATGTGCAGTAGAGAAGTACTGAACTGGCGGACCTGTACATTGTAACCCTTTGCATGCCAGACCATGTAATAATAATATCAAAGTATTTTACCAAGAAGGATACATTTTGATTGTCTCTAATTTTCGAGTATGTATAGGTATTATTACCCAATTTAATGGTACTCATCCATCTCAGAAGGATGAAAGGCTGAGTTGTCCCTGCTGGGACTAGAACCTGTGATCTTGCAGTTTAAACAGATGCTACAGTTGGTACATTAACCAACTAAGCCATCTCTCCAGCATCGGACAACATTTAACAAAGCATTGTCTCTTGTGACCCTCCCTGTACCTCTGATTCTTTGGAGATATCCCTGTAGGAAAGCCAGGTTTAGCTGCAGTGGTCCCCTGCTCACATTTAGCCAGTGACAGGAGCAGGGGACAGGAATATAAAGCTCCCCACTGTCTGTTTTATTATTAGCTGTCATTATTAGAGCCAGTTTCACTGAGTCTGAGCGTGTTTGAATCTGGAGCTGTGACAGGTGAATTTTAAGCAGAGGTTCATGCACTGCGCAACCCTCTGGCACTGAAAGGGTTAATGTACATGACTGCCTGTAAGTCACCCCCCTCTCCCAGCTCCTACACCATGCTGCTACTATGAGCATGAAAGAGTTACACAATGCATGCATAGCCCTCTGGCACTCAAGGGGTTAAGGAAGAGCGTAATTTGTGCAACATTGTGTGAGATTGTATGTTTGGGCTGCAAGACAGCAGCAGCATGGGGGGAAGCGGCCTCCAAGCGTTGCCAGCATAGCCTTCCATATCTTGGGCACACAACACTGTGCAGCACCAGGAGGGGACCGTCCTACGACTGCTGTGCGCAGGACACACTATATGCACGTTTATGCTGGCAGCGATTGGAGGCCACTTCCCCCCAGTGTTGCTGCTCTCCTGTGACGCAGACATACAAACCCACACAATATTGCACAAATTACATGCATCCTTAACTCCTTGAGTGTCAGAGGGCTATGCAATGCATTGCTGAGCTTCTTGCACTCGATGGGTTAACTTAGTACATTATGGGTCACTGCAGGGGTTTCCAGATGTGCTGTCAAAGCTCCACTGAAGAAGCACAAACAAACAGGCAACGTTGTGGACCGTAGATGTAGTGTCGGCCAAGGAACCTTAATGCAGCAGATGATAGACCCATTATGCTTACATCCCTTCGCAATTGGAAGATGTCAATCAGTGCTATCAGGTCATAATTGGCAGAGAACAGTGGGACCCTGATACACCCATCTACTGTCTGGAAGAAGTCTGGTCAGAAGTGGTCTTCATGGAAGTCTTGCGGTCAAAAAGCCATACCTCTAACGTGGAAACAATTCAAAGTGTCTCAACTACGCATGAAAACACATGGACTGGGGTGCAGAAAAATGGCTCTGGACTGATGAGTCAAAATTTTAAATATTTGCCTGTAGCAGAAGGCAGCTTGTTCAACAAAGGGCTGGAGAGCGGTACAAGAATGAGTGTCTGCAGGCAACAGTGAAACATGGTGCAGGTTCCTTGCAAGTTTGGGGCTGCATTTCTACAAATGGAGTTGGGGATTTGTTCCGAATTAATGATATTCTCAGTGCTGAGAAGTACAGGCAGATACTTATCCATCATACAATACCATCCGGGAGGAATCTGATTGGCCCCAAATGTATTCTGCACCATGACAACAACCCCAAATATATAGCCAAAGTCACTAAGAACTATTTTCAGTGTAAAGAAGAACAAGGAGTCCTGGAAGTGATGGTATGGTCCCCACAGAGCCTTGATCTCAACATCATCAAGTCTGACTGGGATCACATGAAGAGAGAGAAGCAACTGAGTCTGCCTAAATCCACAGAAGAACTATGGTTAGTTCACCATAATGTTTGGAACAACCTACCTGCCGAGTTCCTTAAAAACCTGTGTGAAATGTACCTAGACTAACTGATGTTTTGAAGGCAAAGGGTGGTCACACCAAATATTGATTTGATTTAGATTTTTCTTCTCTTCACTCACTGTGCATTTTGTTAATTGATAAAAATAAACTATTAACATCTGAAAGCATTCTTACTTTACAGCATTTTTTCACACCTGCCTAATACTTTTGAACATTACTGTATATATATATATATATATATATATATATATAAACCCCAAAGACCAAATATTGGTAAATGGCGCATACATAATTCTATTTAACCTATAAAATACCAAAATATAAAACAATCGCTACAATCCCTATTCCTGATGGTGCACAGGAAAAAAGAAGATACAGAGCTTGAGGCCTCTGCCCACTGTGGAAGGAAAAGGTCCGCTATCAGGACCAAAGATCATTGCTTAAGGTCAGGAGAGAAGTTGTGGAAATCAGCTGAAGAATAATAACATCAACACGGACAACACCTGCCTGCTTAGAGTCACTCGAGGGCACAGATTCGGTATACCGCAGTAAATAGGGACCAGAAGGTGATCAGTGATATTCAGGCTGAACTGTATATATTTTTTTCACTTTTTTCAGTGAATTCAATGTCTTTTTAGCATCATCAGTCCTTTTGGACACAGAGGGACTGTTTATTTAGTCATGTTATTTCATATCCCATGTCTATTTTTTACTATTTGTGTTAAATTGCACATTTTTTCTTACTAGCTGTCTCCCATCTTTTCCATGCTATATATATATATATATAGATACCTTACCTTCATCTCTCAAACACACCCACCCAGGGGCGGCAGTGTTGTAGGCCACACCCCTTTTTCATAAGCTTTATAACATTTTATTTGCTATAAGCATTATAGCGTTGTATCTATCTTTTTTTTCTCCAGCCATAATTGGGTCAAAATGTCTTTACATGTCTTTCTAACTCTTGGACTGTAAGACAGTTGTCAAACGGGAGAAGACAAACCAAACCACGAACCACATAACCTAGTGTGCAGGAACGGTTGTCTAGCTGCTTCTGATAAAACAGGACCTTTCTAAGTAAGTGAATACCACATTGTCCCTTTGTACAGGCCAAACATGATGTCATTCCTTGAGGACACAGCCCAACGATTGGTTCTTCGTGGCCAGTCTAAGCCTCTGATTGATTCTGCTTGGACACTCTAAGCCCAATGATTGGTTCTGCTTGACCAGTCTAAGCCCCGAGACTGGTTCTACTTGGCCAGTCTAAGGTGATTATTGGTTAGGTCCTCCTGACAATAATAAGAAATGACCCAAGCGCTGCCAGCATAGCCTTGTATATAGTATGTCTTGCAGACAATCTATAAGTGTATGCTGGCAACTCTTTTAGGATGGTCCCCCCGGCGCTGCACTGTGTTGTGTGCCTAGCATATGGAAGGCTATGCTGGCAGCACTTAGGGGCCATTTCCCCCGATGATGCTGCTGTCCTGTGGCCCAAACATACAAACACACATTAAATTGCTCAAATGACACACTTCCTTAACTTCTTGAGTGCCAGAGGGCTATGCAATGCATTGTCTCACTCTCTCACACTCAATGGTACTAGCTGTCATCGTTTACGAGTTGGGAGAGGGGGTGACTGACAGCAGTTTGGAGATGTCATGTGCATTAACCCTTTCAGTGTGAGAGGGTTGCACAGTGCATGAACTTCTGCTTAATCCCACCTGTCACAGATCCACATTCAAACACTCTCAGACTCAGTGCAACTGGTTCATAGACAAATAAAACAAACACCGCGGATCTTTACATTCCTGTCCCCTGCTCCTGTCACTGGCTTTCCTACAGGGATATCTCCAAAGCCTAAGAGGTACAGGGAGGGTCACAAGAGACAATGCTTTGTTAAATGTGGTATGATATGGTCTGGCACAAAAAGGGTTACAAAGTACAGGTCCGTCAGTTCAGTCCTTCACTACTGCACATGAAAGTATGTTTTTTATTTTCTTTCCGGTTATATTACACATTGTAGACAGCAGCAGGGACAGCTGATAAGGATTCTCTCCCCCAGACTTAACAGTGTCCGTTAGAAGAAAGGTACAATGACAGATCTTGCACTGCTTTTACTGCTGATTCCTCTATGTCTCTGTGTAAAGTGTAACTACAGAGGTGCAGTCTGATCACCTCACACAGCCTTTCTGGTTCCAGCTCTGATCAGACTGCATCTCTGTGGTTATAATACACACAGGAGTACAGGAACAAATACAAGGAGTAGTACTACATCTGTCAGTGGAGATGACCTGTACCTGCCAGACAGTGATAAGGGGGACACTCAGGGTGGATGAGATCCTTATCAGCCCCCTCTGTGTCTCCTCCATGCTGCTCACGCCAGGCTGAACTCCGATCGACAAGGAAAGAAACAACATACGATTTTTCTCAGTGGGAGTGAAGGGGTGAAATGCTGTGTCTCTCCTAAGTGCTACAGTGATGTCAAGCCCATTGGACACCTCTCTGACACATAAAGGGCGAGATGTTCAGAAAGTGGTGGTAACTGAAATTGTTTGTAATCAGAATAAAAAAGTCCTTACACCATGATCCGTCAATTCTCAAACATGTTTACATCATTTTTTGCATCCAATTCCGCTATCTCCGTCAAAGGGAAAAAGCCGTCTTAAAATGGGCATGGTTTAATCTTCCGTCATATTGTAAGGTATTTTCAGAAAAAAATATTAGTTTCAACGTCACTTTTTTTCTGATTAATGTCATTTTTTCCCGGCAAAATAAAAATGGTCTAAACTTGGAGAAGACAAATTAAAGTACTGTTAGCAGGAGTGAGAAGCAATTTGTCGTTTCAAAGACAAAAAAAACTATTTTTCTTTGAAAATTTTCACTTCAAAGACAAATTCAAAGACATTTTTAACATCAGAAAAATACCTAGGTATAAAGCAGTTAGGTATATCTATATAATTACTGTGTAACAGAAGAACTTCTCTAGGTAGGAGTCCAAAATACAAGTCAGGTATATATATAGAATTACTTTGTCTAACAGAAGAAGCACTTACCTAGGTAGGAATCCATCATAACAGCACTGAGCAGACTTGTGCGATTCGGGTCGGCCAATTTCGGAATTTGATGAATAAGGCGTATTCGGCATAATTCAAACCTTCCGAAAGCCAAGGTCCGAATCAGAATCCGAAACGGACCTAGTCCGAAATTTCCGTGTAAATTTTGGAAATTTGGACGTCACTTTCCCGCCTGAAACTATTACAATGTTGCTACATGCTACTAAAAATAGACGGCATGGCGCTTTCCCGCCTGAAACCATTAGAATGTTGCTACATGCTGCTAAAAATAGACCTGGTAAAACATTTACTTAACGGTTCATGCAAAGTGCAGAGATATTAACCACTTAAGGACACAAGCAGTTTTGACATTTTTGCTATGTGTGTGTTCAACCATAATTCCTATCTTTCTCGTTTATTGAACAAACACATATTATATACCATTTTTAAAGGGCAGAAAGAGCTTTAATTTGATGTGACATATACATATATAAATTCTTATTTATAATTAAAAAAATAAAAAAATTACAAAACGAAAAAAAAACACTTTTTTTTACAGTTTTGGCAGTAATAATGTGTTACATAATGGGTGCAACTTAAGAAAAGTTTAATTTAAATTTTTTTATTGAAAAATTTAAAGTTTTTTTTTTTAATTCGGCTGAATGATTCGGACTATTGCCAAATTTCGTCCGAATCGAACAGGTCAGGTCCAAAATTTGAATTTTAACGAAAAGTCTAGCAGTGAGATGTATCTATATAACGACTGTGTTTAACTGAACAAGATACCTACGTAGGAGTCCATCATACAGCAGTCATGTATATCTATATAATTACTGTTTGTAACAGAAGGACTAATATAGGTAGGAGTCCATCATATAGCAGTCAGGTGTATCTATATAATTACTGTGTGTAACAGAAGCACTTTCCTAGGTAGGTGTCCATCATACAGCAATCAGGTCAATTTATGTAATTACAGTGTAAAAAGGAAGGAAGGAAGGACTTACCTAGGTAGGAGTCCATCACACAGCAGTTAGGTCTCTGTATAATTACTGTGTTTAACTGAATCACTAACCTAGGCAGGAGTCAATCATACAGCAATCAGGCGTATCTCTATAATTACTGCATGTAACAGAAGGACTTACCTGAGTACAAGTCCATCATACAGCACTAAGGTATATCAATATATTTTCTGTGTCTAACAGAATGACTTACCTAGGTAGGAGTCCATCATACAGCAGTCAGGTCTATTTATGTAATTACTGTGTGTTAAACATAGTAGCATAGTAACATAGTTGATGAGGCTGAAAAAAGACATGTGTCCATCAAGCCCAGCCCATGTCAAAAACATCCCTGTTGATCCAAAGGAAGGCAAAAAAAACCCCTCTGGAGCAATTTCTAATTTAGCCCCAAATGGCAGTCAGATATTTCCTGGATCAACATCCTACCTGCTTTGAAGCCATCTGTCATAATTTTCAATATTGTTCTGTGCTAGATAGGCATCCATTGCCTTTTTGAAAGCAGTTGCATTATCTGCAAGTACAACATGCCGAGGCAAAGAACTCCATGGCTTTACCACCCTTACTGTATTACTGTAAAGAACCCATGCCTTTGCCTTAGTTGAAAGCATCTTTCTTCTAGTCTTAATGGATGACCTCTTGTTCTTATCTCCACTCTTTGCATAAATAATAAATCGTAATCATATCACCCCTTAGACGTTTCTTTACTAATGTAAACAAAACCAGTTTGGCTAGACTCTCTTTATAACTCAGATCCTCCAATACCTTTACCAGTTTTGTTGCACATCTCTGCACCTTTTCCAGTTCAACAATGTCTTTTTTAAAAACTGGCGCCCAAAATTGTACTCCATATTCTAGATGAGGTCTAACCAAGGATTTATACAGAGGTAGGATAATATTAGCATTCCTTGCATCTACACCTCGTTTTATGCAGGCTAGTACCCTATTTGCTCTTGCAGAAGCTGAGTGACTCTGCACACTGCTGTGAAGTGTATCGCCTATCAACTCTCCTAAATCTCTCTCTAATGAGGATTCCCCAAGTTGTTTCCCATTTAGCATATATGTAGCAAGTTTGTTACTACAGCCCAAATGCATAACCTTACATTTATCTACATTAAATGTCATCTGCCACTTTTCTGCCCATTCACTCAGTTTATCTAAATACTTCTGCAGAGAAAAAACATCCAGCTGTGTACGTATTTCCTTACATAGCTTAGTGTCATCAGCAAATATTGAGATGCTACTTTCAATTCCCACTTCTAGATCATTAACCCCTTAAGGACCCATGAGACCTGGACCGTCATGGGTTGCTATCCACTTAAGGACCCATGACGGACCAGGTCCGTCATGGCTTAAATGATAGCAACGTGCCTCCGTGCACGCTGCTATCATTAATTCCAGGCTGAGACTGAGCGCTCCGAGACTGGGGCGTTCAGTCTCAGCCCTTCTTGCCTTTGCTGGCTCATGCGATCGCCGTACCAGCGATCACATGTACCGGCATTCTGACAAACAGAGTGTCTAGTCTACTTCTGCCTCCCTTACTATCAAAGTAAAGGAGAGAGAAGTAGAGAGGAGACACCTAGTGGCAAAATAAAATACAGCAGCTAGGGGTATTAACCCCTTCACGGCTGGTGCAGCAGGCTGGCTAAATGCAGGTCAATTTTTGACCTGCAATTATTTACTTTTTTTTTTTTTTTTTTTTTTTTTAAACAACACACTTTTTTTTTTTTACAAAAAAAAATGTATTTAAAAAAAAAACATAATTAAACAATATTGCAAGTGTGATTGTTGTGGAGCCATGTAATACACTTACATGGCTCCACAGGGATAAAAAAGTGTCAAAATAGGGTGGGAAAAAGGGACATGGGGATTTTCACCCAGGGGGGACAGTGGCCACTTTAAACTGCGCATTTTGTAAGTATGACTGACCGGTCATACTTTTAATGCAGTCTCCATTAAAATTTAACCCTTTGTGACCAACTGATCCCAAGAGAAAAATAAAAAAATTATGTTTTTTTACTTTTTTTTTACTTTTTTTCAGTTTTCATAAAGTAAATGGTGGGTTATCCATATATGTGGGGTATCAAAAGAAAGCCCTATTTGTGCTTAAAACACAGTATATAATTTATGGGGGGTGGAATAAAAGCCTAAGAGGGAAAACACTGATGAACAAAGACATAGCCAAAAAGGTCAGAATTGCTCCGGTCCTTAAGGGAAAACAACCTCAGATTTTCCCGGTCCTTAAGGGGTTAATAAACAAATTAAAAAGCATTGGGCCCAGGACTGAACCCTGCGGAACCCCACTCATAACTTTAGACCAATTTGAAAAAGTTCCATTTACAACAACTCTCTGCCATCTATCATTTAACCAGTTCTCAATCCATGTACAGATAACACCGCCTAAAACAAAGCCTTTTAATGTATGCAATAACCTGTTGTGAGGCACTGTGCCAAAGGCTTTTGCAAAATCCAAGTATACTGCATCTAGAGCAATTCTCCTGTCCAAATTACTACTTACTCTTTCATAAAATGCAAGTAAATTAGTCTGACATGATCTATTCTTCAAGAAACCATGCTGATTCCTACTAATAATACTGTTTATCTTCACATAGTTCTGAATACTGTCAGTTAATAACCCTTTTAGTATCTTACCCACTATGGAAGTCAAGCTCACAGGTCTGTAATTTCCTGGTTTGGATCTTGCTCCCTTTTTAAACAATGGAACTATATCAGCTTTCCTTCAATCACAGGACACTATGCCTGATGAAAGTGAATCAATAAATATTAAGTATAATAGTCTTGCTATTACTGAACTAAGTTCCTTAAGTACCCTTGGGTGTATACCGTCAGGTCCAGGTGCTTTATACACCATAACCCTCTCTAGTCTCTTTTGGACCTAGTCCTCAGTAAGCCATGTAAATAATGGAGGAAATTCCGTTGTTTCGTCAGTTTGCTCATAGCCCGTCATTGCTGCTTCCTTTGTATATACTGAAGCAAAGAATGCATTTAGGGTGTCAGCCATAGCCTTATCCTCACTAATCAATTCACCTGTCTCAGTTCTAAGAGGACCAATATGAAACTTAACTTTTTTGTTATTAATATACTTGTAGAATTGTTTAGGGTTTCTCTTGCTCTCATAAGCAATATTTCTCTCATTTTCAATTTTAGCCAGCTTAATTGCTTGTTTGCAGATTTTATTACATTCTTTATATTTTTTAAATGATGCATCTGACCTGTTTGACTTAAACACTTTAAAAGCTTGTTTTTATTTCTCATTTTTCTGCAACGCTCATTATTAAAGGGATAGTAATACTTCATTTTAACTTTATTTTATTTTGTAGGCATTAAAAAAACATGAAGAATGATATAAGTCTTATCTCTGAAACCTTTATGGTTTAAGAGATATTCACAAACACAGTATTCCCCCCCCTGTTCAACCAGATCAGAAGGGAGATGCCCAGGTAGACTGCAGAGAGGGACAATCTTCAATTAAGATAATGGAAAAAGCTGAAAAACTTGTCAAGGGGGGAAGGGCTTTCATTGTTTTCATACAAAGAAAATTGTCCCCTTCTGTTATCTGTACTGTCATACAACCAGACTCACATCTGAGAAGAGATGGCTTACACTAGGAAAAAGGGGCGGGGAGGGGAACTTTGCTTGTGAATATCTCATAAACCATAAAGGTTTGAGAGATAAGACTTATATCATTCTTCATGTTTTTTTAATGCCTACAAAATAAAATAAAGTTAAAACGAAGTATTACTATCCCTTTACGTCACATTGGTTTCCCTTGACTCCTCTGGTGCTTATTCCCCAGTGGTATATATTATCATGTACATTTGTCTAAGAGCATTTTAAATACATTCCATGATTCTTGTGCATTTTTATCTTTAAAAATTACATCCCACTGAATATCCTTTAATACTTCTTTTAGCTTTGAAAAATTAGCCTTTTTAAAATCGAATATTTTAGTTAAACCCTTGCTATTGGGTTTCTCATAGCAAATTTCGAAGGATACCATATTGTGGTCACTGCTACCCAAATGTTCCCTTACTTGTACATTGTTTATCATGTCAGAATTGTTTGAGAGCACTAGGTCAAGCAAGATCTCTTTTCTAGTTAGCTCATCTACTAGTTGCAACATAAAATTATTGTTTGTAACAGAACAACATACCTATGTAGGAGTCCACCATACAGCAGTCACGTATATCTATAGAATTACTTTGTGTAACTGAAGGACATAGCTAGGAAGGAGTCCATCATACAGTAGTCAGGTGTATCAGTATAATTACTGTGTGTGACAGAAGGACTTAAAGGGATAGTAATACTAATCCCTATAGCAAAGTACTACTTAAAAAAACGTATTGTGCCCAGTGTCATCTCTTAAACCTTTATGGTTTGAGAGATGATCGCTTCTAAAGTTGCCCTCTTCCTCCCCCTTCCCCGTAGTCAGCATTCTAGCTGACTCAGGGAAATCCGGTCAGAGATCATCAGGCGGCTCTGCAGCAGAGCCGCTATCGCGTTAATAAAAAAAACCTTTCACTAAAACAGTCTTCAACGTGTGCTTGCAAGCCAAGCACACGTAGAAGACCATTTCAGTGAAGGTTTTCTTTTTCAGTAATGCGATCCGGCTGTGCTGGAGAACCACCTGAAAGTCGTACGACTCTCTTCCCTGCAGTCAGCTACAAAGCTGACTACAGGGAAGGGGGAGGGAGAGGGCAACTTTAGAAGCGGTCATCTCTCAAACCATAAAGGTTTAAGAGATGACACTGGGCACAATACGTTTTTTTAAGTAGTACTTTGCTATAGGGATTAGTAATATTTAAGTATTACTATCCCTTTAACTGAGTATGTGTCCATCATTAATCAGTCAGGTTTAGCTATATAATCACTGTGTGTAATAGAAGAACTTACCTAGGTAGGAGTCCATCACAGAGCAGTCAGGTGTATCTATATAATTACTGCGTGTAACAGAAGCACTTACCTAGGTAGAAGTCCATCACACAGCAGTCAGGCCTATTTATGTAAGTACGGTATAAAAAAAAAAAAGGATGGAAGGACTTACCTAGGTAGGAGTCCATAAAACAACAGTCAGGTTTCTATATAATTACTGTGTATAACAGAAGCACTTACCTAGGCAGGAGTCATACAGCAATCAGGTGTATCTCTATAATTACTGCACGTAACAGAAGGACTTACCTGGGTACTGGTCCATGGTACAGCAGTCAGGTCTATTTATGTAATTACTGTGTGAATGAAAAAAAAAAATGACTGTGCGTAACAGAAGCACTTACATTGTCAGGAGTCAATCATGCAGCAATCAGGTGTATCTCTATATTACTGCATGTAACAGGACTTACCTAGGTAGGACTCCATCAGACAGCAGTCATGTCTATTTATGTAATTACTGTTTGTAACAGAACAACATACCTACGTAGGAATCCATCATACAGCGGCCACGTATGTGTATATAATTAGTGTATGTAATAGAAGGACTTAACTAGGTAGGAGTCCATCATACAGCAGTGAGGTGTATCAATATAATCATTGTTTGTGACAAAGGACTTACCTGGGTATGAGTCCATCATACAGCAGTAAGGCGTATCTATATAATTACTGTGTGTAAAAGAAAGACGCACATACATGCAACATGTAGACACATACATAGAGTGTGATATACACAGATACACACATGCAACGCACATGTGGACAGACACACAGAGAAACACCCACAAATTCTCCTCCCCTCATAACTCACCCATTATGGCTCACTCGTGTGTCACACATAAATACCCACAAATCCCCTTCCCTCATAAGTCACACCCTTACACATCACTCCTGTGTTTCTGTGTGTAAACATGTGTGTGTATCACTCTGTGTGTATGTATGTCTCACTATGTGTGTTGCACGTGTTTATCTGTGTGTGTTTATCTCGTGTTATGTGTCTGCTTGTTGTGCGTTGCATGTGTGTATCTCTCACTGTGTATATGTCACTGCATGTGTATGTGTCTCTCACCCTGTGTCTATGTGTGTTGCATGCACGTGTCTGTATCAGTGTATGTCTCTCCTTCTGAGTTTGTGTATGTCTGTTGAACGAGTTTGTGTCTCACTCTGTGTGTATGTCTTTGTGTGTGTGCATGTGTGTTACATGTGTCTATGTATATCACTATGACTATGTTTGTGAGAGTGTTACAGCCAATGAAGTATGCTGTCTAACATTAATTACAAACAGTTAATACATTCCCTACGTCGAATGACGGGCAACAGTGTCTCACATTGATAGTTATGGATAGGTAGTGAATGGTTTTCATTCTGTAGAAATTTTGATGACAAGAACTGATGTAATGAGATGCAGAATTGTTTTAGGCACATAAAGGGTTAAGATGTTTGAGTTAGGAGTTAGAAGTTTCATAAAAGACACGTTTGTAGAAACTGGATGTGAAATTACAGATTTACCATTTCCTACTGTCAGAATAGGCAGACAGATGTTTAAGGAAGTGAATGCAAGACAGATAAAGTGTATGTGTGTGTGTGTGTGTGTGTGTGTGTGTGTGTGTGTGTGTGTGTGTGTGTGTGTGTGTGTGTGTGTGTGTGTGTGTGTGTGTGTGTGTGTGTGTGTGTGTGTGTGTGTGTGTGAGAAAATCCCAGAAACAGGTGGGGGTTGCTTTTGTTCTGATACTTTAGGTTTTTTTTTGTTTGTTTTGTTTTGTGTATGTTTCTTTGTTCTATAAGATTTTGTACAAGTATAACAGTCGTGCCATGCCACACCTACACCAGAAAACTGATCTGACTAAAAGACTGATCATTGACTCTGCATTACAATAATACACATTGCTTATCAATATTAACCCATAACTACCCAGTGTGGACATTCTGACATTGTTTTACCTCCATACATAAACTCTACAAGGAGGGGGGCATACACCAGCTAACAGAAAAGCTATCGCTTGCTCCCCCCCACACACACACTCCTCCTCCTCCTCCATCCCACAGCACTCTGCACTTTCCTGTTACGTACCATTACAGAAACTTCCTTAATCAAGCCTGAATTCTGAATTTACATCCAACTTTAGAAAAGAAATAAAAATCAGAAGAAATACATCACTAAGGGGAAGAAAGAACATTACTTGCAGCAGGAAAAAACCCAAAACCTAAACAAGTGTTCATCACTGGAAGAAAACAGGAAATTGCAACAATGTCCAGGGTAGTGAAGACTTATTACGACTACTACAGTGCCACCGACAGTGATGATGAATATGTAGATGGAGATTTTGACAGTGATTATTACCAAGAGAATTGCAGCTGTGACTGGTAATATTCACTTTTTTGTTTTTGAACTGACTTTGGTAAATAAAAGATATTAACCCTTTGAGTGCCAGAGGGGTACGCAGCAATGCAGTGCATACCCCTCTGGCACTCAAAGGGTTAATATATACAAACGTAAAAATTGTAGCAATTCGGGTGTAAACCATAAGACCAAAAAAAAAAATTGGTTTTAATTAGCTTTTAACTTCTATTGAGATCAGTGGGAGTTTGGGGAATTTTTAGTCGTCCCCAGTGCTGTGGCATATCTCCCAACATTTCAAATGGCCAAAGAGGGACACTTGTTTTAGGGGGTGTTACTGGGGGCGTGGCTGGTGGGTGGGGCATTACCAAGAATTTATAGGTGATTTCATGACCTACTGACACCAATTTGTGTAACTTAACCTTTTGAGTGCCAGAGGGGTACGCAACGCATTGCAAAGCAATGCGTTGCATACCCCTCTGGCACTCAAAGGGTTAATAAATGATCTAGGGCAATGCCAAATTATTTTATTTACACAGATTAATTTAAAAACATGTATAGTGAAGTTTAAACAAACATTAATGTGAGTTGTATTGCTGTGGAACATTGTGATACACTTATTTACACACCACATAGTCCATACCTCCCAACATTTCAGATTGCTAAAGAGGGACACTTATGGTTTAGGGGGTGTTTCTGGGGGTGTGGCTGGTGGGTGGGGCATTACAGAGAATTTTTAGGCTATTTTGTGACCTATTAACACCTCCTTGTTAACCTAATAAGTGACTTATAACAAGACCAAAGTATTTTATTTACACAGACTAATGTTTAAACACATATGCTGATGTTTAACCTCTTAGTGACAGCCGCGTTCGTACATGGCTGTCACCTTAACGCCCATGGAACTTTTTTTTTTTTTTTAAATGATTCCGGAATCTCCGAACGACGTGCAGCCGCACGGAGACCCGGACTTCCGGGACTTATCAGGTACGTCCTCTGTCACTAAGTGACAGTTTTTGCGGGACGTGGTAAGTCAATTGTGGCTATGGGGTTAAAGAAACATTAATGTGAATTTTATTGCTGTGGAGCAATGTGATACCATTATATACACATCACACAGTCTGATCTCCTAAAAAGAGGGATATCAGGGTGGGAAAGAGGAACAGAGGGATTTGGGTCAAAAAGAGGGACTGTCCCTCCTAAAGTGGGACACTTGGGAGGTATGACATAGTCTGACCTCCTAAATACAGGGACACCAGGGTGATACACTTAAATACACTCCACACAGTCTGATCTCCTAAACACAGGGACACCAGGGTGATACACTTCTATACACACCACACAGTCTGATCTCCTAAACACAGGGACACCAGGGTGATAGACTTATATTCACACCACACAATCTGATCTCCTAAACACAGGGACACCAGGGTGATAGACTTATATTCACACCACACAGTCTGATCTCCTAAACACAGGGACACCAGGGTTATACTTATATTCACACCACACAATCTGATCTCCTAAACACAGGGACACCAGGGTGATAGACTTATATTCACACCACACTGTCTGATCTCCTAAACACAGGGACACCAGGGTGATACACTTTTATACACACCATACAGTCTGATCTCCTAAACACAGGGACACCAGGGTGATACACTTACATACACACCACACAGTCTGATCTCTTAAACACAGGGACACCAGGGTGATATACTTATATACACACCACACAGTCTGAACTCCTAAACACAGGGACACCAGGGTGATACACTTATATACACACCACACAGTCTGATCTCCTAAACACAGAGACACCAGGGTGATACACTTATATACACACTACACAGTCTGATCTCCTAAACACAGGGACACCAGGGTGATACACTTATATACACATCACAGTCTGATCTCCTAAACACAGGGACACCAGGGTGATACACTTATATACACATCACAGTCTGATCTCCTAAACACAGGGACACCAGGGTTATACTTATATTCACACCACACAGTCTGATCTCCTAAAAAGAGGGACATCAGGGTGGGAAAGAGGGACAGAGGGATTTGGGTCAAAAAGAGGGACTGTCCCTCCTAAAGAAGGATACTTGAGAGGTATGCTGTGGTGTACTAGGTTTGCACCAGAATTGCTCCAGTTCCTACATGCATATGACAATATATTTTATTAAGAAAAAAAATAGGACAAACTGGAGTAATCCTGGGGCAAACCAACTCTGCCATAGGGGAGAATAAACACATCCAATGATTTAAACAGATTGTTAAACCTCTTGAATGTTGGAGAACATTCAAGAGGGTAAATTTCCATTTACATTAATGGGAATTTGCATGCCTCCCAATATTTTAAATGGCCAAAGAGGGACACTTTTCTTTTAAAGGATGTTGCTGAGGGCGTGGCTGGTGGGCAGGGCCATACCGAGAATGTCTGGGTTATTTCATGTCCTATTGACACCTCATTGTGTAACTGAATATATACAAGAAAAACACAAAGAGGGCACCCAATAGTGCTGATTATCTTTTCAGTAAAGTTGATGTAAAAGAGTTTAAAGGGATAGTAATGTTTCATAATAAAAGTAGCTCTTATTAATCATCATAGTATTTGGACTATGGAGAGTGTTATTTCAATTCTGTCAGAGTTGTAGTTCAAGAATAATTCAATGACAAAGTATCCCCCTCCTGCCCCTTTTACTAGTGTAACACTGCTCAGCCAGATCAGAAGGAAGGTGCCCAGGTAGACTGCAGGGAGGGACAATTTTCAATTAAGATAAGGGAAAAACCTGAAAAACTTGTCAAGGGGGGCAGGGCTTTCATTGTTCTCATAGGAAGAAGATTGTCTCCTTCTGTTATCTGTCTGGTCTATGGACTGGATTTCACATCTGAGAAGAGATGGCTTACACTAGGTAAAAGGGGCAGGAGGGGAAACGTTGCTTGTGAATATCTCTCAAACCATAAAGGTTTGAGAGATAAGACTTATATCGTTCTTCATGTTTTTTTAATGCCTACAAAATAAAATAACGATAAAACAAAGTATTGCCATCCATTTAAAATGTACTCATAAGTGTGATGGTTGTGGAGGGGCTTATGCCCAAACACAACAGACTAGGCTTCCAGATAATTTAATCTGTCTCTGTTCAGGTAACAACGGATACAGGATGCTGCTTGTTTCTCAAAAATTATTTCTTTTATTTTAATTGTGTATAACACTATATAAAAATATATTTCTAAAAAGTCTGTTATAAACTATAAAAACAAAGGCTAGCTAAACAACGTTTCATAGTCACCTGACTACTTCATCAGATTCAGCATAAGCCAAGAAAATAAGAAACATTGTTTCTCTTTTTCTTTTCTTTTTTACTTGGCGAGATCATCAGCAGTCACATATGTGCCAAGCTGATCATAATATATTGTGAGTACTTTTCTTAAACCGGTGATGGGGTGGTGTCACAGTGAATTATTGACGTTATTGCACTAGGAGTGCCTTCCTTCTTTTTGTCTTGTAACTGAATATATGTTTTAGAGCAAGACCAAAGTATTTTATTTACACAGACTAATTTATAAACACATATTCTGAAGTTTACACAAACATTAATGTAAGTGTTATTGCTGTGGAGCAATGTGATACACTTATATACACACCACACAGTCTGATCTCCTAAAAAGAGGGACACCAGGGGTGAGAAAGAGGAACAGAGGGATTTGGGTCTCAAAGAGAGACTGTCCCTTCTAAAGAAGGATACTTGGGAGGTATGGTGGTAGCATAGCACTTAAGAGGGATTTTAGATTGTAGCTCTGTGGTATCGCTTGTGTGGCTCCATTTCATTTGTAAGCTCTGTAGTATCAGTAATGTAGCACCGGTTCAGTTGCAAGCTCTCTGGTATCACTTGGGAGATATGAATTTGGGACGTTTTTATGTTTGCCCTATGATGCAGTTGGTTTTCTTTAGAATTACTCCACTTCTGTCTGGTACATCAGCCTCATGGCTTGTCAATATGTTGGAGCCCTCTCTAGCAGACAAGGGAATAAAACCCGTATATATATATATATATATATATATATATATATATATATATATATATATATATCAAAGAGAAAGGGTTATTATAACATATCAATTAGATCAGATTTAATTGCAAAGCGTTGGACACCTCTCTGGCACTCAAAGAGTTAAATATCAGACAAGGGTAGGGTGGCCAGATCACACCTTTAACCGGGGACACAGGGGAATTAGGCATATTTCAGTACTGCATTGAAATAAAAGCAGCCCTGCAGTATGCATTTTTCATATGCATCCCTGGTTAAAGGTGTGGTGTGGTCACCCTAGACAAGGGCCAAGGAAAGTGTTTTGGTTTGGGAAAGAGCGAAATAGCCTCAGCTCCCCCCACCTCCTAGAATCAATTTCTTACTTAAAGGAGCAATAACATTTTATTGATCAACATAGGTTTACTGAGTAAAAGTTTATTCTATGAACAACAGAAAGAAAAATAATCAAATGATATAAAATGTTATCATAATACGTTACAAATTAAAAGGGGATGTATTAATATGATTCAGCAATAAATCCGGTTCTTGAATCGATTATCTAGTCCTATTCCTGCCTAAAGTCAATTTTCTAACCTAGGACCGTCACTGCTGTTTTTCCCTTAAGAACCAGTGATGGTCCTGGCACGTCACATATTTTTTCCTCACAGTTAGTGATGAGCGAGCACGCCAATGCTCGGGTGTTCGGGTGCTCTGACCGAGCGCCCCCGGAGGCTCGAGTGCTCGGCCGAGCACCCGAGCCCCATTGAATTCAATGGGGCAACACGAGCATTACACCAGGCACCCCCTGCTCTGATGAGGGGAGGGTGCCTGGTCCATAGGAAAAGGGCAGAAAAGGATGGAAACACCACAGAAATGGTTCAGGGACAGCATAGGGAGGATGTCTGGATGCATCTTGGACTCCAACATCGCTGCTGGGAACGATCTTTCGTCCGTAGTACGCCATTTTTACAGACTGACCGTAAAACACACAAAAAGGAAAATAAAAACGACTTTAGGCGAAAAATTGTTACCAAACAGTATTTGCTGTATATTTACTTGTATATCATCTGCAAATTCTCCCAAAAATTTCCTCGATTTTTCTGAAGTGAGGCCATGATTAAGAGGGAAACGTGCGCAGAGGCAAATTCTCCCAAAAATTTCCTTGATTTTTCTGAACTGAGGCCATGATTAAGAGGAAAACGTGCGCAAAGGCAAATTCTCCCAAAAATTTCCTCGATTTTTCTGAACTGGGGCCATGATTAAGAGGGAAACGTGCGCTGAGCCGACCATCCAAAACATTATGGGTGAGGGTCTGCTGCGGAGCTGACCATCCTAAACATTATATGCGAAGGCCCGCTAGTGAGCTGACGCTATAAAACATTATATGAGAGGGCCCGCTAGAGAGCTGACCCAATAAAACATTATATGAGAAGGCCCGCTGGTGAGCTGACCTATATAAAAATTGTCAAACAGGGCCCGCTGGTGAGCTGGCCCTATATAAAAATTATATCCCAGGGCCCGCTGGTGAGCTGGCCCTATATAAAAATTATATCCCAGGGCATATGGAAGAGGAGGAGGAGGATGAGAAGATTAAGAGTCAACCATATACCCGTTTTTTGGGTGGAAGGGGTGAATGGGAATACAGAGTATTCCCATCATTGTAAATAACATATATAAAGTGAGTTTATGTTCCCCCGGGGCTTTCCTCCAGTGGAGTGGAGAAGTCAGGGGAAATCCAGGCCTTGTTCATTTTTATAAGTGTCAACCTATCAGCATTGTCGGTGGAAAGGCGGATACGCTTATCTGTTATGATGCCACCAGCAGCACTAAATACCCGCTCAGACAGAACGCTGGCGGCAGGGCAGGCCAGCACCTCCAAGGCGTAGAGTGCCAGTTCATACCACGTGTCCAGCTTGGACACCCAGTAGTTGTAAGGCACAGAGGGATCATTGAGGACGCTGACACGGTCTGCTACGTACTCCTTCACCATCTTCCAAAACTTTTCCCTCCTTGTGACACTAGGCTGCGCATCAGGGTGAGGGTGCTGGCGGGGTGTCATGAAGGTGTCCCACGCCTTGGAGAGTGTTGCCCTGCCTTTGTCGGAACTGCTGTGTGCTCCCCTTTTCTCCCCTTCTCGGTTGGCCAAGGTAGCACGTACTCTGCCACCAGCGTTGTCAGATGGAAAATTTTGGAGCAATTTTTCAACAAGAACCTTCTGGTATTGCACCATTTTGCTTGTCCTCTCCACCGGAGGAATGAGAGATGAGAAATTCTCTTTGTAGCGGGGGTCCAGAAGGGTGAACACCCAGTAATCCGTGTTGTCTAAAATGCGTACAACGCGTGGGTCACGGGAAAGGCAGCCTAACATAAAGTCAGCCATGTGTGCCAGAGTACCAACAGGCAAGATTTCGCTGTCCTCACCAGGAGGATGACTCTCAATCTCCTCATCCTCTTCCTCCTCTTCTGCCCACCCACGCTGAAGAGATGGAACTAAAGTTCCATGGCTACCCTCTGTAGCGGAGGCAACCGTGTCTTCCTCCTCCTCCTCCTCCTCCGCCTCCTCCAATTGTCGCTGAGAAGACGAAGTGAGGGTGCTCTGGCTATCACCTTGTGTAAGCTCTTCCTCCCGCATTTCCACCTCTTCCACATGCAGTTTTAATTGTGAGCAGCGAGCGTTTCAGTAGACACAGAAGTGGGATGGTTACACTGATAATAGCGTTATCGCCGCTCACCATCTGTGTCGATTCCTCAAAATTGCGTAAAACCTCACAGAGGTCTGACATCCATTCCCACTCCTCACTTCTGATTACAGGAAGTTGAACGGAGAGGCGACGACCGTGTAACAGCTGGTACTCCACTACTGCCCTCTGCTGCTCACAAAGCCGGGCCAACATGTGGAAGGTGGAGTTCCAGCGCGTGCTCACGTCACACAGCAGCCGGTGAGCTGGCAATTGTAAGCGCTGCTGCAGCTTCAACAGGCCGGCCGAAGCTGTAGATGACTTACGGAAATGTGCACACACGCGGCGCACCTTGGTCAAGAGATCATGCACATTGGGGTAGGTTTTTAGAAATCGCTGAACCACTAAATTAAATACATGCGCTAGGCATGGTACGTGTGTGAGCTTGCCGAGCTCCAAAGCCGCCACCAAGTTACGCCCATTATCACACACAACCATGCCTGGTTGCAGGTTGAGTGGCGAGAGCCACTGCTCGGTCTGGTGACTAATCCCCTGCAACAGCTCTGAGGCCGTGTGCTGTTTGTCCCCAAGGCAGATCAGCTTCAGCACGGCCTGTTGACGCTTCCCCACTGCAGTGCTACACTGCTTCCAGCTACTGGCTGATGGGGGAGTGGCGCTGCGTGTAGAGAATTCGGAGGTGGAAACGGAGGAGGAGGAGCCAATAACGTAGGTGCTGGCGGAAACCCTGATGGAGGTAGGGCCCGCAATCCTCGGCGTGGGTAGCACCCGTGCCATCCCAGGGTCCGAGTCGCTCCCAGCCTCCACGACATTCACCCAGTGTGCCGTCAGGGAAATGTAGCGTCCCTGGCCACAAGCACTTGTCCATGTGTCAGTCGTTAAGTGGACCTTCCCAGTAACTGCGTTGGTCAGGGCACGGGTGATGTTACGGGACACATGGTGGTGTAATGCGGGGATGGCACACCGGGAAAAGTAGTGGCGGCTGGGGACCGCGTACCGAGGGACAGCTGCTGCCATCAGGCTGCGGAAGGACTCAGTCTCCACAAGCCTAAATGGCAGCATTTCGATGGCCAGTAATTTGGAAAGGTGTGAGGTTAGTGCTATGGCCTGTGGGTGGGTGGCTGGGTATTTTCGCTTGCGCTCAAATGCCTGGGGTAACGACATTTGGACGCTGTGCTGGGACAGGGAAGTGGATGTGGTCGCTGATGGTGCTTCAGATGGTACAGGTGCAGGGCGGGAGGTATGCGGTCCTGCGCCTTCGACAGGCGATTGGCCGGCACCGAAAACAGGGGAAGAGGAGGCAGTGGTGTGGCCTGCAGACACAGATGGGCGATCCAGGCGTTCCTCCCACTTACTACGGTGCTTGGATGCCATGTGTCGGATCATGCTGGTGGTGGTGAGGTTTCTAGTGTTCATGCCTCGGCTCATTCTGGTGTGGCACAGGTTGCAAACTACAATTCTTTTGTCGTCCGCACTTTCCTTAAAAAAACGCCATACCGCGGAACACCTACCCCTTGGCAAGGTAGATTTACGCAAGGGGGTGCTCCGTGGAACATTTGCGGGCCGGTTTGGTGCGGTCCGCCTTCTTTCTGTAGCCACACCACTGCCTCTTCCAGCCTGTTGCGGTGCTGCAGATGGCTCACCCTCAGGACTGCTGTCATCGCTCGGCTCTACACCTTCCCAGGTGGGGTCAGTCACCTCATCGTCCACCAAGTCCTCCTCCACTTCCTCACTCTGATCATCCTCCTCATGTCTTGATCCCACCACATACTCAGTCATTGACAACTGTATAACATCCTCCTCAACAAGGTCTTGAGACAGTAATAGTGGTTGATTTAATGGCAACTGTGTCTCATCATCATCATCATCCACTACTTCCTTTGACCTTAAATGCCGTTCACATCTGTCATCTTCTTGTGATTGGGTACACTCTAGAGGTTGTGAATCAGGGCATAAGATGTCATGTTCCTCTGCAAGCGTGCTTGGAGAGAGGGTCAAATGAAGGATTGGTGATGAGACGAGCTCCTCACTATATCCCAGTGTGGGATCACTTCTTTGACCAGACCGTCTATGGTGGGAGGAAGGATGATCAGAGTGAGGATTATGTTGACCAGACTCTTGGCTACTGAGAGTGGACTTGGTGGAAGACAGGGTGGTGCTTAACCGACTGGAAGCAGTATCAGCTGACATCCAACCGACCACCTGTTCGCAGTGGTCGGACCTCGAGAGTGATGTCCTGCGACGCCCTGTAAAATGAGACATGAAGCTAGGTATGGTGGATGTCTTTCTTTCTTGTGCTCTGGCACCAGGCACAGTTTCTCCGCGTCCTGACCCGCGCCCTGAACTATCAGGATCACGTCCACTTCCCCGTCCCTTTTTACCCGCCTTCTTCATCTTACACGGAATATGTGACTTTGATATTTTAGTTTAAAGACTTAACAGTATTTCTTCCTATTCTGCAACTGTGCAGAGTACACAGAATAGGCTGCTAAACTGCGGTGACGCACACTGAATGGAATATGTGACTTTGATATTTTAGTTTGAAGACTTAACAGTATTTCTTCCTATTCTGCAACTGTGCAGAGTACACAGAATAGGCTGCTAAACTGCGGCGAAGCACACTGAATGGAATATGTGACTTTGATATTTTAGTTTGAAGACTTAACAGTATTTCTTCCTATTCTGCAACTGTGCAGAGTACACAGAATAGGCTGCTAAACTGCGGCGAAGCACACTGAATGGAATATGTGACTTTGATATTTTAGTTTGAAGACTTAACAGTATTTCTTCCTATTCTGCAACTGTGCAGAGTACACAGAATAGGCTGCTAAACTGCGGCGAAGCACACTGAATGGAATATGTGACTTTGATATTTTAGTTTGAAGACTTAACAGTATTTCTTCCTATTCTGCAACTGTGCAGAGTACACAGAATAGGCTGCTAAACTGCGGTGACGCACACTGAATGGAATATGTGACTTTGATATTTTAGTTTGAAGACTTAACAGTATTTCTTCCTATTCTGCAACTGTGCAGAGTACACAGAATAGGCTGCTAAACTGCGGTGACGCACACTGAATGGAATATGTGACTTTGATATTTTAGTTTAAAGACTTAACAGTATTTCTTCCTATTCTGCAACTGTGCAGAGTACACAGAATATGCTGCTAAACTGCGGTGACGCACACTGAATGGAATATGTGACTTTGATATTTTAGTTTGAAGACTTAACAGTATTTCTTCCTATTCTGCAACTGTGCAGAGTACACAGAATATGCTGCTAAACTGCGGCGAAGCACACTGAATGGAATATGTGACTTTGATATTTTAGTTTAAAGACTTAACAGTATTTCTTCCTATTCTGCAACTGTGCAGAGTACACAGAATATGCTGCTAAACTGCGGTGACGCACACTGAATGGAATATGTGACTTTGATATTTTAGTTTAAAGACTTAACAGTATTTTTTCCTATTCTGTAACTGTGCAGAGTACACAGAATAGGCTGCTAAACTGCGGCGAAGCACACTGAATGGAATATGTGACTTTGATATTTTAGTTTGAAGACTTAACAGTATTTCTTCCTATTCTGCAACTGTGCAGAGTACACAGAATAGGCTGCTAAACTGTGGCGAAGCACACTGAATGGAATATGTGACTTTGATATTTTAGTTTGAAGACTTAACAGTATTTCTTCCTATTCTGCAACTGTGCAGAGTACACAGAATAGGCTGCTAAACTGCGGCGAAGCACACTGAATGGAATATGTGACTTTGATATTTTAGTTTAAAGACTTAACAGTATTTCTTCCTATTCTGCAACTGTGCAGAGTACACAGAATAGGCTGCTAAACTGCGGTGACGCACACTGAATGGAATATGTGACTTTGATATTTTAGTTTAAAGACTTAACAGTATTTCTTCCTATTCTGCAACTGTGCAGAGTACACAGAATATGCTGCTAAACTGCGGTGACGCACACTGAATGGAATATGTGACTTTGATATTTTAGTTTGAAGACTTAACAGAATGTGCTCTAATCTGCAACTTTGCACACTAAACAGAATGTGCTCTAATCTGCAACTTTGCACACTAAACAGAATGTGCTGTAATCTGCAACTTTGCACACTAAACAGAATGTGCTCTAATCTGCAACTTTGCACACTAAACAGAATGTGCTCTAATCTGCAACTTTGCACACTAAACAGAATATATGAAATTTTTTTTTTTTTTTTGTTTTTTTCCCCCCACACAAAATAAACTGCTGCCCCCACACACAGTAGTCCTAAAAAGGACTTTTGGTTCTTTTTTTTTCACAAATTTGCTTTTTTTCTCCCTACACTGACTTTCCCTTCCTATCCTCATCTCTCCCTGGCTAAGACTGAGCCGAACTCGCTGGTCAGGTGCTATACAGCACCCGACCACGGGTTCTGGCCAGCCAATCAGTGTAATGCCAGCAGCCAACATGGCTGCTGGCATTACACTGATGTCAGAGCCTCCCTGCACGTTTATTGGCTGCGCAGCAGCCGCAAAACGTGCGGGGAGGAGACCCGAACATGGCGGGCGAGCACATGCGGTACTCGTACGAGTACCGCCATGTGCCGAGCAGAGCGATGCTCGAGCCGATCCGAGCATCGGCCGAGCATGCTCGCTCAACACTACTCACAGTACTCCTGCAGGAGCTCTGTGAGTAGCACTGGGGACTGAAAATGACCACTCCAAGACTGGAGCGAACACTATCAGTCCCCCGTTCGATATGCCGGCACACGTGATCAGTCACGTGTGCCGGCACATCAAACTTCACTATCTGGACCACACACTCCAGGATCGATGGTCCTTAAGGGGTTAATGCTGATTGCTCTATGGAAGGGCTGTCCAAGTTCAGTCCTCAAGGGCCACCAAAAGTCCAGGATTTAAGGATTTCCCTAAACACAGGTGAATCAGTGATGTATTAACCCTTTGAGCAACACAGGGGTATCCAGGCATTGCTTCACAATGTGTTGGATACTCCTCTGCCACTCAAAGGGTTAACAAAGTGCAGACGAGATTGGAATAACTTTTACTGGATTTCCTTGTACATGTAATAGGGCTTGTACACCAACTTAGTGGCTTATTCAATAATGTAGAGACAGGCTTTCGAGAAACAGACTCCCTTTATCAAGCCTGTCTCTCAAAAGCTTTCTTCTATATTACTGAATGTTACTCCAATAAAAAAGGTACTATTACATACAGCTATACTCATTCATTAGACCTCTACACCACTGGACTACCATGGATAACCTATATTGAATAACTTAGTGGATCCATGTAGAAGTTTGCTCTAGAGCATGCAGGCGCACATACACTCTGCTATTAATAAAACTATAAAGGAGAATAACACCAGGAAATATTGATGAATTCTGCCCTTGTGCCTTGGCTAAAGAGATGACATGTTCAATCCATCCTGGTATCATGACCAAGGAGGCAGACATAACTGATCCTGATTAACCCACGCCTCTGGTACATAAAAGGTTAAGATTGCATTGTGCAGTGGGTTGAGTTTGTGTTCTGTGGTTCTGCTCGCATCTGTCATGTCCTGCCCCATGGACATGGCATCCAGGACTGATTGAATATTTAATGGTTTGAACAAAGGCACAAAGTCAAAATTCATAGGGGCCATCAGAATTTTCAGACTATAGTAAAGTAAGAGGTGATGTTAATATTGCAGGGTTACTTCTACTTTAAAGTCTTATTAATAGCAGGGTGTGTGCCAGTATATTCACTACAGGAGGATGACCAACCATATGTTCCAGATTGCCCAGGACCCCAATTTTAAATGTGTCCCATTTCCCAGGCAGCCCTCTTCTGGGACAATACAAAGTACCAGAATGAAGACTCCAGAGCACAGAGTTCTAAACGCCACCAGGAGAATTGCCCATTGTCTACTGTGACAGAAAGTGATGCCTCTGCTGGGCTACAAGACAGATGAGATGAGCTCTAAACACAGATAAGAGTTTGTACCATGTTAGCTGTAGAATTAGAGGAGGCAAATATAGTTTTTGATACCTTTATTGGCTATAAAGGCTAAATCTGAATAGCCAATAAAGGTATCAAAAACTATATTTGAGTTCTAAATACAACAGAACACTGAGCCTTGATCCTGACATCAAACAGTATCTACAGTGCAATTTCATTGCAGTGTAATGCCAGTTTAAGATTTTGTGTCACATTGGTCAATGGGTAGCTCATTCTCTAGAATTTAGAACTCCGTGGTGCTCTGGAGAAAGAGCAGGTTGTGCACTGATGTCCAGTGACCCATTTTGCATAGCTGCATTAGAGCCGAGGACAAGTACTCTGCTGCTCTCATCTCTGCAGTGTCCCTGCAGAAAGAAAATGTGGTTACCCTATGCTACAGTGATTATACATTGAAGCACAAACTGCCAAGTGCAGCTGCTAAATTTCTATACTAACTACTATGAGCTTGGGTGTAAGAGAGAAAGGGTGCAAACAAATACGAGAGACAGCAAGTGAGAAAGAATATGAAAGAGTTAAGGCTATATTCAGTAAGTTGAAGTGAAACCATTCTGGAGCAAACAAATTGCACCATAGGAAATAAATAGAAATTATCATTGATTTAAATACGATTTTTAATTAATTGAGTGTTTTGACAGTTCTCCACCTCTCTGACATTCAATGAATCAAAAGCCCCTTTTAAATCAATGGAAACTTTGGAATTTTTTATTGGTCCCTATAGTGTAGCTGACTTACTTCAGAATTGCATCTCTTTAGGTTATTGAATACAGGCCTTCGTGATAGTGACAACAAAGGGAAGTGAGAAAACTTTATAAAACTAACTTGAGTATATGTTCCTAATGATATGCAATAGCATTATAAATATTGGTTACATTCCCTGTCACTCATCATTCATATCATTCTCCTTTCCCCAACCATCTCTCTCTGGAATTTTTTCTCTTTGTAATATCCATTAGCAGACATAGTGTGAGGCAGCCCTGGGGGATGAGGAACCCGGAAGTGACATCACACGTCTGGGAACTAAGCATGATGAAATGGCGGTTCCTCTGCCTTGTGCGAGTCACCTCGCTGTGTAGAGCCTTCCAGCTCCGCTCTGTAAAGTGAGCCAGCTAATCTGCTGGCAAGCACCCAAAAACAACGGGGGTGCCTCCGGAAAGGACTTAACTTTACCTGCATTGCAATTAAGCCAAATAAACAGAGTTGGGCAGTATTATTATTATTGCCACTCCATTGACCCTACCAAATTGTGTGTGGATTTCCTTGCAGAGCAGCAGAGCGTTTGGGGACATAACACTCTTCACCAGAGCCAAGTAGAAATCTTCACAACACATGATCAGTACATGTGTCTGGGAGTTCTTCTTTGCTTATACAATGATAACCAAAGCCTTTGTGCCTTTTTTCAGATTAGGGCCTCTCTCTCGTATCTGATGCCATATGAATGAATGAATGAATATGTTTATTTATATAGCGCCACAAGTGTACGCAGCGCTTTACAATGCCATAAATATTGTCTTGAAACCTGGAATGTGTCTTTAGATTTCCATTGCCTGCTGACCTTTAAAGGGATAGTAATGTTCAAAATAAAAGCAGTTCCAATTAATCTTCATAGTATTTGGGCCATAGAGAGTGTTATTTCAATACTGTCAGAGTTGTAGTTCAGGAGTAATTGAATGATAAAG
Source organism: Rhinophrynus dorsalis (assembly GCA_037306005.1). Classification (NCBI taxonomy): domain Eukaryota; kingdom Metazoa; phylum Chordata; class Amphibia; order Anura; family Rhinophrynidae; genus Rhinophrynus; species Rhinophrynus dorsalis. Next base: position 344,967,942 of record CM074724.1, on the reverse strand, counting down.
TATCCCCCTCCCTCCCCTTTTACCTAGTGTAAGCCACCACTCCTCAGATGTGGAATCTGGTGTTGAGAGCAGACAGCTCACAGCAAGGGACAGTCTTCTTATTGTGAGTATAAGGAAAACCCTGCCCCCTTGACAGGTTTTTCAGTTTTTGTCCATTATTCTAATTGAAGATTGTCCCTCTCTGCAAGCCACCTGGACAGTCTTGCTGCTCTGAGAGGAGCATTGTTACATCAGTGCAAGGGGCAGGAAGGGGATACTTTATGATTCAATTACTCTTGAACTACAACTCTGACAGTATTGAAATAACACTCTCAGTGACCCAAATACTATGAAGATTAATTGGAGCTGCTTTTATTGTGAAACATTACTATCCCTTTAAGGTTTCTTCTATTAAATCCTGACCTTGCTGTATACTGGATCTATGCTGTATACTTTTAGCCATATCATTCAGCCATGTTTTATTATTCACACTGATCACAATACAGGTCTTCCCAGATATATGAAGATGTCTTATGCTGATTTATCACAGGTTGCAATCAAGTTTAATGACCAATAATATTTTTTATTAAAAATGTCATATGTTAAATGCAAAACTCTGGGCTGTCCACACCTTTAAATATTCATTTTAACCCTTTGTTCCATACTCATCTGGCAATCAAAGGGTTTATTAAAAACTTTTTGAAATTTAATGTGCATCCGTTTGAAAGAAAGAATTATTGACTGAAATCCCCAGATTTGCTAGATCCATGGCATCAATGATTTACACAAACAATAATTAGTGGGACGGCACATCTTTATGCATTATGGGAGACATCTGTGCTATACATAGCACAGGGTGCCAATATATATAAAACTGAATATGTAAATTTAAAAAAAAAAAAAAAAAGGTATACTAAACTGGCACTCCGCTCCTCTAAATCAACTCAAGTTAAGAAGAAAAATAAAAAAATATAAAGGACAGATATAATATCAAATATTACAAATATAATTTATTGTATATAGTCAACACTTGCTTCCAAACAAAAAAGCTCAAACCCCACATACCCCTTCCCCCCTCCTCCTCATATAAAAAGCAACGCTGCATTAAAACAAAAACAACCCCCCACTAAAGATGCCGGCATCTGTATATAAAAAATCAAAATAATCAAAACTCAAGAAAAATGTCCAAAATGTTGCAATTATACAGATGGGGAGGACTTGCAAAAAATATGTCCACACATGGATGCTTATCAGTTATACTATGGATATGCTCCTTCAATAGTTATAGTAATTCAAAATAAATATTCTGCCACAATATTAATTCAGGAACAAGTGAAGTCTTCCCCATCTGTATAATTGTAAAATTTTGGAAATTTTTCTTCGAATTTTGATTATTTTTATTTTTTATGTACAGATGCCGGCATCTTTAGTTTGAGTTTGTTTTTGTTTGAATGCAACATTGCTTTTTATATGAGGAGGAGGGGGGAAGGGGTATGTATCTATGGGTTTGAGCTTTTTTGTTTGGAAGCAAGTGTTGCCTATACACAATAAATTATTTTTATAATATTTGATATTATATCAGTCCTATATATTTTTTATTTTTCCACTTGAGTTGATTTAGAGGAGCAGAGTACCAGTTTAGTATCCCCTTTTTTTTCTTTTTTCCATCAATGATTTACAGGAAGATCTTGACAAACAAAGTGTTGTTTCTTTTTTGACTATGAGACCTTTACCAAAGTGAAGCCATGAAACCTCTCCATTTGTAACCTACTTCTTTCTCGGTCACCTAGTGGTCCCCTGCTGCTGGTTCCTGCCAGGCTGAGGAGGCTTGCGCCTGTCTCTTGCCGCATTCTGTATTCCCATGTTGTTTAAGTTGCACTATATGAGTGTCCTGTAATCACAGGAGGAGAGGAGTGTCTAGGAGACACTAAACTACAGCGGCTATGAGTATTTCTTCCCTGTGTATGTTACATAGGAGCGGGTACCACTGGTCCTCCTAATTGGTTGTAGATCATCACCACTCTGCAGTTTCTCTATTTAAACCTTAAAGGTATAGTAATGTTGCACAAAAAAAAACAGCACTGTTTAATCTTCATAGTATTGGCGCCGTGGAGAACGTTATTTCTATACTGTCCGAGTTGTAGTTCAAGAGTAATTGAATGATAAAGTATCCTCCTCCTGCCCCTTTTACTGATGTAACACCGCTCACCTCATAGCAGCAAGACTGTCTGGATTGATCACAGAGAGGGACAATCTTCAGTGAGCATAAGGGAAAGCCTGAAAAATCTGTCAAGGGGAGCAGAGTTTTCCTTATGCTCACAGTAAGAAGATTGTCCCTTGCTGTGATCTGTCCAGTCAAGAGACCAGATTACACATTTGAGGGTGGCTTACACTAGGTAAAAGGAGTGGCAGGGGATACTTTATCATTCAATTACTCTTGAACTACAATGCTGACACTATTGAAATAACACTCTCCATGGTCCAAATACTATGAAGATTAATCTGAGCTGCTTTTTTTGTGAAACATTACTATCACTTTAAACTCACCTGTATCAGTACTTAGTTGTCTGATTGCTTTCCAACAGCCCAGCTTGTCCTATCCTAGTCTCTACCAGTTCCTTGATCCTGGCTTGATTCACTTGACTCTGCTACCCTCCATAATCAGTACCCACTGGCCTGGATCTACTTCTCTGCTAACATCTATTATCCTGACCACCGGGGTGTCTCCATTGACCACTATTTCTCACTCCTCTGGTACCTCAGTCTGGCCTAACCTGTATTGTGCCCTATACCCTGGGGGCCTATTGCTCTTTCAGCCTCCCCAGGGCATAACGAGGTGTGTGCCTCCCTGCTCCTGGGCCCCAGCACCTAGTCAGCACAGCGGCACATGACATACAACTAAGCCATTATGAAGCCCACTGTGATGACACAAGCAGTGGCGACCTTGACTCAACACATGTCTATGTTGACCCAAACAGTTAAGAACCTGCAAACCGGACAGACTAATTTATAGCACCAGCTCCAGGAGATTTGTACTAATCTCCCTTGACATCCAGAAGGACCTGTTCCGCCATCACCATCCATGCAATCTCACCCAGAGGAAAGGCTCCCTCACCCAGGGGGAGCTATGGCTACCCCAGAGCCTCTGGTTGCTCTACCAGAGAGGTTTTCTGGGTGCAGGACTCGATTTCAGTTCCTCATCACTTCTTGTCAGGTCCTGTTCTCATTTAAACCCTGTAACTACTCCACAGATTTTGTTAAAGTCCATACGGTGATCTTGTTTTTGGCTGTCAGACTGGGGCTCATCTTCTCTAGATCAACAGTTTACTATTAGACCCTGGCTTCTGTTAGTCATGGAATCTCTGTACACTGATCCCTGTAAGATGACTACTGCTCAGGCTTCCTTGTGAGCCCTGAAACAGGACCATTGCCCAACCAACTTCAGAATATAAGCCATGGAGACAGCATGGACTGAACCGACTTTGACTTGCCAGTACAGAATAGGACTATGAGTCCCAATCAAGGATGAATTGGCTTGTATTGGCATATCCTCTTCTCTTGAGGCTCTCATTAATTTGGTTATCTAGATGGACAGATGCCTTTGAGAGAGACTTCAGGAGAGAGCCCTAGCTAACATCCTTCCACAATGTCGCCTTCCTTCTAGTCCTGTTCCTCCTACTGTCTCTCCCCTAATAGCCTATGCAGATCAGTCTTTTTCAGGGACCCCTCTGTGCCACAGAAAGCGCTCACAGTAGAACACAGAACATCTGCCTTTCTTGTGCTATTCCTGGTCATCACATCTGTGATTATAAAGAAAGACCCCTGAGATCCAGAGGTAAGATCCTTGTTTCCTCTCGTTTTTCTCTACCCTCTGGAGTTTCTACCCCTCATCTTTCTGTTCTTTTCTCTCTGCAGTGGGTGATGAGGCTGTTCCTTTACATGCCATGATAGATTTTGGAGCCAATGGCTGTTGTATCAATTATGATCTTGTCATGACTCCTGGCATATCCACCAAGACTAAGTCTTCCCCTGTACACATACAGATGGCAGATAGGAGTATGCTTAAGTCTGTTCCAGTTACTTCTGAGACAATCTCCTTACGCATCTCTCCTGGTCCTTGCCATACTGAGATCCTATCATTTGATGTTGTGTTAACTCCTCTATTTAACTTTTTTTGCCCTGGATCTGACTCCACAAGCCTGTCATCAACTGGTCCTGTGGTATGCTAACTTTTTCTTCTCCTCACCACAAACATTATTGTCTTCTCCCCTCCGTGAGAATTAATCTCACCCTAGAACCTTGAGGGTCCTAAGAAAGGGAAATTCATAATTCCTGCAGCTTTTCTTCTTTTGCTGACATTTTTGAGAAAAAGAGGGAGAATATCTGTCATGCTCTTTCTACCTTTCTGGGTTTCCCTGGATTCTGTTACCAATTATTTGGTCTTGCTCCTGGTTCTCTTTCTCTGCCCCTTCTCTCTGATCCTTTATCTAGAGCTGGCACCTTGTGCCTGCGTGCAGTCTAAGCATCCCTGCCATAACCTGTATCCAGTCTTGTTCGAGTGTTTCCATAATTTCTGTTATTCTTGACTTTCCCTTTGATATATGATTTGGCTTTCCGTTTGGTGTTTACCAGTATAGACCCTTGGCTCTGCTCTACTGACTACTCTTCAGCATGTTCCTCGTGTACTTAATTGTTCCAACTGGCTCTTCGACTCCGGCTTGCTAGACTTCTCTACGCCTCACCAGACAGTCGGTGAGAGTATCCACATCTGCACCCCCCCCCCCTCCCAAACCAAAAAGAAATAGGTAAAGCCACAAGTGTCATGTGTTCCCACAATAAAAATGCACTCTTTTGATAAAATTATGTCTTTGATTTCTACAGGTATGTCAGTCATGTAGCAGAGAAATCACACTTCGCAAACCCCACTCTCACAATACACAGTGACTGAGACACAAAGATATTCCATTAAGCAATGGGTGTCATCCTCTAGCTTCTGTGTTTATCAAAGGTGTGCTTGTGGGTGGGGGAGGAGTCTTAGGAGCCTCTTGGGATGCCAGAAGGGCAAACAATGCATCACACATATATGCATTTTGCTCTACTCTGGCATTCCAAAGTTCAGGGTTGTTGAACATACGCAAGATCCACGTGTCATGACGGATGAACCAGTCAGACTACACTGTTGTACTATATTCAGTATGGTTTCCCACACAATTACACTAAGATGAGATGCATATCATGACTGGCCACGTGTGGATCTCTGATGATGTCCCTTAAGTTTTCCAACTTATGGATGTCGTGTAAGTCCTCAACACCTTGCTCTTTATGGTGAGGGTGACCTCTGAGCCAATAACTTTGTTTCAAGGACAACATATATCAATGGGCCACTGGGGATTTGTCATGTCTCTCCTTTGTTCCATTGTGCAGAAACAGATGTGTCCTCATCAAGTCCTAACTTCTGGCTCAGACGATAGACATGACATTTTGTCACACAGTATTAATATTCAGTAGCACTAAGAGGCAGCAGGAGGAGCACTGTACGGAAGGGGAGTCAACGTTTCACCAGATTAACTTGAACTTCACTGTGTTCCATGATGAGCCTTGCCATGGATCACTGTAGGAAGAAATGGCAAGGGTTAAACATGTAGCAGTGCTCGCAGGGGGATAGGTCATACCCCTGAAGTGGCAATGTCATCATGCACTTACGGAATTCCATATGTCAGTTGGATTAACAGAGTCACTTGGAACCATCAATTGCATGTCATCTGCATGATCATACATGCATAGTGTTTGATTAATTGTACTCACAATTAAAGAAGTCCAGAAGAAGCCTGTCCCATGTCTCCACCCCTTTCAGGGTCTCCTCATCATCAGACTGGGGAACAAGCACCTCCACAATGGGTTCAGGGTCCACAAAATCCACTAAACTCCTGTTCACTGTGATGTTGTGCAATATGGCACAAGCAAATATTATATTGCACACCTTATGTGGGGCATATTGTAGAGCTCCTGCAGAGTTATCCAGGCACTGATACCTGGTTTCAGAGGGCCAAAGGTGCGTCCTATAGCATTCTTGGTCCTCATGTGAGCCTTATTGTAGCCGTGCTCTGCAGGTGTTTGTGGATTTGTGAGGAGCCATGATTTGCAACCATATCCTGCATCCCCTGTGGAAAAGAAGTAACATTGTGACACGTGCCACATGGTTATGTGAATGATGTTATGTAATGAGGACATACTTTGTGTGTCTAATGACCATGCTAAGTTAGAGATTTAATTAATCGTGTGAGTGCCTCTGTGTATGTTATGTAATCTGATGTGATATGTACATTGGTCACTCACCCAACAGCCATCCTCCTGTATAGGTCCCATTCTCAAATCCCTGTAGAAGAAGGAGTGGTTGAGAATGTAAGAGTCATAACAACATCCGGGATAGGAAGCACAGACGTGTGATCCTCATGTTGTCATCATTCACCATATGAGCGTTGATGGAGTGAAAATGCTTTCTATTTAAGAACACATGTCCCTCATGCAGAGGAGCGCTTATGCACACGTGTGCAGTCAATGACTCCCATGACTGTGGGTTGCTTCCCCTTGCGTAAAACTCCTGCTTCACATATGCCCAGTCCATCTGGGTGGAGATAAAGTGGGTGTACCTCCTGGCTTTCCTCTTGAGGGCTGTCAGCACCTGACCCAATACCCTGGAACATGTAGCCTGGGATATCCCAGATACATGTCCCTCAGTGGACTGGAAGGATCCAGTTGCCATAAAATGGATGGCACACAGCAGCTTCTCCATGCTGGATAGGGCACGATTGGTGCTTACTATGGGGGCAACATCATCTTTCATCAAACTTAAAATGAATTGGTTGGTAGTGCTCCAGTTAGTTGAAAATGCAAACTGTGCACTGAAAAATTGATTATCACACGGGGATTGTAGGAAGACAATAATCTGTATGATAGTTATAGATATAAATGTCATCAGTAGTCCGATAGACTAACGCTTTCACAACAGTTATAGACTTATATATAGCAGATATTGATAGAATGAATTAGTCCCAAGTTTATATGGATATAGGAAATGTTATAGAAGTTAATGTAAACAGGGGCGGACTGACAGGACCCAGGGCCCCTGGTCCAAAAAGAGGTCTGGGCCCCCTGCAGCAATATCCACATTGCCCCTTCATCTCCACAATGCCCCTTGATCTCCACAATGCCCCTTCCACAATGCCCCCTTCATCTCCACAATGCCCCTTCCACAATGCCCCTTTCATCTTCACAATGCCCCTTCCACAATTCCCTTTCCACAATGCTCCTTCCACAATGCCCCCTTCATCTCCACATTGCCCCCTTCATCTCCACATTGCCCCCTTCATCTCCACAATGCCCCCTTCATCTCCACATTGCCCCCTTCATCTCCACGATGCCCCTTCATCTCCACAATGCCACTTCCACAATGCCCCCTTCATCTCCACAATGCCCCTTCCACAATGCCCCCTTCATCTCCACAATGCCCCTTCAACTCCACAATGCCCCTTCCACAATGCCCCCTTCAACTCCACACTGCCCCTTCCACAATGCCCCCTTCAACTCCACAATGCCCCTATCTCCACATTACCCCTTCATCTCCACAATGCCCCTTCCACAATGCCCCCTTCATCTCCACAATGCCCCCTTCATCTTCACAATGCCCCTTCCACAATGCCACCTTCATCTCCACAATGCCCCTTCCACAATGCCCCCTTCATCTCCACAATGCCCCTTCCACAATGCCCCCTTCAACTCCACAATGCCCCCTTCCACAATGCCCCCTTCAACTCCACAATGCCCCCTTCATCTCCACAATGCCCCTATCTCCACATTACCCCTTCATCTCCACAATGCCCCTATCTCCACATCACCCCTTCATCTCCACAATGCCCCCTTCATCTCCACATCGCCCCTTGCACCATGACCCTTCATCTCCACACTGTCCCTACCTCCAGTCCCTGGTGTTCTAGCGGCGTGGCTTAATACTGTGCGAAGTCCCGCTCGCCTCTAGTAATGCAGAGGCTGGGAGATGATGTCATCTCCCAGCGCTCTGTATTACTAGAACAGCGTGCCGGTGGCCGTTGTTGGAGAGCTGCTGAGCAGCGCTGGAAGCGGCGGCGGGCCCCCTTCGGTCACAGGCCCTCGGCCCGTGACCAAATGCCCGTATGGTCAGTCCGCCCCTGAATGTAAAATGTCACCATATGAGGAATAGTTCTTTTAGATTACCCAGATCAAAGCTTTTCTTCACAAATATGATTTTCCAATCTTGTGCAGTATGTCAATCAAACTGGAGCGTTACCAACCAGTTCATTTTAAGTTTATACTTGTTGTCCGTGATAGCAGATTTTAGGTGGCTTCACCAGTGAGTATAATTTTGGTGTGTATTGGTGCGCTGAAGGTTTTTTTTTTGGTATTATATCATCTTTGATCACCTCATATAGGATGATGATAATGTGTGACGTGAACTTGTACTGGTCTCTCACTTCAGCCTCCTCTATTCCAAAGAGATTGACCCTTGTTTAGTATATCCTTGTTCTTGACAGGCGTCTGTCCTCCCTGTGCTGCTTCACAGGTCCTTGTGGCACCTTTGCCTGGGGAGATCTGGTTGAGGCAGTTCAGATGCTGTTGCCTGGCCTGGTCCTTCACGTGGAGATGGCCTTCTGGCTGGTTCGCCAAATGGAGCATCCAGACTTGGTACAGATGGCAGATGTGCAGGTTTGTTTGGGGGATCGTGGGGCTCTCTATCCCCCGCATGCCCCCTTCTCCAATGTCTTTGCAGTTATTGCAATGGAAACATGATGCATGTAATCTCTCTCTGAGTCAACTCACTGTAAACACACCAGGTTCCAGGATGGTGGGGTGTCCCTTTAAGACAGAGGTGGGGTGTTGGCCAGGTGCAGTTATCGGGTAACAATGCACTAATGGGAACAAGGGTGTTGTCCTGGTGAGTGTATGCTGGTGTGGCTGTTGTTGCTTGAGTGTGTTTGTTGTGATTACTGTTTACCTGTCAACTGGGTGTGTGACGTTGTCCGGTGTGGTTGATGATGCTGGTGCACCTTGGTCCTCCACTGGGTACTAATCTTGCACACCCAGGCTTATGTTGCTTTGTGATTGACAGGTGTACATATTGTCTTGTCTGGACTTACATCTTGGTATGTGTTAACTCTTGGTTACCGGGAGAGCATGCCATGGATTGGTTGATGTTGACTTGAACATCCCTCGTTCCTCAGGGGGTTGATGGATTCCTGTTGGTTGTGCAGGACTTGTGTGGACACCATGCACAATTGAAGGGTGCTTCCTTGGCACTTCATAAGTTATTTTTGTCTTTGTTGTCACTGTGACATGTCCTAACTGTTGTGTGAGTTATTCCTTCCATGCTTTCTGTTGTTTGATGGGGGATTTTAACCTTCATTCTGTGTTGTACACTTGTAAAAGTAGGTGCAGAATTACCGTGAGTAAAGGTATCTCTTTACCGTGCCTTAGTACTCCCCGCACATAATTGAATGGCATATGACTATTCCATTGATGTGAATGGTTGAAATCTTGCCAGCCATTATCATTTTTAGAGCACATTAGCAGGTCACAATACAGGTGATTGAACAGCAAACTGTGGTTGCAAAACTACTGTTGCCTAATTTTTTTTTTTTTTTTTTTTTTTTTTTTTTTTTTTTTTTAACGGAGGTAATCGAATCCAGCCCTTTGTCAGATAAAGCTGCTTTATTAATTACACCAGAAAATCACCTCTCTCCATCTTCTTAGGCAACAAGAACCAGAGAGGTGGGAAAAATTGATAAGGACTGAATCTCTCATTGGGGGGGGGGTTGGAAAGGTGACACGTCCTTTTGAAGGCAAGGGTACTCAATTGTGGATATCCTGCTGTTGGGGACTACAAATCATCATCCCCAAACAGCTGCTGGCCAATTGAACGTGTTGGGAGTTGTATTGACCAGCAGCTGGGGTTCCAACACTTAGACTACTACTGTATTAACCCTTTGAGTGCCAGGGATGTATTACACGCAGTTGCAATGCAATGGATACCTCTCTTGCACTGAAAGGGATACATTTTTTAATAAACTTCAGGAGTAAACTGTTTTTCAGAAAAAGAACACTAGAACAAGAGGACACGCATTACCACTTTTTATGTGTGCCCATTAACCATAATTTAACCCCCTGTATTCTATGCTTTGGAGGCCTTTCTACCAACGAAGGAGTTAAGAGTTTTTTTGGTGCTTGTGTGTTATAAGTAATGAGTGTTTTATGTACCATGTAACAATAGGTAGAACTAGGGCAAGGACTTTTGATAAGTGAGGGTATGGCCATGGTTAGGGTAAGGCCACAGGGGTGACCCTAATGAAATCTACCAGCTGTGTGGACTACTCTTCAGCTGGAATTAATCCTTTAAAATTACATATGTCATTATCATTGTCTTATTTTTCAGTTGCTCTTGTGAGGAGTGTGTGCATATGGAGGACCTTGATATGTGCCTTTGCTGCCAGGATATTCCACAGATGGTAGCAAAAACAGAGGATTATGACGTGTCCTGTATCACCTATCACCCAGCCTTTGAGAATGTTGTACTTAATCATTTTGTACTGGAGACAGCCTACTGCGGATATAACCCCTATGATACCAGTGATTTCAAGTAAGTAATCCTGCTGGAGGGTATATATCAGAGTGATACAGGAATGTGTAGGGCATTGAGGAGCAATGTGTTGTGCACCTCTTTGGTCCATATAGGGTTGAGCTGACATTTTTTCTGCTTTTCTTACAGTAACCGCAGATACAGATACACTGCTTATCGGCAGCTTGTCAGATGGTGCTGGGGTTATCTCGGAAAGAACAAGAGGGTTCCACTTCCATCATGTGCCATATACAAAATCCGCAAAACATATCCCTGTGGCAAAAATTAACATTATGCTCTTTAAATCGCATGAAAATAAACGCTTCTCAATTCTAGTCAAAAAACAACTGCACAGTAGGGAACAAATAAAAGTTCTAGATCATAGAAATATGTCTTTGTGCACTAAGGTGAGATAAACTCTCCAACGAGTAAAACTCTCCAATTCTATAAAGAAGAGGTGCCCATTAGGCAGATAGCGATCTACCAGTAAATTGCTACTCCTGGTGGACCAAGAGAAGATTCATGCTCAGTAGTGGTTGCAAAGTGTTTCCATCTCTAGCATTCAAATAATTAAAAGCCATATCTAAATCAGTGCCAAGTTTGAAAAGTTTTATTTGTCCTCTATGGAAGTGATTCTCAACTTGGATCCTTGGGGCACACCAGCAATAATATGTTAACGATATCCCTAATTAAGCACAGGTGGAGTAATCAAAATGACTGAGACACTGATTACCCACAGATTAATAAGCAAGGGTATCTTGAAAACCTGCACTGCAGACTTATGTTGAGAAACACTCATCTATGGTACTGTTGGTTTACCCCAGAATTACTTGGTTGTTAAGACGTTTTACAATATTTTGCATGTTGTTTTGGTCCAATGTTATTCTATATATAGAGAAAACATAAGATTACATATGTTGGTCAATGTCCTGCTAAGGTAGCAGGTAGGTCGACTACAAAAATAGGAGATCCAGGTCACTAAAGTCTGGGCACACCTCTTTTAGAAGCTGAAGAGACCTTAAAGGAACAGAAAACTTTTATTTATGAAAACACATATTTTATAGAGCATTTCCTGCTGAATAAAACAAGGTCACTCCCACTGCTGTCAGATGTTTTATTCAAAATTTATATCAGTTCAAATAATCAGGAAGTGAATTTACTGTGTTTACTTCCTGATAGATCTAACTGACAGGAAGTGACAGGCAGTTTCTATCACATTATATGGAGAACTGTATGTCTGACTTTCCTGACTTTCTTCTCCATTAGAATCTTACAGGAAATCTAATTAGAATTTGATCAGTAGAGGGCACTGCTAATGTAAAAAAACATGGGTTTAAACTGTAATAACTCTGGAAATATAAATGTCTCAGCAGTGGGAGTACCCTTATCTTACTCAGTAGGAAAATCCCTACAATATTTATTTTTTCATAAAAAAAAGTTTACTGCTCCTTTAATGTATAGTCTCTATTAGAACACAACAGGGAGTGGTGAGATTATATCACTGGAGAATATATCTCACAGTAGTGCATCTCCCCCCTGCTCTCCTACAGACTGCAATAAAATGTCCTAATAAAACATTACTGCTTTTTTATAAGAAATAATCACATTTACTATTTTCACCACAATTAAAATGTCAATGTTAGTCATTAATCTTAATTACATCTCAAATTCATTATGTCTTCTTTCAGGAGATCTTTATTCAAATGGATGCCAGAGATGTCTCCTATGCATTGCTAATTAATGCATTCCATATACCTCTAGCATCTAACAGGTTAAATCTGTTTACACCAACACAATCGCAGTCTTGTTTCATTTACTGTTGAAAATACTGCAGCTGGCCTGCGACTCCTAAGTTCTAAAAACCATAATATAAATCCTGTAAACTTGAATCCAACGTAGTGCACTACATTTCTACCAGAAGTCATGAACACTAACTACTGGCAGTTCTATGTTCTGATAGCCCCTGTATAAACAAAAGGGGACATCTGTACTGAGATCAGTGCATTACTGGTACAGTCATAGCTTAGAAAGTACAAATGTGTAGTAGGAAATAGCAACAAAGCTGCTCACTCTTTTCTTTCTAGACTTTCATGTGACTTTGGGGTGAGTGTACAACACCAGTTCTAAGCTACATCATGCACAGAAATCAGTTTTGAGTACCTATACCTGTCTAATGTCAATGCACTTATATAAGTAAACACAAAATCCTCCCCTTGATGGGTTATATATTAAAAAATAAATCAATAGAGGAAAGTCTGATCTCTCAAACCTTTATGGTTTGAGAGATATACCATTTTAAAGTTCCCCCCTCCCTCACCTTGCACTGATGTCAGCTTTCAAGCTGACAGAAGGAGATTTGAGTTGGCCGATTTGAGGCGGCTCTTCAACAGAGACAAAACATCACAAGCTAAAAATAATTATTTCATTGGAACGGTCTACAAAGTGTGCCTGGTTTGGTAGCTGACGTCAGTGCAAGGGGACGTAGGGGCAGGGGAGGGCTGGCCAGGGGGGCAATTGCCCCCTGGGCTGATCATATGTCTGGGCAGCTGGGCCACTGCCTCACTCAATCTCCCTCTTCCTGCTGTTAATGGAGCTACACTAGTGATACCACAGAGCTTACAATAGAAATGGAGAAACACAAATTATACCACAGAGCTACAATGCAAATTGAACTACACTATCAGCATAACCTGTTTCCCTTCTATGCTCTATGGTATCACTAGAGTAGCTTTACTTACATTGCAAGCTCTGTTTTATCGGTAGCGTAGTCCCAGTTCAACTGCAAGCTATATGGTATCACTTGCTTTACTTCATAACATTAGTGCCAATTTTAAAATTAGCAAAAAGGGTCTGGGCAGGAGGGGGGAATTTTAAATGTTATATCTCTCAAACCTCTATTGATTGGCCTCTATTAATTTATTTTTTTGAATATCTAAGATATTACTGTTTAGTAATATAAGGCATTACTAATCCTTTATTGCCACTTATGCTAAGGGAGGGAGTGTAACAGTTTTGTAAGACACCCAGACCAGTAGGTTAGAATAAAACACAGTTTTATTAAAAGACAAGAAAGACTGCCTCCTATAGGCAATACAATATAACTGGAAATTGCCAAGGAAATACAGATGCCCTCTCAGGCCCAGTAAACAGGGAATTTAATATATACTGTCACAGGACAGGCATAAGCAAGCATACAGGTAACACAAGGGTAAAAGTTCATAGAAATCGATCAGTCTCTGTTGTGGTGTGTTTGACAACGCCCAAAGATGGTAAGGAGCGATACTGTGGTGCAAGATGTAAGAGCACCAGTAGAACTGAGACTACTACTTATGCTGAGCAGAGAACTCTGCAAGAGCTAGCACACGTTGAGCCGTGAGCACCCAACCGGTGCGGTAACGTAGACTATGTGACTGCAAGAGCTGAGGTGTTTGGAGCCAATAGCACCCGACCGGTGTGGTAACGGAAACCAAATGCACTGCAAGAGCTGAGGTATTAAGAGCCAATAGCACCCAACCGGTGCGGTAACAGAGACCAAATACACTGCGAGAGCTGAGGTGTTATGAGCCAATAGCACCCGACTGGTGCGGTAATGGAGACCAAATACACTGCAAGAGCTGAGGTGTATAGAGCCAATAGCACCCAACCGGTGCGGTAATGGAGACCAAGTACACTGCAAGAGCTGAGGTGTATAGCCAATAGCACCCAACCAGTGTGGTAACGGGATACTGCAAACAGCAAGGGTTAACGGAAGCGCAGTGTAATCGGAGGCCCCAATGCTCTGCAAGTGTAACGGGAGGCTCTTAGTAACGGATGCAACAATGCTCTGCAAATGTAAACAGAATGCTTAATGTAACTGAGGCCACAGGGCTCTGCAAGTGTTAATGGAGGCTCAGTGAACGGAGGCAACGGTGCTCTGCAAGTGCAAATGGAAGGCTCAATGAACCAGAAACCAAAGTGCTCAGCAAGAGTTAATGGAGGCTCAGTGTAATGGAGGCAACAGTGCTCAGCAAGAGTAAACAGAAAGGCCCAGTTAATCGGAGACAACAACTTGGTCTGCCCTGCTGTCAACACAGCGGAAGTCAGAATGTCGCCCAGTGACACAGGATCAGGATCACATCTGGAACACAGGCAGGATCGTCAGCATAGCCGGGTCAGGTCACGGAGCAGGAATGTCAGCCAGGCCGGGTCGAATCACGGAGCAGAAATGTCAGACTAGCTGGGTCAGATCACGGAGCAGGAATGTCAGCCAGGCCAGGTCGAATCATGGAGCAGGAACCAATGAGAGTAGTCAGACAGGCCAAGTCGGTACACAGGAATGCAGGAACACAGCAACACTGGTACAGGAACACCACGAAAGGGCACCTGACAGGTGCCAGAGGCCCGGTATATGAAGGCCATACTGGGCGGGCCAAACAAGCTCAGCCAATGGGAGCGCACCACAGCAAAGAGTGACAGAGTAAATCACGGGAACCGTGATAGGGAGGCAGTTTGAAGGTGCTTCTGGACGGTCCTTTCCTCCACACCTTGCACAGACCAATGTGCTAAGGAATGCATAGAAGAAATGGCATTAGTGTATTTCAGTTCCCTAAGCTGGCTATGGGGTTGGTGTGCAGGGCTTGTTGGCTGAGTGTGTCCACTGATATGCACTACAGTGATCACACTATGTACTGCATGGCCAGGATGGTAATTTGTACATTAACCCTTTGACATCTTCCATTGTTTGTTGGTCCAGCTAGCCTTATATTTCAATATGTGTGTGTGTGTGTGTGTATATATATATATATATATATATATATACACTAGCAAAAGGGGCAAGGTGTTGCCTGTGAGGATTAAGTCTTTTCAGTTCTTGAGGGGTATTCAGCACATTGATTGACAATGGTTTGCCTATATTTGTAGCGGTGAAACCTGTTTCCTCTCAAACACTTAACCCTTACACTGCCACCAGCTTACCCAAACCATTGTCAGCAGTGGAAGGAGTTAATGTCCACAGGCAATGGTATGGCCCTTTTGCTAGTTTTCTTTAAACCCCTTCAATGCCAAAGAGTTATCCAACACATTTACCTGTTTGCCTCTCAAACACTGAAAGTTTTCACTGGCACAAACATACACAAACCATTGTGAATCAATGCAATAAATACCCCTGAAGCACTCAAAGGACTTAATTGGCATGGGCAACGCAGTGGCCCTTTTGCTAGTGTTTTTATATTTAGCACATTTTTCTTGAAGAAATTGGTTAGGCACTACTTTGTCAGAAGGGGCAGTCCAATGCTTTGTAGGGTTGTCTAGCAGCAGAAGGGTTAACCTGTGTAGTTATGTTTACTTAAAGGGACTTTCATTATTTATGAGGCAGGTGAATGAAAATGTTAGCATGAAATATACAGTAAGGAAGTGTATGTACAGCCCACAGTGAGACACATGCAATGATATTGTAGTTTTAACTGACTTGCCAGCCATTCATAATTGCTCTGCTGTATTTGGGAGACTGTGTAATTGTGTGGATTAATGATACCTCTGGACGTACCTGCAAAGGACTGAGAGCTCATCTGGTGCTTTGGGGGTAAATAAATGAAGAGAATTGTGTTAGAAAAGGGATGGAGCTTAATCACAGAGAGGGACGGGGCTTAATCATACATATTAGAAAATTTGTCAGCTCTGGAGAATCAGATTCTGTCCCTGAAGTGTTGGGGGCAGCTTTGGATAAGAATGTGTGTGTATATGGAATTAAAATCACTGGTGGGCAACATGTGATTCACCGACAGTTCTTAATATAGAACTCACAGAGTACGTCTGAGGATGCTGGGCATTGTAGTCCAAGAAGAGCTGTTGAGCCACATGTAGCCCCCAGCAGGTTGTGGATGATGGGAATGGTATTTTGACAGTATCTGGAAAGGCTTCGAGATTTGACCTTTTGTGTGTGCCGATAGTTAGTCAAATGGGGCATCATTTGTTGCGTTTTACTGTCATGCTTACCTCTGGAGCTGGATGGGTTAACTGGGAAATGATGTTCGGAGACTCATACAGCAAGTAGTTGTCACCATTGACTCTGTTAATTTACTGTGAGTCTCCAGACATCATTTGGCAGCTTGCAAGTGATGCTGTTTAATTATGATATTGATGTAAGTTGTCCAGCGTGTGAGTGAGAAAGTGGTTAAGACTGAGAATAGGTGCGCGTAAAGGGCAGTACAGCAACGTAGGCATAAACATTCTGGTGACGCCATTATATATAGTGTGTAGTTAATGGATAGGACAGTGTGTAATGGAAATAGTGGGAGAAGGCACTTAAAGGGGTAGTAATGTTTCATAATAAAAGCAGCTCTAATTAATCATCATAGTATTTGGACTTTGGAGAGTGTTATTTCAATTCTGTCAGAGTTGTAGTTCAAGAGTAATTGAATGATAAAGTATCCCCCTCCTGCCCCTTTTACTGATGTAACACTGCTCAGCCAGATCAGAAGGGAGGTGCCGAGGTAGACTGCAGAGAGCGAAAAACCTGAAAAACTTGTCAAGGGGGCAGGGCTTTCATTGTTCTCACAGGAAGAAGATTGTCCCCTGCTGTTATCTCTCCAGTCTATGTACTGCATTCCACATCTGAGAAGAGATGACTTACACTAGGTAAAAGGGGCAGGAGGGGAAATTTTGCTTGTGAATATCTCTCAAACCATAAAGGTTTGAGAGATAAGACATATTGTTCTTCATGTTTTTTACTGCCTACAAAATAAAATAAAGATCAAATGAAGTATTACTATCCCTTTAAAGTTGTAATTGAAGGTGTGCAGGTTATTTTGTTGACACTTTTTTTTTGGTAAGAGGAAAAAATTATTGGTGGGCCAATCCTCCTTACTGCCACTCCAGGTGTGTTTGTCTACCCAGCGGTGTGTGTGTGGCCAGAGATTGAGAATTTGGCACCCTGTCAGCCTTCTCTTTTTATTAATACAGATATAGTACTGTGTAAAAATGCTGTAAAATAAGAATTCTTTAAAAAAATACACGTTAATAGTTTATTTTTGTCAATTAACAAAATGATAGTGAGTGAACAAAATTAAAATCCAAATCAAATCAACATCCTTTTCTTCTAGTTCAGTGGTTGTCAACCTTTTTTCATTCAAGGCACCCCTACACACTGTCTGGAATTTCAGGGGCACCCCTAACTTCTCAGCTGTCCTTTAACAGTGTGTAATGAATAGCACATATATAAGAGTAGTTACTTTTACCTCCTAAGATCAGAATAACATAATTGAGCAGAGCAAAAATTAGTTGTACAGACAAGAACTGATAAAAAATGGACAGCACACAGAGTAATAGTGAATTATAGGGACTTTAATTGCAGTCCAGCATAAGGTAAATGACAGTAAATAAAGAAATATGTTAAAGAAATATATCCCTCAAGCAGCACTTTTTCAAAACCATGTCAAATGTGTGCTGTGATAGGAAAACAGTAAATTATTTGAGTGAGGGGGCAGAAGGGGCAACTAAATGCCCTTTTATAACACGTTAGTGGTCCAGTGCCCCTATAGTGCCCCAGAGGTGTACAATGGGACACCAGATTAGCCCATCCAGTGCCCAGATTTACTCACCTATCTTACCCCTTTCTGGAAGGTCATTCTGAGTCTGAGGGTTACATTTGGGCACCAGACTGGCTCATCTGATGCCCCTTTGTACACTTCTGGGGCATTAGTGGCACATCAGAATCAGTGGGTTACCAATGTGCTACTCAAGGAAATTAGAAGGCGCACAGACAGTACCATATGGCGCCCTTATTATGATTAAGATGAGAGAAAATTTGGTCACATCTGACGCCCCAATGGGGCACAGTTCCTATTGTACATTGGCCATTTCAGTGAGGGGACATAATGGGGGGGCACAAGGGTCACCTAAAGATATGGGTAATATGCATAAATAAATGTATTCACTATACCAGTAAGCCTTGACACTGGTTGGCTGTTTTAGTACAGTTCTGTCTTCTCTGCAGCTGAGCATAAATCAGTGCAAATGCTTGATTCTGGTGGTGCAGTTGGTCTGCCCAAGAATTACTCCACTTTTCGTGTGCGGCCTGGAGAATTTAACTGCGCTCAGACCTTCCATAATATATGCAGTTTTTGTGTCATTATCCACATTTCACTTATTTGTGTTCTGCATTATGATTCATATTTTAAATACTTTGCACTTGCATACACAAGTAGGTAATACATATGCATCAGCGTGCTCATGTACAAAAAAATGGTACTAAATTTAGGTGATCACAGCTGGAAATTGTGATTCCACTGTTTTTGGTAAAACCTGTAGAGATTATTCTGAGTTTGTATGAATTTTGCAAGTTGCTGTGCAAGCTATACATAGTTTATTGAGTCAAATTTATATGACCAATTCCTTTGCTGAACAAAAAGCAAAAGAAAGTGATGGCATAGCCCCTTAGAGCAATATATACTGGAAATGTATATACAGCATTGAATGGGTTAAACTGCATCAGTGTCTGGGAAAAATTAGGGTGTTTTACCTTTTTCATATTCTGCATCTGCCTTCCAAAAAGACTTCATTCTGTTTTCTGCCTTATATTAACCCTAACCCTCTGAGTGGCAGAGGGGTATGCAACACATTACTCTGCAATGCGTTGCGTACCCCTCTGGCACTCAAAAAGTTAAGGACCAAAGGGATGAGTAACAGATTATGGAGCAATTCTTTTCACTCTGCTTTGGGTATTAAGGGTATCCATTGAATAAGACACATGGTTGCTCAAACTGCCCCACAAATATTTTCTAATAATGTAACGCTCACCCAGTGGGAATCCCTATGGCTGGTCCAGAGCTTCTTACCACAATCACAGCAGTATTTCAACAGAAACGATGACACAGGAGGGAAGCTCTCAATGAACCCAGCCAAAGCGATATACCAGCCGTTTGTAAAAAGTACAAATTTATTCCCCCTTGCTCACACTGTCCCTCAATGGTGTGTGTGTGTGTGTGTGTGTGTGTGTGTGTGTGTCTGTGTATATGACAGCCCGGGACATGCCACCAGTTAAAAGAGAGACGGGACTGTGATATCCTATCACAGTTGTCCCACCTCCATCCAACAGGCCAATCAGGATGCTCCTCCAGCACACGCACTACATTGCGCTTTGTCTTCTCTGAGTGCCTTGATGGACGCACAGGCCGTGGAAAAGAAAACATCGGCGGTGCTCCACTATCAAGTAAGTTATACTGCAAAAACTGCAAAAAATCCGCTGCACCCCAGAAGGGTGTCCGCGGCACACCAAAGTGCCGTGGCACCCCGGTTGAGAAACACTGTTCTAGGTATTCTTGCACACAGTATGTTAAGGAACTCGGCAAATTTTGATCCATCAGTCCAGAGCACCTGCTGCCATTTTTCTGAACTCCAGTTCCTGTGTCGCTTGGCCTTGTTTCCACGTCACAGGTATGGCTTTTTGACTGCAAGTCTTCCAGGCTTCTCCGAACAGTAGATGGGTGTACCAGGATCCCGCTATTTTCTGCCATTTCTGAGCTCATGGCACTGCTGGACATCTTCTGATTGCGAAAGGAAGTAAGCATGATGTGTCTTTCATCTGCTGTAATAAGTTTCCTTGGCTGACCACTGTGTCTGCGGTCCTCGACATTTCCCATTTCTTTGTGCTTCTTCAAAAGAGCTTGGATAGCACATGTGGAAACCTCTGCCTGCTTTGAAATTTCTACCCGGGACAGACCTTGCTGATGCAGTATAACTACCTTGTGTCTTGTTGCTGTGCTCAGTCTTGCCATGGTGTAGGACTTTTTACAATAAACTGTCTTCGGCAACCTTGCCTTGTTAACTGAGTTTGGCTATTCCTCACCCAGTTTTATTCCTCCTACATAGCTGTTTCTGTTTCAGTTATTCATTGTATTTCAACCTACATATTAAACTGATGATCATTAGCACCTGTTTGGTATAATTGTTTAGTCATACACCTGACTATATGACTACAAAATCCCTGATTTTGTGAAAGTGTAGCTAGAAGAATTGATGCTGTTTTGAAGGCAAAATGTGGCCACACCAAATATTGATTTGATTTAAATTTTTCTTCTGTTCAGTCACTATGCTAAGACTTTTGCACAGTACTGTATATATACAGTTCACATGTTGAAAGATGGCACTCATAGGAGCTTTTGCCAAACTAGAAGTGTAGATATTTATTGAATCAGTGTTTTGCCCATATTGCAAGTCCTTTATATACCCTGACCTGTTTCAGCTTCTCTCCATTTTCAGAGGACAGATGTTCTCACTTCGTACATTTCACTCTAAAGTCTGTATTCATCAAGAAGTGATAATAGCAATGTATCAGATGTCATCCTCTTCCCCACCTCTGTGTAGTGATCATTGATGGATACATTTGTTTTTTCGTCAATTATCAGGCATATTACCTGCATTAAAAATGAGAGAACTATTGTGAAAAAGGAGGCAAATATAGTTTTTGATACCTTTATTGGCTAACTAAGCAGATTTAGGATGCAAGCTTTCAAGACCTCTTAGGTCTCTTCCTCAGGCATGTTATACAGATAAATATGAAAACATCTCTTATATACAAGTGCACATTGCATTGTTTAGAATGTAAATCAGATAAGAAAACTCAGTCCAGACCCAGTTGCTTTGATCAGTCAATGGTAAATTAACATCTGTGAAAGGGGAGGAGTTTGAGAGATCGGAGTGGTTTCAATTGATTTCTTTTTTTATAGTACAATATTAAAGTTTGTAAAAATTATCCATTACTATCCGTTTAAAATAGAAGCTGAGTGTTGCCTACCAGTGTGCTTTTTTGTCTCATGTACCACCAATTTGAGTGTTAATATTGCAATCCGATTATATAAACACTGAATTATTTTTAATACTCCGTCTAATTTGTTTTGAGATACCACTGTTCTTAGAACTGAAACTGAAACTGATTCATTTTGATTCTAAGCTCTGTGGTATCACTAATGTAGCTCAATTTCAGTTTTAAGCTCTCTGGTATTACTAGTACAGCTTCCTATCAATTGGTTTCAAGGGAAGTAAAATAATTGATGAGGCTGAAAAAAAGGCATACGTCTATCAAGTCCAGCCCATGCTATACCACCCCTGTTGATCCAGAGAAAGGAAAAAAAACACTTAATCCATTTCCAGTTAAGCACCAGGTTGTTAAAAAAAATTCCCTCCTGACTTCAAATGGCAATCGGATACTTCCCTGGATAAGCAACCTATCTGCTTTGAAAACAGCTTTCATAGCAGATAGGTTGCTTATCCAGGGAAGTATCCGATTGCCATTTGAAGTCAGGAGGGAATTTTTTTTAACAACCTGGTGCTTAACTGGAAATGGATTAAGTGTTTTTTTTCCTTTCTCTGGATCAACAGGGGTGATATAGCATGGGCTGGACTTGATAGACGTATGCCTTTTTTTCAGCCTCATCAATTATTTTACTTCCCTTGAAACCAATTGATAGGAAGCTGTACTAGTAATACCAGAGAGCTTAAAACTGAAATTGAGCTACATTAGTGATACCACGGAGCTTAGAATCAAAATGAAGCTACACTAGTTATACCATACAGCCTACACAGTAGCATAACAAAAGTGATGCTCCCCCCCTGTAAACTCTGTTGGGTGAGCCCCATGTTGCTGGTACATACAGTCACAGAACCACTCCATACATAGTCTGCCATCCTAGCCTTGTTGTTCTGTCCACTAGTAGTAACAGGATAACACATACACTGTCATCCAACTTTGTTCCACTAGTAATCACAATGCCACAAAATACAGTCTTGACACCTCAGCCTTGTTCAGCTGTCCACTGGTAACCTTAGAACCACACAAACACTGTCTGAAACCTGACTTGTTCCTCTGTCCAATAGTAGCCGCAAAGCCCCACATACGGTCTCTACTCCCTCCCACTTGTTCTGATGCCCACTGAAAGTTCCACATCCCTGCATACACTGTCTGAACCTCCAGCCTTTTCCACTGGTAGTCACAGATCCACATATACACTATCTGAACCCCCAGCCTTTCCCACTGCCGACTGGATGTTTCAGATACCACTACAAACTTTTTCACCCCCATCCAGGTACCACTGTCCACTGGTAGTCACAGATCCACACATACACTGGCCTCCCCAGACTGGTTCCACTGCCCGCTGATAGTCACAGCCCGCTCATAGTCCCAAATCCCCACATACACTGACCTCTTCACTGCCCACTGGTAGTTGCACATGCTCCACAAACATTGTCTTACCTCTCAGTCTGTTCAATGTAGTCTCAGCCTGTTCACTGTAGTCACAGAACCCAGCATACACTGACAGAACCCACAGCCTTTTCCCACTGCCTATGTATCCACATTTGCATTATCACACACCCCCAGCCTTGTTCCATTGCCCACTGGTAGTAACAGATCCCCACATACACTGACCTCCCAAACCGAATTCCATTGTCCACTGGTAGTCAAAGATCCCCACATACACTATATTGTCTGGCCCCCAGCCTAGTTCGACTGGTAGTCACAGCTCTCCACATACATGGTCTTCCCCTAAGACTGGTTCCCCTGGTAGTCACAGCTCTGCATATAGACTCTCTGGAAGTGTATGTTGTCCCATTCAGAGATCATGTATTAGAGATAAGACTAAGTCCACATAATTGACTGCGTTTGGGTTCAATCCACTTTTGTAACAAAGAACTTACAAGAGGTAAAGGTGATACTAAAAGGTACCACCTTTACATCACTTGTGTGAGATCCCGGTAACAAAAGTACATTGAATCCCGTCTTATATTCAGAAGGACTAAACTTAAAGGAATAGTAATGTTTCACAATAAAAGCTTCCCCAATTAATCTTCATAGTATGTGAGCCATGGCGAGTGTTATTTCAATACTGTCAGAGTTGTAGTTCAAGAGTAACTGAATGATAAAGTACCCCCCTCCCTCCCCTTTTAATGATGTAACACTGCTCACCTCAGAGCAGCAAGACTGTCCGAATGGATAGCAGAGAAGGACAATCTTCATTGAGCATAAGGAAAACCTGTCAAGGGGGCATGGTTTTCCTTATGCTCACATTAAGAAGATTGTCCCTTTCTGTGAGCTGTCCATATCTGAGAGGAGGTGGCTTATACTACAACTCGGAACAGTATTGAAATAATGCTCTCTATGGCCAAAATACTATGAAGATTAATCAGAGCTGCTGTTGAAACATTACTATCCCTTTAACTCAGACCATTCATTCTGATATCCATGATACTCAATGAGAGCCATGCAAAAAGCAATAAATAATGTATGCTCCCTCAAAGTATATATAGGACTAGACTTCAGGAATGTGAAAATATATTTTTGTTTTCAGAGACTGCATAAATTACTGGATATTTTAGTGTCCATATCCCCAGTTCCCAGTGTTCCTGTGTGTCCATGACCCCAGTTCCCAGTGTTCCTGTTCCTTTACATGCGGAACTTTCAACTTAATTCAAGTTTGCATATTTGAAAATTACATTAACCCCTTAAGGACCGGTGCGCACACGTGCGGCAGGCACATAAGGACCACGGGGCATTTTTTTTTTTTTTTGTGGATCCGATTCAGGGCTCCTTAAGTGCGGGACAGCCGTGACGGTCCTGGCATGGCATTGGACGTTAAGGGGTTAAGAACTGCCTATATGTCATGTTAGCCAAAAGTCTATAGCATATATTTACTTTTATTTCTGGGCAAAGTGAAACTAAACAGAGCTTCATTAGCATATGCAACGTAATTGAAACCTTCATTAGCATATGACACATCACTGAAAATACTTAACATATGAAACATCATATATTAGCTTAATTAGCATATGTAAATGTAACTGATGCTGCACTGGTACCACAATTAGCATACATTAACATATGAAATTAGTGTGAATATCTCCTGAACTGTAAATGTCTGGTCTTTTGGTTAACATGACACAAAGGCAGGTTTTAAAGGGATATTAATGTCTGAAACAAAATGCAGTTCCGATTCTTCTTCATACTAGGGGCTAGATTTAAAGGCAGGCGTTAGCATAGCAGGTAGAGCCAAAGTGAATACCATCTGACAAAATAACATGTCTAACCTGGTATTCAAAGGCCCTACCAGCTGTAATCACAAAGGACGTTAAGCCATAAAAACAGTCTTGTGGATAAACGTCCGTTTTGTGAGTTAACTTCCCAAAACGCCGCTAAGAGCAGCGATATTAGGAACTTAACATTAAAAAACAATTAACTATCTGTGTCTGACATACTGCCAAGCACCGATTGTTAACTGATCTATGTTAAATTTACCTGTCATCCACTGTCTGTCTCCTTCTGTTCTCTACCTTCGCTTCTTCCTTCCCTTCTTTCATCTATCTTCTCTTCCTTCTTCTCTTCTTCCGTCCTGTAAAAGAAAATTGTGTATAAGTATAGCGTTGAAAACAAGATATAGTTTAATCCCTTGAGTGCCAGAGGGGTACACAACGTATTGCAAAGCGGTAAGTCAGTGCCCCAGAATAAACATATACAGTGCCATATTAAATCTCCAAATAAAATATGCCCCCAAGAGAACGTGTGCACTTATGGTATATATCCCAGAATAAATGAATGGTGCCTTAGCTTAAAAATCTGTCTCCGCTCATGTGCATGGCCGCAGAGGCGGCGGCAGCGGAGACAGTGCCGTGAGCCACAGGTTCCACATATGTTTATTCTGGGGCACTGACTTAACTCGTTGAGGCCAGAGAGGTCCGCAACGCATTGCTTTGGAATGCGTTGTGTACCCCTCTGGCACTCAAGGGATTAAACTATATCTTGTTTTCAACACTGTACTTATACACAATTTTCTTTTACAGGATGGAAGAAGAGAAGAAAGAAGAGAGAAACGAAGAATGAAGAGAGAAGTGAAGAAGGAGGAGAAGAGAGAAGAAGGAAGCGAAGGAAGAAGCAAAGATAGAAGAAAGAAGAGAAGGACAGAAGAGAAGCAGGGAGCTGAGGACTCCGCTGGACATCAGGATTAATGGTAAGTGTAATTTGTAATGTGATGTTGTTTTTCACTTAGTCGGATTAACCCTAAGAATGCTTAATAATTATACCCCGCTGGCACTCATAGGGTTAATTCTACTAACTTTTGACACAATTTAGGCACTTTGGATGTATTGATGTGGGGCTTGGGGCCCCATATCAATACAACCACTGAGGACTTTGCTTTTTTTTTGCCAGTTAACAGCTGCATTAGCTGGTAAAAGATCCAATGAGGGACTCTATGGCCAAACAAACTGGGTCTTAAATTTTAGGCTGTAATGAGTCCCTCATTGGATCTTTTTCAGCTGACGCAGGCTATTGAATGGCAAAGTGGAGCGTTTTTTTGGTTTCTGTAGGCCAAAACACACGTTAGTGTAGCGGCCGGTACACTGGATGAACTGCCGTTAGCAGTTCATTACATGGCCCTTTGAATGGCCTACTGCATGTTAAGACACCCGTTAGTCTTTTTTTTGGCTAACGGCTGCCTTTAAATCGAACCCTAGATGTCCCACTTTCAATACTATCAGACGTGTAGTTCAGCAGTAAATGAATGAGAAAGAATCCCCTTCCAGACCCTTTTACTTACATCACACTGCTCTCCAAGCCTGTCAAGATGGAGTGCAGAAAAGGATAATGAGGGTGATGTATAAAAAGCCTTCTTAGTGTATACTTAAGAATTGCCGCTAAAATTCACAACGCCTGGTATATTTATAATGGGGTAAAGTCACGTTTATAAATATGTCTGTCTGAGAATATTCTGATAATATTCGCACCTGTGAGGACTCAGCCAAATTGGAGTCCAGTCAGTTCAATGGTTACCACTTAGCAAAATGTCGTTAGATGTTTATACATATACTTATGTCGCTTTGAGACAATTTTACAGACACTTTCTTTGTAAATCCAGTTTTATACATCTCCCCCAATCTACTGTGAACACAAGGAAAACCTGCCCTCCTTCATCAAGAGGACAGGGCTTTCCTTGTGCTCACAGCAAGGAGATTGTCCCTTGTTGTGAGCTGTCTGGTCAAGCGACCGGATTCCAAATCTGAGGGGAAGCGTCTAGAAGGTGAGGGAGGGGAATTCTTTCTCATTCAGTTGCTGCTGAACTACACGTCTGATAGTACTGAAATACAGCTCTACATGGGACAAATAGTATGAAGAAGAATCGGAGCTGCATTGTGTTTCAGACATTACGATCCCTTTAATGCAGTTTTCAAATATGCAAACTTGAATTAAGGTGAAAATTCCACTTTAATTAACCTCTTGAGGATCAAAGGGATGTACACCACATTGCAAAGCAATGGAAATTGTACACCTATTTGGTTTTCAAGGGATTAACTTATGACAAAGTATGACATGGACTACCGGGTAGTGTTGAGCGAGCGTGCTCGGCCGATGCTCGGATCGGCTCGAGCATCGCTCTGCTCGGCACATGGCGGTACTCGTACGAGTACCGCCATGTGCTCGCCCGACAAGCTCGGGTGAAGAGGATCTGTGCCGGAAGAGGCACAGATCCGAAGAAGCTCCGCTGGACCACCAGGGAATGGATGTACGGGGGCATTGCGGAGATGAAGGGGGCATTGCGGACATGAAGGGGGACATTGTGGAAGAGGGGCATAGACTCTATGCCCCTCTTCCACAATGTCCCCCTTCATCTCCGCTATGCCCGTCTTACACAATGTCCCCCTTCATGTCCGCTATGCCCCTCTTCCACAATGTCCCCCTTCATCTCCTCTATGCCATAGAGGAGATGAAGGGGGACATTGTGGAAGAGGGGCATAGCGGAGATGAAGGGGGACATTGTGGAAGAGGGGCATAGAGTCTATGCCCCTCTTCCACAATGTCCCCCTTCATCTCCGCTATGCCCCTCTTCCACAATGTCCCCCTTCATCTCCTCTATGGCATAGAGGAGATGAAGGGGGACATTGTGGAAGAGGGGCATAGCGGACATGAAGGGGGACATTGACCAGGCACCCTCCGCTCATCAGAGCAGGGGGTGCCTGGTTTGATGCTCGAGTGCTCCCATTGTATTCAATGGGGCTCGGGTGCTCGGCCGAGCACTCGAGCAGCAGGGGGTGCTCGGTCAGAGCACCCGAGCACCCGAGCATCACGGTGCTCGCTCATCACTACTACCGGGTCAAGGTTTAAAGCTGGCCAGGGAAGGGCAATCATATGAAAAAAACTAATTTCAGTACAAAGATATTTAAGCATATATTATTAACCCCTGAAGGACCCGTGAAGGTCCTGGACCATCATGGATTGGTATACCCTTAAGGACCCATGACGGTCCTGGATCATTATGGAATTCCGGGCTCCCCGCGTGGCTGCACATCATCGGGGAGTCAGGAATCGAATGGCAAAAAAAAAATGCTCAGTGGTCCTTAAGTGATCGCTGCGTGCGTGCACGCCCGGTCCTTAAAGGGTGAATATAAAATAAAATTATTATTGATGCTGACTGTTTTTAAACATAAAATACAATAACATGTCCTCTGTCATTAGTAGATAGGGCTACCATTAGAAATGTTGGGGCCCAGTACTTAAGCTAACCTAAAACCCAGGGTCCAGCATAGCATATTACAGGAGCAGGACAATACATTACTTTATTAGACCAGGCAACACATTCAGCTGTTGTGGGACCACAATTCCAGTAATTTCCAGCTTGCTGTCAGGTAGCTTAGGACAAGGCTAGTGTTAGTCCATCTACAGCTGGGAGGGAAGGGGGCTCAAGTTGCCTAGGGTGAGAGGTCAAGGTGAATATGAAGGGTGAGAGCATTACGATTAATATGAAGACTGACAGCAGAGGATGAAAGGTGACAAGCAACTGTGTGTGTGTGTGTGTGTGTGTATATGTGTATGTGCGTGTGTGTGTATGTGCAAGTGTGCGTGTGTGTGCATGTGTATGTGAGTGTGTGTATGCGTGTGTGTGTGTATATGTGTGTGTGTATGTGCAAGTGTGTGTGTATGTGCAAGTGTGTGTGTGTGCGTGTGTTTTTGCTTTTAAATCACTGAATGGCAGAAGGATGTCCAGCGAGTTGTTTTGCAATGTGTTGGATACCCCTCTGGCACAAAGAGGGTTAAAGCTGTAACTTCACAAGGACAATTATGTTACCCATTCAGCACCAGAGTGGTGCACAATGAATTTCAGAACAATGCTTTCAGTACCCCTCTGGCACTCAAAGGGTTAATTTGAGTGCCAGAAAGATATCCAGCCCATTGTATTACAATGCACTGGACACCTCTCTGGCACTTAACCCTGTGAGGGCAAGAGTTGTATCCAGAGCATTTCTTTACAGTGTGATGGATGCCTCTCTGACACTCAAAGGGTTAAATGGTTGAACTGCGGATTCATCCTGTACTTAGCACAGAACTCTATGACCATACCTGGGAACTTTCAGTTGAGGGCTACCCGGAGGGTAGTCCTCTGTTCTGCAGGGGGTAACAAAAATGACGCTAATCGCGTCAAAAAGGGGCGGGGCTTAGCTCGAGTGTTAACTCTTTGAGTGCCAGAGTGGTACGGAATGCATTGCAAAGCAATGCATTCCGTACCACTCTGGCACTCAGAGGGTTAAGTTTATCACACAGAAGGCTGGGGACGGAGGCACAACGGGAGAAAAAGCAGATGTGGAAGAGTTTCAATAGAAACTCTCCACATCCGGAGGAATCAGCCTCTGCCCCGGAGACCCGGTAACGCTCTGTCAGAACCGGAGTCTCCGGGGCAAATCCGGAGAGTTCCCAGGTATGTCTATGACACATTATCACAAAAAACGACAGCTCCTTTGCAGATCTTTGAGCTTTACTATATTTTGTGTACTTTAACGGTTACTTTTGGTGTCCCATCACAATTAATCTTGCCTGAGGGAGAAAGGGCACCAAAAGTAACAATAAAACCACACAGAACATGTAATACATCTCAGCAGCTACAGAGACAGAGATATGAACCAAACTATGTGTGATAAGAAGAATGGGCTGAGTGTGGGACAGGAAACACGTAGCTTCTCCCTGTGCATACAGTTATCCCTTATCATTAATCAGTGCCATGGAGCCTCCAGAAATGAACTCTTTAATGATAATGGCAACAGCTCTTCTATTTAACACTTTGAGGACCAGATGGGTTCACGACACACTAAAGCAATGTGTTGCATACCTCTGTGGTTCCCAGGGGGTTAACATACAAAGTGATTATGTTACACCAATGGATTGTGTATGTTCTCCCTTTCAGTACAAAACAGGAGTGTGCTGCAATGCTTGGTGAATCCACCAGCCCGACTGTCCCCTTTTGGATACCTGATAATTAAACTTACCTGCTGACTACATATGCTGTCTCCTCTGCTGTCCTCCGTTCTGCTCTGCTCTCCTGTCCTCACTGCATATGCATCAGCAAAACAGACATTCATCTTGGGGAGAGAGAGCCAGAGGAGGACTGCACACTAGCATGCTCCCTTTCAAGTGTGTAATTGGAATTAATTTACGAGTTTTAAGAAGCCCTCCAAACCACTCATCATGTGCGGTGTAACGTGCGGCTGCACACAAATATGTAATATCATCCCACTTGTCTGCCCTAACACGTCGCATCTCTTAGTATCAAATGCAGCACTCAGGCGAGAGCAGACCTCGCTGTGGATAATGTAGCATACTGTCTGGTGGCCCTGGGGCCTCAATAAAACATAATCGCCCACCCATACTGGGGACCCCAAAGTCCATTGAGTTCCCCCGCACTGCAGGGGCTGTGGGGGCCTCCGCTAAGCTTCAGCGCATACAATGAAAATGGAGCATTAGTGATACTACAGAGCTTAGCATTAATATGGAACTACATTAGTGATACTACACAGCTTACAATTGAAATGGTACTAAATAGTGATAACACAGAGCTTACAACTGAAGTGAAGTTACAGAAGTGATACCCCAGAGCCTATAAATGAAATGGAGCTGTATGTGTGATACCATACAGTTAATAATTGAAATGGAGTGCACTAGCAATACCAGAGAGCTTGCAACTGAAATGGTGCTATATTAGTGATACCATACCTCCCAAGTGTCCCTCTTTAGGAGGGACAGAGCCTCTTTTAGACCCAAATCCCTCTGTCCCTCTTTCCCACCCTGATGTCCATTCAGGGTTCAGATTGTGTGGTGTGTATATAAGTGTATCACATTACTCTTCAGTAATAAAACTCGTGTTATTGTTTGTATAAACGTCAGTATCAGTGCTTAAAAATTATTCTGTGTAAATAAAACACTTTGGTCTTGTTATAGATCATTTATTAGTTTACACAAGGAGGTGTCAATAGGATGTGAAATAGCCTAAAAATTCTCAGCAATGTCCCCGCCCATGAGCCACACCCCCAGCAACATCCCCTAAAACACGTGTCCCTGTTTGGCAATTTGAAATGTTGGGAGGTATGTGATACCACATATTTTATAGTTGAAATTGAGCTACGTTAATGATACCACAGAGCTTACAATTCAAATGGGACTACATCAGGGGAGGGCTGGTCTGAGGGGCAGTGGGGCAATTTCCATCTGGGCTGGTGATATGCTTGGACCGGTGGGCCACTGCTTCACTCAGTCTTCTACTTCTGCTGTAAATGGAGCTACACTAGTGACAACACAGAGCTTACAATTGAAATAGAGCTACAAGTGATACCACAGAGCTACAATCTAAATGGAGCTACACTAATAGCAAAACCCATTTCCCTTGTAAGCTCTATCATTCTTTAAGAGGGACAGTCCCTCTTTGAGACCCAAATCCCTCTGTTCCTCTCTCCCACCCTGATGGTCTTCTTTTTAGGAAATCAGACTGCGTGACTTATATATAGATATATAAGTGTATCACATTGCTCCACATTAAACAACAAAGACCAAAGTATTTTATTTATACAGACTAATATATAAACACATATACTGATATTTATACAGACATAAATGTGAGTTTTATTGCGCTGGAGCAATGTGATGCACCGATATACACACCACACATTCTGATCTCATAAAAAGAGCGACATCAGGGTGGAAAAGAGGGACAGAGGGATTTGTGTCTCAAAGACTAAAGAGGGACACTTGGGAGGTATGTTGCAGTGAGTTTGTGGAGGCCCAAGAGTACTGGAGCTCCATCAATCCCCCTTTAGCCATTTGAGTGCCAGAGGTGTATGCAATGCATTGCTTTGATTATTCATAAAACAATCCTTGTGGTCCATTTTTGCTTCTAGTGCTGTCTATGCCAACTAGTGGGTTACCAGGTTTTGCTGGACTACCAGCATACATGGGACCTCTGCGGGTTTGACCCTGATACTCAGGGCTAAATTCTCAGTAAGAGAGGTCTGTGTTACAACTATACGATTTCCCCCAAATAAATCTTTCTTTGATTTCAAAATTTATTTCATTTGTACCATAAAGGAAGGGGAAAATGTCCTTCTTATCCTGTTTGTGTTTAGGTAGCATGTTAAAGGTTCCTTGTGGACAGACTGGAGCAGGTCTGAGTTAGCCCAGGCAGTTACATATTGCATAAAATCTTCATTACAAGAAGCGTATTAAGGGTTAATTTTTCAAAGATCTCAGGGTCAGCTCATCTTGGAAGTTCCCAGGTATAACTAAAAGTATCTATAATATAAAAGAAAACGTGATCACGTGACCACAAATTCTACAGCCATACCTGATACACTGAGGGGTGGCAGCAAGGAGGAGATATGCAAAGCTTCTCCTTACCCCCTGAGACTGACATACACTGCAAGGACCAACAACTCCTTCTAATATTAATCCTCCTCTCCATTCACCTCCCACCGAAAACCATTGGACACTTTGCCTTCCCATGTTCATCTCACAAACACTGCAGTGTTCTACCAGTGTGAAGCGCCAAATGTATGTCTATACTGGAGTCATACACTCTTCTGTATTGCCACATGCAATACACCCAGCATGGCCTCCCCATTGCCCGCTACTCCAAGCAGCTCCTAACATGTGTCACTTTAACCCATTCAGTTCAAGAGAGCTACGCAATGCATTGCAAAGTTTTAAAGTGTTCGACTACAACCAACTGCTCCGCCAGGTCAGTACGAGACTTTGTAGCCAAAGTTAACATGGGACTTTATTCTATGTCCCTCCAGTATAATATGCACTTACTTCAAAATGCACAGAAGTTACAGCCACTTATTATAAGGCCGAATAGGAGTGTTTTCAAGTAATCGCATATTATACCGGAGAGACACAAAACAAAGTGCCATTTTTACTTTGGCTACAAAGAAGACTCTCGTCTTTAAGCATATAAATATACATTCACTCCTCAACAGGAAATGAAATGCATTCTCCAGGGCTTAACTGAGACAGAAGTACTGAAATGCATCCCTGCAGTATCTATTGTTAAATAATAATAATATCCCTTTGTGTTCCACTTATTGCTTTTAGAACAGGACAACCAACATGTCGCTCTCCAGATATTTCTGTACTACAAACGGACTTTGATATTGTACTCCAACATCAACCGATGAACCAAATGTTGTTTGCCCCATTGAAAGAATATCATGGTAGATACTCTGTGTTAGTAGCAGGAAGTGGTGGAATGGAGACTTGGTTCCTCCCAACTACATCCTCATTTCAGTGCTAGGAGGAGGGGCTTGCAGGTTGCAAATTGTAACACCAACAGCAATGTTGACTGGCACTAAACCTATAGGGAACTTGTCTCCCTCTTTTCCGAAGTCTTTGCTGGGGCAACTACTGAGAAAAAGTATCACAAACACACACAAAGTATCAGACACACCTCATGCACTGAAACTGTGTTAGTTTGCTACATGTCCTGTCACTAATGGCAGACAGGAGCAGAGAGATGGGCCTGGTGTCCCAGTTATAAGTGGTGAATGCATGGACTCTGAGTCAGGTGTTGACTTGCTAGTTTTAAAAATAATGTTTAAAGTCAAAATGCAAACTCACTGTTCCTGTCTGCCTTTAGTGACAGGAGGCAAATTGAACTAACCGAGTTGCAATGCAGCACGAGGGTGGGATACTTGTATCAGTAACATTAGCTGGGGTTTATCAGGATTTACTTTGGACTGTACAAGGGCTGTGTAATGTATTGTCTACCCATCTGGTACTCAAAAGCTTTTACTAGTTGGAGCCATCACTCTTTACCCAGTCATTGGACAATATTCTCTCCTGTCCCCCTTGATGGGCGGAGTTGCTCACACAGCTGGTGGACTGTAGT
Organism: Rhinophrynus dorsalis; assembly: GCA_037306005.1. NCBI lineage: Eukaryota > Metazoa > Chordata > Amphibia > Anura > Rhinophrynidae > Rhinophrynus > Rhinophrynus dorsalis. The sequence continues at coordinate 344,934,156 of CM074724.1, read as the reverse complement.
GTGTGTGTGGGGGGGGGATTACCCATCTTTCTGTCCCTCCCTGTGCATGCCTATGACTGTGTTATAGTTGGTTTACCTCAGAATTACTTGATTTTTAAGATCTTTTTATAATATTGTGCAAGTTGTTTTGGTCCAATGTTATTCTATATAGAGAGGCAATATTTCCATATATATGATGGGCAACATGTTTAAATATGTTGAGAAGGGATGTTGATGTCTGATGCTAAGATAGCAGTTCATGTTAAGATGACTACAAAAAAAGTAGCTCCCATGTCACTAACATCTGGACACCCCTCTTTTATAAGTTGAAGAGACCTTAATGCATAGACTCCGTTAGAACAAAATAGGGATCGGTGAGTCTATATCCCTGGTGAATGCATCTCACAGAACTGCATCTTCCCCTGCTCTCCTACAGAATGCACTAAAATGTATCAAATGTCATACAAAAACGTTTTTGTTCTTTTAACAGAAATAATTCCATTTACTTTTTTCACCACCAATATAAATGGCAAACATTAGTCATTATTCCTAATCACATCTCAAATTCACTACACCAACTATCAGTAGATTTTTAACCCTTTGAGTGGCAGAGGGGTAAGTAACGCATTGCTCTGCAATGCATTGTGTACCCCTCTGCCACTCAAAGGGTTAACCCCGGGGATGCCAGTGATGTCTCCAATGTATTGTAGATGAATGCGCTGCATACTTTTCTTACATCCAAAAGGTAACATTCGTTTACACTGACACAATCTCAAGCTTGTTTCATATGTTGTTGCACATACTGCAGCTGGCCTGTGACTCCCACATTCTCCAAACCATAATACTAATCCCCTTGACTCCCCTTCCGTCTTCGTCTTGATTATCACATGCCAAAGAACTATAGAGGCACATTAAACTAACAAGGAGATCGATCAGATATTCTTTTGTAATCACAGCAATATACAAGAGAAATATGCATGGAATTATCAGGGGCATGTATCCTTGTGCATCTTTGGGAGGTGTATAATTGTCTTTATTTGGGTTTGTAATTTACTATATGTATCAATTAGATATTTTCACTTCGCACATTTCACTATACTAAAAAACATCCAAGGCAGAGCTCAACATTTCTACCAGATACCAATGTTCTGATAACCACTGAGGTAACAGTTGCATTGAGTTCAGTGCATTATTAGTGTAGTTGTAGCTTAGACAGTACAAATGTGTAGCAGGAAATATGAACAACGTCGCTCACTATTTTCTCTGTAAAATTTCATGTGACTTTGGGGTGAATGTGCAAAACTAATTCCAAACTACAAAGTGCAGAAATCAGGTTTGAGCGCATACACCTGCCTAAAGTCACCCTCCCCCCCATGCCCTGGTGGGGGGCAGTTTTCAGGTGCTTCTGGTCGATCCTTTCCTCCACACCTTGCACAAACCAATGTGCTAAGGAATTCATAAAAGGAATGTCATTAGTGTATGTCATTTTCCTGACCTGGCTATGGGGTTGGTGTGCAGGGTTTGTTGCTGAGATCACAATCTGTAGTGCATGTCCTTAAGGGGAGTGACTGGCCAGGATGGTGGCGCTGGGGATTCATACATTTGCCCTTTTGACTTCTTCCTTTGTCGATCTTGCTAGCAGCCTTAAAGGGATAGTAATACTTCATTTTAACTTTATTTTATTTTGTAGGCATTAAAAAAACACGAAGAATGATATAAGTCTTATCTCTCAAACCTTTATGGTTTAAGAGATATTCACAAACAAAGTATCCCCCCCCGTTCAACCAGATCAGAAGGAAGGTGCCCAGGTAGACTGCAGAGAGGGACAATCTTCAATTAAGATAATGGAAAAAGCTGAAAAACTTGTCAAGGGGGGAAGGGCTTTCATTGTTTTCATACAAAGAAAATTGTCCCCTTCTGTTATCTGTCCTGTCATACAACCTGATCCACATCTGAGAAGAGATGTCTTACAGTAGGTAAAAGGGGCGGGGAGGGGAACTTTGCTTGTGAATATCTCCTAAACCATGAAGGATTGAGAGATAAGACTTACATCATTCTTAATGTTTTTTTAATGCCTACAAAATAAAATAAAGTTAAAACGAAGTATTACTATCCCTTTAAAATGTTGTCCTTGAGTCTTCTCCAATCAATTATCTGGTGGGAAAAATTCATGCAGGGATTTTATCAGGTATGAAAGAGCTGGATGCAAAACATTCTAATCAAAAGTTTTTATTTCAAAACTTAAAAGTATTATTATTGATATATATATATATATATATATTTATATATAATATATATATATATATATATATATATATACCCTGACCTATTTCAGCTACTCTTCATTTTCAGAGACCAGGTGTTCTCACTTCATACATTACACTGTATCAGATTTGCTGCTCTTCATTGATAAATACCCTTGCATACTGATCAATGATCAATCATATCCCTGCCTTGCAGATGAGAGAACTACAGTGAAAAACAGATCGGAGTACACCAAGGTAAGATCATGGCATGGAAGTCCGCAGAAATTTTCGATGGGGTGCAAACCCTAAGTCAGGGTAAGTCCAAATGATAATGGGTTAGATTCTATTACAGGTGCTAATTTTATCACTGCTTATGTCTCCAGTTTTCCCCATAGACTTCAATAGGAAAATGTTTGATAAAATGGATGTTAACGTTTAGCACCTGCAACAGAATCTAGCTCCAAGTCAGAAGTTCCATCCCAGGTGTCCACAGGCACAGTTAGGCAATTTACTTCATACAAACTAAAAAACAGAACTAGAGCACAGACCGAATATTTCTGTTATCTAGGTCATTAAATTCATGACTTATGTACATCTCACGGCCATGCACCCATATCTACAAATAAGTACACTAGACATAAAAATGAGAAAGACGATACCGAGAAATACATTCTCAATATTCTCGAAAAAAGTAGATATTAGTGAGGCAAATGATAACATAAAAATAAAGCCTTCTGGGTCAATATATAATCGTTGGTGAAAGTATTTTAAAACTTATACTTTTATTCATTAAATTAAAACAAAACTCTAATAACACACACAAATATAAAATATAAAATCTGTGTGTTTCTTCCTGGGACTTAATTGATTAAATAACAGCTAATCCTCTAGTCTTCTATGAGTCAACCTCTAAATACCAAGTGGTTTACTTACTGGACTATCTATTAAATGTCTTGATCGCTTTCTTTACTAATAACTGGATAAGTTCACAAACTAACCATAACCGTCCTTCCTTTACCGAATTGTACTTATTACTACTAGTAGTACAATACGGTAAAGGAAGGAATGTTGTTTGTGCGGCTTAGGAACCTTCTTTACTGGAACCCCCAGTGTGATCCAAAGGGCTGGGGTGGGAGTGTCCAAAATTCATGTAACAATATGGGTGGGGCTTAACCAGGTTGGAAGAGTTACCATGATAATAAGGTGTGGTTTCTCCCTAAAAATGGGTAATGGAATAGGCGAAATGGTATCAGAATTAGGCAAAACAGGGAGGGGCAACCAAGAAACTGAAAAAGCCAAAGAAATATCTTCTGTCCCACATAACCTGGTAATTAACAATCAAAACTGGAGTCTCTGGGGCAGATCCAGAGAGTTACCATGTATGGAGATACTATGTGATTACAGCCCATTGCTCTTCTATTCAGAAACATTGTTATCCCAGCCCCTTTAAAAGATCATCCTGCACAATCAATGGAAGCTCTGGAAAAACCAGGAATGCCTGCTCCCTCAGAGCATATGTAAGACTAGATGATGCATTGATCTCTTTAATCAAGTAGCAAGGAAACAAATTAGAGGGGCCATTAGGATTTTCTGGCCTTAATAAGGTAAGGGAAGGGTTAGTATTAAGAGGTGTTACTTTCCCTTTAAATTATATTAATGTATGGAAACATATATTTATGTAAATATCACAAGATGTTCCTACATATAAGATGAACGTATGTTTTTAGAATTCATGTTATTTAAACTCCTTGGATTATATAGACATGTGTTGCAGACATTTCTAGTACCCAATAAATAATTGGTGGACTTGCCAGACTCTCATAAGGCATAGGAACAAAGTTTTTAGAGGATCGCTGAGGAGGCCTACATCCTACAGTGGGATGATGATGATTGATGATGATGGTGGAATGGAATAGAATAAATGAATGGAATGGAATGATGGAATGATAGAATGGAATATTGCAATTGAATTATGGAATGGAATGATGGAATAATGGAATTGGATAGAAAAATTGAATGGAATGATGGAATAATTGAATGGAATAGAATGTAATGATGTAATTGAATGGAATTATGGAATAATGGAATGGAATGATGGAATAATGGAATGGAATAATGGAATGATGGAATGGAATGCTGAAGTGATGGAACTAAATTATAGAATCATGACATAATGGAACGGAATGAAATTATGGAATGCAATGGAAAGGAATGATGGATTAATGGAATTATGGAATAATGGAATAGAAAGATAGAATAATGGAATGAAATAATTCAAAGGAATGCTGGAATGAAATGGAATGGAATGCTGGAATTATAGAATGGAATAATGTAATGATGGAATGTAATGATGCAATGGAATAATGGAATAGAATGGAATGATGGAAAGGAATGATATAATTGGATGGAATTATGGAATGGGATAGAATGAAATCATGGAGTGGAATGGAATGATGGAAAGGAATTATGGCATGGAATGATAATGGAATGGAATGATGTAATTATAAAATTGAATGTTGAAATGAAATGATAGAATGGAATGATAGAATGGAATGATTGGAAGAGGGAATAATTAAATGGAATGATGGAATAATGGAATGATGGAATAATGCAATGGAATGATAGAATGGAATGGAATAGAATAATTGAATGGAATGGAATGATGGCATGATAGAATGGAATGTTGCAATGGATTGATGGAATGGAATAGAACAATGGAATGAAATGATGGAATAATGGAATGGAATAGAATATAATGATGGAATGGAATGGAATGATGGAATGAAATTATGAACTGATGGAACAATACAATAATGGAATGGAATGATGGAATAATGGAATGGAATGGAATATTCAAATGGAATGATGGAATTATGGTATAATGGAATGTAATGATGGAATGGAATGGAATAGAACAATTGAATGGAATAGAATGATGGAATGATAGAATGGAAAGTTGTAATGGAATGATGCAATGGTATGGAATCAAATGATGAAATGGAATTGAATGATGGAATGGAATAGAATAAATTAATGGGATGGAATGATGGAATGGAATGGAATAGAATTATGGAATAGAAAAGAATTATGTATGATGGAATGAAATAGAATAATGGAATGAAATGATGGATTTATGGAATAATGGAATTATGCAATAATGGATGGAATGATAGAAGAATGGAATGGAATGGAATGATGGAACAAAATCGAATGGAATTCTGGAATGATGTAATGGAATAATGGAATGATGGAAAGGAATGATGCAATGGAATGATGGAATGGAATGATGGGATGATAAAATAAAGGAATGGAATGATGGAATGATGGAATGGGATGGAATGATGGAATGGAATAGAGTGGAATGATGGAATGGTATGAAATAATAAAATAGAATGGAATTATGGAATGGAATGATGGAGTAGAATGGAATGATAGAATGAAATGAAGAAATTATATAATAAAATAGAATCATGGAATGAAATGGTGGAATGGAGTGATGGAATGCAATGATGGAATCAGATGGAATAGAATGATAGAATGTAATGGAATGATGGAATGGAATGATGACGAAGAATGGAATAGAATTATGGAATAGAAAGGAATTATGTATGTTGGAGTGAAATAGAATAATGGAATGGAATCATGGAATAATGGAATTAAATGATAAAGTAATGGAATGGAATAATCGAATGGAATAATGGAACAGAATCATGGAATGGAATTAAATGAAGGAACGGAATTGAATAGAATATTTGAGTGGAATGGAATGATGGAATGATAGAATGGAATGTTGCAATGGAATGATGGAATGGAATGATGGAATAATGTAATGTAATAGAAAAATGGAATGGAATGATGGAATAATGGAATGGAATTATGGAATGGAATGACAGAATTATAAAATTAAATGTTGCAATGAAATGATGGAATTGAATGATAGAATGGAATGATTGAAAGAGGGAATAATTAAATGGAATGATGGAATAATGGAATGATGGAATAATGCAATGGAATGATAGAATGGAATGGAATAGAATAAGTGAATGGAATGGAATAATGGCATGATAGAATGGAATGTTGCAATGAAATTATGGAATGATGGAATGGAATAGAACAATGGAATGGAATGATGGAATAATGGAATGGAATAGAATATAATGATGGAATGGAATGATGGAATGAAATGATGAACTGATGGAACAATGGAATAATGGAATGGAATGATGGAATAATCAAATGGAATGATGGAATTATGGTATAATTGAATGGATTGATGGAATAATGCAATGGAATGATGGAATGGAATAAAATAGAACAATTGAATGGAATAGAATGATGGAATGACAGAATGGAAAGTTGTAATGGAATGATGGAATGGTATGGAATCGAATGATGAAATGGAATTGAATGATGGAATGGAATGGAATAAATGAATGGGATGGAATGATGGAATGGAATGGAATAGAATTATGGAATAGAAAGGAATTATGTATGATGGAATGAAATAGAATAATGGAATGTAATAATGGAATGAAATGATGAATTTATGGAATAATGGAATTATGTAATAATGGATGGAATGATAGAATAATGGAATGGAATGGAATGATGGAACAAAATGTAATGGAATGCTGGAATGATGCAATGGAATGGAATGATGGAATGATAAAATAAAGGAATGGAATGATGGAATGGGATGGAATGATGGAATGGAATAGAGTGGAATGGTAGAATGGAATGAAATAATAAAATAGATTGGAATTATGGAATGGAATGATAGAGTAGAATGGAATGATAGAATGAAATGAAGAAATTATATAATAAAATAGAATAATGGAATGAAATGGTGGAATGGAGTGATGGAATGCAATGATGGAATCAGATGGAATAGAATGATCGAAAGTAATGGAATGATGAAATGGGATGGAATGGAATAGAATGATGGAATGGAATGATGATGAAGAATGGGATAGATTTATGGAATAGAAAGGAATTATGTATGTTGGAATGAAATAGAATAATGGAATGGAATGAAATCATGGAATAATGGAATTATATAATATGGAATGGAATGATAAAGTAATGGAATGGAATAATCGAATGGAATGATGGAACAGAATCATGGAATGGAATTGAATGAAGGAACGGAATGGAATAGAATAATTGAGTGAAATGGAATGATGGAATGATAGAATGGAATGTTGCAATGGAATGATGGAATAATGTAATGGAATAGAAAAATGGAATTAAATGATGGAATAATGGAATGGAATGATGGAATAATGGAATGGAATGGAATGATGGAATGGAATAATGGAATGGAATGATGGAATAGAATGCTGGAGTGATGGAACTAAATTATAGAATGATGACATAATGGAATGGAATGGAATTATGTAATGCAATGGAAAGGAATGATGGGATAATGGAATAGAATTGAATTATGGACTAGAATGGAATGATGGAATAATGGAATGGAATGAAAGACTGGGATGATGATGGTGATGAATATGTACATGAATATATATATATATATATATATATATATATATATATATATATATATATATATACTCAGTAATGTGCAATGGTTTTAGCCAGTTGTGAAAAATGCTGTAAAGTTTGAATGCTTTCAAAAATAGACATGTTAATAGTTTGTATTTATCAATTTACAAAATGAATAGTGAGTGAACAGAAGAAAAATCTACAACAATGATGCTGAGATCAGGGCTTTGTGGGGGCCATACTGTCACTTCCAGGACTCCTTGTTCTTCTTTACACTAAAGTTAGTTCATAATGACTTTGGAGTCATTGTCATGCAATGTAAATGTGGGGCCAATCAGCTGCCTCCCTGACGTTATTGCATGATGGATAAGTATCTGCCTATACTTCTTAACATTGAGGAGATCATTAATTCTGACAAAATGCAGCCCCAAACTGGCAAAGAACCTCCACCATGCTTCACTGTTTCCTGCAGACAATCATTCTTGTACTGCTGTCCATCCCTTTAGAGAATAAACTGCCTTCTGCTACAGCCAAATATTTAAAATTTTGACTCATCAGTCCAGAGCACCTGCTGCCAATTTTCTGCATACCAGTTCCTGTGTTTTTGATCATAGTCTCTTGGCCTTGTTTCCACATTGGAAGTTTGGTTTTTTTTGGCTGTAATTCTTCCTTGAAGACTACTTCTGACCAGACTTTTCCTGACAGTATATGTGTACTAGGATCCCTCTCTTTTGTTCCAATTCTGAACTGATGGTACTATTGGACATCTTCCAGTTGTGAAGGGAAGTAAGCATGATGTTTCTTTCATCTGCTACACTAAGTTTCCTTGGCCAACTACTGCATCTACGGTCCTCAACGTTACCTGTTTGTGCTTCTTCAAAAGAGCTTGGACAGCACATCTGGAAACCCCTGTTTGCCTTGAACTTTCTGCCTGGTAGAGACCTATTATATATATAATTATAGTGTGTAACAGAAGGACTTACCAAGGTAGCAGCCCTTCAAACAGCAAAAATCTAGATGATTACTATAGCAAATTTACTTTCCTAGTTAAGTGTCTATCATACATCAATCAAGTACATATATATAATTACTGTGTAAAACACTTGCTTAGGTAGGGATCCTTCATACACTTGTCAAGTATATCTGTATACCTACTATATAGAAAAGAAGGTCTTATCTGTGTAGGTGTACTTCATACAGCAGTAAGAACTCATTCTTGCTCTCTCTCCCACCCACAGATCTCTTCCGGTGGCACAAGAGTCTCATATTTCACCAAAACTTATGCACAGTCTCTATCACTCTTCTGTAGACACAGGTTTCTAAGTCTCTACCATGAAGGTCTCTCCTGCATCTCACCTCCCAGCCACATTTCTCTCTCTCCCCCTGACCAAATCAATCATCATCCTTCTATCCAAGCCCATCCATCCACACATGCATCTATCTCTTCTCCTCCTTCATCCACAGGTATCACCCCACAAAAAGCTCTCTCTCTCTTTCTCTATCATTTGCGATTCCTCACCACACACACTTCACCCCACAAAAAGCTATCTCTCTCTCCTTTTCTTTATCACTTGTGATTCCTCACCATACACATTTCTCTACCCACAGATCTCTCACTCCCCCCTCCGTGTCTCTTCCTCCAACCACCCTACCCCATATACCCAAAAGTCTTTCTCTGTGTAGAATCAGAGATCCCCCCATGCACCCAAAAATATTCACCTCTTTCCACACAGCCAACTACATCAATATACACAGCCTTCTCTCCCCACAATCATTCAGGGCCACAACTAAAACTTAATGAGCCCAGGGTACAAAAGCATAATTCCCCCTCCCATTTCAAGCTAATATCTCATTTGCAAATAGGGTAAAGGTTGAGAATATGAAATAAGGAAGGGACAATTTTGTAGGGTGTTCTAAGGGGAGAGTTTTGACAGTTTTCTGGGGAGGTATTTTGGGATTTTCTGTTGAGACGGTTTTGGGGCAGTTGATGTTTGGAGAATAATAAAGTAAAGGCAGCTGGCATATTTCACACTGAGACAGAGGAAGAACATGCACCCACCCAGTGTCCCAGGCCCCAACACTAATTTTTATTGTTACAGCAATCTTCTTTGACTGTAGGGACCCATGGGAGAGCATGCAAGGGCTTCCTATGTGCACTAGCAGGTTTTTCACTATTCCCAACTGAACATAACCTGCGGGATGTGTCCCCCAGTTTCTACTACCATGCTCCTCTGGCACTCAAAGGTTTAATAAGAATTGGGTAACCATTTTCTTCAGGACTATTAAGACAAAGAGACTACTGAACTAAGAAAAATTGGAGCTATTCTGGAGCAACCATACATAGCACAGGGGACAAATACAAATCAGGATAATTCCCATGTTTTTAAATGTGGTTTATCTCCTGGAAAGCAGCAATGCTTCCATGCAATATATTGGAGACATCTTTAGCATTCAAGAGGCTAAAACACAAGAGGTTCACAATATTTGACATAGGATAGGAGTGTCTAATTGACAGGTTTCATGAAAAATTGTGGATGGGACTGTGACAGAATAATTGTCACCCTGAGAATGAAGTCTGTCTGTTTTCAATGAACTCCATTGTCTTCCCATGTGTTCTCATTCTTGAAAACATGAATGTCCCCTTTGTATGCATGTACAAGAGTGTTAACCATTGAGTGAGATGGTATGTATGCTTGAATTACAGAGGGATGGTGCCATGTCTAGCTAACCAAAGAGATTCAGTGTTATTAGATAGCCCCCTGTGGTTCACTAGTACAACTTGAGGAAATTAATTTAAAAACCTGCGCAGATAGAGGGGGTAGAGCAAATCTGTGAGTGGAGTGTGCGTCCCCTCCCCCATAATCAGGCGAAGAAAAATATATATTGTAAATAGTAACTGTGACATCAGATCCTGGAGGGGTGGGTAGAGGGAAGTCTAAGAGAGAAACTCAAGGAGAAGGGGAGATGAGAAAGATGGGAATGTAGGAGCTGGGGGAAGGCCTCCCTAGAATTGAGGGAGGCCTGGGACCAGTCTGGAGTTTGACTAGCCCATGTACTTGCTAAAGTAGTACTGGGGAACCTGGCACTGGTATGCACCCTCACCGGAAGTTAGGGTGAGTGGGCACTGAAGTGGCTGTGTCCCCTTTCCAGTTTTGTGCTGTAAGTCAAGCTGTGACAGCTGCAGCCACAAAAAGTGTCTTGATGTCCCCATAACAAGGTTGGTGGCCATAAAGCTAAACTTCAGTGGCTATGGCCCAAGAATAAGAAAGCTGACTGTGGATAATCTCTTGGAACACCTTCTCCAAAACCTCTGTCAGGACTACAAGGTACAAAGAAGTGTTATGCAAGCCATCACCTGGTGAATGTGCAGTGAGCTGTGTGCCCCACTCTTCCCTCTACTGGGACTGAGTTTGAGATCTAGAATAAAGCTGAAATGGACTGTATTACATGGAACCCATGGCAATCGGTACAAGTTTGATGGCATACCAAGAAGAGTATAGCAGAAGTGTGTAGTTTTTATACTTTCTCCCCCGTTTATTTGCCTGTAGACGTTGTCCTAAGGTTGTGTGCCATGACCTCTTTAATAAATGCAATGCATTAATCTTTTTGTCTGGCTGGATAAATTGCTTAACCCTTGGTCTACCAATCAGTAACCCCTGTACCGTCACAGGAGCTTAATCAGGTAGGCTTTGATGGGTGTTTAAAAGGAGGAGTATGGAATGCAATGGGTAGAAAAGTGGGCAAAATGGGTCAGGAGTGGGCAGAAGGGGCTAGAAAATGAGTGGGGTTCTAGCTGAACTCACCAATCTAGGGAATGAGACTCTGTCCAAGTAGACCCAGTAACTCAATATGAAAACCGGAGGAGATGCACTAAGAGGAGATGCTATGGCAAAGTTTGTCTGGCAATGTGTGTCAATCACTTTGCATGCACTAAGGATTAGGAATGCAAGGGGAGGGGGAGAGAATTTATTGATAAGCGTGCAAGGTTGTCATATTGCTAGCAATGTGTAAAGATGCCTTCCTTTTCACATCACCAGCATTATGACCACCCCTGAACTCTGAGTGCATTCTCTCTGCTTTCTCACTTGCCCAGTGGGGGATTAGTCAGACTTCAGTACCACAAGCAGCATCACTCCCTAACCCTTTCAGTGCTATAGGAATGTGCATTGCACACCTCTGTGGCACTAAGGGTTACAGCAGTAAAACCCATCGATACAGTTGATTTATACAGTGAGAGAACTGGCAGAGAATCTGTAACACAGAACAGATTTTTTTGTTGTTCTGTATAGACAGAAGCAGCACAGTGTGCTATCTGCCGATGAGCTGATTCATGTGAACAAATGACTCGCAAGGCACTCAGTTGCAGAGCCTGAAATTTAAATAAGCCCTTGAACCCATCCTCATTACTCAGCTCTTTTATTACATAAGTCATAATTAACCCCTTAGTGACTGGCAGCGCACGCACACGGCCGGCACTTAACTCCCACCAAACATTTTTTTTTTCATTTTTTAAAACTATTTCCGGGATGTTCATGTATGTCCTCTGTCCACCTGGGACATCCACTCGGGGCATACATGTACGTCCTCGGGCGGTAAGGGGTTAACCCTTTGAGTGCCAGAGGATTTGCAATGCATTGGACACCCCTCTGCACTCAAAAGGTTAATACTTTATGAATAAACCAACTGTGCTGTAATAACACACTAAAAAAAACATATTTCAGAGTTAATGGGAATTCAATCCCTTGGACTGTAGAGAGGTCTCCAATACCTTGCCTCACAAGATGTTGGAGACCTCTAGTATTCAAGGAGTTAACATGATCTGTTTCTTTTAATCTACTGTTAATGTGTAAAGAAACAGGAATTGGGATCAAAATGGAACCTATGGGATTTCATAATGGTGTTCATCCAAACAAAAGGAATTATTGTTTGCATTTCTCTAATTCTATCAGTGTATACTCCAGCGCATAACAAATATATGTTTTGTATGAGACTTGGCATGCCGTGTAGCTGGGGAATACCCTTAGGATAGTTTGTAATTAAAGTTCCTGGTCCTCTTGTTAGTCATTAGATAAAGTGCTCTACACTGGTGCATGCAGATCACGTTCTTAGGTTCTTTAAGAAGAAACGACATACTGGAATGGACAGCTAGAGAATCACACAGGTACTATTTCTCTAAAGTTGAACTAATGTTGGATAAAATAAGGACTATTCATGGTGAGAAAAATAAACTTGGTTAACCCTTTAATGTGATAGTAACCTTTTATGATGACTACATATTCTCCATGGCCATAATATTTAAAGTTAATTTGCCTATATTTATTATCTTTGGTTTTTTTTTCCATTTTCACCTATTTTCTTTTACACTTTTATTACACTGATAGGGAGTTCCCTGGATCTCTATTACCAGAAGGTTTTCCTGTCACTCATAGTAATGTAACACTATCCCTGCAGCACTAAGTGCTGTGTATGCTGTTTTTAAAGGGACATTAACAACAAAGAAATAACTTTAAATGTCACATACTTATGACAAGCATGTGAAAAAAAAATATTCATATACTACATTACTAAAATGTATTCCTAAAGTTGCTTTTTGATGTCCATGTAAATTGTCCTACTCAGACAGCATTTATTAATGTTGTTTGTGCTGTTTGTATTGAGAGATAAGACTAAAATCACTTAATTCATTATGTTTAGTGCTTACTGCTCTTGCATTCAGAAAGGTTATAATCTTATCTCAACTCATTCATAGATAATCCTGGACAATCAATGGGAGCACTTAAAAAAGCAGGAATATGCACCTTTAATGCACATGTAAGACTAGATGGTAAGGTTCAGAAAATAAATAGAGCTTTTTTTGGAGATAATAGCAGGAACTGCAGGGTATTTAATTATGTATAATCCCAGTTCATTTTTCTATTGCTTTAATAGACTTGGGAAGGCTTTTCTACATTGTATCACTATCTTTTTATTTTGTATTTTTTAACAATGTATCCATACCTGGGAACTATCTTGGGTTGACCCTGAGACTTAGGGTTTTGAACTAAATCTCAAGGTCTCAGGGTAAAGGGCCAAATTCTCAAGGTAATAGAGTCCAGTTTTCCTACTATATGCTTTACATCAATTTACTGCCTATTTAATGTCAAACTTTGTGACATTTCTACCATGCAAACAGAGGGAGAAATCCTGTTAGTCTAATGAGTGTTTAAGAAATCATATCCCACAATTGTAGAATACTAAAGGTTCATTGAGGCCTGACTGAATCATCTCTGAGTTACAGCAAACACTAACATCGCACCTAGAATTTACTTTCTTTGGAGTGTTAAGGATTAATATTTCAAAGATCTCAGTGTGACCTCATTTCAAAAGTTCCCAGGTATGATTGTTTCACTATCTCTTTCACAGTCCCGGACAGAAAGCTCTCTGCAAGCAGACCCTGAATGTTTCTTCTCAGGGACAAGTCTACAAAAATAATAAAAAGAATACACAATGTATCTTTACATATACACCTGCAAAATATGTAATGACAAAATTAAAGGTTACTATCATTTTAAGAACTAGAATGGTATAAAGCAAATTGCCTTGCAAGGTCCTCAAAAGGTTAAATGAAAGTTAATTCCAGAGGATTATACTCTAAGGCAGTTTACAGCCACTTTGCCTTGGTACATTAGCATGCAATGGCCACCAGCTTAGGTTAAGACTTTTTGTAATAGAATACTTTTCCAGTGCTATCCCAAGAAAAGGAAGATGGGAGATAGTGTGGCAGTTGGACAGTTGGTCATCATCCATGCCCAAATTCTTCAGGAGAGGTCTAACCAAGGCCCTTTTCAAAGATCTTGGGACCGACCCCTTAGCAACTGACCTGTTTATCAGCTCCACCAACAATAGACCTACTAGGCCAATAGACCCTTTAAGGAGTCCAATGAGCTGCAAGGATCCAGGGCACATGCTGTCCAAATTACCCCAGTCATAATCTCCTGGATCCAGTGATCTATGACAAGACATGCATCTGGATCAAAACTGGGCTCAGGAATAAATGTTAGGCTGATATTGGCTCCAATGTTGCAGGTTACATTGTCAAACAATCATTAAATCAATGTAATAGAATTTGCAAACAAGCAACAGGTTACTGCATAAATTGAAAGGCTTCAGTTTGGGAATGGATATATGGCCATGGATATAGAACTGGTTAAATGATTGATGGCAGAGAGTTGTTGCAAACTGAAACTTTTCAAGCTGGTCTAGAGTTGTATAGTGGGGTAATGTAGGGTTGACACCTGAGCCCAATGCTTCTAACTTTTTTATTGATGATTTAGAAGTTGGTATTGAAAGTAGTGTCTAAATTTTTGCTGATGACACTAAGATGTGTAAGGATATGCATAGAAGGATGTTATTTCTCTGCTTAAAGACAGATAAGGTTTAATATAGAAAAAATGTAAGGTTATGCTTTTTGGACTGAAGAAATAAATCCTTGCTGGCAAATCCTAAAGCCAGGAGATCAGTTTAGAGCCACGATCTGAGACAAGGGTAGACAATGTTTGGTTCTCCAACTGTTGAAGACTAGAAATTCTATCATTCCCAACCAGCCAATGGCTAGTTGGGAATGATGGGAGTTAAAGCGGAACCTTCATCTTATATAAAGTCGCCCTACAATAATTAAGCAGATAGTGACTAGTTTTATAATATATCTATTACCTCTCAAAGGTTTGTACCGTAATCCTTTATTTTAGGAGACCGGAAGCCAGGCATCAGCGCAGACATCTTGTTTGAGCGTCTGCGCTGTCAGTCTGGGTCTCCACTGAGAAGCACTGCAGTGTGCCACATGGTAACCGGAAGGGACAGATAGTGCAGACGTGCAGACTGAACTAACCTGGCTGTCAGTCTCCAAAGATAAAGGATTTCTTTAGAATCGACAACTTTTGAGAGGTAATAGATATATTATAAAGCTAGTCGCTTCCTTCTTAAGTATTGCAGGGCGACTTTATATAAGATGAAAGTTCCTCTTTAAAGTCCCCAACAGCCTCCTCAAAGTCTACCCCTTCTTTAAAGGGAGAGCATGCACTCCAGTGAGAGCAATCTCTCCAGTTTCTATGTTATATTATGGAGCCTCTTTTTCAAGCTGCAATATCTTACTTCAAAGGCAACCTTTGTCTCTCCAGCTCTTGGAGACTGTAAATCCCATTATACTCAATCAGGCATTAAGGATGAAGGAGGTTGTAGTCCCCAATAGCCATACCTGGGAACTCTCAGGGTTTGACCCTGAGACTTAGGGTCTTGGCCCAAATCTCAGGGTGTCAGGGTGAAGAACCAAAATCTCAGGGTGAGAGAGTTCAGTGCTCCCTGTTATATATTCTGCTCCTGTTAAATGCTTCTTTAGTCTCTAAATTGGTGCAACTTGTACTAGGAAGGCAGAGGGAGAAGTCCTGCTTGATTTGTGTGTATTCATGCAGTGATATCTGTAAGGTGTTGTGTATTAATGGCTCCTTGAATGCAGATTGGAGCAACTCTCTATCACAGCGATCAGGGATATATCGAGGATAATCTATATTATGGGAAATGTAAGGGTTAATATTTACACAATCTCAGGGTCAGCTCATTTTGAAGGTTCCCAGATATGCCAATAGCTGAAGAGATAAAGGCTGCCTACCTCTGCCATACAATAACATAGGAGTTAGAGAGGTATCTCTCTGGATTTAATTCACTAATTTTAGTGAGTCTCATGTAATAAAAAGGAACTGGAGCAATTCTGAGGCAAATCGATTGCACCATAGGGAAGAAATAACCATCCCCATTGATTTAAATAGAGCTTCTAACCCACTGAATGTTAGAGATGTCTTGAGGAGTGTGTATTTGTCCACTATATTGCTGTTGGCTTGCTCTAGAATTGCTCCAATACTTCTTAATGACTTTGTGTAGCTTCCCCTTGGGATCTATTATTTATGAAGAATTGTTGTATTCTTTTGCTTGATTAATCATTGATTAAAAGAGCTTGTTCCCTTTTGTTTGTTCCTGGTTGTGAAGAATACATCATTTACCTGAAGATGACTTTCTTCTTTCTGTTTCCTTGTAAAATACTTTTAATTATTTAGAACGTTTTACCAAAAAGAATACATTGAGATTTCTCTTGTTTTAAAGTAAGTCATGGAATGCTTTTACAGTAAAAAAGTTACATATTTACGCAGAGAAATAATATATACACATACACAAACATTTATACAAAAATGTATGAAAAAGGAGGAGAGCACTACAAACTCAATAATCAATATTATATATGTATTAATAAATATACTGAACAGCATATAAATCTACTCTAAACAACCTAATAAGGACAAATCTAATGCCTAGACATGACTAATAGAATATAAAAATGGTACCAAAAAGAATGTATATAAAAACAGTGATGTCATGGAAAAAGATGATCTATCAATGTGCTCATGTATATGTAGTTCCCTCCACGAACAATGTAGTTTATCTCTTCATCCATAAATAGAGGGTAGATGTATATTCTTCAGATGGTCAGTGGGTGGGTATCTCACTGAGAGATATGTAATAGCTCTCTTCTTTAGGGTATCACTATGATACGAAACGCGTAGGATTATTCATACTATTAACGTTTTATTGAGTAGCCCTGATACCTGGTATTCTATATTTTTGGGTTCCACTGATCACCTATAGAGATTAGAGCTCTTATATATTGTTCTGAAGATTTATTTGGTCTTCCAGTGGGGAGGTTGCCACAGAAGGAGAGAGGCTTATGCCTCTGCCCGCAGGTGAGACCTATAGACTCTTCCAGTGTAGTAGACTTAGGTGGTACTACAATACACCTTTAATACCGGCTGAGTTGAGCACCGAAGTTCCAATCTTTACCCAATCGACATGAGAAAGCTATTACATATATCTCAGTGAGATACCCACCCGCTGGCCACCAGGAGAATATACATCTACCCTCTATTTATGGATGAAGAGATAAACTATATTGTTTGTGGAGAGACCTACACATACATGAGCACATTGATATATCGGGGAAGATTCACTAAGCGGTGATAAAGATGTGATAAAGTGGAGATGACTTCTCCAGTGATATCACTTCTCTAGTTCCTACGTTATTCTATGGCGCGTATCCACTAAGATCTCCAAAGCTTAAGAAATCTTAGTGCATAGACTCCATAAAATAACATAGGAATTGGAGAAGTGATATCACTGGAGAAGTTATCTCCACTTTATCACCTCTTTATCACTCCTTAGTGACTCTCCCCATTCATCTTTTTCACTGATATCACTGTTTTATATACATTGTTTTTGGTACAATTTTTATATTCTATCAGTGATGTCTAGATATGAGATTTGTCCTTATTGGCTGAGTTTATGCCAATATGTGACTACGGTTTTATTATTAGCATTATTGTGTTTGATATATATATATGCTTATTAGGGTAGATTTATATGTTGTTCAGTATATTTATTAATGAATATATAATACTGATTATTGAGTTTGGAGAGCTCTTCTCCTTTTTCTTATTTTACCTCTGTCTGTTTAGGATTTGTCCTTTATCAGGTCCATAGGATGTAGCTAATCTTTTTGCTTTCATTGAGTATTTATATTTTTTGGTAGCATTCACACCTGTAGGGTACTTGGCGCCATTCCTTATACATTCTTATACAAAAATGTATATACAGTTATATATTGTTTTCAGATATAAAGAAGTAGTTCTCTTTAAGGATTTTAGTCTGGGAGAAGATCTGGGAGGAGATTCACAAAGGTGTGATAAAGAGGTGATAATGTCGAGATAACTTCTCCAGTTTATCACTTCTCCTGTTCCTATGTTATTCTATGGAGCCTATGCACTACAAAATCTTCATCTTTGGAGATCTTAATGCATAGACTTCATATAATAACACAGGAACTGGAAAAGCGATATAACTGGAGAAGTCATCTTCACTTTATCACCTCTTTATCATCGCTTAGTGGTGAGGTTGATGTACTAAGGAGAAACTGAAGCAATTTTGGGTCAAACCAACAGTAGTGTGACAAATAAATTCCCTTTGATGTAAATAGGGCTTTTAACCCTTTGCCAGAGGGCATGCGACATATTGCAAAGCAATGCATTGCGCCTCACTCTGGCACTCAAAGGGTTAACAAATTGAATGCTAGGGAGGTCTCCAAAACATTAGGAACGAAATGCATGGGAGCACTCTCTGGCATTCAAGGGGTAAAAGTTTTGATTAAACCAATAGAAATTTGGGGAGTGTTCATTTGTCCCCTATAGCGAAATTACCTTGTTCCAGAATTGCTCCAGTACTGCTTAATGGCCTTTGTGTAGCTTCCCACTGGGATCTGTTATGCTCCATTGCTTCATGTTATTGTTAGATTAATCATTAGTTAAAAGTTTTATCATATCCTGGTTTTGAAGGATAAATAATTGACATGAATGTGACTTCCCTTTTTCTGTTTTCTTGTAAAATACTGTTAGAATCCGTTCAATTAATTCTGAGGACGATGCATTAATAAGAACTGGATTGATTCTGGGGAACATACATATTCAATTGATTTAAATTGAGCTTTTAACCCCTTAAATGCTAGATAGGTCTCCAGTGCATTATTTCACAATGCATTTTGTATCTCTCTAGAATTCAAATAGTTTACCCCTTAACGACCGGGGAATCCGGACGTGGACGCGACTTAACGACCACGGAGCAATTTTTTTTTATTGCTCCGTTGCGTTACGGACTCCCCGAATGGCGTGCAGCCGCAGGGGGAGCCCGGAACTCGATGACGATCATAGTACGTCATCGGTCGTTAAGTCAAATCGACCCTTGATGTACTATGACTGTCAAGGGTCGTTAAGGGGTTAAAGGGATAGTAATGTCCAATAATAATTTTATTTTGTATTGTAGATTTTAAAAAAATAAATTATGTGCAGCAAATCCCATCTCTCAAACCTTTATTTTCCACTAAAGTTCCCCCCTCCCTACAGCTGACACCGCTGATCCGAGTTGGCCGACTCAAGGCGGCTCTTCAGCAGAGCCGCAATAGCGATATTTAAAAAAGAACTCCTTCATTGGAACAGTCTACAAAGTGTGCTTGCAAACCAGACACACTTTGTAGACCATTCCAATGAAATAATTCTTTATAAATAACGCTATTTTGGCTCTGCTGAAGAGCCGCCGGCTGGTCCCAGGACCGGGATCTCCTGCTGTTAGTAGAGCGCTGCTGTCAGGAGAAGGGGAGGGAGGGGGGGTTTAGATCCAAATATCTCTCAAACCATAAAGGTTTGAGAGATGGTATTTGATGCACATTATTTTTTAAAATCTACAATACCACATAAAATTATTATTGCACATTAGTATCCCTTTAACAGCCGCACAATGCAGGGGTTGGTGGCCGTTAAGGACCAAGGCACTTTTTTTGCAATTAATTCTGGGATGGCAGAGTGGCATGGAGTCACGCTGTCATCACAGAATTCTATGACATGCCGGGACTGTCACAAGTCCTTAACGTCTGGACCTGCATTAAGGTCCTGGCACGGCATGTGACACTAAGGGGTTAAAGTGCTATTTTAATCTATGGGAATCCTGGTAATTTCCAATAGTCTCCAACAGTGCAGCTGGCTTACTGCAGAGTACCTCCAGCTCCTCTTAGTACATGGGTCTGACTGTATATATAGAACACAGGTTCGTGAACAAAAATCTAGAGGTATTTCACAATATTAACTTTTTCATAAGGTTGTAAAATATCCCAAAGATATGATATTGTAATGAGGATATTTGATTTAATGAACAGAAGAACTATCTGAAGAAATGTGTACTTTGTAGCAGTTTAGAAATCTACGTGCAATGAGAAAACAGAAAAAGAACGAATTGGCAGGATTTTGTGGTATCACTGTTTCAGTTCCGTCCTGCCCATGGAGCTCAGGTCAACAGAATCAATGACTGCATTGCATGGTATCACTGTTTCAGTTCCCTCCTGCCCATGGAGCTCAGATCAACAGAATTCATGACTACATTGCATGGTGTCACTGTTTTAGTTACTTCCTGCCCATGGAGTTCAGTCTAACCAAGAAGAAGTGGTGGATGATCCTTCATGGATGGTTCTTAAGCGGTAAGTATACTTTGAGTGGTTGTTTGACTATCTGACACAGTATAACTTGATATACCATTAACCCTTTGAGTGCCAGAGGGGTATGCAATGCATTGCTTTGCATTGCGTTGCATATCCCTCTGGCACTCAGAGAGTTAAGTGAAAGCAGTTTCAGCTCCTATGTTATACTGAGTCAATTATCTAACAGTGAAATTATTTCATAACATATGTAAGATCCATAGAACATGGTAAGGTTTGGAATGTTTATATCATTAAATTAATTTTTAACCATTAAATTAGCCTATCCTGTGCACCAGGAGTGATTTTCTAAATAGAAAGGTACCAGGTCACGTCATTCTGTAATGGCGCATTGCTCTGGTAGAACGTACTGGTATATTGCTCTGCTGGAAGCATGTAAAGGTTTAGTGAACTTCTGGCACCATGAAATGGTATATTGCACTACTGATGGCATATAATAGTGTACTGTCCCGCTGAAGGCATGTACTGGTGTATTGCCTTGCGTGGGGCATGTAAAGGAGTATTACCCCGTTGTTTGCATATAAGGGTTTATTTGTAGACCAGTGAACTCTCCCGATCTGCCCCAATGACCCGGTAATTGAATCTGAAAACCGGAGTCTCTGGTAGATGCTGATACTCCAGAATGGAAAGCTGTGGTAACCACACCCACTTTCCCACCCATTCTGCCTTCTGTTACCTGTTCTTCCCACTTTCTTCACTACTGGTGTAGCTTCATTTCAGTTGGAAGCCCTGTGATATCACTTATGTTGCTACATTTAAATGTTAAGCTATGTGGTATTACTTGTGTAGCTCCATTTCAATTGTAAACATTGTGGTTTCCCTAGTATAACGCTATTTAAATTGTAAACTCTATCATAACGGTAGTATAGCTACATTTCAGTTGTAACTTCTGTGGCAAAAACAATTGAAATGGAGCTGCACCAGCAATACCACAGAGCTTACAGTTGAAATGGAGCTCTGTTTCAGTTGTAAGCTCTCTGATATCACTAGTGTAGCTACAATTCATTTGTAATCTTTGTGGCATAACAATTTATATGGAACTACACAACAGATACTACAGAACTTGCAGTTGAAATGGAGCTCTGATTCAATTGTAAGCACTGTGGTATCACTAGTATAGCTACTTTTCACTTGTAAGCTCTGTGGCATAACTGAAATGCAGCTACACAAGTGATACAGTACAGCTTACATCTGAAATTATAAGCTCTGTGGTATCACTAATGTAGCTACAATTCATTTGGAAGCTCTGTGGCATAACAATCATAATGGAGTTACACAAGTAATACCACAGAGCTTACAGATGAAATAGAGCTGCACTGGTATAGTAGCTCAATTTCAACTGTAAGCTCTGTGGTGTCACAGGTGTAGCTCAGATTCAGTTGTAAGCTCTGTGGTATCACTTGTCTTTCTTCACAATATTAATGGGCTGGTCTGGGCAGGTGAGCTGGAGCCATAACTGGGGGGTGGTACATGTATGTGGCAGGGCATAGCTGGGGGGGGAAGGGTAAACAGGGTCCATGACCTCCATTTTCCCGTGGCCCTGGGTGATGTCAGTCCTCCCCATTAATTCCCTATGACATGGCTGGTTTGTCCCAGAATTGTTCTACATTAATGTATACACATGCCCCAATATATGTCAAGAATTCAGATTTTTATTTGTTCCCAAAAGTGAAGTTGCTTCACAAAATTTGCATAGCCTCAGGTCAGTCAAAAGCAGTAACTAATTAACTATAGATGAAGTGGTACAATGTGTTTACATGCCCCTTTTGCATTCCGTGTGCTAAATGTTGGACTTCTGGCAGCCGCTCCATTAAATGAATCATTACCTAAATGGCTTAAAACCAGTTTTACTTGTGACAGCAGGAATAGAGTGTGTCCATTAACCATTGCAGAACTGGCAGGTTATCATACATATTTAAGTCACTAGCAGGTTGAATAGTGAGTCAATGAGGCAGATATACTAAGAACTGGGGGATATACTGGTAGATGTTTTGGTGATGTAATGAAAACACTGCCTTAGTGATGAAGACACACTTGGCTATATGCACTTAGAATTAGATATGAAAGGGGGAGAGACATTGATCATTAGCATATGATGTTGGCACACAATGCCAGTTGTATTGTAAGGGGAAGCAGAGAGTAATGGAAGAGAGTCATGGAGGGGGTGTAGAGTCATTGAGGTATCATGGAAAGTTGGAGAATCATGATATGTCATGGGATGAGGAGAGCAACGTGAGAAAAGGAGGAAAAGAGGGACAACCCATAGGCTTACCTTCTTGTGCTAAACTGCACTGAGAATGAAAGAAATGAAGTAAAAGGATGATCATCGGGTTATAGGCAGTCCATTGATTTCATGTTTCTTCAGATAATGATAAAGTCTCCTCCTCGCTGTGCAGCTCTCCACTCGTTGCTTCAGTTCTTGCACCAGACTGGGTTGTCTGCACAAATGTATCTGACTGAAAACTAAACTATATCCAGCAGAGCACAGTACATTATGTAGTTTACATTGCAGACAGATCAACTGGTACATACTCCCAGCCCTGTGCAAGCATGGAAGCACCCAGCAAAAAGCTGCCAAGTGAGGATGAGACTTTATGAACGCACTCTCTGAAGAAACATGAAAACAATGACTACCCCAGAGGTCATTTATTCTGCCAGCCCTCCACTCTCCCAGATCCCTTGTCTGTCACTAACGGGACAGACTGGGCTTATGGTTATTCACATGAATGCATAAAGTAGAACAGCTCAAACAATTCCCCCCTTGCAGGAACTGTCAAACATCCTCAAGTCTGCTTCAAACACATTGTTGATCAGCTGATGGACATAAACAAATGGAGAGTGGTTGTCAATTTCTAAGGACTCCTATGTTCCAATGTAACCTAAGGTGTACTTTGTGCCCAAATGCATTGGAACACAGGAGCACTTATAATATGGCAGCCATACTCCATGTATTTACATCCATCAGCTGGGTGTCAGTGTGCTCTGAGCGGGTATGAAGATGCCAGAAAAGTGAATACATTTAATCTGCTATGCAGTGTGAGTAGCCACTTGCCTGTTTTCATTCTAGTCCATAATAAGGTAAGTAATACACTAGTGTGTGTGCCTTTCTCTGTATCTTGTTTCTTAAAGCTCCTACACGCAATATGCTAGTTAGATGTGCAATCTGAGGCTGCATAGAAAGTTATGTCAAGATCCCCAGTTCGGCAACCCCAGGGAGGGGACCTTGTATCAGCAGCTTTCCGTGTTTAGTGCATGTGGTGAATACCCATATAAACCTATAAACACACACCCACAGGAATAATTGACTGGCTCATTTAGTCACATTTCAGTATGAACATGAACTATTGGCTAAGGGATCACTGAAACATATGTCAGTCATGGAGAAGGCATGGCAATCTAGGTGTATTTAAGGCATAATCACAGGAAGACAATGGTAAACACAGCTTTGTGCATACCACTAGACCTCTCAAGCATTCAAGAGGTAAAGAACCCCATTTAAATCAATGGGAATTTGAGGAATTTGTATTTGTCCCTGGTGTTGCCATTGGTTTACTACAGAATTACTCCAGGGGTTATACATCAAGAGGAGATAAAGGAGTCAAACGCAGGTGATAACTACTCCAGTGTGATAAACTTTCCAGTTCCTGCGTTTTTCTATGGAGTCTATGCACTAAGATTTCACAAGATTAAGATCTCTCTACATAGGCAACACAGAACATATCTCAGTGGAGACTTTATCTCCTTTGATCACACAACAGTGCATCTCCCCTTATGTACTTAGTACAATTCATCTTAAACTCTACTTACTTGCATGGGCATTTTAATACATGGGCATTCCCATTGGCCTCCAGGTTCAGGAATCCTCTTCCTGGCTTCCCAGCAGTCCCAGATTCACATTAAGGAATATATTTAGTCCCATGTCTGATAGTCAGAGTCAAGTGAGGTTGTAGTGTGTGTAAAACTCATAAATATGGCTGCTTCTGACACAAATGGGAATGAAAAATAAAAGAAAAAAATAAAGGCAACAACTAAACTTCTAGTGACATTCTACCTCATTTCTGACTTTATATATTCTGCAAGTGCATAATATATGAAGTCAGATTGTCTATACATTTTATTATTTTCTCAACATCTTCACCTACATTTCTACTCTTTTATGCCCTTGACACGGAGCACTCAGAATGTGTTTCTAGAGAGCTTTCTGTGTGGGACTGTGAAAGCAGAGAGTGCAACAATGTACAAAAAAATACAGCATAAAAAAAGACAAGGAAGCAACCTAGAAAAGCCACCTCTGCAGCATTCAGACCACTCAGTGCTGTATGTATATATGTGTGTATGTATGTATACTGCAAACTGTTGCTTTGTTATTACATTGGTAATTAGTATTGCAGTTATAATTACATCCTATCAGTAGCGATTCTTTGATGAAATGATCCGCATATTCTGTTTTCATGTCAAGTGACTGTTCATCTGTTCAATCTGTCAATCTGAAAAGCAGCATAAAAATCAATAGTTTTTAATGTTATCTGATCCAACTTCATCAATAATTCAGTTTAGACAATAATTTTAAAAATATAATATGCATCTGTTCCATATCTAGATAGATAGTCAATTGATGCAGAGGCAAAATAAATGAATATTGCAGTATGTATTAGTACATTTTTATTGACTAACATTTCATTTTCATTATGAACTTTATAAAGTATCCACCTCCCTTTATTGAGCAAAACACAATAATAATCATTAAAATGAAACATTAAAGTCACATAGGAGAGGCAATACATGGGACAGGAACACAGACCGATAAACTGGTCGTTTTAACAGTTAGAATTACGTTCAGATCCAGACACCTGGATCTATTTTGGGGTTGTACAGGAATGCAATAAATAAGTAATGATCTTTCCCCTTCTCTTCTGCCTCACATGGAGATTGTTATTTCAATAAGTTGTAGTTCAAGAGAAATTGAATGACAAAGTATCGTCCTCCCGCCCCTTTTACCTAGTGTAAGCCTCTCCCCTCGGATATGTGAGTGAGCATAAGGAAAACCCTCCCCCCCCCCGACAGGTTTTTCATGTTTTTCCTTATGCTCAGTGAAGATTGTACCTCTCTGTGATCCATCCGGACAGTCTTGCTGCTTTGAGGTGAGCAGTGTTACTCACCTAAGAGCAGCAGTGAGCCCGCACTAACGATAGGAACTAATCCTCAGGTGGTGCCTATGGGAAAATTAACATTTGAGAAAAAAGGCTGGAGAAAGAGAACCCCCCCCCCTAAAAAAAACACAGATTAATGGCACTCTGCCAGAATAAAGTTTCAGTCTTTATTATTCATGAAATTAAAATTTATTTTTAAATTTCTTCTTTAAATGCACGTGGCCCTTTTTTTGTTTTATTATTTTTAGACAAGGTCCTTTAATGTTATTAAAATAAAATAATTATTCTGCTCAGGAAGCTCAAGGAGAGAAGCTGCAGATGTGTAAATCAAGTCCATGTTTGTAGGAACTGACTGAGTATGTTAACCCTTTGGATGCTAAAGACATCAGGCTACATTTGGCGCGGATACTAATGGATACTAATTTGTCTCCCAATGACTAATTTTTTTTTTATTCAGTCTTTTGCATCCGAGGGGGTTATGTAATAATGGTTTAAAACTAAAGAAAGAAAGAGAAAGAAGTTGCAATTATCTTAGAAATTTATACCAACAATGAATACTTTACAATAAATGAATTTCTCACCTAAATGATCCTACCAGAGAAGAGACTTGATTCGATTCCCCATGGTAAAACAGGGCCAAAAGAGTTCTGAGCGGCACACACACAGTTGTACCATCAGAATTCTATTCTCTGACCACCAGAAACTGAAACGGGCATTGGTGGCCAAAACCCACGTTGTGACCAATGCACGTTGCAGATTTTTGTTCCTACAACATGAGCTAAATATCACTAATTGTGGGAACATCAAAGGAAAATAGCCAACTCTTGTTATTTTACACAGTGTCAAACAACAAGAGTGAGCTCACAGCTCAGTCACCCTCCCCTCAGCTCCCAAACACTAACCCTACACTATCCCTAACATAACACTTTACCAATACTACCACAACACTATCCTAACACCCAAAAATGTAACACTTACCTGTCATCCACTATCCGTCTTCTTCTTGAATCTTCTGTCTTCCATTTTCTGTAATCTTCCTTTTCTTCTTTCGTCTTTTACTTCTTTAAAATCTGTTTTGGTAAAAAAAAAAGAATCCAATGAAAGGTGTAATCAACAACCAAAAAAATGCCCCCAAGATATGCCTGAGTTAACCCTTTCAGTGCCAGAGGGATATGCAGTCTGACATATCTGTTAAAAATAATATTCTGCCATTCCAGTTTAAAAAAGTTAAGGCATTCTTTTGTTAATTCAAATAAGGCCTTGCAATGATTAGGATGATGTCACCACCTCTGCTGGTGATGGCAGAAGTGCAGAGTGATACAGCCCACACCCTCCATACCTTTTCAGCAGTTGCCCTGAATGAGAGAATTTTGAATATGCCAGTCTTTGTTCAAAATGGATGCCAGCTTCCAATTGGCTGGGATGTGTGCTTACGCACCTCCCAGCAAATCAGCTTCTAGCAGGTTTCATCATCGTCAGAGGCTGCATCGACATCAGCTTATCCCTTGCAAGGCCTTTTAAGAATTAACAAAAGTATTTCCATAACATTTTTAAGCCAGAATGACCGCATATTATTTTTAGCACAGACTACACATAACCCTTAGAGTGCCTAAGGAGTATCCCTCCGGTACTCGTAGGGTTAACTCAGGCATATCTTGGGGGCATTTATTTTTAAATACACCTTTCATTGGATTTTTTTTTTAGCAAAACAGATTTTAAAGAAGAAAACGGAGAAAGAAGAGAAGGAAGATTAAAGAAGATGGAAGACAGAAGATTCAAGAAGAAGACAGACAGTAGATGACTAGGGTGCTGGACATCTGGTTTACAGGTCAGTTTTTATTTTTCAGGGGACGTGTTAACGTTACAGAGATTAACCCTGTGAGTGCCAATGGGGTATGCAACACTTTGCAATGAGTTGCATCCCACACTGGCACTCATAGGTTTAAGATTGTTTTGTTTTTAAGTACAAATGTGTGTTAGAAACCACTTTTCTAACACACACACCAGTGGTTTTCACCATACATTATGGGGCAGTTTTTTCACCATAAAAAATGCATTACTTAACGTGCGTTGACAAACGAATGCAATGGCGTGCAATGGACACAAATTTTGCATCCACTGGACATTTTTAGACAGTGGTGGTTTTTGACAACACAGTTAATAGAATACCAGACTGTGCTGTCAAAACCACCATCATCAGTTTTTTAAATAACTGTGGGGAATAGAATTGAGCTCAAAGGTGAGAGCTGTTAATTATAATGCTTAAAGAGGAAGTATACCCAATAAAAAATGAGATCTATTTAATACAATGTTTGTAGTCTTCCTCTGACTATTATCTTTGTTCTGTGTAATCAGATATGTTCTGCTATTTCTATGTAAATTTTAAATCATATGCTTTTTTTTGCTATGGGGATTTCCATTGCCTGATGCAGGGGTGTACAAAATGTTTTTCTTCAATGGCCACATTAAGAACATAACAGTGAATCAGTGGTCACATACTGCATACTAATGTAATAACATTAAAGGGATAGTAATACTTCGTTTTATCTTTATTTTATTTTGTAGGCATTAAAAAAACATGAAGAACGATATAAGTCTTATCTCTCAAACCTTTATGGTTTGAGAGATATTCACAAGCAAAGTTTCCATTCCCGTCCATTTTACCTAGTGTAAGCGATCTCTTCTCAGATGTGGAATCTGGTTGTAAGACCAGACAGATAACAGAAGGGGAAAATCTTCTTCCTATTAGAACAATGAAAGCCCTGCCCCCTTTGACAAGTTTTTCAGGTTTTTCCCTTATCTTAATTGAAGATTGTCCCTCTCTGCAGTCTACCTGGGCACCTCCCTTCTGATCTGGCTGAGCAGTGTTACATCAGTAAAAGGGGCAGGAGGGGGACACTTTGTCATTGAATTACTCTTGAACTACAACTCTGACAGAATTGAAATATCACTCTCCAAAGTCCAAATATTATGATGATTAATTAGAGCTGCTTTTATTATGAAACATTCCTATCCCTTTAAAGACTGCCATATGGGAAATGATGCTTCATGGACGCTATTAAATGCAATCCATAGCTAGATTAATATTCTACCTTACATTTTACTCTATACATTTATGAAGTTTGCATTAAATATCGGCCTGATTGCTAATGATCAGACAGGGATTATAATGCTTTGCAAGAGGTTTAATTTTTTTCATATATATATATACAGAGCTTATAATTTTAGGTCCTTTGCTACTAGTCAGACCTGAAAAGTTACTCGCCACTGCAAGCCAAAACATACCCACCAGGGCTGAATTTCTACTTGCCAGGGCTAAATTTTCAGTCGCCATTGGCTAGTGGCGAGTGGAAATTTTGAGCCCTGTATATATATATATATATATATATATATATATATATATATATTTGCCAGAGAGGTATCTAACACATTTCAGAGTCATGCATTGGCTACCTTTCTGACACTCAAAGGGTTAAAGGAATTTGCATGAATGACAAATTAGCCATGCCCAAGGGTCATAATTGGCCCCCAAGCTGTAGTTTGGACATTTCTGCACTAATGTAATAGGGGTTTGAACACATGGGGAGCAGCAATAGATGAAAAATGAACGCAATTCTGGGGAAAACCAACTGCTACATGGAGGACAAATAAAAATTCCATTCATTTAAATGGAGCTTTTAATACCTTGACTTTTACAGAGCTCTCCAATACATAGATTCACTGTAACAGCATGGTGTGCCAGCACCGAGACCTGCGGGGCCTCCATGCAGGTGGTTGCACAGGAAACTATGGGGTAGATGCACTAAGGAGTGATAAAGAGGTGATACAGTGGAGATGATTTTTCCAGTGATATCACTTCTCCAGTTCCTAGAGATTTTAACCCTCCTAAAAAAAAATATAAATGCCTAACCCGTTTCGCCTACTAAACAGGCTTTATCAAAGGCAACAAAACATTTTGTTGCCTTTGATAAAGCCTGTTTAGTAGTAGTGGAGTAGTGGAGCAAATTATTGGACATATGAACTGCCCTGTAGATATCAGATAAAAGTTCCCCAGGTTCCCAATGATTTAAATGGGGCATTTAACCTTCAGAATGTAAGAGGTCCACAACACAATAGGAAGCTCTTTTAAAGCACCTGAATAATTACGAGTATTCCAATGAACTGCACTATCTGTTGTAGCTCTACTTTCTGTTAATTCAGTGACTCGCACTTTAAAAGTTCTCCAGAGGATACATTGATGACATACTGACAAATCTGGCTCTTTTCAGAAAAGAAAGTATAGTATTTTGCTATGATTTGTCTTTATATATGTCATTTAATTTAGTAATTTATAGCAAAACTGATATTTGGTTGGTTTTATATATACATATATTATTTATATATATATATATATATATATATATATATATATATATATATATATTCCCATTTAACTTGATTTTCTTTCTGCCAGCTTTGCTCTTTAGTCAGGATTGCAAATGACTATTTCTATTTGTTTTTTCATATTTCAGTTTCATTAATCAGAGGCTCATCATCAGGTAAATATGAAACCAGCAGACACCTTGCCATTCTACACATTTTGTGCATTGATCAAACTCATTGTTTCAAATTATATCTCCTTAGAAAGTTAATATTTAAACCCTTTAACCATCTGAGTGCCAGAAATGTGCTCAATGAGTTGTGTACACTTCTGACATTCAAAGTGTTAATCCCATGGATGCCAGAGAGTTTTTAAAGTGTATTGCTTCACAGTGTCTTGGAGAACTCTCTAGCAAAGCAGCTGACACAGAAAAATATTAATTGTATTACATTTTTACTTGGTACCTGTAACTCATGATATTATTAGGCTAAAATACCAGTTATTTTTGATCAAAAAGAAAAGAGGGACAAGGAAATGCAAAAGAAAAAATCCCATTGGTTATATGTACATACCACTAAGTCTGAAAGACCAGTTCAGTACTTTTTCAAGGACTTACATAGTCCCCTTATACACTCATTAGTGAGAAAACACTCTCCTTTTAAAACTAATTTTAATTCAATACTTTAAAAATGAAATTAAAACATAAATCATTGGTATAGTGGAACACAATGATTTTAAGACTCACAGTTGTTTGTGAGACGAGAGGAAGCTATTTTACATACTCAAACCAATACCGACTGCCATATTAGTACATTATCTTTTATAATTAGATATATATCTTATGATTAAGTTTTAAAGAAGTCAGAGCTACTATTCATCTAGATAGGTAAAGGGAATTCGTAATAGCACCAAAAGATATCCAGACCTAATACTGTGCACAGAGTACCCTCCATGTGTGTATGCCGGTCATCCTGGATTAGTAATAGCGCTATATGTTGAACAAATCCCACATTAGCTTTTCTTTTTGATAAAAAAATTGAATACATTAGACCTGCAATAAAAATCTAAGCTGGACTATATAACATATTTTCATATTAAAATATCAGTTACCAGGTAATTTTATCTGATAATATGTTTTTCTTAAAGGGGCAAGATGCGCATTACTTGAAAAATCTAACTGCATGTTGCTGATTGTACTTTAAAGGGATAGTAATGTATCACGGTGCCCGTGCTCTGGCCTGTCACTCTCTGTGGGGTGCACTCCCATTGGCTGAGCTTAGTTTGGCCCGCCCAGTATGGCCTTCTTATACCAGGCATCTGGCACCTGTCGGTTGCCCTTTCGTGGTGTTCCTGTACCAGTGCTACTATGTTAATGTGTTCCTGCATTCCTGTGTACTGACTTGGCCCGCTTGACTACTCTTGCTGGTTCCTGCTCCATGATTCTACCCGGACTGGCTGACGTTCCTGCTCCGTGACCTGACCCGGCTTGCCTGACGTTCCTGAGCTGTGATTCGGCCAGCAATCCTGATCCTGTTCTCCGTGTAGCTTGGGCGACATTCCTACTTCCACAAGTGCTGGTCTAGCAGACTGAGTATTGTGGCTTCCTACTCACTGAGCCCTCCGTTAACTCTTGCAGAGCACTGTTGCCTCCGGTACACTGAGCCTTCTGTTGCACTTGCAGAGCACTGTTGCCTCCGTTACACTGAGCCTCCCGTTACACTTGCAGAGCCCTGTTGCCGCCGTTACGCTGAGCCTCCGTTAACACTTTCAGAGCACGTTTGCCTCCGTTAACCCTGAGCCTCCCGTTACACTTGCAGAGCACTGTGCCTCCGTTAACACTGAGCCATCCGTTAACCCTTACTGAGCACTGTTGTGTTCGTTTCCACACCGGTCGGGTGCTATTGGCTCTAAGTCCATCAGCTCTTGCAGTGTACAGTATTTCCGTTACCGCACCGGTCGGGTGCTATTGGCTCTGAGTCCATCAGCTCTTGCAGTGTACTATATTTCCGTTACCACACCGGTCGGGTGCTATTGGCTCTAGTCCATCAGCTCTAGCAGTGTACAGTAATTCCTTACCGCACCGGTCGGGTGCTATTGGCTCTAAGTCCATCAGCTCTTGCAGTGTAAGTATTCCCGTTACTGCACCGGTCGGGTGCTCGTGGCTCACGGTAGTGCTAGCTCTAGCAGAGTATTGTAGTCTCCGTTTCTGCTCAGCACAGGGTAGAGTCTCAGTCCTGCTTACTACTAGGTGCTTCCACCGTGCACCACAGTCTCTTGTTACATTTACCATCATACTGGGCGTTATCTAAACACACCACATCAGACACTGGTTACTTTCTATGAACTTTAACCCATGTTGTACTGAAATAGTCTGGATGTACCTGTCCTGTGACAGTATTTACTCTCTACATATCTATACTGGGACTGAGAAGGCATATGTACATGATTGATATTTTCCTGTGATATTCTATAGCCCTGGTGGGCATTCTCATTGTTTCCATTTTAATAAAACTGTGTTTTATTCTAACCTACTATGTCTGAGTGTTGTACAAACCATTACATAATGTTTGATAATAAAAGCAGCTCCAATTAATCTTCATAGTATTTGGGCCATGGAGAGTGTTATTTCAATACTGTCAGAGTTGTAGTTCAAGAGTAACTGAATGATAAAGTATCCCCCTCCTGCTCCCTTTACTGATGTAACACTGCTCACCTCAGAGCAACAGGGTAGTGTCCAAGTGGATTGCAGAGAGGGACAATCTTTGATTAGCATAAGGGGAAAACCTGTCAGTGGGGACAGGGTTTTCATTGTTCTCACAGTAAGAAGATTGTCCCTTGCTGTGAGCTGTCTGGTCTCTGGAACAGATTCCACATCTGCTGGGAGGTGGCTTAGACTAGGTAAAAGGAGCGGGAGGGCGAAACATTATCATTCAATTACTCTTGAACTACAACTCTGACAGTATTGAAATAGCGATCTCCATGTCCCAAATACTATGAAGATTAATTGGAGCTGCTGTTTTTGTGAAACATTACTATCCCTTTAAATTTATTTTTACTCTAGACATATAAGAACGAGAAGAAGACTTCTCATTCATATTTCTCATTAGTGCCTGTTCCCTACAAGAAACATTGCCATAGTTTAGTGGAGTGGAGCTTTAGACATTAGGCATGTTATTAAATGTATCTTTATTTAGACTGTAACAAAATATTAGTCTTCTATGCCACATGCTGGTAGTTAATACAGTACTGGCAAATGGTTATTTTTTTTTAAATCATTATTATTTTTATTGTTTATTTCTATATCTATCCTATTATTATTTATTTATATGTACGCTTTTAAATTGTCCAGGGGTACGTGGACATGACAGCTTCACTCTAAAACCTCCCAATGATGACATAAAGCCAATCCCACTGATGGAAATTTGAAGGGAGAGCTTGAGCTGTGAAGGCTGAGTTGCATTCAAGTAGCTGACATCAAGAAACTAGAAGCATTTGAGAGTAAATACTCTGCCTGTTGCTATAGCAGCTTAAGAAGCACAATAGTATGAACTTATATGAACTAGGGCTGTGATGAGGATAAAAATAAAAAGACAGATCTGATTTATTTTATTCCCTTATTTAGATACTACACAAATTGTTTTGTGAAGTCAGTGTCCCAGAAGGGTGAGCAACTCATCATTCTGCAAAGAATTCTCACCACTCTAGCACTCAGAGGATTACCCCTTGGATGTTAGAGTTGACTCCAACACATTCCCTCTCAAGCATGCTATGGGTTAAACGTTTGTAAACCCATGGTGCAAGATCACAGGTTGAGAGCAAAATGTAGGTCTGTAAGGCTAAACATATCTTCTGTGCAGTTCCAATAATCCAACTGAACTAAGCCTAATTTTACAAAATGGGTGCAATTCTGTAGCGAATCAGCTGCATCATGGGGGGGGGATACATTCTTCCTAAAAGGCTTTTATGGAGCAGTATACATTTTCATGGAAAAATATCCATTAGAGCTTTTTCTCTTGATTGAAACAAGCTACTTCCACCGCTAGGAGATTTTTTAAATTCAAAATGTATAATGAAAATATTGGAGGCAAATATAGTTTTTGATACCTTTTATGGGCTAACTAAGCAGATTTAAATGCAAGCTTTCAAGACCTTAGGTCTCTTCCTCAGGCATGTGATACAGATAAATAAGAAAACATCTCTCTTAAATACAAGTACACATCACATTGTGATTTCCATGCTAAACAATGTGAAGTGTACTTGTATTTAAGAGAGATATTTTCATATTTATCGGTATAACATGCCTGAGGTAGAGACCTAAGGTCTTGAAAGCTTGCATTTAAATCTGCTTAGTTAGCCAATAAAGGTATCAATAACTATATTTGCCTCCTGTATTTCTACGGCTAACACGGTACCAACTCTCATCTGTTAATGAAAATATTAGCATACTTCCCAGCACTTCAAATGGCCATACCTGAAAACTCTCCAGATCTGCTCAGGAGGCTCCAATTTTCAGATCAAATTAGCAGGTCTCCAGGGACAGAGGCTGATTATCCAGCTTATTGAGCACAGCTAGAACCTCATCTACTTTCCAATCCTCCAACCACAATACATCACAAAAAAGCATCATTTGGAAATTCTCATTGTCAGGTCTACATTGTTACTCTAGGGGCTCAGGATAAGAATGTTCCTGGATTTGCAAATAGCCAGAAAAGAATAATTTATTTTTCATGGTGTTGCTAGTTGTGTAAATGGTGGGTAGGCCATTCCCAAAACTTGTTTAGTTATATCATGACCTACTGACAGCTATTAATGAAAATGAATAAACGATTTAAAACAAGACCAAAGCATTCTATTTAAATAGACTAAGTTCTGGATTCCATTTCAGCTGGAAATATCTGATAAGTGGGTATTATTGATTCAGCATGTATTTCCAGCTGGTCATTTCTGCATTAAAATTCTAATCGAAGTCAAGATTGGATTGCTGGATTGCATTTTTTTAAAATTATTATTTGTTTTTTTCAAAAAACATCTCTTTTTGCAATCCATTTGGATCACTGAAAACAATAAGGATACTCAGAACCCCACTGAAAGCAGCCTGTCTTCTGCTGGATCCCCCGTTTTCCTGAACACCCTTCCCTTATTCCCGCCATCCACAATAAACCTTTCTACAATTCCTCTACTCCAGCAATGGAGAGGGTCATTTCCATTTAAAAATAATAATAATAATTCCCACCACCAACCAACACAAGCCCTACACTCCCATCCGCACAAATGGTTAACCCTTCTGTTGCAAGGAAGGGGTTAACCAATCTATCATCATTTGTATAATTAAAAAACACCCCATCACACCCCGCCTCACCCATCTAAAAAAAGATGATTAACCCATCCTTTGCCATGGCTGTTTTGAATTAAATGTTTATGGGAACTCTGTCCCCATTTAATATTTTGTAAACATTCTCTGCCTTAGGAAAGGCAGAAGCACCCCTTCCTATTGGCATATATTCATTAATATGGGTGCTCTAGACCCCATATTAATCATAGCTTTTTGTTACATTGCTTTATTCCCAGGCTTGGAAACCTAGCGGTGCTGAGTCTGGGGAGGCCTATCCAGCTACAAAAGGGAATATATACATTAACCCCTTAAGGACCGGGAAAATCTGGGGTGTTTTGCACTTAAGGACCAGAGCAATTCTGACCTTTTTGACTATGTCTTTGTTCAACAGTGTTTTCCCTCTAAGTATTTTATTCCAGCCACACAAGTTATATACCACTTTTTCACACACAATTAGGGCTTTCTTTTGATGCCACACTTATATGGATAACTCTCCATTTATTTTATTAAAATTAAAGAAAACTGTTAAAAAAATGTAAAAAAAAAAAAACACCATTTTTATTTTTTCTCTTGTGATCATTTGGGCGCAATGGGTTACATTTCTATGGAGACTGCATGAAAGGTATGACCGGTCATTCATACCTACTAAATGGGCAGTTTTAAGTGGGCACTCTCCCTCTGGGGTGAAAATCCCCATGTCCCTTTTTCACTCACTATTTTTCAGAATTTTGGAGATATTATTGTGCAGTGTATATAAGTGTATTACATTGCTCCACAACTGTAAAACTATCATTGCTTTGTGCTTAAACTTCAGTAGATGATTTTTTAATTAATGGGTGTAAAATAAAAATTGTGTCTTACTCTCATTTTAAGAAAACCCAACAAGTTGCTGTCAGCAGGTCATAAAAGGACCTGCTTTCATGCTGCTGAAAACTCCAGTGCTGAAGGGGTTAATAGCCCCATCTCTAGCCTATTATTCTTCCTTTGTTAGTAAGAAAGAGAGAGACAGAGAACAGTCACAAAGGCAATATGTTTACACATTGTCTTTGTGTAATGTGTTTACACATTACACAAAGGCAATTTGTAAATACATTGCCTTTGTGAATGAAAATGCCTGTACATCTGATCGCTCCTGGAACGATATCGTGTAATGAAAGTAGGGAGAAGCACTGAGACTGAGCACTCTGGTCCCGGAGTACTCAGTTTCAGGCTGTAATTCATGGTAGCAGCATGAACTGAGGCACACTGCTATCATTTAACCCATGACATTCCGGGACCGTCATGGGTCCTTATGGGAAGTTTACCCATGGCGGTCCTGGCATGTCATGGGTCGTTAAGGGGATAACAGCAGAATGGCCATTTGCAATGCTATTTTGGGTATTTCTTTATGATTAACAAATTGTAAAATTTGACATACATACCAGCAGGAATCGAAAAGCAAGAGCAGGAAAAAAGGAGTTCCTGTTATAATTCAATTGGCCTAATTCATAAATACATACCACACAGTCTGACAAAAGGGAAGGAAAAGGGAGATGTGGATTTGGGTCTCAAGGATGGAATGTACCTCCTCCTAAAGATGGGCACTTGGAGGATATGTATTAGCAGCAGCTCCAGCTGATATTAAAAAGGGAATGTATTTTGTCAAATATCCTAGGAACAATTTTGAGTCATTGACTATTGCTCTCCTTAGTAAGTAATAGAAACACCGCCTAGTGACAACAATACAAAATAGAAGTTTAAAGTTTTATGCAATCATTTGTGAAGGAAAAATCTCCCAGCAGTGGCAGTACTCTTCTTTTAACAGGGAAATCTCAATGTTTCATATTCATATATATATAGCTTTTTTCCCAGAAAACAAGTGTACTGTTTCATTAACCCTACCCTTTAAATGATAGAGAGTCTCCACCACGTTAGGAGGTAGATAAATGGTAATTTCTATTTGTCCACTGTGGTTTAGTTGATTTGTTCCAGACTTGTCCCTTCTACTTTATGCATATAGCCACAATCCTCATACTGAAAAAAATTGTCTTTTTAGGTGATACAACCTTAAGGCTAGTGAACGGCCCCGGCATTTGCATTGGGAGGGTTGAAGTGTTTTACAACAATGTGTGGGGGACAGTGTGTGATGACAACTGGGACAGCCAGGAGGCACAGGTTGTATGTAACCAGCTGCAGTGTGGAAGTGCTTTGGCAGGGCCAGGAAATGCTCGGTTTGGACATGGAAATGGTACTATTTGGCTGGATAACATGAGATGTCAAGGAACAGAGTCTCTCCTCACCGACTGCCAGCATGATACCTGGGGGAAATCGAACTGCCACCATGGAGAAGATGCCAGCGCCATCTGCTCAGGTAGATTCCATTTTAAATCATATGTTCAGTATTGGCCATGTTTCTAAAAACAGAGGTTGCTTTAATCATGTCTCTACTAACCACCCATTGCAATAGACAATGTAGGTGTTATTTGTAACAAAGAAAGAAATAGTAGTCATTTTCATTAGTATCTTGAATCCAGTGTTCTTGAGTGAATTTACCATATGTTGAAAGCATGAGTCTAGGGGCAAATACTGCTCTTATCTTCATGCATACCTGAGGCATATAGATAAAAGAAGAAGTAGAGGAATTCTGGAGCAAACCAACTGTTATATATATATATATATATATATATATATATATATATATATACACATATATATATATATATATATCAAACAAAAACTATCATTGAAATTAATTGGGGGGGGGTGTTTGATAAATATGGTGTGGTAGTTTTGCTACAGAATTGTCCCACTCTCAGACTGATAAATATGCCCCAACATCGACAGCTTGCCCTGGACTTGTCAATTGATTGACATACTTTTTCTGAACAATTAGCTGTGACTGATAAATACAAATTGTTTCTTTGCATATGGCACCTATGAGTAAACATGTTTAGATTGTGGATAGGAAAAGGTCTTTAGTAGTCTCGCCTTACTTGAGTATATCTGACCTTCACTTTGCGTGGGCAAATAACTCTTAGGCTTTATCTAAAGGTTATAGGAGAATCCATATATTGACCCCTTGCTGTGTGGTGCTTAGGGAGAACAGCTGTACCTCACTGATGAGACCCAAGAAGTCCAAAACCTATGTCTATGTTGGTATGATGTTCTACAGAATATTCCTTCTCTGTGTCTGGCACCAGTGAGCTAAAAGAATTGCACCTGATCTAGAATAAGGTTCTCTGGAGTGTGTAACAGGATCGTGCTCAGCTCAGCACCTCTGTGCAATATGAGCTATGAGAGCCACTAAACTGTTTTGTAAGTCAATAAGTTAATGGGATAGTAATACTTCATTTTATCTTTATTTTATTTTGTAGGGATTAAAAAAACATGAAGAACGATATAAGTCTTATCTCTCAAACCTTTATGGTTTAAGAGATATTCACAAGCAAAGTATCACTCCCCCCCCCCCCCCCGTTCAGCCAGATCAGAAGGAAGGTGCCCAGGTAGACTGCAGAGAGGGGCAATCTTCAATTAAGATAAGGGAAAAACCTGAAAAACTTGTCAAGGGGGGGAAGGGCTTTCATTCTTTTCATACAAAGAAGATTGTCCCCTGCTGTTATCTGTCTGGTCTTACAACCAGATTCACATCTGAGAAGAGATGGCTTACACTAGGAAAAAGGGGCGGGAGGGGGAAACTTTGCTTGTGAATATCTCTTAAACCATAAAGGTTTGAGAGATAAGACTGATATCGTTCTTCATGTTTTTTTAATGACTACAAAATAAAATAAAGAAAAAACGAAGTATTACTATTCCTTTAACATCAGAGAGCCCCTTCACTTTTCTTCATTACCTGATTGAGCAGCAAAGAGGAGTCCAACATATTGCAAAGCAATTTGTAGGAAACTCCTCTGGCACTAAAAGGATTAACTTCCAGTATGTGGCAATTAATAGTAATGCAGCAGCTCCCTGGCAAGGCAAACAATTTTTATTCTCCCCTCCCTTTTCCCATGAAGTAGAGACCTTCTGAGATTCTCCAGTGGAGAATTGCACTCTGGGTCAAGGACATATTGTAACTAATACTTTATCAAAAAGCCAAGAATGTCTGTCAAGTTGTTTCTAAACAGTGTTTGTTAGAGGCCTTATGATTAACATGTCCTTGAAGTTTGTATAACATAAGATAGCACTGTAACTAATCCTTGTGAATATGTCCTTGCTAAAAAACTGCTATAATACATTCTGTAAATGAACTTTTATAAATAATTGTTGTTAAACAATATTATAAAAACAGCACTTAAAGATCTAACCAAGGAATGCCACACAATTTATGCCCATGACAAGTAGGAGGTTATTATCAAGAAGTGCTAGTTCACCTTTAAGTTGGTCAATTAAAATATATCCTCAGCTAAGCAAAAGTTATTGTAAAAAATAATGTTTCGGCCCATTTAGATGTTCACTTCTGTCAGAGACACTTCTTTTAGAAGAAATATCTCCAATTCCTATGTTATTCTGTGCAGAGGGGGCAAACTGATGCTCTCCAGATGTTTTTGGACTAGATTTCCCATCATGCTTGGCAAGCCGTAGTCCATCGCCATACCTGGGAAACCTCCAGCTCTGCCCCGGAGACTATTCATTTTCAGGTCTCCTGCTTCAAAGGCGGATTCTCCAGTGGTGGGTGTTTCTTTGAAGCTCTACCCAGTTCTGCTCTTTCCACCCTGTTCCTCCCACTACCCGCCCTGTTCTGCCTACTTCCCACCCACTTTATGACACAGTTTTTTAAACCCCATCTCTCTGTGATGAGATTTGCGTCATTAATACTCTCCCAGCGGCACAACATGAGACCCCTCTGGAGACTCTAGAATACAAAGTTCCCAGGTATGTCCATCACTATAATGAAAGCCTCAGGTTGTCCACATCTGTTGTATTGAAGATTAAAGATCATATGTACAAAGAGGAAAAGGAGCAATTCCAAGGCAAACTAAGTGCACCGCAGTGGACAGATAAACATAACCCAATATCAGATACATTTTAATGAAACGTGTTAATACCTTGAATAATAGAGAGGTCTCCACTTCACTGAGTAACATCTCATTGAAGACCTCTATTATTCAAGGCGTTAAAAACTTTCATTAAAATGGATGGGAGTTTGCAGTTCTACCCTACGGTGCAGAAGGCTTGCTAAGTAATTACACCATTATTCTTTTGAAGATGAGGTCCATATGTAGAAAGCCAAATAGCAATTCTGTGGCCAACCAGCTGCACCATAGGGAACAAATGAAAATTCCCCAATTTCCCATTCCTTCAGACATTTCTTTTTTAACCTCTTGAATGATACAAAGCTTTCTGACACATTCAACGGGTTAATAGATCAATTAATTAGAATTTGCACTTGTACCTGGATCTGACCCAGAGACTCTGGATTTTATTCTTAATTACTGGGTCTCTGGGGACAGAGACTGATTCTAAAGGCTCATGGGGGAGATTTAAAGAAAGTGTCCTTAAAATTGTCCCAAAGTGACATAAGTATATGTATAAACATTTATCTACATGTTTTTAAGTGCTAACTCCAATCAGTTGACTTTTTTGAAAAGCAGAGTAGAAATGGTCTTGTCCAAATAAGAATTGTGGCGCAATGTATTTATAAAGAAATATGCCAATTGCTCCAAAAATAAAGGCAGTTTTAGTGATAAAATCTTAACGCCGGGTATAACCTGTTCCTTAAATATTCGATCGATAGTGATCGATACGTGTGCGAAAAAATATTCTCAGTTGCAAATGTTCTGCAAATTTTCTCCGAATATCCGAATAGTCATATTTATAAAGTTGACTTTACTTCTTTATAAAAATGACCCGATGTTATGAAATTTAGCGACACTTCTTAAATGTACACTAAGAAGGCTTTTTATACATCATCCCAATTGTGCTCACTT
This sequence comes from Rhinophrynus dorsalis, assembly GCA_037306005.1. NCBI lineage: Eukaryota > Metazoa > Chordata > Amphibia > Anura > Rhinophrynidae > Rhinophrynus > Rhinophrynus dorsalis. The sequence continues at coordinate 344,892,564 of CM074724.1, read as the reverse complement.
GTAACTCTGCCTACTTCAGTTCCATTCACTCTTCTCCCTTCTTTTCCCACTCCCCATCCATTTTAAGGGTAAACCCCACCTCTGCTCCTCCAAATACTGCTCACCTCAATCAAGCCCTGCCCACTTTATGACATGAATTACCTCATTTGGACACTCCCACCCCCATACCTTCATAGCCATCCAGTGGCCTGGGACAATAAGATTCCCAGGCATGTTTGTACTTCTCCGATGTTATAGTTGGTTTGCCTCAGAACTGCTCCAATTTTCTATTTGTGCTTATGACCCTAAGTAGCAAAAGTTTACCCCTTTACAACTGCCTGATCCAGTGCGTGGGCAACCTGTAAGGACCAAGTAGATTTTTTTATATTTTTGTTATTTTGTGAACTAAATTCTGGGATGGCAGAGCGGCGTGCAGCCATACCAGAATTCCATGAGATGCGAGGACCATCACCAGTCCTTAACTCCTGGGACCGGCTTGATGGTCCTGGCACTTCATGGGTCCTTAAGGGGTTAAATATTGTAATACACATTTCAGACTGACCAAAATACATAGAAATACATTAAATGTTTTATATCAAACCACTTTGAAAGATACGAATGATGTCAAACATGAAATTATGCCAATATTTTAAATACATTGAAATAAATAGTTTTTCCATTGTTCATTTTCTCCTTTGTGGTTACAGAGCATTTGCCAAAACCTACAATGTTTGTATTTACTTCAAATGCCTCAAGTGAACTGCAGTTGAAATGCATTTTGCCAGAACTTTATTTAAAAGTCAAGGTATTCATGATAGAAGCACAATCAAACAGGACTCTAGCCCAACTATCACTGACGCCCACTGATGTTTTTGCTCACTATACTATCAACAAATCAGAACTCTCTGCTGCAGATGGGTACACATGCCAATATGAAGTGGCTGCCAAGAATCTTTCCTTTACCTCACCTCAAGCAGACACTGTGTATTTAGGTAAGTTTACTGCAACCTGGATACAGCTAGGAAATACACAACGTAAAGGAAGATTTTGGTTGGTGGCATTATAAGGAATGGTTCCCTCTTTATTTGAAGAAGAATATAGCTAGAATATGTTATTTTCTCAATATTAAAGTGTTTGTAAAGTTATGACATGGAAATTCAGGGCTTTTCCTGCTAAGGAGCACAAAGATCCTCTAACAGTTGTAGACGCTTTTCTCAAAAGCTTATACAACTGAAAACGCTCTCCATGAAAAATCTATAGTAACAATTTTGCCAAGTGTTCATATTTCATAAACTGAAATTCTTTTAAAGGGATTGCAATGTTGTAAAAAAAACTAGATTGCCAAGTCTTCTTTACAATATAAGAAACACATTGTACTTTTCAGATCACTTACATTTTTGTAGTTCATAACATATTAACTTTAGAAGGATCCCCCGACCGCCCCTTCTGGAATGTCTAAATGGGACATGCGACTGGATAGATGCAGCGAGGAAAAACTTCAGTCAGTAAGTATAAGGAAAACCATGCCCCCTTGATGAAGAAGGGCAGTTTTCCTTTGCTTACTGAAGTTTGTCCCTCGCTGCATCCATCAGGAGCTGCAGAGCAGCAGTAGTGACATGGCCAGAAGGGGCGAGCGGAGGATCCTTTTAAAGTTAATGTTATAAATGACAGAAATGTAAGTGATTTGAAATAGCACAATTTGTTTCTTATGTTGTAAAGAAGACTCAGCAATCTATTTTTTTACAACAATACAATCCCTTTAACTCTTGAGTGCTAGAAAGGTATCTAATATATTGTGTTGAAATATGTTGGGTGCCTCTCTGGCTCTCAAAGGGATTAAAAATCAAACAAATCTGACTTGTAATAACTCTTGAGCAAAGCACCCCAACAGGTACTTTTGTTTTACTCAGCAGGATAAGCAATACACAATTAGGACCATATGTCTTCTGGTGCAAACCAACTGTACTATAGGGATCCCTAAACATTCAACAAATTCCCATTCATTTAAATAGGGATTTTAACCACCTGAATGCTACAGAGGTCTCCAACACGTTGCAGAGCAATATATTGGCGACCTCTCTAGCAGAGAAAAGGTTAAAAACCCCATTTAAATTAATGGGAATTTTTAGTTATCTCCTATAGTACAAATGGTTACCCGAGAACTCATCCAATTTTATATGTCTATGTCTGAGTCTGCAGCCACAACACCTCTGTCCTGTTCATCATGTGCAGCCAAGGAAGAGTATAAAGTCCTATCCAGAGTTCTACAAAGGCGTACCCTAACTTGTACAAAGGTCTACCCTGACTTGTACAAAGGTCTACCCTGACTTGTGGAAAGGCCTGGCTTGTTAACACACTGCTGATCCACCTTCCTCACACACTACCTGATCCCACTGTAGTCTATTCTCCTAACTGCTCACTGAAGTAAGGGGACTTATTGCATATCAATATTAGAATGCAATTTAACAATTTTATCATGCAAAGTGCGAACTGCTCACAGCCAACACTTTAGATTCCACTACCAATGGAACCAGGTTGTTGGGGTCAGACAGTGTATGTGAGGATCGGAGATCACCACCTCTATGAAAATCCTGAAGTCTAAGAGCATTCTCTCTGCTGCCCCACTTGACCAGTAGGGATATGTAGAGAATACATTCAGCACCATGGACAGCATCATTCCCTTATCCCTTTGACTGCCACAGGGATGTGCATTGCACACATCTGTGGCACTCAGAGGGCAAAAAAAGTACACCAAGCACTACACACCCCCTCAGCTCTGCATCATATGTTGTGCACTCCCAAGGAAACAAGGCTGTGCTTATGTAGGCAGATCACACATCCATTCATAAGAAGATGTGTTATCCTTCTACACAAGCGCAGGAGATGGCAGGTCTTTGTGCTTGAAAAAAATTAGTATCTCAAGCGGCTTTTTGTCAGTGAGTGTTGTACCCTCCCACACAAGTGCTCATTGACAAAAACCACAAAGCTTGTTTAGGTGGTGCAGCTGGAAGGCACTGATTGCCCTCCTGGTCGCCACATTGATCACCAATCCTATTGGATAGGTAATCAATGCCAGGAGAACATCAGGAGGGGTCCTGATGCCCCCCTCAAGGTCTGACTTTAATAGAATCACAAAAAGGATAAGATTTTACCTTTAACTCTATGAGTGCCAAAGGGTACACAACTCAGTGCAATTCGTTGCACACTCCTCTGCCACTCATAGGGTTAATATACTACAAAGTAGGCAGCATGCATATTGTAAATACAAATGGACAACATATTTTGTTCATTAACCTTTATTCATTGCACACCAATCTGGCACTCAAAGGGTTGACTGTAAGGGACAATGTTGGTCGATGTGGAACTGTGGAGCAGCATGGGGAACATCAGCATTGTGTGTTAGCCCCACACTGCCTGACACACCCAGCTTTGTCCCCTTGCACAGGTAGTGCCCATGGGGATTTATGGCTTCCAGTAGGCAAGGGAGCATGGCTGGGGGGGACTGGTCAGACAGTGTACATGGGGTTCTATGGCTACCAGCGGGCAAGGGAACATGGCTGGGGGGGGGGGCAGCTGGTAGGCACAAATCCCCTTGGATGCTGCCTGACCCCCAGCCTTGTTGTATGTATGAAATAAATATAACACACAGCTGAGAGGATAATTGTGTAGTGCTGTGCATTTTTTTTATCCCTTTGAGTGCCACAGGGGTGAGCAATGCACATTCCTATGGCACTCAAAGGCATAAGGGAGTGATGCTGTGCATGGTGCTGAAAGTGTTCTCTCCATTCTCCTACTGGCCAAGTGGGGCATCAGAGAGAATGCTCTTAAACTTCAGGATTGTCATAGAGCTGGTGATGTGTGAGGGAGAGCATCCCTTCCACATCAACAACAGTGTGACAATCCTGTATGCTAATGGGGACCTTCTCCTCTCCTCCCTTCCATCCATACATTTTAGGGAATATGGCGATGTATGTGTACATCGAAATGTTGAAGTGCTTTGAACACATTGACAAAATGATATCACAACATCATTGACCTTTAGTGACTCTCCCCCCTAGGTCTCTTTATAATGATAATGATTCATGTTGCTTGTATGCTCATGTTGGCAGTTTGTACACAGACAGGGATGCCTGCTGTTCTGTATAAGGTAGCTTGGTGCTTGTATGCTAGTAATACCCTGCTCATGTACATAGGGATGCTGTCTTTCTATAAAGTTAACCCACTGAGAGTAAGAGAGGTGTTACAATGTATTGGATACCTCTCTGGCACTCAAAGGGTTCGTGACACCATTATATATAATGCTGCTAGCTGTTTTCAGACTGGAAAATAGATTATCTGCTTTGCATAGTGACTCCAGTGGTCTGTATAATGAATGACACATGCTAGTCTATATAATGATGAGTGTCTGTACAATAATAATCATACCTGGGAATTTCCTCCTGTGGAGCCTTCAGAGAGGGCTCATGGGCTAAGACCAGGCTTATGTTAATAAAGCAACTGGTACCTTAAAGTGGGCAGGGCTTAATCGGTTGGGCGGTGCTTGACTGGGATTGGGCTGGGAAGTAATAAGAAGTGGGAGGAACAGTGTGGGAAGGAAGAGAAGTGGGCAGGGTTACTTAGGTAATTACCCACAGCTGAAGAATCAGCCTCTGTCTTGCTAAAAACAATTTACTTCTTTGTCTAATGATGAGAATATGTATACACTAAGGTGGACCTGTCATGCTAAGATAAATTTAGTTTTTTTTACAAAATATAAAACTCTACCAGTATGTTATACTATTCATTCTTCTGTAGAATAAATAGTTGTTGAGAAATGAACCTGGCACTTTATGCTGATTGTCTGCACAGTATACTAATTAGTTATTTTTGAAACCAAGCATATCGCTCAATGCACAAAGGACTCTTTTCCAGTTTCCTTCAAAGCATGGTGCATGGTAAAATTGATCCAGCAAAAAAAAATAATTACAGTATAGAGCCATATAACCAACAAATAACGGTTAATTTCTCAAGAAATAATTATATTACAAACAAATGGCTAACAAAATATGTTTTTACACTTTTATGTCCCTGACAGGGATCACGCTAAACATGCTTCCAGGCAGCTCCCTGTGTGGAGAGTACAACAACACAAAAAAAACCTACAGTGAAGCGAAGCCAGCCCCTACAGCATATAGATCACTCAGAGCTGCGGGGAAACGGCAACATTACATAAACATCTCTGCTTTCACAGTCCCTGACTGGCTAGTTTTCTGGAACAGAAATTCAGTGAGCTCACTGTTAGGGACATAAATGTTTAAAAAAAAAAAAAGAAAAGAAAAAAGAGGTGAAGATAAAAGAAATATGGCAATATTCTGCTTTTGCAAGTTAAACGTTTGTGCTGCATCTAATTATAGATAAGAGTTAGCTAGTTAGTTTATTGGGATCATTGCCATTCCTGGGAACTTGTAGATCTGGGCTCCCCATAGTGGAGCCCTGTCGTGCGGATGAGGGAAGAGAAATGATGCGATTCATGTCATAAAAGGGGCGGGGCTTAATTGTGAGGGGGAGGGACAAAAAAACACAAAAATATATATATATATATATACGCAGAATAGCCTGGAGAAGTAGGAGAATAGGGCGGGGACTGGGAGGAACGGGGCGGGATGGAGCAAAAGTGGGCAGAGTTTCAACAGACGCTCCCCACATCCAGCAAATTAGACTCTGCAAAACCGGAGAGATCCCAGTTATGATCATTGCCCACTTCTATTCAGAGGAAACTGATACCTGAGACCCTGCAAAAGTCAGGAAAGGCTGCTCCCTCAGAGCATACATAGATCTGCGTTTTAGGCGTCAGAAAACAAATAGAGAAGTTTTACAGATGTTATCCTGAAGTACAGAGTATATAGTTCCAGTTTGTTTTACGTGCTAGTGCCCCTTTAATTCATGGAGTGCATAAACACAGAGGAAGTGTAACAATTCTGAAGCAAATTAGCTGTACTATTTGGAACAAATAAAAATTCCCCAAACGACCGCTGATTTAACCCTTTGAGTGACAGAGGGGTGACCACACCCCTCTTACATTCAAAGGGTTAAATTGGCCTTAAACCCCCTTGAATGCAAGTCTCCAACACAATAGACCTCTTTATCATTCAAAGGTGTAAAAGCACAATTTTGTCTCTCATGGTTTGATTGGTTTGCTCAATAATTGTTCCACTTATTTTGTGTATATTGCCCTAAATGTCTAAAAGTATCTTTTTAATTACAGAGAATACAGACGTTATAGTGAAACTTAAGGCACCTAATGAAAGAACAGTTACACAGACATGTGCGTATGTGCAGAACGTCATTGACAAAAATAACACTTTAGAAACATTTAAAGGGATAGTAATACTTCGTTTTAACTTTATTTTATTGTGTAGGCATTAAAAAAACATAAAGAATGATATGTCTTATCTATCTTAAGGGATAGTAACACTTCGTTTTAACTTTATTTTATTTTGTAGGCATTAAAAAAACATGAAGAATGATATAAGTCTTATCGCTCAAACCTTTATGGTTTATGAGATATTCACAAGCAAAGTTCCCCTCCCCGCCCCTTTTACCTAGTGTAAACAATCTCTTCTCAGATGTGAGTCTGGTTGTATGACAGTACAGATAACAGAAGGGGACAATTTTCTTTGTATGAAAACAATGAAAGCCCTTCCCCCCTTGATAAGTTTTTCAGCTTTTTCCATGATCTTAATTGAAGATTGTCCCTCTCTGCAGTCTACCTGGGCATCTCCCTTCTGATTTGGTTGAACAGGGGGGGGATACTTTGTTTGTGAATATCTCTTAAACCATAAAGGTTTCAGAGATAAGACTTATATCATTCTTCATGTTTTTTTAATGCCTACAAAATAAAGTTAAAATGAAGTATTACTATCCCTTTAAGAGATATTCACAAGCAAAGTTTACCCTCCCGCCCCTTTTTCCTAGTGTAAGCCATCTCTTCTCAGATGTGGAATCCAGTCCATAGACCAGACAGATAACAGCAGGGGACAATCTTCTTCCTATGAGAACAATGAAAGCCCTGCCCCCCTTGAAAAGCTTTTCAGGTTTTTCCCTTATCTTAATTGAAGATTGTTCCTCACTGCAGTCTACCTGGGCACCTCCCTTCTGATCTGGCTGAACAGTGTTACATCAGTAAAAGGGGCGGGAGGGGGACACTTTGTCATTGAATTACTCTTGAACTACAACTCTGACAGAATTGAAATAACACTCTCCAAAGTCCAAATACTATGATGATTAATTAGAGCTGCTTTTATTATGAAACATTACTATCCCTTTAACTGCAATATACTGTAATGAAAAAGTTCTAAAAATGCTTTATAATGCGTTGGTGCTAGTAATAGTAGTGCAGTGTCTACAGTAGAGATATTAAGAGACTGTGGGGGTTTTGAAGCAAAGAATGGTTTCACCTGCCTTACACTTTGCCACTAACTATTCAAAATGGTTACACGGTGAATACTGGGCCATACGCACAAAATAAAATGGAGTAATTCTGCAATAAAATAACTGCAACATAGGTGGAAAAACACTGATTCCCAAAATGCATATTGATTTAAATCAGGCTTTTAAACTCTAGCAATCGGGAGTTAAAATGTCCATTAAAAGGAAAATTAACAACACACTTACCTTACTATGGCTAGAAAATCTTTTGCCTCTATGAATAATTCCCTTGAGCCTTTGTTCAAGAGATAATTGGGGAGATGCACTAAAGAGTGATAAAGAGGTGATAAAGTGAAGATGACTTCTCCAGTGATATCTCTTGTCCAGTTCCTATGTTAGCCTATGGAGCCTTGAGATCTTAGTTCACTGTCTCCATAGAATAACATAGTAACTGGAGAAGTTATTTTCACATTATCACCTCTTTATCACTCCTTAGTGTATAACCTCCCCCCATATCTTCTGCAATTAGTTCTTGATGTCATGTCCATGAATGCAGATATGATAGTTACTAGCAGGACCAAAGAAGCACCAACGTTGCGCATGGCACATGGTAATCCTAACCCTTTAAAAAACAGTGGCATGTGCAACATATTGCTTCACAATTTGTTGCACATCTCACGTTTCATGAAAGAGTTAAGTATATTTTGCACTCTGCCTACTTCACATCGAAAAAACTGCCAGCAACTGTCATGTCTACCTCAATGGACATCACATCCAGGACTGACTGAGGATGTCATCTCTTGCACAGAGGAACAAGGGTATAATGCAAAATTCATAGGATTGTCTGGCCATAGTAAGGTAAGTGGATCATTATTTTAGGAGATGTTAATCCTGCTTTAAATCATCGGGAATTTTTATTTATCACCCTAAACCTCTGGAAATTGATTTTCCAATTAGCAACATCTTCCTACTGAATTGTTCTCTCTCTCCTTGGAAGCACAAACAACCTCCTAACCTACCATATGGGACTTACCAAAGTCTGTGTCTGAGTCTGTAGCTACAAAACCACTTCCCTGTTCATCATGTTCAGCCAAGGAAAAGTACAAAGGCCTAGCCTGAGATGTACAAAGGCCTAGCCTGTAACACACTGCTTATCCACCTTCCTCACACACTGCCTGAGCCCACTGTAGTCTATTCTTTTAACTGCTCGCTAAAGCAAGGGGTCCCCAGGACACTGATTACATATCAATATTAGAATGCAATGCAAAAGTGAGAACTGTTCACAGACAATACGTTATATTTAAAATTACTTAGATTTAAGTAAATAACAAGCAACAGCTAAACAGAAGTTGCAATCAACAAAACCAGACATTTTAATAAGAATATATATATATATATATATATATATATATATAATCTTATAAGAAAAGCTCTATTAGATTTCCTTAAATATCCAAAAGAAGTAAGAAGGTGAAACTGAAACCAAACAGCTAATTTACTCCACGAACCTCAGATAACTCCTTGTCAAGCATATGCGGTTAGCCAAAGATAGGTAGGCAGTAAATCAAAGCTAGGGTGGCACACCGTGTATGGGTATGTCTGTAACTACCAGTTTGCATTGGAATAAGGTGGCTTCTCAGACACTATATGCGTGTGTCTGTAACTACCAAAGGACAGTGAAACAAGGCTTAGGTGTCACACATTGTAGGAGTGACTCTGTGACTATCAGTGTGCAGTGAAACAAGGATGGTGTGGCACACCATGTATGTGTGGGTCTGTGAATATCAGTGGGAAGGGGACAAGGCTGGTATATCAGACACTATACGTGTTGGTCTGTGACTATCAGTTGACCAGCGGAACAAGGCTGAGGTGGCAGACAGTGGACAGCGGGAGAAGGCTGGGGAGTCAGATACTGTATGTGTGGTTCTATGGCTAACAATGGGTAATGGGACAAGGCTAGGGAGGCACACCATGTATGTGTGAGTCTGTGACAATCAGTGGAAAGTGGAACAAGGCTGATATATCAGATACTATATATGTTGGTCTGTGACTATCAGTTGACCAGTGGAACAAGGGAAGGCTGAGAAGGCAGACAGTGGACAGTGAGAGAAGGCTGGGAAGTCAGATACCGTATGTGTGATTCTATGACTACCAATCAGTAAGGTGCATGCAGTGTATGTGTGGGTCTGTGGCTACCAGTGGCACAGTGGAACAAGGCTATGGTGTCAGACAGTATACGTGTGGGTCTGTGACTGCTAGTGGAACAGGACTGGGATGTCAGAGAATGTATGTGTGGGTCTGTGACTACCAGTGGCACAGTGGAACAAGGCTATGGTGTCAGAGAGTATATGTGTGGGTCTGTGACTGCTAGTGGAACAAGACTGGGATGTCAGACAGTGTATGTGTCTGTCTGTGACAGCCAATGGAACAAGGCTGGAATGTCAGACAGTCAATGTGTGGATGAAGAGTGGAATATATCTCCCCTCCTCCCCCCGCATCTTCTAAATTCATCAGTGCTGTGCATCTATTGCTAACATATTATGCTTATTGTAGACTTTTAATTACAGCAACCTGATGAAATTATATCTATACAAACATGTGAGTATTTTCAGAGCAAGTTATTAATACTATTTTTGATCAGGAACATGATACAGGAATAGACTTACAGTCCATGAAAATATCTAAATATGTTTTAGAGCACATAGTAATAGCGTGGAGGACCTATCAGCATAAAAGGTAACTGACAGTGAGACTGATGTACTAATAAAAACTGAAGTAAATCAGCATCAGATAATGTAGGTGGGGATCTGTGACAATCAGTGGAACCAGGCTGGAGGCAGACAGTGTATGTGTGAATCTGTGACTACCAGTGGAACAAGGCTGGTGGGCAGACATTATATTTGTGACTGTGACTGTGACTGCCAGTGGACAGTAGAACCAGGCTGAGGATCAGACAGTGTATGTGGAGATCTGTGCCTACTGGTGGAACAAGGATGAAGGGGAAAACAAAATACTTGTGGTTCTGTGACTACCAGTGGAACAAGACTGGGGGACAGACAATATAACTGTGGGTCTGTGACTGTCAGTTGACAGTAGAAGCAGGGTGGGGGGTTTGGCAGTGTAGTGGATCTGTAACTACTGCTGAATTAAAGCTGTGGGGCCAGACATTGTATTTGTGCTTCTGTGACTAGAAGTGGACAGTGGAACCAAGCTGAGGAGAAAGACAATGTCTGTGTAGATATGTGGCTACTGGTGGGACAGTGGAACAAGGCTGGGGTTTCAGACAGTGTAAGTGTGTGTCTGTGACTAACAGTGAACAATGAAACAAGACTGGGTGTCACAGTGTATGTGTGGTTCTGTGACTATCAGTGGAAAATGGAATAAGGCTGGGTGTCACAATGTACGTGTGTCAGACAGTGTATATTTGAGTCTGTGACTACCAGTGGAACAGGGCTGAATGTCAGATAGTGTATCTCTAGGTCAGTATCTACCTGTGGACAATGTAGCAAGGCTGGCTGTCACAATGCACTTGTGGTTCTGTGACTGTCAGTGGAACAAGGCTGGGGTAACAAACAATGTATATGTGGGTCTGTGACTACTAGTGGGCATTGGAACAGGACTCTGGTCTTAGAAATTGCAAAACAGATACAACAGAACAATGCTGGGATGCCATCCAACGTATGTGTGGTTCTGTGACTACCAGGAGAACAAGTCTGGGAGTGGCAGACTGTGTGTGTGTGTGTGTGTGTGTGTTATTCTGCAACAACCAGTGGGCCCTTTATGTCCCAGTGTAACAACGTCTAAACAGAGTGGGACCCTTTCAACAAACTTTCCAGGGGAACCCTAGCTTGTGTGTGTTACGCCTGGTGACAGCCAGTGGTCACCAGGCAGCTGCAGGACTGAAACACAATACTATGCAGATGCTCAGACAAGTGAACGAACTGCTGTCATGATCATCATAACAATCCAATCACTGACTTGCTCACATTAGTGCCAGCCAATCAATAGTGGCTAATATCAATGAGGGCCACCCTCTTATTTTCAGTGCATACCTACTCCCCTCACCCTATAGACTCACAAATGAAGAGTAGTGAATAATAAATGGGACATTTTAATCTGGCAGCTGTAAAGTTCTCTTTCATAACTAATAAAATTAAAGTTCAAAGAACAATGATTTAAAGAGATTATGGGTCACCAAGGAATGTGCTATAACTGAAGTGGACTTTTTTAAAACTATTGATTACACTCTTATTATTTAATTCTGCACCACTGTTATATTTCTTGCTAAAAAATAACTATGATCCAGTTCTGTATTGTTGAACCCATGAAAAAACACTCACTATACTGGAAGCACTGAAAATTTGTTATATGTGCTAATAAATACTGAACCATGCATGAGATTTGCCTTTCTTGACTTTACCAGTACAATTAAATTAGGTTGACCATGTGCCCAAATTGCCAATAACAGTCCAGTATCTTACATCTGTGTCCTGTGACCCTCACATATTCCATCTGAGACAATACACAGCCCAGAATGAAGACTCAAGAGCACAAAGTGCAAAACCAGTGTGGGGTCACATATGAGACCCTGGAAGCATCATATATTATGTGTAACACTTTCTTGAACCACTGACCATCAAAAGGACTCAGTTTCTTCTTTTGAATTTACATTGGGTCTTATGTATAAACATAAAGTGGAACAATTCTGGGTCAAACTGCACCAGCTGCACCATACAGGACAACATTGTTTTTAATTGAGCTTCTAAGTCCCTGATTTCTAACATCTCTATTACAAGCTAGGGTGTGATGCTTGAGTGCATTCCTTGTGTGCATTAGTGGTCACCGACTGTAGTTTTGCTGAAGCATATGCTGTCGGTAAAGAAGCCAACCACAAGGTTGGATACCAAACACCAGTAAAGTCAGTGATCGATTAAGAATAACTGCAGCAGTGATCCAGGAAAGAGGTAATTACTGGAGCTTTGTCCAAAAACTAGGAAGACAATTACTTTAGAAGCCAGTAGATCACAGTAGATTGAGGACACGGGATTTTGAAGGATGTAGTATCAGAAACCAACTGAAGGTATCCCACTTGCTGAATGGTGCAGTTTCTGAGAAGTTCTGCCGCACTTGTCTGAAGAGGCCAAGATGCATATCTCTTCTGAGACATGGCTGGAGAATTTGACTAGTATTGCCCTTCCAGGACCTGGCTGGAGAGACTGAAAAGTATTACTTTCCTGGGACATGGATGAAGAGGCTGAATAGTATTGCCCTTCCAGGACCTAGCTGGAGAGGCTGAGAAGTATCACTTTCCTGGGACATGGATGAGGAGGCTGAATATTATTGCCCTTCCAGGACCTGGCTTGAGAGGATGGGTAGTATTGCCCTTCTGGGACCTGGCTGCTGGATACACAGCCTTATTAGTAGCAGAGGCCAAGAAAACAATGGAGCCTCATAAGGAAATTGGAGTATAGCAGAATAGCTATGATGACACCAGATGGGGCACCAAGACAGAAAGCAAAAGGGTGGTTGGACAGGCTGCGGTCAGCAGGAGGAAAGCACGCCAGTCAGATAATCCAAATCATCTGTGTCCAGCACAGTCTGGACACAATAATGGTCACACACTGGAAGGAGAGTTAAGAGGCACTTTGAACGCTTCTGAACTCGCTACTGACTAGCCTTAAAAAGGAAAAGGGAGAGAAGAAAACACAGGTCCGAATCACTGGAACTAGATATGACATCAGAAGAAAAGCCAGAACCGGATCAACTGGAACTGGATCTGACATCAGAAGAAAAGCCAGAACCGGATCAACTGGAACTGGATCTGACAAACACATCTCAGGGCAGGGAATGGGACCACAGCAAACATACCCAAGAGACAGTCTATGTAGGTAAATCCTTCAGGATGCTGCCCCCCACCAAAATAACCTCTGATACAACACTCAAGAGAAATTCTGAGCCAAACCATCCACACCAGAGGGGATAAATTAAAAGTCCCATTGATTTTAATAGGGCTTTTAACCCCCTGAATGCTAGCGAGGTCTCCTACCTGTTTCAAAGAAATTCTTTTATGACCCTTCTAGTGCTCAAGAAAAAGAAAAAGCCCCATTTTAATCAATGGAAATAACTGTAATTTATATTTGTCCCCTGTGGAGCAGTTAGTTTGCTCCAGAATTGCTCCACTTCCTCTTAGTACATCAGCCTCTCTATCTTCATCCTTTGAGTGCTGCTTCCAAAAATAATAAGTTCCTTAGTATGAATACAAAAGAAACAATAACTACATATATTATTACTGCCCTATAATTCTCGCACCCTAGACAGCTGCCTACTTTGCCTAGTGTCTGCATCAGCCAGGAGCAATTCTGGGGCAAGTGAACTGCACCAAACCTACTAGCTTTGCAACACCCTGAAGACTTCTCTATCATCATAGCTGGAAACTCTCCGTATTTGCCCCAGAGAATCCGTTTTTTGTAGTGAATTACCGGGTCTCCAGGGAGAGAAGCTGGTTCTCCAGTGGTAGGGAGTTTCTTGTGTCCCTCCCACTTCTCCTCCTTCGCCACCCTGCTCTGCCCACTTCCCACACACTTTATTAGACAGCCCATTAAGCCCCGCACCCACCCACAATTAATCTCCACCCCCTTTCTCACATGAATCGCAGCATTTATATTCTCCTACTGGCACCACGAGTCCCGAGTAGAAAAAGTTCCCTGGTATGTTGATTATTCAAGAGGTTAAAAGCCCCTTTTAAATCAATGGGACTTGTGTGAATTAATGTTTGATCCCTATAGTACTGCTGAATTGGCCCAGAATTGTTTTAGTTCTTCTTCAGCCTCATACTAAATATCGGTGAGAAACCATGGTCTTGTAGCCATATGAGGCACGCTTTTCTCCTGTGGTCTGATCTCTGGTACAGTGGCAAGTGGAGATGATGTCACTGTACCATATTCAATATTGCCTCAGTGCATACCTCCCTTTCACTTACACTTAGGGTTGACAGATCATCCCTTTAACCCTTTGAGTGCTGGAGATGTGTCCCACGCATTGTGTTGCAATGTGTTGGATACCTCTCTTGCACTCAAAGTGTTAAACCTGGACACATATGAAAAATGCAGTTGTTATTACAGGTCTACGAGGGTTTCCATGATTTCATTCAGCAAACACTTTTCATGTGTCCACATGAAGCATGATCTGACAACTCTACTTATACTGTTCCACCATATCCCCTTAGGTACCACAGACATCTCCAGTGCCTTGTTCCACAATGAGTCGAGAACTCTCTAGCATCCAAGGGGTTCATCCACTATTTACAATGTTTAACTATAATGCACGGCCCTTTAGTGGACTTCAAGGCCACAAATAAGTCCTTTGGTGAGAATCCGGTTTCCTGTCATTATTGTACACAATGGGGCTTATGATTTTTTACTGAGATCTCTGTTATTTTTTTCCTAGATGATATTTCATATTCGGAGACCGTTACTGGACTTAATGAAGGTACGCATAAAAATGGAGTAATTAAAAAATACAATAGGGAAAAAATAATATGTCTTAACATAACAATAGAATTGTCTGTAAGTGTATGGCTATATGGACCCATATGGATATTATCCCATCATTGGTGACCTACATCCTTATGAACCATATGCACAAAGAAAGAAGAGCAATTCTGAAACAAAGCAACTGCACCTTAGAAGACAAATAAAAATTCTCATTGATTTAATCAGGAATATAAGTCACAAATATAGTATAGGGCTGCAAGCTCAGTATTTTTTGCTCAAGGGGACCGCAAACTCAAAATCATTAGTTGACATATACAAATATATATAATATAGTATTTATAGCAAAGAAAGACACAACATTGCAGTGGTGTTTACCTACCCACTGCCTATACACCACAACGTAGCTCCTCAGTGCCCACCCAATCCCATTAAGTCCTGTTTCCACCCCCCTTACCTCCTCAGTACCCTTCCCCCCCCAACACACACACATATACACACACACACTTACCACTATTGATTGGTCCCGGGACCAGAGCTGTCCATAGGATGGTGTAGCAACAGCGCCACGGTACAATTTCAGGCCACTGTGATATTGCACCTAAGAAATTCAACTTTGAACTGTAATAACTTTTGAGTAAAACACCTTTCAGCAGTTGGAGTACCCTTGTTTTACTCAGGGGGATAAACCCTACAACATATTTTTTTTACATTTTAAGTATTACTATCTCTGTAAGTTCTCATTAGTACATACATGCGCTTTGATCGCTATGAAAGAACGGAGCGGAGTACCCATTTAATATACTGTTGAAATGTAATGCTTAAGATCACGACATAAGAATATTGCCCATTTGATGCCGGCGACATGTTTAATGCACTGTTGTGTTAGTCTCCCAATAGTGGGTGACGTTTCAAAAGGATACCAGGCTCAATGCGCTGTGTACCCCTCTGACACTCCAAGTAAAATAATACTACTTGTATATAATATACATATAATACCTTAAGTGAATTATGTTTTTGGGATCTCTTTTTCAGATTCTACACCTGCTCAAGTTATAGTCAAGCCACTTGATAAAGGTAAATGTTTGTGGACCATATTAATAAGAAGTTATCTACAAAACATGATTCAAGCAACAGTCTATAGAATAGATGTAATATTTTGCTTTGCAATGCACTGGATACCCTTCTTACACTCAGTGGGTTAAAGAAACAGTAGTAGTTCCTAATATTAAACCCCACTTATCTTAATTTTGCCAGATAATCTTAATGTATTTCATACCCCTGTGGTCCTCAAGGTGTTAATTTGTTTTGCATATCAGGTCCTTTGAGGAGGACATGATTTTTTGTGACTGCAATCTAGGACCTCAAACAACCCCCACTGAAGTCTTCTTAGTAACAGAGAAATCCTCCAACAAAGAATCCCGTCTGCTTCTGTCGTCTTGATATCCAGCACTAATTGAAGACTAACTTTAGAGTACCAATCCATGCAGAATGTATTCATAGTGACCGTTAGGATTTTCTGACCATATTAACATATGTGGGGGTTTGTTATAGAAGTTAGTTTCTTTAATAATCCTATAGATGCTAAAAATGTCTCAGACACACACATCAAGCATCAAAGGAGTTAACCCTTTGTGTGCCAGAGGGGTAAGCAACGCTTTGCAAAGTGGTTCAGGATCAGAGAGAGCGGAGTATCTGATATACTGCTTTCCAGCACTACTCGTTTGTGGTCATGTGACCTACTAGTTTGTGATCCATCTCATTTCCCTTCTTAAACCTTTAACAACCGGTGATGTGCCAGGATAGGGGTGACTGCTGGAGGGCTGTGAGCACAAACAGGGTCTGAAATTGACCGCTCTGAGACCGGAGAGGTCTCTTTCAGACCCCTGCTCAGAGCGGCAGTACATGTCACAGTTAACAACGATCAAAGCAGTCCTTAATGGAAGGTCACTTCCCTGGACCGTTGGTCATTAAGGGGTTAACACATGCAGTGAGACATACTAGAAATCAGTGAAAATAGGATCTTTCACATGGAAAGGTGTATGTACACAAGTACAATACATACACTTTGATTTGTATTCCAAACGCCACAGCAACGATTCTGGAGTAAACCAGCTGTACCACAGGGGGTGAATTCTCATTGATTTAAGCATGGATTTTAACCCCTGAAATTCTAGTGAAGTCTGTAACACATTGCTTCAAGACTGGTATAAGGGATGTCTCTAGCATTCAAGAAGGAATAGGCCCATTTTAACCCTTTCCGTGCCAAAGGGGTAAGCAACTCAAGTGGGGTTAAATAAGTGGGAACATATATATATATTTATTTACATATCTGTTTTGTCACACTATGAAGCCTTCGTCAGGGCAAACTAGGGATGTAATTTCAACAATCAATTGGATAACAATAAAGTCCAGTCTACATCAGGACATGAATAGATCTGGATATTAAAAAAAGAGATACAAATGTTAAATAGAGTCTGTCTTAATTTTATAAACAATGTATAATTATTAATAATAAATGTATATCAATCTTAAGGCTTGATGTACCAAAAAATAATAAAGACAAGAAGTTCTTGGGCAAATTAGCTGCATTATAGGGGACAAATAGAAAACCCTATTGATTTAAATGGGGCATTTAACTCATTTAATGCTAGAGATGTCTTCAACACATTGCAGAGCATTGCTTGGGAGACCTCGCTGGCATTCAAAGGGTTAATCCTTTGAGTGCCAGAAGGGTGTGCAACGCATTGAAGAGCAATGTGTTGCACACCCCCCATCTGGTATTCAAGGGGTTAAAACCCCAATTTAAAGCAAGGAGTCTGAGGAATTTTTATATCTTTCCTATGGTGCACATTGTGGGGCAAGAGGGGGCATTTGCACTCCCCTCCTCCCCACCTTGCACTTGCCCCCACCTGCGGTCAGATTAATAGGGGCTGAGAGAGGGCATGCTTTGCCTCCCCCCCCGCCCCAGAAACATTTCTGCGGATGCCCATGTCGATTTGATGCCATTTTATATTTACAGGCTTGGTAACGGCTCTGTCGTTAGCGGCTGCATTGATCATTTTGCTGCTGGTTTTGTTATGTGTCTTTTTTGTATACAGAAGAAAAGAACATTCTCCCTCAGAGAGAGAACCGATTCAAGGTAATATATTTTATACCTTACACTTTTTTAACCCTTTGAGTGCCAGACGGGTACGCAACACATTGGTCTGCAGCGAGATGCATACCCCTCTGACACTCAAAGGGTTAATTGTTTGCCTTAACTATGTCCCATGCATACTGATTACGTGTCCCACATTTCCTAGTAGTATAGGAGCACCTCCTGATAATAACTCCCACTTACCTTAATATAGACAGAAAATCCTAATAGCGACTATGATTTTTTTTCTCCTTGGTTCCAGAGAAAACAGGCCTTATTCACAAATAAAACAGGAGCATTTCTGTAGCAAACCAGCTGCCCCATTCATTTAAGTGGTGTTTTTTACCCGTTGAATGCTAGACAGGCCTCCAACACATTGCCTGTCTAGCATTCAGTGGTTTGAAAGGCCCATTAAGAGGAAATGAAACTTGGAGAAATGTTATGGTTTGTCCAGAATTGCTCCTCTCTTCCCATCAATCGTTCCTGCATGTTATGTCCATGGAGGCAGACATGACAGTTGCTAGCAGGACCACAGGACCTAAAATTCTGCTCAATGCAAATAGCATACCTCCCAACCTTTCAAATGGCCAAAGGTGGACACTTGTGTTTTAGGTGGCACTGCTGGGGTGTGTCTGGTGTGAAGATCATTATGAAAAAGTTATTTCATAGCATACTCACAACTCTTTGTGTAACTGAGTAAATGATTTAGAACAAGATCAAAACACTTTATTTACACAGACTTTGTGTCCTGGAGTCCGCCTGTGGGAACTCCTGTAGGGCTGCCGGGGGATCAAGTGATTTGCATCCCAAAAGGGGTGGAGCTTTGTGAGTGTGTCACAAAGTGGGTGGGAAGTAGAAGGAACTGTGCAGGGAAGGAGGAGAAGTGGGTGGGAAGCGGGATGAACAGGCTGGGAAGGAGGAGAAATGGGTAGAGTTTTATCAGAAAGTCCCCACCCCCGGAGAATCAGTCTCTGTCCCCAAAGACCCAGTAATCAGCTACAAAAACCAGAGTCTCTAGGACAGATCCAGAGAGTTCCCATTTATGCTAATTTATAAACACATATACTGAAGTTCAACCAAACATTAATGTGAGTTTTATTGCTGTGGAGCAATGTGATAGTTATATAAACACACTACATAGTCTGATCTCCTACAATGAGGAACACCAGGGTGGGAAAGAGGGACTGTCCCTCCTAAGTAGTGACAATTGAGATGTATGACATAGTGATCTTATCCCTTAAAGCCCAGAGGGCTGTGCAGCACACTGCTTTGCAATGTGTTATGTACCCCTCTTGTCCTTACAAAGCAAAGTAGATTCATACACGCTGCCTACGTCTGGAAAAACTACCAGCTGTCATGTCTGCCTACATGGGCATGACACCCAGGATGTAACCACTTGAAACAAGGCACAAAGGCAAGACTGGGATTTTCTGGCCATAGTAAGGTGAATCTGGTATTAGTAAGAGGAATTAGTTGCAAGCACCAAAGAGTAGCAGTACACTACAAGAAAATGGCGTTAAAGCTCTGTTTGGTTTCAGGAAGAAGGGCTTAGTTCTCTTTCCAGTGTTGCACCCTGAATTCCAGTGAAGTCAACAGCATTACTGAATGACAGAAATAAAGTGTGGTTACCCTATGGCCATGCCTATGGTGTGTATCAAAAACATATTGGAATATCATACCTTTACACTTCATACACATTTCCTAACACAAAATTTCAAAGGAATAATGGAACCGATTTACCTTTCCCGAATGTGTTACTATTATATTCTATGGAGTACTGTAATAAGTGGCTTACCTCTCCTATAGAATGCAATAGATTAACTGCCTGGACACCAGGGGAGAGATACACTAAGATCTGATGTAATGGCAGAGACACATTTCCCTATATGCACTAAGAATTAGAAATGCAGGGGACAGAGGAAAGACATTTATCATTATCATGTGATGCTGCTGTAAAGCTACAGATGTGCTGGAGATGGCAAAGGGGGAACAGAGGTGATGCATTCACCCATAGACATTATCAATGAAAGCAGGAGCAGCAGCCCTCCCTTAACCCTCTGAGTGCAAAATGGGTGAGGAACACATTACATTCAAAGGGTTAAGTTGCTAACTGCTTCACTAGGCCTGACATATGACAGTTACCAACTATCTAAGAAGAAGAAGGCACAAAAACGAGTGTGTTATTTCGTGATTAAAACATCCACAGTCCCATCCACTTCGTAGTGAATGCGGAAGTCACAAAGTTCCTGGTTTCTAGAGCACAAGCCACTGAACACCTGTAAGATGTAAACACAAGACACAGCTGACTTCCAGACACTGCACGGGCTCAGAGGAGCACCATTTGGCTTGTGGAAAATCTAGAAGCCATCTGTGTTTTGTGTTTACATCAAACAGTTGACCAGCTTGCATTCTGGAGACAGGGAACTTGGCCTGTGACTTTTCCACTCACTACCGAACACATGGGACTGTACATCACTGGCATGGGACTGTTGATCACTCCTATTTGGAGTTGTTGAGTAGCCACTTGGCTATTTTGTTTTATTTAAACTTTAATAAATAAGTAATACACCAGATGTTGCACTTGTTTCTTCGTGGTTTTTCATTAATTGTCATATGGGAGGTCAGGTGAGGCAGGTAGCAACTTAAGCCTGTGAGTGTCTGAGATGGTTGTCTTACTGCATAGGAAAAAAAATCCCCAATTTGCCAGTGTCAGGGAGGTTTCTGTGAGTTTTGACAGCATCACAGCTATTAAAGCTCAATTCAGGTTGTGAATAGCCACATTAACATACAAACACACCCTCTGGAATCTGAAACTGGCTCATTAAAGGGATAGTAATGTTTCACAGCAACTCCAATTAATCTTCATATTATCTGGGCCATGGAGAGTGTATTTCAAAACTGTTAGAGTTGTAGTTCAAGAGTGATTGAATGATAAAGAATCCCCCTCCTGCCCCTTTTACCTAGTGTAAGCCACCTCCCCTCAGATGTGGAATCTGGTCCTGGGACCAGACAACTCAAAGCAAAGGACAATCTTCTTACTGTGAGAACAATGAAAACCCTGCTCACTGAAGATTGTCCCTCTCTGCGATCCATCCGTACAGTCTTGCTACGCTAAGCTGAGCAGTGTTACATCAGTAAAAGGGACGGGAGGGGGATACTTTATCATTCAATTACTTTTGAACTACAACTCTGACAGTACTGAAATAAAACTCTCTGTGGCCCAAATACTATGAAGATTAATTGGAGCTCTTTAATTATTTAACATTACTATCCCTTTAAGTCACATTTAAATATGAAAATGATCCAATGGAGAAAGAGACACTGCAGCATTGTAAATGTGGAGAGGCATGGAGAAGGGGTGGTGATGTAGGTGTATTTGAGGTATAATCACATGGATAAGATGGTGAAGACACTTTAGTGACAACTATGGGATGGATTCAGGTCCAGTTCATCATAAAAAATAACAAACTGTCCCTTAGCAAAGTTTATTGCCTCTTCCCCCAGGAAAACTGTCTGGACACCAAATGGCACTGATAATGTAAATAAAACTAAAGTGTAATACAAAGGTACTGCCACACCTGGGGGGAGTACCCATGTTTTAATACCTTACAATATGTGTTTATTCATAATAATGGTTTTCTGTTCCTTCAGTCTATCAGTAGTCAAATGTTGTAACTTGAGGCACAAAGGAGAGCCCAATTATAAGGGTAGAAATATATTGTTTTATCTGATTATAAAGCAACAGACGCAGTACACGTAACATTAAAAACAGTTTTGCTCTTGGAGATACTGAATTCAAAAGGTAATGCAAATCAAATTTGCTATGTAAAATCAAAGTACGATTCTGTAAGATGTCCATTAGATGACTCAGCTGCTAGGGAGAACTTCAGTCTGCAGCCAAAGGTTCACCAAAAAGAAATGTTCCATCATAAGGCAGCAATGTTGCAAACATGTTGATAAAAAAAAGTTTAAGCTGTAATACTACAGGGCAGCCATTAGTAATATTGGGGCCCATTACAAACATAAAGGCAGCTGTGACCCCCCACACACACATACACAATTCATTTGCATTGCAGCCTAGCTGTATATCTAAAGATGGAAGCCATTGTAGTGCTCCACTATACGGTATGAAACTGAGGACAAAGTGGCAAAGGTGTGCTGCAGTTCTCTGCTAGCTACCTATAGAATATACTTAAAAAGGGGGCCACCAGGACATCCTCCAGAATCCCCATGGGCCAGTGTGGTCAGTTGGGGTCCCTTTTAACACAGGTCCCCTCCCCACATATCTGGTCAGTGAGGTAGGCCCCTCTGTTTGGCCACATACACAGTTATTACATGTAATCCCCTGATGGCAAGAATTCTGTAATGCATTTTGAAAAAAACACATTTCTGAAGAGGGAGTTCCTTTGCTTTACTCAGCAGAAAAAGTCCTACAGTATTGTCTTGGCCATTTGCAGTACTACTCCATTAACACTTTTTAACACTGTTTATATGAACAGACAACATCTATGTTCCCCATGAAAATCCTCGAACAGAGATTAGCAGCAACAGACAGCTTGACACAAAAAAGGAAAAGTTTCAGTGTCCCACAATGGCTTCCAACATCCCTGAGATGAAGCCAGGAACAGAACTGGAAACGTATCAGCAACCTGAACAAGCTTCACACAGCTCTGAATATGACAAAGTGATTTGCTGTGAGCAAAAAGAAAATGAATATGAAGTTATTAACCCAGATACCATTAGCAGAGATATTTATGAAACTTTGCAAGAACAGTAATAAATGCTCCCAGTACCCAAGTTCCCACTTGGCAGAGTAGGAATCTGCCCAGAGCTCCAGGGACCATAACTACATAAAGGTGCGGTTCTAAAGCAAACCAACCGCATCATGACATACGAATACAGATTCCCATATTCCTATTGATTCAAATGGGGCTTTTTACACATTGGAATGAAAAAGAGTTCTTCAACACATTGTAAAGCAAAGATTTGCAGATGTTGCTGGGATTCAAGGGTTAAATGCCCCATTTAAATCATTGGAAAATGTAATCCCCCCCGCCCCTTGGTGCAGATAGTTTTCTCCAGACTTCAAGCTCATTAGCTTATTAACCCTTTGCGTAGCCTTCTGGCACTCAAAGGGTTAAAAATGTTCCCGAGTTCTAAGTGGAACCCACCTCCTGACACAATCCCAATGAGGCTGCACCGGGCGCCCCTTCCTAGTTTAACCCTTTGAGTGCCAGAGGGGTACGCAAAGCCTCTGGTACTCAAAGGGTTAAGGCAGCTGGTGCATCTGCCAGTTTACAAAAACGTTACTATCATTTTAAACCCCATAGATGCTAGCAAAATCTCCAACGCGTTGCTTTGCAATACATAAGAGATTTCTCCAGCATCCTTGGGGTTTAAGTACCTTTTATACATATGTTATAAGCCAGTGAGTCCCAAACAGGGAGGCATAAAGGTTTTTTTTTTTGGGGGGGGGTTGCTTAAACGCTAATTGTCTGCATTGCGATGTAACATAACAGTATCTGTATTGTTGGAAAGTGATCATGGATAGACGTTAACAGCACAGTCTGCAGTGTTTTTAGCTGTAATATGTATACATTTGACAGGGATTCTGAATATACTGGCTTGGAGAAATGTCTACAGCAAACAAAAAATTGTATGTATTGAATAGGTTTCTTCAAAATGTATTACAAAATAATAAACGCAGATGTATAATAATATAAATGTGTGTAAAGGGTTACAGTTATTTAAGTTAAAAAAGAGAGTGCATCGTGTTGGTGAAAACCTAATGGACAGAGCTGCTTTACTAACAAAATACCACTTTTGGCTTTCTCTGTAGAGTTTGATACAATGTTTCATTCCAGCATTATAGACTGAGATAGAACTGATACATTATCTGAGCAATTGCAGCTGTCAAAGGTATAGTAATACTTAAAGAGATAGTAATGTTTAGATATTTAGGCAAGGTCAATTCTTCAATATACTTTTTTTTATAACAAAGTATACCTTTCTAACTGTCCATAATGTTGTTGTCTTCATTTCATTTTATATTAAAGGGGATCTATAATCCCTGTACAAGTTTGTCTTAAAGGGATCGTAATACTTCGTTTTATCTTTATTTTATTTTGTAGGCATTAAAAAAACATGAAGAACGATATGGTTTGAGAGATATTCACAAGCAAAGTTTCCCCCTCCCACCCCTTTTACCTAGTGTAAGCCATCTCTTGTGGATGTGGAATCCAGTCCATAGACCAGACAGATAACAGCAGGGGACAGTCTTCTTCCTATGAGAACAATGAAAGCCCTGCCCCCCTTGACAAGCTTTTCAGGTTTTTCCCTAATCTTAATTGAAGATTGTCCCTCTCTGCAGTCTACCTGGGCACCTCCCTTCTGATCTGGCTGAGCAGTGTTACATCAGTAAAAGGGGTGGGAGGGGGACACTTTGTCATTGAATTACTCTTGAACTACAACTCTGACAGAATTGAAACAACACTCTCCAAAGTCCAAATACTATGAGGATTAATTAGAGCTGCTTTCATTATGAAACATTACTATCCCTTTAAAAGGTTAATGTATATAGCGTCTAGGTGGAATAGTGTATTCATTTATTTTTTTAAATCATTATTTAAATCATTATTTGGTTGAAATTCAACTTGTAAACATTATCCTGTTTCTTACTTCCAGCTCTGTACCGCAGTCTGTCACTCTGCCTCTGCCCCCCCCTCTCTCTCTCCAGCCTCCTCTGATGATGGAGAATTTCTGCAGGTAAGCTAGAGCGGTCTCTGGCCAATGAGACCATTCCAGCTTACAGACTGCAGGTACAGAGCTGTAAGTAAGGAACAGGATAATGTTTACACGTTGAATTTCAACCAAATAATACACTATTCCACGTAGTCGCTATATGACCTAACTTTTAAGACAAACTTGTACAGGGGCGATAGATCCCCATTAAAGTGTGGCCCTCCTGCCCCTTTTCCATACGTCATGATGTCTCCCCTCAGATCTGAAATCCTTCACTTGACCTGACAGATCACAACAAGGGACAATCTTCCCTCTTTCAGTATAAGGAAAACCCTGCCCCCTCGGCGAAGGAGGGCAGGTTTTTCCTTATGCTGACACAAGATTGTCCCTCATCGCAATCCATCCAGACTGGCTTGTTGCACTGAGGGAAATCAGTGTGACGTTTGGAAAAGAGGCAGGATAAGGACACTTTAATATAAAATAAAACGAAGACTACAATTTTATGGACAATTAGGTACACTTCATTATAAAAAAAAGTATATTGAAGAATCAAACTTGTCTTAATATCTAAACATTATTATATCTTTAAAATGTAAAAATGGTTTATCCTTCTGAGTATTACAAGTGTAATCCTACTGCTGAAAAAAAGTTATCAGTGCTCAAACCTGAATTTTTTAGGTGTAATATCTCAATGGCCTGAAATGTTACAGTGGTGCTGTTGCTATACCATTCTATGGAGGTTTATGGCCAACTGACCAGAGCTGTCCATAGGCTGGTGTAGCAAAAGCACCACTGCAAAATGTCAAGACACTAAGATACTGCACCTAAAATAATCAAGTTTGAAATGCAATAACTTTTGAATAAAATACCTCTCAGCAGAGGGAGTACCCTTGTTTTACTCAGGAGAGTAAACTCTACGACATATATATTTTTACGTCTTAAGTGTTATGATCCCTTTAATAATGAATGATAAGAAGCAAAAGGGAGCATCCAGACATAACACCACCTCAGTCAGGAAGGGGGAAATGTATTGATTCTTATGGGGAAGATGCACTAAGGCATGATAAACGAGGATTTTAGTCTTACCTGTTAAATCCTTTTCTCTTAGTCCATACAGGTTACTGGTAACTTTGGGCAGGCGATCTGCCCCTTTAAGTACGCAGGAACAATTTTAGAAATGTATGCAGGGGGTGGAGCCTACCTTCCCTCCTTGGCTGCAGCTAGCCAACCAGCTCCAGAAAGATTTGAGACACTAACTATTGACTAGATAGTAGAAAGGAAAGAAGACTCCTGTGAGCATGACCCCGAAGGACCCCCACGTTTTGCCACAGGAGAGCCAAGCATGGTCCCTTGACAGGGTGGGAGACCAGTAACTTGTATGGACTAAGAGAAAAGGATTTAACAGGTAAGACTAAAATCCTCTTTTCTCTGTTGTCCAATACAGGATACTGGTAACTTTGGGATGTCCAACCATTGAGTTTCCCAGAGGTGGGAAGTAAGGCAAGGACCAGGCGCCAGGCCCCCAAAGTCACCAGAGCATATATGGTCCATCAGAGATAGTCCAACAAAAACAAATGAAGTGTCAATGGACACCGAACAGGGGTAACAATACCCAAGGAACTGTCACACAGCACACTGAACTAGAGCCAACAGGGCTCAAAAGTGAAGGAAGCACCAAAGAACCAAAGAAGATCCTAGACAGGCAAGACTGCCTCAAGGACTTTCCTCCCAAAGCTGGTGTCAGCCGATGCCAGCACATCAACACGGTAGTGCTTCGAAAAGGTGTGCACAGACGACCAAGTGGCAGCCTTGCACAACTGATCAGCGGAGGCCTGATTCTTGTAAGCCCAAGAAGCCCCAATAGATCTAGTAGAATGAGCCGTTACCCAAAAGGCCTTACAAACATTGGACTTAATCCAAGATGCAATAGTCACTTTGGATGCAGGTCTCCCCGCCCTGGGGCCCTTAGGAATGATGAACAGCTCGTCAGATTGTCTAATGGATTCAATGCAATGTACATAAAACTTGAGATAACGCACTACGTGTTAACAAGTGGAGATCCCTCTCTTTGTCAGAGGTAGGATCAGGGCAGAAAGAAGGCACCACAACCTCCTGATTAATGTGGAACTCAGAAACCACTTTCGGGAGAAACTCTTGAGAAGCGCGAAGCACCGCCTTGTCTTTGTGAAACACCAAAAAGGGTGGTCTACAAGACAGAGCATGCAACTCCGCGACATGGCAAACTGACATGATCTCCAAGAGAAAGGCCATTTTCCACATCTGCAGGCGTAGAAGAATAGTAGCCAAGGACTCAAAAGGAGGGCGCTGAAGGACGCCCAAAACCAAGTTAAGATCCCACTGAGGAGCGGGAGACTTAAAGACAGGACGAATGTGAGCAACGCCCTGGAAGAAAACCTTGACATCAGGAAGAATAGCAATGAGCCTCCGAAAGAACACATAGAGAGCAGAAGTCTGAACCTTAAAGGGATAGTAATACTTCGTTTTAACTTTATTTTATTTTGTAGGCATTAAAAAAATATGAATAATGATATAAGTCTTATCTCTCAAACCTTTATGGTTTAAGAGATATTCACAAGCAAAGTTTCCCCTCCCGCCCCTTTTTCCTAGTGTAAGCCATCTCTTCTCAGATGGGGAATCTGGTTGTAAGACCAGACAGATAACAGCAGGGGACAGTCTTCTTACAATGAAAACAATGAAATCCCTGCCCCCCTGACAAGCTTTTCAGGTTTTTCCCTTATCTTAATTGAAGATTGTCCCTCTCTGCAGTCTACCTGGGCACCTCCCTTCTGCTCTGGCTGAGCAGTGTTACATCAGTAAAAGGGGCAGGAGGGAGATACTTTGTCGTTGAATTACTCCTGAGCTACAACTCTGACAGAACTGAAATAACGCTCTCCAAAGTCCAAATACTATGATGATTAATTAGAGCTGTTTTTATTATGAAACATTACTATCCCTTTAAGGGAACTCAACCTGAGACCCTTATCCACACCATCCTGTAGAAAGGCCAGAACTGTAGGAAGATCAAAATCCTGAGACAGGTCCCTGTCAGCACACCAAGAGAGAAAGGTCGACCAGACACGATGGTAGGCCTTAGAAGAAACAGGTTATCATGCACTAAGCATAGTAGCCACCACACCAGAAGAAAAACCTTTCTTCCTCAGTATAGAGGATTCAATTTCCAAGCCGTTAAAGCTAGATGATGAACATCCTCTTTCCACAAGTAACTCTGTAGAAGAAGATCCGGATGGCAAGGGAGCCGGAATGGCTCTGCCATGACAGATCCAGAAGCTCTAGAAACCAAGCCTGCTGAGGCCAGTACAGAGCAATTAGAATGACTGGACAGAGCTCCAGTCTCAGTTTCCTTAACACCCTGTGCAACATGGGGATGGAAGGAAAGATGTAAGCCAGAGGAGGACATGGACATGGCATCCACCACTAGAGCTAGAGGATCCCTCCAGCAAGAGCAGAACATTGGAACCTTTCGGTTGTGTCTTGTCGCCATCAGGTCGATGCAAGGAAGACCCCACTTCTGAACAATGAGGGAGAACACCTCTGAGTGCAGTTTCCACTCACCTCTGTCCACCGTGTGCCAACTGAGGAAGTCTGCCACGACTTTATCTACGCCAGGAATGTGCACTGTGGATATGGCAGGAACATGTTCTTCTGCCCAGGACAAAATAGCCTTGACCTCTAACCAAGCGGCGAGACTTCTTGTTCCGCTCTGCTTGTTGATGTAGGCCACTGCCGTGGCATTGCCGGACTGGACCCAGACTGGGCAGTCCTCCAGCTGGCGAGTCCAGTGGTGAACAGCATGAAATAACGCCCGAAGCTCCAACACGTTGATGGGAAGGAGAGATTCCTCTGGAGACTACCAGCTTTGAGCACTCAGGCGACCGAGGACAGCTCCCCAGCAGGAAAGGCTGGCATCCTTTATCACTGTGGTCCCGTGAGAAACACCATGCTCTGCTGAGTGTCGAAGAGAAGGCCCAGGAAGACCAGACGCTGGGATGGGACAAGATCCGACTTGTCCATGTTGAGGATCCACCTGTGATGGGTGAGTGCATGAATGCAGTCCTGAACCCGCTGATGAAGAAGTTCAGCAGAAGGAGCTTTCACAAGCAGGTCGTCCATGTATGGAGTGACTCTAATGACAACCCAATGGAGGACGGATACAAAGGCTCCCAGGACATGATTGAAGACTTGAGAATTTGTAGTCAGACCAAAGGGAAGAGCAGAAAACTGAAAGTGCCCTTGGTCGCAGGCAAATCTGAGATACTGCTGGCTCTCTGGATGAATGGAGATGTGTAGATAAGCGTCCTAAAGATGCAGAAAGGCAAGGAATTCCCCCGGAGACATAGCAGCAATCACTTGGTGATAATGAGTCTTGATCACAAAGGAACTGTGATCCTTCAAATCCAAAATGGGACGACAGCCGCAGTCCTTCTTGGAGACCACAAAGAGGTTTGAGTAAAAGCCCATACCTCTGTCCTGAACTGGAACAGGTTCCAGAACATCCTAGTCCAGAAGAGGTTGGATAGCACCTTCGAACAGACTGCGTTTCTCTACGCCCTGGGGAGTATGAGAGGGGAAAACTGAAATGGAGGAAGAGAGATGAAAGGGAACCTGTACCCTTCAGCCACCACCTGCAAAACCCACAGGTCCACCACTGAATCCTCCCAGGTGCTGTAGGAGTGACGCAGACAGCCACACACAGCCGAGTGGGGACCTGGGCTCAGCGAGTCATGCCGAAGAAGGCTTGGAATGCTTGGGCTTGGAGGAGGCCTTGGGCTTCCATTGTTGTTTGGGCTTGGATGAGGAATGCAGAGCCAAGGGAACCATCTGGTTCACAGGACGTGTCTCAGTCTGGAAGGAACGAAAAAGCTGATTACGCTTGAGAGGTGTCTTCTTCCTGGGGACTATAGGCATAAGGGTACTCTTGCCCCCTGTGGCCTCACTAATCAGATCCTTAAGATCTGGCCCAAACAAAGAGGTGCCTTGAAAAGGTAAAAAGAGCAAAGCTTTCTTAGAAGCAGTGTCAGCAGACCAGATCTTGAGCCAAAGAGCTCGTCTGGCAACCACAGACATGGTGGAAACCCTTGCCACCAAATGGATGGCATCAAACTAGGCAGCAGAAACTTAGTGCTGGGCCTCAGAAATGTTGGCAAGAAGCCGCAACATATCCGAAGGAGCACCCTGACGAACATCAAGAGTGAGCTGTTCAGTCCAGACCGAAATTGCCCGGTTCACCAATGCCGCACGAAACGCTGGACGTATGGAAGTACCAGCGATGGCAAAAATGGACTTGAGGGAGACCTCAAGTTTCTTGTCAGTCCAGTCTTTCAGAGTGGACGCATCAGCAACTAGTGAGGCAGTGGACTTCGATAGCCTGGAGACAGGTGCATCCACCTTGGGGGGATGAACCCACTGAGCAAGCGCTTCCTCAGAGAAGGGGTAAAGCTTGGCAAATTTCTTGGAAACAGAAGGTTTCCTGTCCGGAGACTTCCACTCATCAGACACAAGGCGGTCAAGAGTGGTGTTAGGTGGAAAACAAGTATGGGGCCTTTTAGGCTGCTGAAATACATCAGAGGGATCCGAAGAAACCTTTTGAACTAAGGGAATGTTTAGGGTGGTTAAGACGGCCCTGATCAGGCCCTCAGCAGAGAGATCAGGATAAGCCTCAAAGGGGTCTCCAAAAAACTGAGGGGAGCTCACAACAGAACATTCCTCAAAATCCGAATCCACCAACAGTTCCTCCTCAGAGGAATCCGATTCGTCAGATACCCCCTGCGGTTTCAGCAGGGAAGATCTGACAGAAGTAGGGGCTGCCAGGAGTGGAAGACCCCCTGTAACTGGGATGGAAAGAGCTGCAATGTAGACCAGAGGTCTCTAGTAGAAGCCTTGAACTCTTGCACCCAAACTGGCTCTAATGCATGGCTGTTGGTCCCTGGGGGAGACTCAGGGACAGCAGAACATGCTGGGCATAAACGACCTGAGAATTCTTTAGGTAACCCTGATTGACATGAGGAACAATGCGCAATAGGGGACACAGAGACCCCAGCGTCCTTAGGTCTGGCCCCAAGCTCTAACGGATTAGACATTCTCACAGTGTCAAAAATGTTTAAAGTATAAGGAATCACCCAAATACAGTGTGTAAGATTAAAAGTTCACCACAAAAGTCGATAAAATGCACTTATCTTTCAGGCAAAGGGTTAATCTGCAGAGGAGAGAAGGAGAGTCCAAGCCCTGAGTAGGATACTCGTTCAGGAAAAGCACAAAATAGCTGCCGCGGCGGAAGCCAATCAGAAACAAGCTTGCGAAGCAAGCGCTCATGGGAAATGTGGTTTTCCCAGAAAAAGTACCCCAGCAGTGCCCGAAGCCCCCTGAGCCCCCCAACACATACCAAACAGTAACCGGATAATAGAGCAAGGGCAGACAAACAAAATGAGCCATGAAGTCGCTATGATGAGTGGTTGCAGAGATATGTCCCAAACTGTACAGTCTCATAGACGTGAATGGAGCAATGGCGCGGAACACAAATTTTGCAAAGTTGTAACTGGGAAGTAAATGTACACTAAACATTACTAAAACATGTCACTAGACCCGATAACACTGAACCCAGTAGGGAAAGTGCCAACAACCCCCCAAAAGATGCTAAACCAGCAGCTAAAGGGTTAAGTTGCCACAGAAACTTGCTCCAAACCACCCAACAGACATACAGATAAACCCAATGAGTGCAGGAGTGTGCAACAGGAACTCCAAAGGAAAAACCACTGTGCGGAGGGGCACTGTGGGACATGTGGACCTACAGAACTCAAAGGGTTGCTCACCTTTCCTGCAGATCTTCTGTCTTCAGATCACCATGTATTAAGAAAAAGCCTCAGTGGGCAACTCCTGGGGAAAGAACTTGAACCCAAGATTTTCCCCCCAGGGCTTAAGGTCCACAGAAAGCACCTGGATACTGAGCTAGCCACATCTAAGGGCATTGTCAGTTATGGTAATCTGCCTAATGGTGGTATTCCATATCTAACAGAAAAATAAAAAAAAATAGCTAAAACTATAGCAGAACTGTTCTCTTGCCTGTATCTTCATCCAAGGAACAAATCTTACTGGAGCTGATTGGCTAGCTGCAGCCGAGGAAAGGTAGGCTCCACCCCCTGCATTCACATCTAGAATTGTTCCTGCCTACTTAAAGGGGCAGATCACCTACTCAAAGTTACCAGTAACCTGTATTGGACGACAGAGAAAGAGATGATAAAGTGAAGATAACTTCCCCAGTGATATCACTTCACCAATTCCTATGTTATTCTCTGGAGCCAATGCACTAAGATTTATCCAGCTTTGGAGATCTTAGTGCATAGGCTGTATACAATAACATAGGAACTGGAGAAGTGATATCACTGGAGAAGTCCTCTCCGCTTTATCACTGCATTACCACACCTTAGTGCATCTCCCCCAATGTGTTGCATACCACTCTAGTTGTTAAATAGGCTCTTCCATTCTGCCCTTTAGTTTAAAATAAAATGCCAGCAACTTCCATATCCGACTCCGGGGGGCATGACATCCAGGACTAATTTAAGATGTTATCTCTAGATCAAAGTCACAAGGGAAAAATTCATAGCCCTTCCCCCATCATCCTCATCTGACCAATGGAACACAATAATAGTTATGGATTAAAACAGATTACACAAATTCCTGTTGATTTGGACAATACAATACATATCTAGAGCACAGATTCTCAGCTCTAGTCCATGGGGCACACCAGCAGGTCTGGTTTTCAGGGTCTCCCTGCTTATTAACATGTGAATTAATCACAATCACCAAGCTACTAATTAATAACCTGTGACTAAGCAGGGAGATCCTGAAAACCACCAATGGTCTGCCCCTAGGACTAATGTTGAAAATCACTGATCTAGAGAACCAACCACTAAAGCAGTTCAGCTTGGTAGACTTCTTTAATCCCATGCACGTGGCCGTCACTTAAGGGCCACTGATCTTTTTTTTTTTTTTACTGGATACTGGATCGGATTCAGGGCTCCCCGAACGAAGTGCAGCCGATGCACGCCTCTCAGGGATCCCTGAATCGGTTGCGCAAATAAAAAAAAAAAAGGTCTGTGGTTCGTAAGTGCCGACTGCAGCATCTCGTGGCCGGTCCTTAAGGGGTTAATCCTTCGAGTGCCAGAGGGGTGAGCAACACATTGCTTTGAAATTATATAAATAAACTAGCGAGTAAGGCAGTCATGTATGTTTCTCAATGTTATTTAATCCTTTAAGAAACAGAGGGCTGGTATCACATTTCAATCAATGTACTGCATATCCTTCTGGTCCCTAAAAGGTTAATATATTAATTATAAATGGACTAGTTTTAAAGCCCATGTACACGGGCCAACACTGGGCACTGCAGTCAGGAGCAGTACTGACTGCCCGAATGCTCCGCGGCTGATACGGAGCGGGGCGCTCCGAATTCAGACCATGGTCCTCTCTGCGCACCTTCCTGGTACCAAGTGGTCCCAGGAAGGTGTGCAGAGAGGACTCTGGTCTGAATTTGGAGCGCCCCGCTCCGTATCAGCCGCGGCGCGGGCAGTCTCTTGTGAGAATGACTGCAGCACGTGCAGCCATCTCTACTGAGCATGACAGCTTCTGACAAATATCCTAGCGAATTATAATATAGTATGGTCTTTAGTACAGCTCTGCCGAATCTGTTGTCACTGTAAAAATAAATGATGATTATGATAATTATGATAACATCCGTAAAAGATATGTGTTGAATTGCTGAATCTCTGTTTTAGCACATTTAATAATAATAATAATAAAGTTGGTTGAATGTCTGTATTACCACATTTATAATGTTGTTTTGCCCTCTAGTGGTAAAAGAAGGAACAATTATTCCAACATATAATTTGAGTGAACCTGTGATCCTAATATATGTTTTGTTCAGTTTAAAAGGAATTCAAGACTAGTTACCTATTGCATTGGCCATTTTTTCTAATGTAAATACTTTTTGAGAAATTAACTATCACTAATTGGTGACACAGGGTTGGGCTGGGCCAATATTAGCAAACACTGGGCTATGACCAATATTACCATACAATGGGAGAGATGTACCAAGGTTTGATGCTGTGGCAGTGTGTGTGGAGATACGTGGGGAGAACAATGCCATGGAGATGTAGAGACACATTGCCATATACACCAAAATTAAGCATGCAAGGGGATGGGGAGTGATGAATTGTATTATACATTATGGCTGAAGTATTACAAAATGGTTGCAATGCAGGCCTTTGTTGGAGTATTTCAGTATATGTGTGTAATGGTGGCTAAGTGAGCTCATGCTACTGGAATGTTTCCATAAAAGGAATTGCTCTTCCAAACAGCTTGTTTCTTTTCTTAATGTATACAAATGTCCATATATTACCAGATGTGTAGATAGTAGTGTCCAGTATGCAATCATTTGTTTAGAAAAAGTATATAAGATTATCCATGTTCTCCTATTCTTTGTATGCCTGATTCCAGTCTACAATGAGACACAATGCTGCATGATATGATAGACTGAGAAGCTGTGTCTGCCTGATAAAACAAAAGAATATTAATTTGAATAATTAAATATTCCTATAAAGATAGAAGTCGTCCTGGACTTATTACAAGCAATGGATTTCTAACAGGGAGAAGCTCTCCATTAGCATACAGTGTATTCGAACTGCTGGCGATGTGGAAGGGATGACCTCACTTACACATAGCCGGCAATGCAACAACTCTGAAGACTATTCTCTCTGCTTCCCCACTAGGGGAGTGGAGAGGATCTGCTCAGACTTCCACACCACAAACAGCATCATTCCATTAACCATTTAATTGCATACCCCTGTGGCACTTAAAGGGTTAGAAAAGTACAGTCTCCCACTACACAAACATCAATATATTGAGCTCTATTCCTCTGCAGAGAGGAGAATGGAAGAGAAAGACAGAAACAGAGAGGAGAACGGAAAGAAAAAGACATACACAGAGTGGTGAATGGGAGGGAGAAATATAGACACACACACAGTGGAGAATGGGCATACCTGGGGACTTTCAAGATGAGCTGACCCTGAGATCTTTGAAATATTAACCTTTAAAGTTTCCCATAATGTAGATTTTATGCAGTATGTACCTGCTTCCTCTAACCCAGAAGTGGTCCAGTCGGTCCACAACTAACCTTTAACATGCTACAATTGAGAGAACTTACTATCTAAACACAAACAAGACAAGCAGAACATCTTCCCCTGTCTTTCTGGTACAAATGGCACAAATGTAGATACTAAAGAAACATTTCATTTCGTCAAATTATGTAGTAGGTAACACAGAACTCTATCACCCTGAGAATTTGTCCATTCACCCTGAGACCATGAGATATGGGTCAATCCCGTAGAGTTCCCAGGTATGAGAATGGGAGGGGCAGAGTGGTGAAAGGGAGGAAGACAGACACAGAGTGAAGAATGGGAGGGACAGTGAGGTGAAAGAGAGGTAGACAGATAGACACAGAGTGATGAATGGGAGGGACAGTGTGGTGAATGAGAGGTAGACAGACACAGAGTGATGAATGGGAGGGGCAGAGTGGTGAATGGGAGAAAGACAGATAGACACAGAATGATGAATGGGAGGGGCAGTGTGGTGAATGGGAGGAAGACAGATAGACACAGAGTGAAGAATGGGAGGGACAGTGTGGTGAATGGGAGGAAGACAGATAGACACAGAGTGAAGAATGGGAGGGACAGTGTGGTGAATGAGAGGTAGACAGATAGACACAGAATGATGAATGGGAGGGGCAGAGTGGTGAATGGGAGGAAGACAGATAGACACAGAGTGATGAATGGGAGGGGCAGAGTGGTGAATGGGAGGAAGACAGATAGACACAGAGTGAAGAATGGGAGGGACAGTGTGGTGAATGAGAGGTAGACAGACACAGAATGATGAATGGGAGGGGCAGAGTGGTGAATGGGAGGAAGACAGATAGACACAGAGTGAAGAATGGGAGGGACAGTGTGGTGAATGGGAGGTAGACAGATAGACACAGAGTGAAGAATGGGAGGGACAGTGTGGTGAATGAGAGGTAGACAGACACAGAATGATGAATGGGAGGGGCAGAGTGGTGAATGGGAGGAAGACAGATAGACACAGAGTGAAGAATGGGAGGGACAGTGTGGTGAATGAGAGGTAGACAGACACAGAGTGAAGAATGGGAGGGACAGTGAGGTGAATGAGAGGTAGACAGATAGACACAGAGTGATGAATGGGAGGGACAGTGTGGTGAATGAGAGGTAGACAGACACAGAATGATGAATGGGAGGGGCAGAGTGGTGAATGGGAGGAAGACAGATAGACACAGAGTGAAGAATGGGAGGGACAGTGTGGTGAATGAGAGGTAGACAGACACAGAATGATGAATGGGAGGGGCAGAGTGGTGAATGGGAGGAAGACAGATAGACACAGAGTGAAGAATGGGAGGGACAGTGTGGTGAATGGGAGGTAGACAGATAGACACAGAGTGAAGAATGGGAGGGACAGTGTGGTGAATGGGAGGTAGACAGATAGACACAGAGTGAAGAATGGGAGGGACAGTGTGGTGAAAGGGAGGAAGACAGATAGACACAGAGTGATGAATGGGAGGGACAGTGTGGTGAAAGGGAGGAAGACAGATAGACACAGAGTGATGAATGGGAGGGGCAGAGTGGTGAAAGGGAGGAAGACAGATAGACACAGAGTGAAGAATGGGAGGGACAGTGTGGTGAAAGGGAGGAAGACAGATAGACACAGAGTGATGAATGGGAGGGACAGTGTGGTGAAAGGGAGGAAGACAGATAGACACAGAGTGATGAATGGGAGGGGCAGAGTGGTGAATGGGAGGTAGACAGATAGACACAGAGTGAAGAATGGGAGGGACAGTGTGGTGAAAGGGAGGAAGACAGATAGACACAGAGTGATGAATGGGAGGGACAGTGTGGTGAATGAGAGGTAGACAGACACAGAGTGATGAATGGGAGGGACAGTGTGGTGAATGAGAGGTAGACAGATAGACACAGAGTGAAGAATGGGAGGGACAGTGAGGTGAAAGGGAGGAAGACAGATAGACACAGAGTGATGAATGGGATGGACAGTGTGGTGAATGAGAGGTAGACAGACACAGAATGATGAATGGGAGGGGCAGAGTGGTGAATGGGAGGAAGACAGATAGACACAGAGTGAAGAATGGGAGGGACAGTGTGGTGAATGGGAGGTAGACAGATAGACACAGAGTGAAGAATGGGAGGGACAGTGTGGTGAATGGGAGGTAGACAGATAGACACAGAGTGAAGAATGGGAGGGACAGTGTGGTGAAAGGGAGGAAGACAGATAGACACAGAGTGATGAATGGGAGGGACAGTGTGGTGAAAGGGAGGAAGACAGATAGACACAGAGTGATGAATGGGAGGGGCAGAGTGGTGAATGGGAGGAAGACAGATAGACACAGAGTGATGAATGGGAGGGACAGTGTGGTGAAAGGGAGGAAGACAGATAGACACAGAGTGATGAATGGGAGGGACAGTGTGGTGAAAGGGAGGAAGACAGATAGACACAGAGTGATGAATGGGAGGGGCAGAGTGGTGAATGGGAGGTAGACAGATAGACACAGAGTGAAGAATGGGAGGGACAGTGTGGTGAATGAGAGGAAGACAGATAGACACAGAGTGAAGAATGGGAGGGACAGTGTGGTGAAAGGGAGGAAGACAGATAGACACAGAGTGATGAATGGGAGGGACAGTGAGGTGAAAGGGAGGAAGACAGATAGACACAGAGTGATGAATGGGATGGACAGTGTGGTGAATGAGAGGTAGACAGACACAGAGTGATGAATGGGAGGGAGAAAGACACAGAATGATGAATGGGAAGAGAGGGCAATGTGGCGAAAAATAGTGATGATGAGGGGAGGTGGAGGAATTGTGATAAAAGGGCAAAT
This sequence comes from Rhinophrynus dorsalis, assembly GCA_037306005.1. Taxonomy (NCBI): domain Eukaryota; kingdom Metazoa; phylum Chordata; class Amphibia; order Anura; family Rhinophrynidae; genus Rhinophrynus; species Rhinophrynus dorsalis. Next base: position 344,854,826 of record CM074724.1, on the reverse strand, counting down.
ATAAATGATGGAAAGCTCTTGCAGGTGAGAAGGGGATGTGAATACTGGAATATGTAATTATTACATACGAAATTAGCTCAGTATATTAATGTTTGTGTAGTGGGAATTAGCCTTCATCAAAGAGCTCAGTGCAAAATCGTAAGCTTGTCAAAGGCATGGCAGACTGATGCAGATTGGTGGTGGATTCACAGGGGTATGATGACGAAGACATCTTAGTGCATATTTGAGATATGCCTTCTACACAGATCCAACACAACATCTCCATCCTGAGCCTTTATCAAACCTTAGGTCATCTCACCTATTGTGCTATGAGTCATGCTATGCAAAGCCCATACACTGGAGTGATTTCTAGCACCATCAGAATGAAGTACCATAATGCACAGGGAATCAAAATAAATGCCACACATAAAGTGCCACCAAAATATAAATGTTAATTTCTGAACAATATTTATTTTATACAAAAAAATCTAGTACAACGTACAAGCAGATTTTAGTTTTCTATAAAATAAGATAAACTTGTCTTAAGGTGATTAGAGTATTTTAACCCCTTGATATCCCCATGATAACCAAAAAGGTGTATAATGCATTCATTCACAATGCATTGCACAGCACTCTAGGTCTCAAGGGGTTAACACTGATGAGATATTCTAAAGATAAATCTTGTGGTTGCTTGAGATGCCTTCAGGGCATTGCTGCTGAATTTACACACACAAACACAAAAGTGCACAGACACAAGCACGCACACATACAGACATGTGCATAAGCACGCACACATACACACACAAGCATGCACACACACACACAGACACACATACAAGCACACACACTCAAACACAAGCATGCACACATACAACAGCACAAACCCACTGACACACAAGTGAACACACAAGCATGCACACACCAGCAAAAACACAATGACACACATATAAGTGAGCACACACACACACACACACAAGCACGCACACATACACACAAGCCGGCACACACAGACACACAAGCAGACACATACACACAAGCACACACACAGACACACATAAGCACGCAAACACAGACACAAACAAGCACGCACACCCAGACACAAACACACATACACACAAGCAGGCCCGCACAAGCAGGCCCACACATACACACAAGCACGCACACACACCCCACACAAGGGCGCACACACAAAATCATACAAAAGCGTACACACACACACTCAATCACTGAATGAAATTCATCTATGGGAAAGGTTCATTCCACTGGTGTCTTCTGTGTAGAAACTAGTGCTGTTGCTATTTCCAGTCACGGATAAAATGGTCTACTGGATGTCAAGCTCCACCCACTGCACATGGTAATCTTCTGTGCCTCATGCACTCTGCCTGCTTTGGTTTTAAATTAAAACAAATTATACATGTCAGTGGTCAGAGTCTGAGGTCCAGTAGTCCTGCTAGCAACAGTCATGTCCGCCTCTGTAGACATAATATTTTAGATGGATTGAAGGTATTTTCTCATCAGCCAAGGCACAAGGGCAAAATTTAGAGTGGACGATTGGATTTTTTGGCCACAGGAATATAAATGGCCGCTCATTACTCAAAGGTGTTAATGCTTCTTAAAGAATTTCCATAAAAAAGTGTGACTTACTAAAGGGAGCAAAGTACCATGTAAAAAAATGTTGTGGCTCTCGAAGCGACTGCACAAAAATCAGTGTGACAACAGGTTTTAACCCTTTGAGTGCCAGAGAGCTTCTGGTACTCAGATGGTTAATGGGTTACTATGCTCAATAAGTAGCTTATCACACGTAAGTCCTTATGCAAGAAGAAAAATACGTACATCTGTAGAATATACCAACTGCACTATAAGGGACAAATTACATTTCTAAAATTCACATTGACTTAATTAGAGATTTTAAACTCTTGAATGATAGAGAGGTTTCCAACACATTGCTTCACACTGCACTAGAGATCTCACTAGCATTCAAGGGGCTAAATCCTAAAATTAAATTAATGGGAACATTTATTTCCTCTTTTGTGGTGCATTTGGTTTGCTCCAGAACTGCACCAATTCCTGGTCTAACGGTCATCCCTGCAACCGGAGGTAAGTAAATGATGCAATTTGTGTTATGAAGGGTGTGGGGCTTATGGACATGGTACTTAAGAAGTGGGTGGGAAGTGGGCAGAATGGGGTGGGAAGGAGGAGAAGAGGGCTGGAAGTGGGAGGAACAGGGTGAGAAGGAGGAGAAGTGGGTAGGGTTTCAGAAGAACACCGCCCCCCCCAAGAGAAACAGCATCTGTTCCCTGAGACCCAGTAATTAACTTCAAAAACCAGTGTATCTGGCAGATCCGGAGAGTTTCCAGGTACAGTAATAGTACTGACACTCACACTAGAGCTTATGCTAAAATTTCACATACGCGTTTGTTTTCACATCTAGCCTAGACTCCAGCATCACATTGCAAAAAAAAAAATAGATATACATATTTTGGGCTACAAGCAAAAGAATGTTGTTATAACAAGAAAGGAAAACAGATTTAACCCATTGAGTGCCAGAGATGTTAGGAATGCATTGCAAAACAATGCATTCCTTACCCCCTGGCACTCAAAGGGTTAATCAAAAATTGTTCACCTTCCCTATTTTACCTGTGGGCCACTATTAAATACATTAGAGGGAAGATGCACTAAAGTGTAATAAAGATGAGATACTTTCCCCAGTGAGATAAACTTTCCAGTTTCTATCCTATATAATAATTCACTAAGATGTTTGTCAGAAGCTGTCATGCGCAGTAGAGACTGCCTGAAAGCACAGAATGCTGGAGCACGGAATGCTGGGAGGTGTAGGAATGCTGGGATTTCTGTGCTGGGAGCATTCTGTGCTTTCGGGCGGTCTCTACAGTGCATGACTGCATCAACGGCAGGACGCAGTGCAGGACCGGCCTCTTAACCCTTTGAGTGCCAGATGGGTACACAACGCATTGCAAAGCAATGCGCTGCTTACCCCTCTGGCATTCAAAGGGTTAACATCACCCGGACCTTGGCCCATGTACACGGGCTTGCACTAGTTTTATTATAAGGAGCCAATGCACTAAGACGTCTCATGATGGATGCTGTGCCGAAGGATAGACCAAAACAAAATAATTTATCCAAAGCACAGAACAGCATTTCTATTTGTTTATATAGAGCCATTAATCACAATCTGGAAACTAAAACTTGCTTTACACTGCGTTGCATACCCCTCTGGCACTCACAGGGTTAAAAATGATAATCAAAGTGGAATGCCTCAAAATATGCTGTATGTGTTTTAGTTATCTAAAATAATGTGTTTGACTCTGCAAGAAAAATGCAGTTGTATACAAGCCAGGACATGGACCGTACATTGAAACACTGAGGTATGTACTAAGCAGAATAGGAGCAAACCAACGGCTCCATAGCGGACAAATAAACATCCCCATTGATTTAACTGAGTCTTTTAACAACCTGACCAATCTTGTACCCAAGGGGGTTAATCGTTTGAGTGCCAGAGAGGTATGCAATGCCCATCTGGAACTACAAAGGATACAAGCACAATTTAAATCAGAAATTTGGGGAATTTTTATTTATATTTATGGTACATTTGGTCTGATCCAGAATGACTGCAATTCTTCTTTGTAAATCAGCATCACTGTTTGGCATTCACACTGTAAATTAGCTCCAGAGTGAGCAAACTGTGACTCTCCAGCTGTTGTTAGACTAAAACTCTCATCATCCTCCGCCATCCAAGACTGACTGAAGATGATGGGAGTCGTAAACTAGCAACAGCTGGAGAGCCATGGTTTGCCACACCGGCTTTTATTTACAAATAGACAGCACCAAATAAGAGTGCGATGTGAGGTGCAATTCTGGAGCAAACCAACTACAACAGAGGAGTCAAATAAAATGCCCTATCTTTAAATGTTGCTTTTAACCCCTTGAATACTAGAAGCAATCTGTTGGAAACTTAGAAAATCCAGCCCTGCCTGGATGCTAGATATTAGGCAGAGAAGGTAACTGCTTAGAGCTTTAGATTTTGAGGGAAGCCACAGCTGTGCTGGCCACACCCACATTGTGAATTCTGGATGTGACTAGAAAACTCTTAATGTATGTATCTGGCGCCACACAGTGTATGTGTAGCGTTACAACAGTAGTGTTACAATAAATAAATGGGGATAAAATAAGTGTCGCAGTCATAGAAACAACAGGAGGTCCCTGTCCTAAGGAGCTTACAGTCTAAATCCCTACACCAGTTGTATATCCCATTACAAGTTAATATTTAACCCCTTGGATGCTAGAGAGGCTGTTGGAACTCTTTCTAGAACCTTGTATGTTATAGGCTAAGGGTATTATCTGTGTCAGGGAACAATGGATGTGGGTGTGGTCAAGTGAACAATGGATGTGGGTGGGGTCATTTGAAGAATGAGGCCATGTGTAGAGCTTAGGGTCCTAGGGTGCCTTGCCTTGAGGAATGCTTATTTGTCCCCTATGGTGCATGTGGTTTGCTCCAGAATTATTATTATTGCACCATAATTTGCTTTCTCTAATCTGAAAGGAGGGAACTATTCCAAACATCATCAACATACACACATAAATGTATTTATTAAAGTCCACCAAATATCGATAGTAACATTTAGATATTTACAACAGAATATTTTATAATGAGTGTGTGTGTGTGTGTATATAATGAGAGTGAGTGTATTATATATGTATTCCGGTATGTAAGAATACCTTTTTTATTGGACTAACACATTTTATGAAGACAAGCTTTCTGAAACAGACAAAAGCTTGTCTTCATAAAATGTAAATGTTAGGTGGGTATTATTACATACTGGAATCCTCATTCATTTGACCTCTACACCACCAGACTAACACGGCTAACTCAAATTGCATATACACTACCGGTCAGTAAGTTTTAGAACACCTCAATGTTTAATCCCTTAAAGGGATAGTAATGTCCTCAAAAAATATTTTGCATTTTGTAGAGATTAGAATGGTCTACACAACAACATGTGCCTGGTTTGCAAGTACACATTGTAGACCATGCCAGTGAAGTAATTCTTTTTAAAAAACGCGATTGCGGCTCTGCTGCAGAGCCTCTGTATCGCCCGACACAGATCTCCTGCTGACAGCAGGAAACATCAAACTTTGAATGCAGATCTCTCTCAAACCATTGCAGTTTGGGAGATACTTTTTTTTGCATTCAAGTCAACTTTTTAATCTCTACAAAATGTGAAATAATTTTTTGGGGGACATTACTATCCCTTTAAGGACCGGAGGTTTGGAACTTTTTTTGTCTTTCTGGACAATGGCTGTTTTAACACTTCTACTATGTTTGTGTTTAGCTGTAATTGTCCTCTTATTCATTGAATGCACCCACATATATTATATACTGTTTTTCTTGCCATAAGATGGGCTTTCTGAGGAAACCATTGTTTTTATCATACCATATAATTTACTATAAAAAAAATTATAAAATATGATGAAAAATGTAAAAAAAAAAAGCACTTTTTTAAGCTTTTACACGAAAAATCTTTTACACATCTACAAATGCTAAAAAAAACCTGCTAAATAGATTATAATATTTGTCTTGAGTTTAGAGCTACCCAATGCTTACATGTTTTTCTAATGTTTTTGCCAAGTTATATGGCAGCAACTTAAAGTAGGAAAAATTGAGGTGTTCTAAAACTTTTGACCAGCAGTGTAAAAAAATGGCACTCACATTGCTGAAGAAGCCTCTTTCAAGAGTTATTAAAGCACCATAAACATTTTAAACTGTGATTTTCTGGACACCTGTCGGTGCTGTTGCGAACACACTATATGGAGAAAGAATTGGTGTTCCAGCTGCAATGACTTTTGAATTTCCCAACAGTGGGAGTAGCTTTCTTTTACTCAGCAGGGAAAGCTCTATAATATAAATATTGTATTGTAGTAAAAAATCACTGCTTCTTTAACCCTTTGAGTGCCCGAGAGGTATCCAGTGCATTGCCTTCGATAACTCTCTTATACTCAAAGTATTAAGGACCAGAGGGGCTGCACTGCACACACACCTCCTTAATGATAACCCTACAAAAGCAGGGGCGATTGCATTAATCACAGAAAGAGAAGCCGTCAAGCTGTGGCTACACTACTACTCCCATCCTGCTGCGAATGATAGGATTTGTTGTTTAACAGCAGCTGAGACACTGCCAGATGCCTACTCTTTGCTTGAAGTGTTAGTAATGTCCCAGAAAAAATATTTATAGTTTTGTAGTGCTTAAAAAATATACGCAACAAATCCTCTCTCTCAAACCTCTATGGTTTGAGAGATATTCACATTAAAAGTTTCCCATTTTCTGCTGTCAGCTGTAAAGCTGACAGCACGAGATCCGTGTCAGCCGACACGAGGAGGCTCTTCAGCTGAGCAGAAATTGTGTTATTTAAAACTAATTACTTCATTGGAATGGTCTACAAAGTGTGCTTGCAAACCAGGCACACTTTCTAGACCTTTCCAGTGAAGTAATTCTTTGGAAATAACCCAATTTCGGCTCTGCTGAAGAGCCACCGGTTGGCTCCCCAACAGGATTCCCCTGCAGTCAGCACAGAGCTGAAGTCAGGGAAAGGAGAGGGAGGGGGAACTTTGAATACAAATACCTCTCAAACCATAGCAGTTTGAGAGATAGGGTTTGTTGCATATAGATAAATTTTTTAAGCACTACAAAACTATAAAGGTTTTTTCTGGGACATTACTGTCCCTTTAATGACTGACGCCAATTAGCCTAATGCGCAATGGGGTATCCATAAAACCTGGCCTTTTGGGGGTATTTGAGGACTAAAACTGAGAACACTGATCTACTTGGCAATAAGTGCCATTTGATACAAAATGCAATTCACTGTTGCTGTATAAATGTGGAAGTGTTTTCCTCAATACAGTTTAACCCCTTGAGAGCCTGAGGAGCAGACAACACATTGCAAATCAATGCATTGCGTACCCCTCTGGCACTAAAAGGGCTAATAATTGGAACAACCATCAGGTCGGTAAGAACACAGACCAAAAAAATCGACCCTGTGGAAAAACAATCTGTGGCTCTCCAGCAGTTTGTGAACTATAACAAAGGTGTGTGACAACCTCTTTAACCGTATGAGTGCCAGAGAGGTATCAATGCGTTACGATTGGGGCAGAAAACAGGACAAACTGAAGTTGAAGACCTTAAAAAAAAAAAAAAACAACTCTGCAAAATCTGCAATTAATTTCAAGTGCAAGATATGCAATAATTTGGGGACTCGATGTCTCCCTTTGTCAGGCAATATGAGAGGCAGCGAGAGGGAAAGAGCCCTCAGAGACACTGCATATGTTGACCTAGAAATAAATGGCAGCTGTTGCTGAGTTATTCACACTTAAATCTAAGTGTATCCTTGTATAAGCTATACCAGCAATTCTCAGCTCCAGTCCTTGGGACACACCAACAGGTCAGGTGGATTAATCACAACCAATGCGCTACTAAATTACACCTGTGATCATGCAGGGATATAGTAACAGCACGCTCTGTTGGTGTGTATCTAAGACTAATGTTGAGAATCACTATACAACGTGAGAGTAACATAGTAAGAGAGTGGGCAAATTCTGGGGCTAACCAAATTCACCATCTATATATAAAATTTGAAGTGTTTCTGGCTCGTATCGTGTAACACTGCCTCAACCAACCACCGCTGCTTAGCCACTTTTGAGAAAAACAATTTTATCCACTTTCCTCGACTTACAAGGAGCCCCCTGCCTCCTCAACCAACTGCTTACAAAAAGAAAAAAATCAGGCCTCGTTGTTGGACATCAGGACCCATCCTTATGCCTCCCAGCTACTGATCTCCCATCTGGTTCGGCTAGGAGATGATTACAGGCAACGCAGGGGATCAAGAGGGCTCCCCTGATTCCATCCTACCTAGGGTGACCACACCTCACCTTTACCCGGTAACACATAGGAAATAAGCACGGAAATCAAAGCAGCCCTGCACTATGCATTTCTCATATGTCTGTTCACCCTAATCCTTCCCAAAGTATCAGGTGGGAGTGGGCGAGACTGAGAAACCCTCTCACATCAGTGAGGGTGATCAGTAGCTGGAGGGTCACACAAAGAAAGAAGTCTGCTTTTAATAAAATTTAACTCTTTCAGTGCCACAGAGGTATGCAACACAATGTGATTGATACCTCTGTGGCACTAAAAGGGTAAAAAAAAAAAAAAAAAAGTTCCCCGCAAAGCCATGTCATACAGCTGCTAGTAATAAATAACATTCCAAGGATTCAAGAGATTAACCCCTTAGGGACCCTTGACGTACCAGGACTACTCAAGGACCGATGGCGGTCATGGTACGTCATGTACTTTTTACTTACAGCGCTCTACCGGGAGCGCTGTAAGTAAAAAATAGGGCCTGAAATAGACCGCTCCAAGATCGGAGCGATCTCTTTCAAGCCCCATAGTGACGCGCCGATACGCGTGACAGGTCACGTGTACCGGCGCGTCAAAATGCCCCTATGCAGTCATTATGGGACGGAAATGTCCCGTGACCGGCGGTCCTTAAGGGGTTAAGGGCTGGATTCAAATGCAGGTGCTAATTTTATCTCTGCTTTTATCTCCAGGTATCCCCATAGACTTCAATAGGAACATTTCTGAGAAGACGGGAGGTAACATTTATCGCCTGCATTTGAATCCAGCCCTATAAGTCCCATTTAAATCAATAGGAATTTGCATTTGTTTTCTATGGTGCTGTTGGTTTGCCCCAGAATTGCCCCACTTTCTCTATCCATCTACAAGTTAGCTGGAGGCTGTGGGAGAATCTACACCATGCAAGACATTTGCACATCCATAACCCCTTATGGACCAACCGCGCACGCACGCGGCTGTCACTTAAGGACCACGGACCTTTTTTTTTTTTTTTGCTGGATCCGATTACGGACTCCTTGAACGGCGTGCAGCTGCACGGGGAGCCTAGAATTTCATGATGGTCCAGGACCATGTATGTAAACATTGCCTTTGTCACAGTTATGTGCCTCCCTCCTCCTCACACTGATCATGAGGCAGAGAGACAGAACAAACCTGATAATTCTTGAAATGGCCAAAGAGGAAAAACCTTTGCTTTAGTTGGTTTTGCTGGGGGCAGGTCTAGTGGGTACAGTATAAAACATAGTTTTTGGGTCTTTTATGACCTATTGAACCTCTCTGTATGGTTGAATAAATAATTTACAACAAGATCAAAAGTATTTTATTTCCACAGACTAATTTATAAACTTATAGTGACGTTTAAACAAATATAATGTGAGTTTTATTGCTGTGAAGCAATGTGATACATTTATCTACAAAGTACACATTCTGCCTAAAAAGTGACACCAGGGAGGTATGAATGAATGTTCACACATTGTATCTATTTCCTGTTAAAAGATGCACTAATTGAGTACAAATCAACACAGGGAAATCTATAAAACGGTAGTGTTTTTTCAATCATTTTAAATTATTTTCAAATTAAATGATGGGTTATACATAAAAACATGACATCAAAAGAAAGCCCTACTTATCCTTTAACCCCTTCACGTCCGATGACGTACCCAGACCATCATGCTGTTCCGGCACTTAAGGACCAGTCACGGTCCTGGAACGCCACGTACTTTTAATCACTGCGCTCCCGCGGTGAGTAATACCGGGGACTGAAGTTGATTGCTCCAAGACCAGAGTGATCTCTTTATGTCCCTCGTTTGGCGTGCCGGCAGATGCGATCAGTCACGTGGGGCGGCACATCGAACTTCCCTATCTAGTCCTTAAAGGACCACACACCCCGGACCATTGATCCTTAAGGGGTTAACCTCTTAAAGACCATGGACGTACATATACATAATGAGGTGAACGTTCCTAAAGGACCTAGGATGTACATGTACATCATGGATTTTAGGGCTCCCCACACATCTGCATGCCGGTCTGGGAGCCCTGAATTGCTCCATGGTCTTTAAGTGCCGGACGCAGGGGTTAAAAATGGTATATCATTTGTGTGGGTGTACTAAATGAATTACAGTGGAAGTATCGTTGAAAAAATACTAAAAAAGGCCAAAACTGCTTCTGGCCTGTAGTGTAAAAGAATTATTGCCACCAAGGACTTACTTAAAGGAACACTAACCTCCCACGTATCTTGACCCCAAAATAAAGAGGTTAATCTGGGAGGAATTTCATAACAGCCAATATGAATCAATTCTGTTTGGGTTGATTCCCCAACTTTAGATCCTTATAAACAAAAGAGACAAGGAACAACTGGAATTGTGGCAGTCTGGTGGCCGTAGGAGGCCACATGTTGCCCACTCCTGCCCTGGAATCTGGCAGCATAGAATTGTGTCCATTATTTAACGTGCTATCTAACAATAATGAATCCTTTGAGTGACAGAGATGTATCTCGCTGGCACTCAAAGGATTAAAGATTACTTTTGGTGATATATATTTGGAGATTATATTAATGTTTTACAAGGAGGCACTACCTCTTTAAAAAAAAAGAAAAAATCTGGACACAACAACTTCCAACCCTTTCAGTGCCACAGGGGTACGCAATGCGTACGCAGTGCCCCTCTGGCACTGTAAGGGTTAAACTGGCAATGGGACTTTTTGCCCAGCCACAGCTGAAGAGTCTTGGTTTGGGCCAACATCCCTTCCTTTTCTCTATGGCCTGCAACTGTTCCATTTCAACAAATCTATGAAGTATACACATAAAACTGCAATACTTTGTAACATATGTACAGCACTGAGACATTTATTGGTACCTATACTAAATAAGTTGTCCTGACCTACCCTTTAAAACAGGACACTTATGAAAAAGGGTTGCACTGGTTCCTCTTGAGAGCTGCAAAATGAGCTTTTAAAGGGGAACATTCACATCAAATAAACTTGTGCCCATTGTCTTTGTTTCGCAAAACTAAATTAGCGGGGTTTTTTTTGTTTTTTTTAACCCCTTAATGACCCATGACGGTCCAGAACCATCATGGCTTGATTTCCATTAAGAACTCATGACAGTCCTGGACCGTCATGGAATTCCGGGCTCCCCACACAGCTGCACACTGTTCAGGGAGTCCGGAATCGGATTCAAGAAAAAAAAATGGTACTTGGTCCTTAAGTGACAGCCGCGTGCGTGCACGGCCGTTCCTTAAGGGGTTAAGCATTACTAACCTAGTACTGAAGATATGCAGAGTTAAAATACCGCACTTCCGCATTGTGTGGCACCCTCTGTGTGCGGCACCAAGCCGCAGGACTTGCCACCTCCTCCCAGCTGCCCCCAGTAGCATGGTAAACAGACCTTGTTGTAACGATAGGTCACATAAATGCTCCCTGGGGCAGTTGGTAGGGAGGTGGGAAGGCCTGCGGCTTGGTGCCGCACGCAGAGCATGCCGCACAATGTGGAAGTGCAGTATTTGAACTCTGCATATCTTCAGTACTAGGATAGTAACGCTTAAAAAAAAAAACAACACTAATCTAGTTTACGAAATAAAGACAATGGACACAAGTTTATATGATGTGAATGTTCCCCTTTAACCCTTTAAGGACCAGATTGGTGTGCAACACATTCCTTTCTAATGTACTGCTCATCCCTCCAGGCCTTAAATGGTTAATATGTATCCTGAATTAAAAGGGAGGTCTATTCACCTTACTTTATCAAACACTCCTGCATAGTAACTACTGTTCTACACATGCATTATCTTCTGCTTCCTGGTCATGTGACCTGCACAGACCTAATAAAAAGTCATTTTCATATAATACATTTAAGCCAATAATATTAATAAGTGTACAATTTCTTGTAAGATATGAATCCTTGATGTCTGCAGAGCTATATGTTTCTGTAGAATAAAACAAATACAGAAATGCTCGAAATAGAGGTATTTTGTGTCTATAGAAGCTTATATGAATTACCAAATAAAGGAGACATTTTGTTGCTAGTTTAAAGGGACAGTATTATCTAAACATGAAATGGGTTCATATCCATTTAAATAACATACTAGTTCTAGCCAGCATTTTTGAAAATGCTTTCTTTGGTACTAGAGTACTAAGATCTGACATAAATAAATGTGTAGGGAAGCTAGAAGCTGCAGTGAATGAATGAATGAATTAACTAATTAATGTGTAGGATAGCTTGAAGCTACAGTGAATGGATGTGTAGTAAGCCTAGAGCTGTGTTTCTAAGCATTAGTCCTTGGGCACACCAACAGACAAGCGTTTCAAGATATCCTTATTTAATCATAGATGAGTAATCAGTGGATCATTCCTTGTGATTGATCTGCCTGTGCTTATTTAGTAAGTTCCTTAAAACCTGACCTGTTGGTATGCCCAAAGGACAGGGGCTAATATCACTGGTCTGGAGGCTACATCTAATGAATGAATGGGGTGGTCATATGATACAATGAATAAATGAATGAATGGATGAACAGAGTAGGTGTTCTACAATAAATTAATTAATGAATGTGTAGGGTAGACAGAGACCGTGACGATTGAATGACAATGACTGAATGGCTAGGGGCTACAATTAATTAGTGAATGTGTATGGAGGCTAGAGGTTACAGTGAGTGAATGAATGAATAAATGAATGAATGAATATGTAGGGTGGCAAGAGGCTACAATGAATGAATGGTGTTGGGTGACATTTGTTATCAAGTATGTTAAAAACAGATAACTACTCTGAGATTAGAACCCTTTCCTTTTGAAATCACAGAGGTTCGTCTCCTGTTTGTCAGGATACCTAAATCATGATATTCATTGCACTTATAAGCAAAGAATGCATTGTACTCCACTTAATAAAATATCAAATAAACAATTTAGAACAAGAACAAATTTGCTGTCCAGAAAAATAGCACAATGTACAAAGAACAATCAAACAAACAGAAAGCACTGCCTAGAACTGGTCAACTTACACATTTCACTCTTCCCATGGTGTTCAATCAATGGTGCTCAGTCATAGATAAGTAAACACCAGAGAAGGTATGAAATGCTAAAGAAGATCATTTCAGGGGAGTACCTTCTATTTGTTTTTATTGTTTTCTGAACAGATGGCTACTATTTTTAACTGTTTAACCCCTTAAGGACCGGGAAATCCGGCCGAAGACGCGACTCAACGACCACGGAGCAAAATTTTTTTTTTGCTCCGTTGCGTTCCGGACACCCCGAACGGCGTGCAGCCGCAGGGGGAGCCCGGAACTCGATGACGGTCATAGTACGTCATCGGTCGTTAAGTCAAATCGACCCTTGACGTACTATGACCGTCAAGGGTCGTTAAGGGGTTAAACAATATGGGTTATTTTTATTTGATTTGCTGAGAGCATTATTTTCATGTTAAGTGGAATGTGGGCTCTTCACCTAGCCTGTTCTATTTGGAGGATGGAAACCTGAGCTCTACTATCCACAGGGATGTTTTTCTTCTACTGGGACCTTATACCAGGGAGAGCATTGTACTTGGGTCCACTTGTCTACATAAGCATGACTGAGTCCCCCAAATTCTTCTTCATCTAAACACTGCACTTATTACATTTACTAGGAGCTTGCATCAGCAGACAGACAATCATAACTACTTAGTATGAAGGGATAATAACACTTAATATGTAAAAAAATATATATTGTAGGGTTTATCTCCCTAAATAAAACAAGGTTACTCCTACTGCTGAAAGGCATTTTATGCAAAAGTTACTACACCTTAAATTTGACATTTTTTTAGGTGCAGTATCACAGTGGCCTGAAATTGTACAGTGGCGCTGTTGCTACACCATCCTAAGAAAATTTACGGTCACCTGACCAGAGCTGTCCATAGGACGGTGTACCAACAGCGCTACTGCACAATTTCAGGCTGCTGTTGTACTGCAGCTAAAAAATTAATGTTTGTGTTGTAATAACACCTTTCAGGAGTGGGAGTACCATTGTTTTACTCAAGGGGGGACATATTTTTTTTTTACTTTTTAAGTATTACTATCCCTTTAAGGACAGAGGAGTATACCCAAGTCCCTCAAAATCTTAATGGATTAAAAATCCAAAGGAAATGCACATTTATCACAGGTGTTAGGCCATTTTTACAAATGCTAGCTAGGAATGCATATATAAAAAGGGATTGACTTTTCATTATTAACCCCTTAACAACCTTGTGACGTGCCAGGACCATCACCGTTTTTTCCCTTAAGGACAGGTGAGTGTGTATGTGTCTTGAGTGCGCATATATATGTGAGTGTATGCATGTATGTGTGTGTGCGCACATGCATTCATTTGAAGGATGACAAACGGATACAACAGTGCCAGCAAAAACCTAGTTGCTTTGTGCTAGTGATATGATCACACAAATGTTTAAAGTGGAACTTTCACCTAAACAATTCCCCCATATCGTTTTATTGTGCTAAGAAAAGCTTTATTTATTTTATAAATCAAACTTAATATAATATTACTCACTAACGATCTGGCCACAAAGTTCTTTTCAGGGAAGTATAGGGAAAGTGCTGCCATGTTCATGATGTTTTGTTTGAATTGCAGCACTCTCCCTCTGAGTATGCAACAGTGTTGGCTGTAAATCATGATGCACAGCTAAGGGGAGGTAATAAGCCGTGTGGCATAACTTATGCCGCACAGAGGAACATCACAACGGCATTAAAATATGTTTTTCCAGCTTCTGCTCCATCTTAAACAAAATACAACTCAACTCTAGTTGCTAAAGGAGCCTTCAAATTATAATAATTATGCAGGAGGTGAAAGTTCCGCTTTAAACCCTTGGATGATAGAGAGGTCTCCAATTCAAGACATCTCTAGCTTCCAGGGTCGTTAAAGGAGCAGTAAACTTTTTATGAAAAAAAAAAATGTTACAGGACTTCCCCTGCTAAGTAAAACAAGGGTACTCCCACTAATAGGAGATTAACCCATTCAAATCTAATTACAACAGAAACATTTTTTTTTTCAAAACAACAGTGACAACTGGTGTTCAAATGATAAATGTTTTTATAATGCCTTTTATGGAATAGCTTGAGATGCTGACTATGGCTATCCATAGTAACGGATAGAAACATTACCACCTGGTGGCCAGAACAGAAAAACTTCAGTTTAATAATAAAAAAAAAAAAGTCTGAGCTCTAATTAAGTTTGCATGAAAGATCTTCCAGCAATGGGAGAAACCTTGTTTTACTCAGCAGGAAACTAATTACAATATTATATATATATTCCTGTTTAAAATGTTTAATGCTCCTTAAAGCCATTAAGAACCAGAGGAGTGTGAAACGCATTGCTTCACAATGCTTTGCGTACCTCTCTGGTCCATAAAGGGCTAGATATAATTGGAAGAGACAAGTGTGTGAATGGTGAATAATGTGTCATTCTATATAATTTATTCCATGTTATCCTCTGTAGGTACATCCCCCCAGTCACTGCTGTCCCCAGCATCTTGCTGATAGGGCATCTCCTTTGAGTGTTTTCTCTTTACATGTCGACGCAACGTGTTGCGTTCTGTAAAACGCAGATGACAAATGTCACACTGGTATGGTTTCTCCCCAGTGTGTACTCTCTGGTGCCTTAGCAGTTCACCAGATTCCCGGAAACCTTTGTGGCAGACTGTGCACAGGAAGGGTTTCTCTCCAGTGTGAATGTGTTTGTGGCGTTGCAAGTGAGAGGAGCGTTTGAAGCTCTTGCCACACACTTTGCATTCATGAGGCTTACGTTCTGAGTGAGTAATACTGTGACGCTCCAAATCTGAGAGATACAAAAATGTCCTAAGACACACCATACAGTAGTGAAGTTTCTTGGGAATTTGGGATGACTTATCCTCTGGTTCAGTAGTAGCATTTGGTGAATTTATTAGATCCTTCTTGAAGACAGTGTATGGGATTCCCTGGTCATCAATCAAAAGGAACTTATTACTCTCATCACAGGTACTATCATCTTGGCTCTCTTGTGTTAGGTCTGTAAGGTCTATTGTCCCACTGACAGGAAGTGAGGTTATAGTGTCCATTTTTAAACTTTCATATTCTGATTCATGATGTTCAGGAAAAGCCAAACCAGCCACTGGATCATCCACAATATGTCCCACACTTGAATTCATTTTGGAAAGATAAGGCCCTCCAGACTGGGAATTGTCAGATGTTATATAGGGTATGGAAGGCCTAATTAGCGCTTGCTCTATATCTCTAACAGTCTCCATTGGTGGAGTCTCATGATGTGTACTTTTAACAACAGGATCCCCTACCTGGTCTCTCAGTGTGAAAGAAGGGCTTTGTAGAAAGTCCCAAGGTGATTTGAAAAGAGGCCTAGATATTGGTTCAGGGTCTAATTTTATTAGTTCACTTCCAGCAGCAATCCATCTGGATGATGCTGTGCCATAGGATGGAATTTCTTCTTGAATATACCCAAAATGATTGTAGAAGTTTGGGAAGATGAAGTCCTGTCTTACAGCTGCATTGTTTGAAGGTATCTGCTGCAGGATATGATGCATTCCTTCGTTGTCTCTATTCCTGGGCTGGAAGTCATGGCTCCTGTAGTCTGCATATCTCTGCTGTGATATGGGTTTTACAAGAAAATCACTTCTCGCTCTGCCCAGTAATCCCAGATCAGAAGTCCAGATCTGCTTCCTTGTTACCAATGAGTTCATGCAGGCAGAACTTATTGGGCTACTCCAGTTGTTACTAGAGCATGGTTGCTCCACTCTCCAAGGCTGATGATATCGTCTGTTCTGATTTGCAGACTCCATTAAGAACATTTCTTTTTAACCACAATAAATCAGACTTCTTTTACGGATCCATAACTATAAATAGAGAATAAAAATGATTAATGGTGCATCTATATAATGGATGGGTAAGCTGATGCCCTACAGCTGTTGAGGACTACTATTCCCATCCTCCCAACCAGCCAATGATGGGTGTTGTGGTCTCCAACAGCTGGTGGGCCTCAGATTGCTCACAACTAATCTAAATGGCACATGTTTGTAATAAAGAAGATCGTTGAGTCTTCTTTATAGTAAATGTAACACATTGCACTAAGTTTATCTACTTACTTTTATGTAATTCAAAAGATATTAAGTGTAGAAAGATCCCCATCCCTCCCCTTCTGGAAGCTTCCAACTGAATCTGCAATCTGGTGCCGGGATCGGATGGATGCAGTGTGGGACAAACTTCAGTCAGTAAGTATATGGAAAACCCTGCCCCCTTGATGTAGATAAACATAGCACAATGTGTTATATTTACTATAAAGAAGACTCAGCGATCTACTGTATTACAAACATTGCTATCCCTTTAAAACAGTGTCTTATACCTAGATTTTGTGGGGATAGATATTTTTGCGAAACCCTCTGATCGTTAAAGAGTTAAACATTCACTATAAGTTCAGCTCCACAAAATCTAGATCTAAAGCTGTGTGTTTTGAGTACCATTTCCCTCTACTCCTGTAACTGTGCATAAAAGGTTCAGATATTGCACCAAATGTATTAAAGGGACAGTAATGTTCCATAAAAATATTTTATAGATTTGTAGAGGGTAAAAAAAAAATCTCATTGCCACAAACCCCATCTCTCAAACCGCTATGGTTTGAGAGATATTGGCAATCAAAGTCCCCCCTTCCCTCCCCTTATCTCGATGTCAGCTGTAAAGCTGACAGAAGGAGATCCGTGTTGGCCGACACGATGAGGCTCTTCAGGAGAGCCGAAATCCCGTTATTAGAAAATAACTACTTCATTGGAACGGTCTACAAATTGTGCTTGCAAACCAGGAACACTTTGTAGACCTTTCCAATGAAGTAATTTTTTTCTAATAACGGGATTTTGGCTCTGCTGCAGAGCCGCCGGCTGGTCCCCGGACTGGCATCTCCTGCTGTCAGCTAGATGCTAACATCAGGAGAAGGGGAGGGAAGTGGTAACTTTGATTGCCAATATCTCTCAAATCATAGCGGTTTGAGAGATGGGGTTTGTTGCAATGAGATTCTTTTTTTACCCTCTACAAATCTATAAAAAAATGTTATGGGACATTACTAACAATTAAAGACAGAAGGTGAAGCAATCTTAAGGCAAACCAGCTGTACTGTAGAGGACAAATGCAAATTCCCTTTATATAATTTTAATTTAAATGGGATTTCAACTCAAAGAATTCGAGAGCGGTCTTCAATGCATTGCTTCCCAATCCACTGGAAAACTCTTTATTATTCAAGTGATTAAAAGTCAGTAATTAACTAAATGACAAGTAACTTCATCCATAAAAGATGCTACAAGATGTATTAGGGGATTGTCAGTCAAACAATATAGAAACAGAGCTTGATGGCAGATAAGAACCATTCGGCCCATTTAGTCTGCCGGTTTTCCTACTAAAACTCAAGCCTTATTTGGTCCTTGGTCTTGTCTTATGTTCAGAATAGCCGTATGCTTATTCCCTCACTGTATTAACCTATACCATGTCTGCTGGCAGGCTATTCCACTTATCAACCACCCGCTCAGTGAGGTAAAACTTGCTTAAATTATATCTGTGCCTCTGTCCTGCTAGTTTTAGACTATGAATTGTTGTCCTAACATTTCCACTTCTTTGAATATAAAAGATTCAGTGCACTACCTCACGAGTTTACAGCCAGTTTTATAAATAAAATAAAAACTATAAGGTAATTATTATAATTATGGGAAGATGGCTATTTGTACCAAAAATATGCCACAAAGTAAATATGTTTTTAATGCAAAGGGCAGATATTTCACCTCATAACTCTCTAACCAGGGGTGATTTAGATACTGGCTGAGGGGGTCCCAAGTCCAGATATAATGTTTAAAGGGCAATCATCAAATTTCAGTAAGTCTGCTCCCACTAGTAATATGGAACCTATGATTTATGGGGTTAAAAAAGGGGTAAAAAAGTGACTCCTGTAGCTGGAGTGCAAACTGAAAGCTTTCAGTAATGAACTCCAGATTTGCATGGGCATACCCCATATACCTAGTGTATCAAGCTTCCAAGCCTGTTACAGCAGATCTCTGGGGTATTGTCAGGGCCAGATGTGGAAATGATGGTGGCAATGTGAGCGCCACAGAGGGGCACCTGCCATTGGAATCGATATTTAATGTATTTATTTATTTTGCATGCAGCTCCACCCGCCGCATGGTAAGGTCTGTGCCTTCTTCGGTACAGACCTGTAGCTGCTGAGCTCTCCTGGCTCTTTCGTAATGCAGAACGCTGGTAGATTACATCATCTCCCATCACTCTGCATTATTAAAAGAGAAGACCGCGCGGGAGCTCCAGCAGCTACAAGTCTGTGCAGAAGCACAGACCTCACCTGCCGCTAGACCACCAAGGAGGTAGGAAATGGATGGGGGGGCAATGTGAGGCTTAAAGGGATAATAATGTTTCATAATAAAAGCAGCTCTAAATAATCATCATAGTATTTGGACTTTGGAGAGTGTTACTTCAATTCTGTCAGAGTTGTAGTTCCAGAGTAATTCAATGACAAATTGTCCCCCTCCCACCCCTTTTACTGATGTGAGGGCAATATGGAGATGGGGGTTAATGTGGAGATTTGGAGCATTGTGGAGATGACCAAAGGGGGGGGGCTTCAGATTTCTGTGCCTACAGGCTCCTGAGATGTAAATCCGGGCCTGGACAGGAAACTGTCCTGTGCAATTCAAGCACTGCTAGGGGGTCTCCTTATAGGCCCACATCCTGCTCCCATTGGCTTGATGGAGCTCATATTGCAACCCAGGCTTGTTCAGCAGATCTGCCAAAATGTCAACAGTCACATAATACTTGTCCTTTAACACCCTTAAGGACCAAGTGGTCTGGGGGAGGATAGGGCACATTTTATTTCCCCATTAAAGTGATCTGTGATCACAAAGCATCATGCAGCTGCACTGTGATAAACTTCCTTGACATGCCAGGACTGTCACCGGTCCTTAGCCCTTCGAGTGCCAGAGGAGGTACAGACACATTGCTTTTCAATGCGTTACGTACCTCTCTGGCACTCAAAGAGTTAAAACCTGGACAGCTGTGAAGATCCTGGCATTTCATCCGTCGTTAAGGTGTTAAAGCCTAAGTATGGGACATGTAATGCCTGACATAGTGGTGAAATTGGGATGTATAACACACTAATAAAAATACATGAGCTTAGACTCATCAAATGCATTTTGGGAATCTGGCAACACACATCCCTATTACATGTATACCAGCCCCCAAGAGTCAGTAAGTGGACTGTACAAAATACTGACGCAGATCAGTAGTTGCACCTATATACATGCTTTCACTAATCGCGCTCCTGCGCTTATGTACAAACGCATTTAATATATTCCAGTACACAACTCCATCTGTACAAGCCCTTATCAACAAACCATTAAGCAGGTGTAATTAAAATAAAGAATTTTGCTCTAATTTTGTCAATGCCCAATTTGTACATAGAGTGTGCCTTTGCGCAGAGAACAGCACTGCCCCAAAATGTGTGTACACTCCCACATTACCCACCCCTTGACCCAAGCAGCCATTTTGTCACCCAGCAAGCTGTGCACATGGGATTTTGGCAAGCACAGTTCACCAAAGCGGGTATTTGTTTATACTTCTGCACAAAATTCTGCTCCTAGGTACCACTTAGAGTCATATGTTCAAAAGAAAAGTGGGGGAGTTCCGGGGCAAACCATTTGCACTAAAAGGGAGAGCTAAAATGTCCATTGATTTAAACAGGGATGTTAACCCACTGAATACTAGTGAGGTCTCCAACTCATTGCCAAGCAATGCATTGGAGACGTGTCTAGCATTCAAGGATTTAGAATGCCCATTCAAATCAATTGGATTTTTTTTTGTCTCCCCTATTGTGCAAATGGCTTGGCCCTGAACTGCTCCACTTTTCTTTTGAGCACAGGGCCCTATATTTTATAATCGTTCTGTTGTCTGAGATGTCAGTTGTCCAAAAATGTGACAGGCAACCATGACTTGATAATTATAACATGGGCAAGATATGAAGGGCACTTGTCAGGTGCCTGGCAGATACTGCGTAGTTCAGGGAGCATTAGTGACACCATCATACTGCGGTAATGATCGACATGTGGTTCTCCAGTTATTGGACTAGAATTCCCATCATCCTCACCGGGCTGAGAATAATGGAAGTTGTTGTGCAACAACAGAATGCAGCAGCTGCTCCAACCCCCTTGTCCTAGCGGCTGGCAGGAGGGAGCCAGACACATGATCCACTGAACAGTCACATTCTGCATAGGGTGGGTCATATAATAACAGAACAAATGGAATGCAAAACACAATACTTACATGATGTAAACGCACTGTACCTTCCTCTCCACTGCCATATTGTACCGCTACATGTGAGCAGATGGTGGGGGCAGAAGCAGGGTTGTGAAACACACCATTCGTTTTCCTCGGTTGTCATCCTGGCTTCCTGGAACAAAAGAATACGCTGGTTGAAAGGTCGGACACTAGGACCCGCCGGAGTTCACTGGGCGGAGAGTAGGGGAAGAGAAAACACAAGGCCAGGGTCCTGCCGCCGGCCGCTAGTTCTTTCTGTTGTTTGTGATGGCCGTTGTAACTGGTTGACCCTTTGAGTGCCTGAGGGGTAGTAACGCATTGTTATCCAATGCGTTGGATACCCCTCTGGCACTCAGAGAGCCAAAGAGTGGGCAACCTGTGTTGCTATACAGCTGTTTGATTACAACTCTTATCAATCTGATGAGATTTTCAGACCAGTAACACACTTAGAGACACAGATTGACACCCCCCCCCCCCCCGAACTATTTTATTGGCGGATTTCTGCAATTTGGATAGAATTTTAAATCTTTTGTTGTTGTTTTTATAAACCAAGTGGTTCTTATTAAAAACAATGCATATTACTTAGAGCTGTTATTAGCCCACCATGAACATTAATTTGGTTTAGTACTGAAATAATATTAAAATAATTGCACATAAACTTTCAATTTGCACAGTTACAATAATGTATACATATATACATTATGCACTACACAAACGTATACTGGTTATGGGAAAAAAATGTTATAGAATGTTTCCTGTTGAGTAAAAAAAAAAAGCTGCTCCTACTGCTGGGAGATTTTTCATTTAAAAGGTTATTACATCTCAAACTTTTTTTTATTGATTTTACTACAGTACATTAAACTGCAGTTCTCCATTGAGGCCACCAGGTGGCACACCTCCCAAGAGGCCCTCTTTTCCTAACCTGTTGTCCCTCTGCTTAGGAGATCAGACTGTATGGTGTGTAAGTACCATATTGCTCCACAGCAATAGAACTCTCATTGCAGACACGTGTCCGGCACGTAAGAACCACAAACCTTTATTTTTTTCAGTGAATCCAGTTCAGAGCTCCCTGAACGGCATGAAGGTGCACTGGGAGCCCTGAAATCCGTGACGGTCCTGGTACATCATGGGTCCTTATGAAACAATCACAGAATTCTCTGTAATATCCTATCCATGAGTAACACGCCTAGCAACATCACCTAAAACAAAATTGTACCTCTTTGGCCACTTGAAACATTGGGAGGCTGCCCCAGCAGAAAGTTAAAAAAGACAAAAACTGTTAAGGCTCATACCCTTAGAGTACTCGGCGGATGCAGATAAAACATCTGGGATGGTATGCACATATAGTCAAATGGAATAGAGTAACTGGGAGGTGAAGAGAATCACCGGCTCTATGATTACACTAGGCGACATAAGAATCCCACACTGTCATGTAGCGCAAGATTCTTATGTCGTCATCTTTATGCAGGCGACATGGTTAATGTGTCAAGTGGTCGCACACTCTTTTGCGTGCAACCTTTTAAAAGGATACTGTAGTGGTACAAGGCTGGGGGATCAGTATGTGTGAATCTAGGCTACAACTAGCAGCGGGACAAGACTTCTGGGGGTATAGCTACCATTGCAGTAAAGTCCGTATGTAAGTGGTTCTATGGCTACTGTGTAAAAATGTAAAAAAGTGCCGTGGTCTTCTAGAGCTGCCCACCCCCGGACCACAAGGTCCTTACCATACTCTATAGGCAATCTTCCGATGTGGCTTGTCTACTGTGATGACATAAAACAAGCTATGAAAATTTAACCCTGACTTAACTGTGAATTTCTTTGCTTTTTGTATATCTAAAATAACTTAGGCTGTGCCAACTATTTTTGTCCTTTAACCCTTTAAGGAGCAGTGGTGTGTGCAATACATTGCGAACCGATGCATCACACCCCACTGAGCTTAAATGGTTAATTTCCTCTGTTTTTTATAAAACTCTTTGTCTGGTTTGATCAAACAAACTTAAAGGGATAGTAATACTTCATTTTAAGTTTATTTTATTTTGTAGGCATTAAAAAAACATGAAGAACGATATAAGTCTTATCTCTCAAACCTTTATGGTTTGAGAGATATTCACAAGCAAAGTTCCCCTCCTGCCCCTTTTACCTAGTGTAAGCCATCTCTTCTCATATGTGGAATCTGGTTGTAAGACCAGACAGATAACAGCAGGGGACAAGTTTCTTCATTGAGAACAATGAAAGCCCTGCCCCACTTTTTCAGGTTTTTCCCTTATCTTAATTGAAGATTGTCTCTCTCTGCAATCTACCTGGGAACCTCCCTTCTGCTCTGGCTGAGCAGTGTTACATCAGTAAAAGGGGCAGGAAGGGTATACTTTGTCATTGAATTACTCATGAACTACAACTCTGACAGAATTGAAATAACACTCTCCAAAGTTCAAATACTATGAAGATTAATTAGAGCTGCTTTTATTATGAAACATTATTATCCCTTTAACATGCTTGATCATTACTTTTTTCATCAATTTTGTTTGTTCCATCAAGCATGTTCCAAGAGCTTGATTCATTTTTAACTGAATTTCTGCTTTGATTGATTTGTTCATTTTTTTCAAAGTTTTTAAGCTTGAACATTTTTAGGACAATTAAAGTTTTAATCGATTGATTAAAACAAATCACATGATATTCTTGTCTGCCTGCTTGAGGGCTATGTTAACTATTTGTTCAACCTCAGAGTCAGGCTGAACGTGCTTGATTGGTCTAAGTTTTACTTCATTTGATTAGGACTGGGATTGTCAGCTCCAGTTGTCCTGGTATATCAACATGTCAGGTTTAAAAAGTTTCCCACTTCAAACCAGAAAAAAGAGAAAGAGCCAATAGTGAAATACAGCCATAAACTCTTTATCAAGATTAAAAATGTACTCTCATGGTTATATGATCTATTTCTAAAATATGCTTGTAAGAGTTGAGAAAGCATTCCCGCGAAACGCGTTATCGTTCAAGCCATCTCTTTTACTTTTTTTAACATGTTGGAATTGTTTTACCAGTGATTAAGTAGGGATATCTCAATAAGCTGACCTGTTGGTATACCAGGAGGACTAACGTTGAATAACACTGGATTAGGAGCTGCGTAAACTAAAGACAAGTCTACTTATGTTCATTAATTATAACTTACATGTGCAAAAAAAGTATTGCATATGTGCAATTTGAAACAAATTTCTTTCAACATTAAGATAATAAAAATAGGTAATGCACTATCCTATCAAAATTATCATAAGCCACATACTCGGATTCGGCATAATCTGAAATGGTTGCTATCCCCTAAAACATATTTGCTGGTTTGGAAAGAGCTTTTAAAAACCCGTTTGTATTGTATTAGCCATTTTTATTCAGAAAACTGTGTTTTTAGGTATTTAGATTGCTAGATTATACTTCCTATCTTAGCTCTACATTAACTCCCTCATTTATTGACACTGCTCAGCAATGCATTGCCCAATGCCCACCTTTCTTAGCACTGAAAGGGCTAAAGAAAGTAATGTGTGAAAAAAATGTGAAGTGCTTGCTTTGCATTCGTTAAAGAGACAGTAATGTCAAATATAAATATAAATGGGATTGTTCAATGTAATTTTATATAATGCATAGTATCTTTCATAATATCTGTATCTTTGTATTGTTCTTGATGAATGAATGAAGTCAAAAGTTACCCTTTCCATCATGTCATTCAGAGCCCTCTAAGATCCGAAAGCCGGTCCAGATGGATTGCAACTAGGGACAATATTGTGTCAGAATAAGGAAAACCTTGCTCCCTTTTATCAAGAGGAGCAGGGTTTTCCTTATACTGATAGACACAATATTGTCCCTCATTGCGATCCTTCTGGTCAAGCTATCGGCTTTCAGATATCCGTGAACTCTTGATTTACAAAAACAATACAAAGACACATATGATGAAACATTCTATGCATTTTATATATATATATATATATATATATATATAAATATATATATATATATATATATATATATATATATATATACAGCGAATAATTCCATGGATGTTTATATTTTGACATTACTAGCTCTTTAATTAGTATCTATCTATGTAATCTCTTTCACTATATATATATATATATATATATATATATATATATATATATATATATATATATATATAGTAGAGACAGAGAGGGAACTATCCTATATAATAATTCACTAAGGATGTTTGTCAGAAGTCGTCATGTGCAGTAGACACTGCCCGAACACACAGAATGCTGGGAGTTCTGTGCTGGGAGCATTCTGTGCTATGAGGCAGTCTCTACAGACTGCGTTGGCAGCAGGACCGGCCTTTTAACCCCTTGAGTGCCAGAGGGGTACACAACACATTGCAAAGCAATGCGTTGCGTACCCCTCTGGCACTCAAAGGGTTAACATCACCTGGACCTTGACCCGTGTACACGGGCTTTTACATTAGTATAAATATAAAAGGCTAGACTTGCTTTAGGAGCAGTTTCTCAATCAATGCCAGCCATGCTCCAATGCAACATGCTCTGCAATTATCACTTAGAGATGCAGCAGGCAATAACATAGCTACAACTTTGTATTAGGCCCCTTTCCCATGAGTGACACCAAAACAGCAATGCTGAATTGGTTATGTTGCCAGTGGTGAAAGGTAACATGTTGGATTATGGTGACTTTCACATGGGCCACTATCACCTCATGTGATCACACCAAAGTTCAGAATGCTGCAACTTTCCTACATTCCTTCAGAAACACAGTAAAGTTGCAGTAAAGAAGGTCAGTACAGAGGACTATGGGGCTGCCTACAGACATTTAACTTGAGAACTTGCGTAGATTGCAAAAGTCAACACAACCTCCACTGAATGGCCAACCCAGGTGGATGACAGCCAGTAATATTGACTGGTATTCACATAAGCCAGCCATCAGACATGCTTCTCATTCTTCCAAATTTGCGTTGAAAGGTAGAAGGTGAGTGTACATGGACGACAGAACTGTTAATGATGTCTTATGGATTTCATTGGAATCACACTGAAATTGCACAGCTATCGCAGGTAACCAAGTTCTCCTTTGATTTTGTCACTTCTGTTTATATTGATGCGGTGATATGCTGAGAAATGTGCCTGAAACTTGCCCTAACTAATAAAATTAATTCATTTAACCTATCTGTTAATTTACAGAAATTCAAATACTGGTTAAAATTAGATAAAAAGTATGTATGAAATCTGATATGGGGCCAGATTAGGAAGAACTGGTACTTTACATGAAGGAGATAATGATCTGCTTGATGTTAGGGTAGAGTTGAAAGATCACCCCCTTTAAAACGGAACACATGAAAACTGCATGTTGCACGGTGCAGTGATTACTACTGGGCTGCAATGATTACCATGTACCCATGCAACAGGCATTCTTCATATGTGTTTGGTTTCAAACCATATACAAATGTTGAATGGAATTGCTGGCTGATACAATCAGTATGAATGGTTTTACCATACTCCTTTTCATCCTTTTCATCTATTCATGAGTCAAATGATCCATACATAATATGATTAGTCAATATGTGTGCCTACAGCTATTGGGAACTACAACTCCCATCAGCCCCAAGCATAATGGAACTTACATATGCAGTGAATATCATGTCCATAGAGACATGCATGAGTTGTTGTTGCAGGACAGAGATGTGATGAGGTGAGCTAAGCTCTCCAAAGAGTAAAACTCTGAAATTCCTATTTTATTTCTATGGAGAGTATGCACTACACCTCCCACTAATAAGGAACTCTAATGGCTACTATGAATCAGTTCTGTATGGACTGATTTCTCCAAATTAACCCTGTGAGTGCCAGTGGGATACGCATTTCAAAACAATGCATTGCATACCCCTATGGCACTCAAAGGGTTAATCTTTCATTAGTAGTGGATATCATGTCTATAGAAGTAGACATGATTCTTTCTTTCTGGACTCCAAATTTCTTCCAGTTAGGTCTCCCTTCTCTGTAAGAATACCAGTTGGAGGAGTTTGTGTTGGGACACATGCATAAAGTAAATAGTGGAGGAATTCTGGGTCAAACCAACTGCACAATAGGGAACAAATACAAAATCTTAATATTTTAAATAATGCTTTTAACCACTTGCATACTAGAGAGGTCTCCGTAATATTACTTAACAGTGTGCTGCTGAATACCTCTCTAGCCTGCAAGGGGATTAAAAGCTTAATTTAAGTCAATGGGATTTGTATTTGTTCTCTATGGTGTAGCTGGTTTGCCCTAGAATTGTTTCACATTCCTTTATACATAACATAGTGACATAGTAAATTCCACTTTAAAGACCGCACTTCCGGATAGACTGCGGTTACAGCTCTATACCCGTAGTCTGTAACTCTGCCTCTGCTCCCCTCCCTCTATCCAGCCTCCTTCGATGACGGAGGTTTTCTCCCTGTAAGTTGGAGTGCTCTCATTGGCTAGATATTGATCTCTGCCAATGAGACAGCTCCAGCTTACAGACATAAAGCCTCTGTCATTGGAGGAGGCTGGATAGAGGGAGGGGAGCTGAGGCAGAGTTACAGACAGTGGGTATAGAGTTGTAACCGCAGTCTGTCCGGAAGTGCAGTTTTTAACCCCTTAGCGACAATGGACGTACATGTACGTCCTCTGTGGCTGTCACTTAGTGACAGAGGACGTACATGTACGTCCAGGAAATCCAGATCCCCGCGCGCTGCACGCCGTTCGGGGACTCCGGATTCTTCTGAAAAAAAAAAAAAAATGTTAGACGGTCTGCACGCGGCCGTCACTAATTTTTGGCAACATAGGATAAAAAAAAAAAATGATTCAAGAAATCCACCTAATCACTAGGAAATCTAAAGTTTAACACACATTTGTACTGGGGTGATAGATCTCCTTTAACCGTGTAGTTTTAGAGATAAAAGCTTTTAAAGTTGCCCTCGTGACGTCAGCTGCTCTCAGGCTGCGGGTACAGCTTCGATTCGCAGCCTGTCAATCTTTCTTTTGCCCTCCCCTTGTAGTGGCTCTTCTCCTCCTCTGATGACAGTGGAGGACTGTGTATATGGCCTGGCACTCTCTTGTGCATACATCAAGGAGAGAAAGAATATAAGCAGCTCTAAAGTCTCACAAAGTGTAATCTCTGCTTACAAATGATATATTCAATTGAACATTGTAGTGACCATTTTTAAATAATCTCTGCTGCGACAATAACATCCATCATCCGGATCTAGTGGGAACCTAATGTGCTTTACTCCAAAGATCCCTCTTCCGATCCAATGAGATACTTCAAATTCCACACAGATGAGCCAGCACCATCATGATTAATCACCACAGAACTCCAGTAATATGTAAAAACAATCATCAACTTTATTGTAGAAAATCTCAATAAAAGAGTACCTTTCAATTGTTGCAACCCTTAAACCCTTCGCGTCCGATGACGTACCCAGACTGTTACGTTGGTCCGGCATTTAAGTACCAGTGACGGTCCTGGCACGTCACATACTTTTACTCACCGAGCTCCTGCAGGAGCACAGTGAGTAATACCAGGGACTGAAGTTGCCCTTTTGAGGTTTGCCATGTATAAGGCAACATTTCAATAGTAAAAAACTGGTGAGTGAGGCATTAAGAAGAATTTTTACCTTATTTCACGAACTGTTGACACCTCTTTGTGTAACTGAATAAATGATTAAGAGCAAGACCAAAGTATTTTATTTACATAGACTAATTTATAAACACATATACTGAAGTTTAATAATACACTAGATACCTCTCTGGCACTAAAAGGGTTAAACAAACATTAATGTGAGTGTTATTGCTGTGGACCAGTGTGATACACTTATATACATGCCACATGGTCTGATCCCCTAAAAAGAGGCACATCAGGGTGGGAAAGAGGGACAGAGGGATTTGGGTCTCAGAAATGGACACTTAGGAGGTATGGTGTAAAGCTTAGAAAAAAAAAAAAATATATATATATATATATATATATATATATATATATTTTTTTTTTTTTTTACCTTGTTCAAATCTACAATTTCCCCTTAATTATAGTACTATAGTTGTAGTGCCATTTGTAATACACTATATCATTTTTTGCCTTTAAGATAACATACTGTAGATTTTCCTGTCATGAAAAACAAAGGTATTTAGTAAATTAGATATAAATAGTTTGCATTAATGTGCTTAAATTACTGCAAAAAAGTAGTTCATTTTTAATACACATATGAATATAGCTATGGCAGAGAAGTCTGTGAAATCAGACTTAACCCTTTGGATAGGAGAGATTTCTCCTGCGCTTATGAAGTAAATATGGCTCCTAATTAACCCCTAGACACTATATAACCCCATGCAAAAACCCTTATTAATTACTACACTCTAACCTAACTGCACAGAATGTTGGTGTCAGCTGTTATTGAATTAAAACTCCCATCACCATTTGTAGTCCAATAACAGCTAGATATGAGAGATCTCGGCTTCATCTAAGACATTGCTGTCCAAGTTCAGTCCTCAAGGGCCAACAACATGCCAGGATGTAAGGATTTCTCTTATTAACCCCTTAACGACCGGCCGATCGGTGCAGCGCAGTCAGTTAAGGACCACGAAGCATTTTTTTTTCTTTCTTCCGCTTCCGGACTCCGTGAACAGCGTGCAACCGCGGGGGAAGCCCGGAATTCCATGACGGTCATAGTACATCATGGGTCGTTCAGTCAGATCGACCCTTGACGTACTTTGACTGTCAAGGGTCGTTAAGGGGTTAAGCACAGGTAAGTCAGTCAAAATGAATGAGCCACTGAATAACTCACCTATGCTTAATCAGGAAAATCCTTAAATCCTGGCCTGTTGGTGGTCTTTGAGGACTGAACTTGGACAGAATCTACCAGATACATGCAGCTCCTAATTAACCCTTTGACCCCATGCAACCCCTTATTAATTACCTTACCACACACATATAGGGTTGCCACCCAGCCGGTATTTTACCGGCAGGCCGGTAAAAAATTGGCTTCTGTCCAATGTTAAGTCTATGGAGGGAATGCCATGGCCGGTATTTTTTTGAAGAAAAGGTGGCAACCCTACACACATACCTCCCAACATTTCCAATGGCTTAAGAGGGACACTTTTGTTTTTGTTATTGCTGAGTTTGTGGCTTGTGGGTGGCCTTTACCAATAATTTTTTGGTTATTTCACAACCTATTGGCACCTTTTTGTGTAACAGAATAAATGATTGTGTACCCAAACTAAAATATAATAAACACAAATACTGAAGTTTAATAAAAAATGAATGTGAGTTTTAGTGCTGTGGAGCAATGTGTTTATAAAAGTGTATCACACCACATAGTCTGAGAGACATCCAGGGTGGGAATGAGGGACAGAGGGATTGGGTCTCAAACAGGGACACTTGGTAGGTATGCACTAACCAAATCATGTAGGTGCCCAGCTATTATTGAATTAAAAACTCTCTTCACCATCTGTAGTCTAGTAACAGCTAGACAGCCACAGAGTGCCCGATCCCTGCAGCAAATCACCTGCCTCATAGATACAGCAGAGATCTGAACCAAGGACACATTGCTTTTATTTTAATTTCTAGTGGGAACTAATATTTCCTGCTTCGTTCCCCTTCCATCTATTAATTCAGGGCAC
This sequence comes from Rhinophrynus dorsalis, assembly GCA_037306005.1. NCBI lineage: Eukaryota > Metazoa > Chordata > Amphibia > Anura > Rhinophrynidae > Rhinophrynus > Rhinophrynus dorsalis. Next base: position 344,823,998 of record CM074724.1, on the reverse strand, counting down.
CTTCCTGTGAGCTCACAAAATCCATAATTATGCCCAGGAGAAGGGAACGGGGAGGGGAATGGGGAGGTGTCTGGTGCTACCGAGCTGAGAGGGAAGGCAGAGTGTCTGAGGGCACATCTGTCCAGGCTGCCCACATCCTAGGTACAGGAGGCTGTACCTCACCCAGCAGGTAATGACTGCAGGGCTGTTGGGGCACTGATAAAGGCCAAGTGCATGTGTATATTGGGCCAGATGAATAATACAAAAGTGGATTAATTATTAAGCAAACTAGCTGTACCACTGATGACAAAAATCTGCATACATTTAAATAGTATATTTTAGCCTCTTGAATGCTAGAGGTCTCCATCGCAGTGCTTTGCAATGTGTTGGAGACCACTAACATTCAAGAGGTTATAATCCCCATTTAAAACAATGTATTTGTTCTCTGTGGTGCAGTTAGTTTCCTCCACGTTTGTCTTTATACATATGCCCCATTGTCACCTCGCCATCGTCAGTCTGCACACATGACAGTTGCTTTATTGTGCTGTAGCTGTCATGATGACAGATTAAAAACAATCATATATCCAGATTTGTGATTAACTGTTTAATACGTATTTCCTATTTTTACATCACAGGAGAAGGGAGAATATATTTCTATTGTTTTTACATTTTTTTTTTTAGTTCTGTGCTTCTGCTTGCGAGGAATATATATGCTGCAGGTTTGATCCAAAGATGGTTTAATGTCTTTGTGTATGTATTATATACAGAATGTGTATTTATATATTGTATTTTACATACATACTGGAGACATTGTGTGCCAGTTTGTCCCCAATGCCCTTTGTTTTCTGCCATGTTGTCTATGATGTAGGTCAGGGAGATTGAGGATACATTTTCTATTGTCATGTCTACAGTGGGGACTTGAATTTAAATATATATTTATACCAGAAGCCTTGCATCAACATTACCATTTATTCCTATATAAAACACTGTATGTGAAGTGCCTGAGTGCTGTTTAACCCCTTGTATGCTAGAGAAGCATGGCTTGCTTTGCAAAGATGCTGCACACCTTTCTTGTACACAAAATGGTTAAATTGGATGTAGGTGCCATATTCTGGAACAAATCAACTGCAATGTAGGGGGCCAGTAAAAATTCCCCAAACTACCATTGCTTTAAATGAGGCTTTAACCCCCTTGAAGTATAGAGCCCTTCCTTGCACCCATCCCTGTTTAAATTAATTTTTATTTTCATTTGTCCTGGTTTTCTCCAGAATTGCTCCTGTTTCTTAATGTAAACGGCCCTAAATCCCATGACTTTTGGGTAAACTATTTTATATTTCTGTGCCTGAAATACTGTAACTAGATTTTTAACTGTAGTAGGCATATTTGCAGAAGAAATCCATGTGTGTAAGAGTTTCTATATTTATAAAGAATGTCAGTGACCTACTTTATGATTACAATGGAGTTGTCCTACTATTGAGACATATCCCTATAATATGTGCTCAGAAATGCCAGGACATGCCTTTGCTGACAGTAAAAAGATTATGCCAGACTGCTTCCTGAAAGCTTATATCATTAGATAGAAACATTCTCCAGTCAATCTATCCAGAGTAAAAAAAACACAGTGCTTCATAGTTGAGAACGTTTTTTTAATAAATAAGAATTGTGAAGCTTATCTGACACAAAATTGCCCCAAAAGCCTTAAAAAAACGCACAACTCATTTGTAACATTTTGTAATTTATTTGAATTTGTCAGGGCCCTCTAAAGTCATCTGTTTTCTTCCTTCTGTTCCTTTTTTCCTTTAAACATCCCTGTGATGATCAAAGCCACCCCAATGAAAGAATCTGAACGGACCACAGAGTACAAGAAACTGAGAACAAATACCTTCATGTTGTCATAGAAACACAAGAAACTTGTTAAAATGACATTTAATAGGCCGGGTATGTGAATAAAAGACGTGAATGCAAAAATAAAAACAAAGGTCAGTCTTAATTCCTCCACTTAAAATCTGTGTGTGTGCAAGTGTTTAAAGGGATAGTAATACTTAAAATGTAAAAAAAAATATGTTGTAGAGTTTATCCCCCTGAGTAAAACAAGAGTACTACCACTGCTGAAAGGTGTTTCATTCAAAAGTCATTAATTTTCAAAGTTGAATTTTTTAGGTGCAATATCACAGTGGCCTGAAATTGTACAGTGGCGCTGTTGCTACACGATCCTATGGACAGCTCTGGTCAATTGACCATAAATCTCCATAGGATGGTGTAGCAACAGCGCCACTGTACAATTTCAGGTCACTGTGATATTGCACCTAAAAAATCCAACTTTGAAAATTAATAACTTTTGAATGAAACACCTTTCAGCAGTGGGAGTACTCTTGTTTTACTCAGGGGGATAAACCCTACAACATATTTTTTTTTTTACATTTTAAGTATTACTATCCCTTTAACCCTCACATGTTGCCTTTTACACAGTGAGAAGTATGTCTCTGGGCCTCCATGTATAAAATGTATAAAAGCAATTCTGGTGCAATCCAACTTCACCATAGGTGATAAAAATTGCAATTGATTTGAATGGGGCCTTTAACCCTGCTTACCCCTCTGGTACTCAAAGTCTTAACCTCATGAATTCTAGAGCGGTCTCCAATGCAATGCGAGACCTCTAGCATTAAAGAGATTGAGTCCCATCTAGATAAAAAAAGAGATTTGGGAATATGTATTTCTCCCCCGTGGTGCAATCTGTATTTTCCAGTTTGCTTTTATACATAAGGCCTATAGCATAGCATAAACCAGCTGCACCATAGAGGACACGTAAATCTTTCTAAATTCCCACGCACTTGCATGCAGCATTTGAACCCCTTGAATGCCAGATTGGTCACCAATGCATTGTTCCTTAATGCATTGGAGACCTCTCTAGCATAAAATCTCTCTTTAATATAATTTAACAGGAATTTTGATGCAGTTGTTTTTTCCCAGAATAACTCCAGTTTGCTTTTATAAATATTGGCCTATATAATTAGTAGGTGGCACTATATGAAACAAATCAGAGTTGACAAAATTCCCATTAATTTAAAATCTGCTTTTATATTATCTGTGCAAAACCAGGAATATGCCTAAAACCTGTTTTGCCTCAGTATTTTAGGAATTCCATTTGATACCTTGCCTAAGTGCTCACTCCCCTAAACCCTATTAGTGTCTGCTAAGCCCCTTCTTCTGTCTGTGTATTGGACAGATACATGTTTTCTATACTGACTTTCAAACTAACCAGGGTTACTTCTTCAACTTTCTATGGTAATAGGATATGTACACGACTGTTTTCCATTTGTATTGTTCCCTAAGTAGAGGTGTGGTGTTGTGTTTTTTTTTTGTTTTTTGTGTGTTTTTTTTGGCAATAAAGATACAGGTGTGCATTCATATTATGTTGCATGATGCAACTCACTACTGTCCCTTTAAATAAAGCACTCTAACCTTTTCATAAGCACAAAAAGAGATTAAAAACTTAAAATACAATTCCCACTATATTATACACTGCCAGCCCTGAAATTATACACATCTCTACCCTTGCAACATCAGTACCGAGATGCACTAAAGGTAGATAAGGGCTTAGTATGGTGATGTTTTGTCAGATCTGTGTTGAAGGCACATCGCCAGTATGCACTAAGTTGCCATCACCATCATTTGATTATCAAGATATAGCAGAAAAAACGGAGGTTGGAGGAGGAGGAGAACAGGCAGAGTGGTAGAGGACAGTGAGCTCTGTACTGCGACTGCCATGGGAAAGGAACTCCCCAGCATGTCCAGGCTGCTTGCCCACTGCCTCTGAATCCCTTCAACCCATGGCTGTATGTACACCACACCCACAGACATGGTTCCCAGCAAGGAGAGACAGCCCGTATCCAAAAAGATAGAAAATGATGATGATGAACCAGGAATGCTGTGTATATTACAAGATACCCCCAGCTGCAAGACTGTAAGTGTGCACATCACTCTAAACCTCCCAGCATCCACCTCTGTCCAGCAGCTGTTTGAAGATGTATCTAGCAAAGATATTTGACTTTCAACTTAATATGGGCACCTTGAACCAACAATGGAGACATGACGCTCGATCCAAGCCCAGTCTGGACTTTACAAGATGCCAGCTTTGAGGCAGGAAAGAAACGTCCTTCTGAATGGGGAACATCCTCAGCTCACATCAGAATAGTCTGGGACAGTGGATAGTCGGGGTCTTGATGACAGCAGCCAGGAGAAGTTCATAGGACCTTTATCAAGTGAAGGATATATGGGCTTCACAAGTGACTATGCCAGCCTAGTACTCCAACCTCCTCAGCAAATTAGGCACAGATTATATGGGGCTAGTAAACCAGGAAATGACTTCTTACTTGAACAGCCTTTTGCAAACTCTGTTCATGACACCAGAATACTCTTTACAGTTGGGCATCTGAGGAGTCAAAAGAAGATCCCATCACCAGTATCACATACCAGCTACAAAGAATGTTTGTTTTATTACTGACAAGCAACAAAAGAGCCATTGAAACAACTGATGTCACTTGCAGTTTAGGATTGGATAACAGCGAAGCCTAGCAGCAGCACAATGCTCAGGAGTTGTGCATGGAGATGTTTGATGCTGTTAAACAAAAATGGAAGTAGACCAAGCTAGATGACTTCATCAACCAGCTGTATCAAAGTTGAAGGACTATGTCCAAAGCTTGCTGTGTGGCTTCAAGAGCTGGATAATCTACTATACTTTTCTCGATATTCTACTGGTCATTCGGCTGTACGGTTCCAGCACTGTTTTTACGAGTGCGGAAGAAGCCTTGTCTGCCTTTAGCCTGAGACCCTAGATGGGCCTGGCCTAATCCGTACTTCTGTGAGTGCTGTAAGAAATGTGATATGAAGATAGCCTGAAGTTTTTGCATTTTCTGTACCTCTTGATTCGGCAGCATTTATGCCTGCGTACCAACTAAAGAAACCAGCTAAAAATGCAAAGTTCATTGAGGTACAACTGAAGGAGGTCTAAGAATGGGCGAACAGATGGTGAGGGTGGGAGGGCGGTGAAGGCCAGAGAAGGAGAATGTATTTATGCTGCTGCACCATTTGGCAAAGAAAAATTCCCTCACATTGCCAGACACACTGTGTAACCTGGGGAAGTCAGAGGGGCAGCTAGGCAATGTATCAGCATAGCGTCTGTTCCAATAAACTACATGAAACCAAGCACTTTCACAGGTCTTCTATGTCTCTTTGAAGCTATACATTTCACAGGCATATATTGCCTGAATTCATTAAGTGGGATTCCTATCTTACTGAGTTCCCTATCTAGCCTTTTAACTTTTAGCCCCTCCAGTGCCACAGGGGAATGCAATGCATATGCATATGGTGACTTTTATCTGGTCTTGCATCCCACTAGTACACCACGATACTCCCCCGTATGTGGCCAATATCGGAGGATTAGTACCATACTTGTAATACGAAACATTGTACGTTAGTCCAAATGAAGGTTCTGTGCCTGAGTGCTCTACATATTAGTTGTACACTTATTTATTTGCTTATTTTATTTATTATCTTGTGTTATTTGTTAATAAATATTGGACTAATATATTACATAGCTGGATGCGGATATTATAGTGATACACTTTAAATTTACATCCACACCATGCCTACAGGGAACAAGGAAAGAGACCCTGTATATCACTGTGAAATCGGCATTATCGACTTGGACACATGTGGAATGGTACATCACTTATTTAAATGTGTTAATTTTCTTCATCTGCATTACTATTTACGAATATTGAAAAGGATATTCTCAGTTTTCTTCACATAGCTACATCACTTTGAACGGAGAATTCAGTGAGTGCACTCTCGCTCTTAGAATATACAGAACACAGTTTACCTGAATGTACGTTGTGAGTATTGCACTATTCTGGTGCTAGCTGCAAGTTATCTGAATATGGTATATCTCCTTCTTTCTATATACTGGTGAATCTGGTACAAAACATCTAAAACGAGAGATCAACGAGTGTGCTTCCTACTTGCAGATATGTGGGAATCAGTCTACTTAAATGTTAGTTTGGATATTGGATTGGATCTTGGGGTCATTGAATACATTCTGAATCCGTGTATCTCCTTTTCCACATATACTGGTGAGTCTGTCACAAACTATCAGGAACCATACACTAAGTAATCACCTACGCTAGAACATCTCATTTGCCGGTTGAATCATCTTATCCTATGGTAGGAATGATGCATTACAAGCTCTGCTGAACAATTGAGAATTGACTATTCAACTTTATCAAATAACTTATTTTTACCTTGTTCAGTTAAGAGCTTTAGATTACTTTATCCCCTTTTTTATATATTATTAAGTGAACCAGACTAATATATTATCCTGGTATGCATATATGTTGAGTTGAAGCGCTGCTGGTGATTTTTGTTTTGTGTTCTTATTGTGTCTGGAGTAGCAGATGATATCTGTGGCAGCATCAACTTATTTTCTTTACATTTTTTACCGTGTATATCAAGTGCACTGAGGTTTACTCCTGTTTTGTATTGGCACTGAAAGGGTTTGTGGTGCTGAAGTCTGTGCACATCCCCTCTGCTCCCTCAGTAAGCATAGAGAGAAAACGCACTGAGAATTCATGGTTGTCAAATTGCTGGCGATATGTAAGGGAGAGCAACCTTTACACATCACCAGAATCTCAACAACCCTACATGCTAATGAGGATATTCTCTCCCCCACGCATGCTAAATTCTTAGCGCATATGACAGTCTTTGTCTCCATCACAAAGGCAATGTGCTCGCCTGTAATCGATGAATTCTGAATATCCTATCCATAAATAATCAGCTGTTTGATGTCCGAGTGTGATGGCATCATCCAAGGCTATTTGTGACCCCCCCCCCCCCCCGCTATGGTGACTTGCTCATGGCTAGCAACCATATTTATACCCAATACATCTGTAAACTCTCTGTTCCCCTGCGTGTAGGATTATCCAGAACCTCCACAATAGAGATGGCTTAAGCCTTCTAGAAGTGATGGTGGAACCCAGATGAGACTCCAGTTTTGAGAGACTGTGATTACAGGTGTATATAAGCAATATAAAGGCTGTTTACACCTAGAGGCAGGAATAGCCTCCAGATAATAGGTGTATAATTATGAATACTGCATTTTTACCCAACTTTGAGATCAGATATGCTACACTATATGGTTGCGCTCAGTTTTCTTTATAAAGGAATCTCTTTTTGGAGATGGTTCTATCCCAGGATTGAAACTGTATCCACAGTGTTAATGCCTATAAAGAATTTTAGACTTGTGGACTAACAGATAAGGTCTGAATACTTTGGTGCTGTGTTACAATTATATAAGTGTTTGCACATTTTTGTGTCCTTTGCTATGACAGTAGTTGTAAGCCTTTGTCACCTTGCCTGGAGACGCATTTTCAGGCATCAATGTCAACAAAGCATGTAAGCAACATCAACACAGCTGTACCAGTGGCTTTCTCAGGACGTGACCTTGGCGAGTGTTCGCCATCACAAAGGCTTTGCACATTACCATTCTTCAGAGTTGGAAATACTCAAGAGCTGTGGTCAGGTATTGTGAGCTAGTCCCTGGCTATAAAGTGATTTGGGCTAATCTAACCCCATGGGACCAGCATTGTTGAACAGTTATGACATCATAGCAATCCCTATTAAAAAATGGCTAGCAATAACAATAACCATACAACCTGCCGTAGTACAATAATCATAACCCTGCCATGTTTGTCAGCTGAAGATATTCTTGATGCTGACTTACCCTAGGTAAGCCGTGAAGCATCCCACAGCAGAAAATGCAGTTCTAAATATCTTCATAGCTAAAAGTCTCCCCAGCCAACAAACATTATACCCCCCAAACCCACTATACACGTGACCTATCGATGCTGAATTGTTATCCTTTATACATCACTGACACACTATTACTGGTGTGATATGTGTAGCTCTGTCTCCTTCCTGGTTCTGCTGTTTGTGTTGAGCAGTGTATGTACATCACTAGGATACAGCATCACCAATTAGCTCCTGACTGCCCTTGCTCTATCAGCTCCTGTTGCAATCTTTTATTTGAAAAGGCATTTTAATTGGGTATGAAATTGAGAATTAATATTAAGTTGTGGCATGAGAAGCTTTCTGTGGTTTTGCTACACATGCTGTAAAACACACATGTATGTTATTGGAGATAGGTTGCTGATAGCAGGCCACCGAAGCCTGCAACTTTCTGAAAAACACAGGACGGAAATGTTACATATTTATAATTATTGTGTTTCTGGCTTGCTGTCCATCCCACCCTGAGGTGACTACTGGGGGGTGGGGGGGGGGGTCAGCGGTAGGCAGTGAATCAGGGACAGTGTTTTTTCCTGTGAAAATTGCTGCAGCGAGACTCGCCTCTGCAGTGGTCCAAAAGATACCCAAACTGCACAACGTGCCCGTTCATACAGGATACACTGTGCGCCATTCACACGTGTGTGTGTGTGTAAAATAAATGTGTGTGTGTATAAAATAATCTTTGAACTTTATAACGTGTAAACCCTTATAGTGCAAGAGGGGTACACAATGCATTGCAAAAGTGTCTTTTTCTGTGAAAGTTGCTGCAGCGAGACTTGCCTCTGCAGCGGTCCAGCGGATCCCCGAACTGCACAATGTGCCCGTGTGTATATATATTTAACCCTTTGAGTGCCAGAGGGTATGGAACACATTGCTTTGCAATGTGTTCCGTACCTCTATGGTGCTCAAAGGGTTAATAATCTTTGAACTGTATAACTGCTAAACCCTTTTAGTGAAAGACAGGTACGTAATGCATTGTGTTGCGTATCCCCCTGGCACTCAAAGGTTTAAGAGCAACTTGTATTACCATTCCTTTAACCCTTTAAAAAACAGGTGTGCACATCCCTCTGTTAATTAAATGGTTAATTGATTTGCAATGCACTGGAGAATTTTCTAGCATCCCAGGATTTCATATTCCAAGTTGAGGCTTAATTGGTGGTTGTAGAAGTTCACTAATCTGGGCCCAGTTGAAAACAAGGTTTTAAAAATGTACTGTATTTGTATTTGTTTAGGTCCCTTGGCGCCAGAGAGGCATGCAGTAGGGCTGCAACAACTAATCGATAAAATCGATAAAAATCGATAACGTTGGCAGCATTTCTCATTATCGATTAGTTGTGCCGCCCAGCAGCCCCCCCCCCCCCCCCCAGCCGCCATACACTGTGAAAGGCTGAACGGCTTAATGTCTGCCGGATGCTACTGTCTTCCCTCTGCGAGCACTGATGACATCTGGGGCGGAACCACGTCAAATGCGGAGACACCGTGTGGAGCATGCTAGTATTTTCTTCCTCTGTTCTGAGACCAGTTTAAAACTGGCGCCCAGACTGAGGAAGAAAGCCCCAGCATGCACCACGCTGCATCTCCGCGTTTGACGTGGTTCCACCCCCTGATGTCATCAGTGCGGGCAGTGGGGAGGAGGAGAAAGATGCACGAGTGAAAGAGGTACAGGGGGAAGATGTACATGGGGGGAGAAAGAGGTACAAAGGGGAGAAAGAGAGGTCTAAGTGGGGAGAAAGAGAGGCACTAGGGAGAGAGAAATAGGTCAAAGGGGGGAGAAAGAGGCACATGGGGGACAAAGAGAGGCACATGGGGGAGAAAGAAGTACATGGGGGACAAAGAGAGGCACAAAGGGGAGATACCAGTGCACAGTGTCGTCCATGCAAAACATAGCGAGTGTTAGGCTGGGGTTTCATATGATCTAGTGTCTCCTGCACATGAAGCAGGCCAAAGCAGCTTGCTGCCGATTCTTTGAGTTCATCTTGGAATGCAGGCAGTTGCAGCAGAGGAGATTTACACAGAGGCCTATGGGCCTTCCTTGCACAAATGACCTGGACATTATGAGACTTACTGTAAAGTCCAATGAATAGATTATCCATTTATGCAGCCTAATATAATGAGTGAAAAGTGCAATGAATGAGAACCAAAAATGCAAGATTATATTTGCAAGGTAATTATCTGTTTTAGATTCTATCATTTATTAACAAGCTAGAATCAAATAATCAAATCCAAACTATTCATATTTAAATAGATATCACTATATTTAATTTTTAGGGGATATTGTCACTGTAATGTGAGGGGACTAAAAGTAATTGATTTGTGTGGACTATAAGACATGAGGGAGAAAAAAGTGGTTCTTTATAGTTTGACTTATACAGTATCTCTTATCATTTCCCATTGGGCCATATGCACAAATATAAAAATGGAGCAATGTTGGGTTAAACCAACTGCACCATAGGGGACAGATAAAAATACCCTTGATTTAAATTGGACTTTTAACCTCTTGAATTGCAGCCAGAGAGCTATCCAGTGATTTGTAAACAAGGAGCCCCATAGGAGACAAATTAGGAATTCCCATTGATTTAAATTGGGTTTTTAAACCCTTGAATGGAAGAGATGTGTCCAGCTCATTGCTGTAAAATGCATTGTGTAGCACCCTAGCATTCAAGGGTTTAAAAGTCCCATTTAAATCAATGAGAATTTTTATTTGTCGCCTGCAGTGCGTTTGCTAATGTGTAAGTGCAATATTCAACTACATAATACTGTTGTGTTTAATTTTGTAGCAAACAGGAAGAAAAAGAAGATGGAAGGGCTCACTTCCTGTTTGAGTGACATGCTCAACAGTGTGAAGGCAGCACAAGCCAAGTTGGACAATAGCCCCTTTTCCATGGGAGATTTTTTGAAGAAAGTGGGTGTCACAAACAATCAACCCACTGTGGTGATGGGACGCAAGCAGTATGAGTGTGATTTATGTGGGCGGTGCTTCTCGGACCCCTCCAACCTGCGCCGTCACAAAAATATCCACACAGGTCTAAGGCCTTATGTGTGTGATGCATGTGGCAGCAGCTTCAGACAGAAGTCTCAACTAGACCGCCACTACCTGGTGCATACAGGTGAACGACCATATCAGTGTGCCTTCTGCTCCAAGGGCTTCAGAGACTCCACTGAGCTGCGGGTTCATTTCCGAGTACACACAGGGGAGAGGCCTTACAGCTGTCCTGTGTGCCAGAAGAGTTTCTCTCGTATCTGCTATATGAAGAAGCATCAGGAGAAGCACACAAGGATGGAGCAGCGTATACTACAAAAGCCAAAAGAACTGCACATAATTACTGTTGATGAAGATGAAGATTTTCCAGAGGAATTTCAGTGTTCTTTTTGCAGCAATTGGTTTGTAACCAAGGAAGAACTTGAAGCTCATAGGCCTGTACACCTGAAGTTTGGACCATCAGGACAGAAGCTTTATGAATGTGGAGAATGTAAGAAGTGCTTTAATAATTCATCCAACCTAAGGAAACATACGGTCATTCACACAGGGATGAAGCCTTTTACCTGCAATGTTTGTGACCAGCGTTTCAGGCAAGCCACCCATCTTCAGCGTCACTACTTGATCCATACAGGGGAAAGGCCATTCAAATGTTCCATTTGCCAAAAAGGTTTTCGTGATACTAGTGATCTCTTGAAGCATCAACGAGTGCATACTGGTGAGAAACCATATCAATGTTCTGTCTGTGAGAAGACCTTCAAGCACTTACATAATGCCAGAGTCCACAGGCAGAGGCATATGAATGAAATCCCCATTCCAGATGAGCTTCCTTCCTCTTCCCTCTGTTCTCAGCCCATGTCTTGTCTAAAAGAGGAGGATGACCTAGAAGGCAAAGATTCAGAATGTTCACATAAAGATTCACATTCCAAGAGCAACACACACTACTTCAGAGCTGCTCATAAGATTGGAAATGAGGACAGTGAGGGTACCTTTAAGTGCAGCCTTTGCACAAAGACCTTTGCTCGAATCTCAGGCCTACATCGCCATTACCTGATTCATACAGGCCATCGTCCATTTAATTGTCATCTCTGTGGCAAGACATTCCGACAGCTATCTCATCTTGACCGTCATAAGCTGATTCACACTGGAGAACGCCGGTTCAGTTGCATGGTATGTGACAAGGCCTTTCGTGAGTCTAGCGATCTCCTTCGTCACCAGCAGGTACACACCAAGGACCAGTTGTTCAGTTGCCACCTTTGTAATAATACTTACTCACAGATGCGATACCTCAAGATCCATCAGCGTAGTCATAATCAAGAGACCTTTTTGGAAACTGACGTTTTAGATGAGGATGATGATGGTAACTCAATTGAGATAGTGTTGGTCTAACTGTCATAACCTATGAAGCATTTAATTGACCTCCAAAAATGATGGGTGACTTTAAAAGTACCTACTGGACGGTACAAAGACCACAGAGTCTGAAGATATAGAAGAACCATTAGCACAGAATTCATCTCCAACAGATGATTGTAGGAACTAATTTCTACAAAACTAAGGGTCATATGCACAGAAACAAGAATGGAGAAATTCATGGTCAAACCAACTGCACCTTAAGGGACAGAAAAAAAATTACCCATGTTTTTAAATGGAGCATGTAAGCCCTTGACTGATATTGAGGTCTCCAACGCAAAACAATTAAAGGTGTATACACTCCATTTAAATTATCGAGATTTGGGAATCATTTGCTCCCTACAGTGCATTTGTGTTGCCAAAGAATTGACCCTCTTTTGTCGTACTGTATATGGTCCTAAATATTAAGTTTGACTTAATGCCCTGCTCTGTTTAGAAATAGCACTAAAAGATAGATAACTTTACTATAGCCCAAAAAATTGAGCGCATGAAGGGTTCTATCAAATAGGCCCTGTGCAATCAACTGAAAACTCTTATTGGCACTTATTCAATAGACTATAAGGTGTGGGTGAGTTATGTATGAACACATTTCAATGTGTTAAAAACATGGATTAAGCTAAAACGTAGGGCACTGCAGGCAGATTATTTTTTGCCTCATGAAACATAAAAAAAAATGAGATTGGTGCTTTTTCTTGTAATTTTATAGATTGATGCATCTCTCATCTTTTGACTGTGCTAAATATAATGCACCAACAATGAATATGATGCTATGTTAAAGGAAACTATCCCACAGTTTGTTTAACAGATTGATTTACTGAAGTAGGTGTCATTTATACAGCATCCAAAATATCTATATATGATTTTGAATTATATTTTTAGTTTATTGTATATAGTGATCTCCATAGAAGTCTGCCTTTAGGTGTCACTTGCACACAACAAACACTAGTTTCCAGTAGTCTGACTGGGTTCTAAGGGTCAGTTGTCTTTATTAGATTGTAAACTAATTAGCAGCAGCCTTCAACAGAGATCAAATGCAAATGAAAACAGTTAACTAGAAATAACTGACTGCTGTTTGATGGACACCTGCCTAGGTCCTTCTGATAAACAAAATTAAAAGCAATTTGTTCTTCGGATATAGTATCCCTTTAAGGCCCGGGAGGGTGCAATGAATTGCAACACCATGCATTGCTAACCCCTCTTGTCCTTATAGGGCTACCAAAACACAATAGTCCATATGTATACAAGCATCGTGAGATGTAATTCTGGGGCAAACCAACTGCATCACAGGGGACTAAAAATGCATATTGATTTACATTATGCGTTAAAGGGTTAGTAATGTCTATAGATTAAAAAAGGTCATATTGCAGCTATTGGACAATTTAAACTAAACAACCCCAGTCCCATCTCTCAAACCTTTATGGTTTGAGAGAGATAGAAGGCTAAAGTTCCCACCTCACACCGCTTTCCCTGCTGTCAGCTGTAAGCTGACGGTAGGAGATCCTGGTCTCAGGAGAAGCAAACGGCTCTTCAGCAGAGCCGAAATAGCGATTATGTAAAAAGAAATACTTCACTGGAACGGTCTACAAAGTGTGCCTGTAAACCAGGCACACGTTGTAGACTGTTCCTATTATTTATTTATTTTTACATAGCGCTATTTCGGCTCTGCTGAAGAGCCACTTCAGGTTGGCCTACTCGAATCTCCTGCTGTCAGCTTTACAGTTGACATCAGGGAAAGTGGAGGGAGGGGGTAACTTTAGTCTTCTATATCTTTCAAACCATAAAGGTTTGAGAGATGGGACTGGGGTCATTTAGTTTCATTTTCTAATAGCTGCAATATGACATTTTTAATCTATAGACATTACTAACCCTTTAACATCCTGAATACAAGAGATGTCTCTTTGCAATGCCTTCCTAGCACTCAAGGGTTTCAAAGCTCAATTTAAATCTACTGCAATAAATGGAACATCTGTCTGACCCCTATTGGCTGATGGTTTGCTCCAGGATGGCTTCATTTTGCTGTGTATGGGCTATTCAGTTTGATGTGCTAAAAAGAGGAGCACATCTGGGGCAAACCAACTACAGCAAAGGGGGCAAATACAAATTGTTGTTCATTTAAATGGGGCTTTTAACTGCTTAAATGCAAAGCAATATGTTGGAGACCTTTAGAAATCTAGTGGATAAATTGGTGGAAATTTGGGGATTTTTCATTTGTCCCCTTTGGTACGTTGGTTAACGCCAAAACTGTTCCTCATTCCTCAACCCTTTGAGACACAGAGAGGTATCCATCACATTGCAAAACAATGCGTTATCACCCTGGAACTCAGAGGATTAAAAGAGCAGTAAGCATTTTTTTTCTATGAAAACATATGTTATAGGTATTTTCCTCCTGAGTAACACCACTACTGGCAGTTGTTTTATTCACTAGTTCAAACCTGATCCAGGGACCGTACTTTATGAAGGTTCAAATTGGCAGGAAGTGTCTCAGCAGTTTCTATCACATTCTATGGAGAACTATTGTCAGTGACTTGCATCTTAGCCATTCACTCCTCAATTTAAAATTGTAGGAGATATCTAGGTCAAGAATGTAATAGTATAATCCTCAGATATACACCTGCATATTAACGGCATGTAAGAAGATTATAAATCTCTGTTTTTATTGCTACAATGACTCTAGACCTTGTATATATTATTGCAAAAAGTTTGACAGATCCTCACTGTACATGAAACTGCACAGGGGAATATACTGCTGATATGCACTACTGTAATATGGAAAACCGGAGCTGTTCCAGGCCATGACCTTGGAGCCACATGAAGGTACCTAGTGGATATCCAGTCATTTGGTGAGAATATACTTACCTTTCCTATATGAACTGTCTTCTTACATTAACATGCAGGTGTATACCTGAGGATTATACTGTTAACATACTCAACTTACATATCTCCTACAATTTTAAATCGAGGAGCAGATGTCTAAGTTGCATCGATACAGGTCTGGATTTAGTTTGTTTTTTTCTTTTACTCTGGCTCTAAGAGGATTACACAGGGTGACTTACATCTCCCATAGGATATAGTAGAATAACTATTGGAAATCTAGCCACTAGATGGGGTTTAAATATGAAAAAAAAAAACCTCTGGAAAAATGCATCTCCCAACAGTGACAGTGCCATTTTGTATTCAGAAGGAAAAGCCCTATATTTTTTTTTTCCATAAAATGGTTACTGCTTCTTTAAGTGCATCAAACAAACTTCTATCTTAGCTGTACATACCTCCCTAAGAATGAGCAGGCTCGTTTTAACTGAAGAGAGCTGAAGAGATGTAGTTCAGTTTGTCAGGTCAATGCATGGTATTCGTTTATACATATATATATAAATATATAGAACATGAACGTAACGGTAAATTTAAAGGTACAGATTTTTTTTTCTAGTGGTTAAAGACCAGGTAGGTTTTATTTTTCTGTGCTCTGGGATCGAGAGGATTATCAGGGCTTAAAACCATTAAGCACTGGTAGCATCCGCAATTCGTTACATAAGGGCAGCTTTAACTCCTCATGCGCTAGAGTTTTCTCCTACACATTGCAGTGTGTTGGAGACCATACTAGTGCCCAGGGGATTAACCCTTTGTGCGCCAGCAGGATACGCAATGCATTGCACACCTCTCTGGCACACACAGGGTTAAAGGGCCGGTTAGGAAATCAAAAGTGGAGTCATTCTGGAGCAAACCAACAACACAATAGTGGACAAAAAAAATCCCCAAATGCCCATTGGTTGAAATGGGGCTTTTAACCCTTTCAGTGCCAGTAGGGTACAGAATGCATTGCTTTGCATAGCGTTCCGTACCCCTTTGCCACTGAAAGGGTTAACTCCTTAAATGCCATAGAGGTCTCCAACACATTGCTTCACATTCAAGCTGTTAAAGCGTAACTACCACCGCTAAAAAACTTGAGCTCCAATAGTTCCCCATCTGGCGACTAGCTGCTCAGTAGCGCTAATCGCCAGAATTATTACCACGTTAACGAGAATTATCCATTGTTCCCGGGCTGACAGGCAGGAAACAGTGCAGACATCTTTCCATAGTGATGTCTGCACGCCTATGCTGTCAGCCCCTTTTGGAACCGAACAGCTCCTAGTAACGCCTTCTAGAGCTGCTGGGACTGACAGAGCAGGCGTGCAGATGTCACTATGGAAAGATGTCTGCACTCTGTCCTGGCTGTCAGCCCGGGAACAATGGATAATTCTTGTTAAAGTGGTAATAATTCTGGCAACTAGCGCTACTGAGCAGCTAGTCGCCAGATGGGGAATTATTGGAGCTCAAATTTTTTAGCGGTGGTAGTTCCGCTTTAAATCAAAGTGGAACAATTCTGGGGCAAACCAGCTTACCATAGAGTAGGGTGAACAAAAGTCTTCTGGAGACACACATGGAAAAATCCATATCTTAGGGCTGCCTTAAAATGTGTTCCACATGTTGCAGATGGTTTGCCCCTGAACTGCACACTTTTGTATTTATATATGTGACTTACTAGGCGTTATGTACCAATGCACACTGGAACAATTCTGGGTCAAACCAACTGCACCACAAAGGGAAAATACAAATTCCTAAATTTACAACTGATTGAAAAGGGACTTTTAACCCATTGAATGACAGAAGTCTCCAACACATTGCTTCTCAATGTGTTTGAGACCACTCTAGCATTCAAGGGATTAAAAGTCACATTCATTTCCCTAGAATTCTTTTTCTTCCCCATTGTTCCTTTGGTTTTCCCTAGAAATGCTCCAGGGGGGAGATTCAATAAACTGTGATAAAGTGGAGATGGCTTCTCCAGTGACATCACTTCTCCAATTCCTATGTTATTTTATGGAGCATATTCACTAAGATCTCCAAAGTTGAAGAAATCTTAGTGCATAGGCTTTATAACTTCTTTATCACCGCTTAGTGAATCTCTTCCCAGTTTGCTTTGACACATAAGCCCAATAGGGGAAATATGTATGAACATGTCACTAAAAGGTCACAAAAATTGTTATAAAAAGTTATAATAGCAACTGTGAGACATATACAGGCAAGCTGGTAACTAGGAGGAACTTCCAAATAAAACCCCATCTGAGATTATGAAATGTACATGAACTGATGTATCATAGTGTCACACTAAAAGTCCCTATTCAGTAGATTATTGTGAATAGGTCCATCTTGACTGTCTTTAATTTTAGGTGCTAAATCTTCTTTTCTGTATCATCCATTTTGTCTGTATTTCTTGTTATATATTTGACCTACTCCTGGCTTTCTCCAGGGTCACTGTTCCGTTTTTCATGA
Source organism: Rhinophrynus dorsalis (assembly GCA_037306005.1). NCBI lineage: Eukaryota > Metazoa > Chordata > Amphibia > Anura > Rhinophrynidae > Rhinophrynus > Rhinophrynus dorsalis. The sequence goes on along the minus strand of CM074724.1, from coordinate 344,806,489 downwards.
GAACACATTTGATCTGTTTTATGAGTCACTACTTTTACGTTTCTGTCACTATTTTGTTTAATAGCCCAGGCACAAATAAACCACAGTTGCATTTGTACCCCATTTTTGTGTTAGTGACATGTTCATACAAATGCCCCATTGTGTCTGCTTTAGAATCTCATGGGGTTAGAGTCGGGAGCCTTGGTACAGGTTGAAGATGTGAATATCTATAGATTTGCACATTTTGTGAATAAGCTTTATTTAGATATGCATTTAAGCCCTTGGGTATCAGATGCATAGCAACTTATCTAGCACTTAACAGAATAGTCATTGCTTAGTTCTGAAAATGTTATGTGGTCATTATTAACTCTTCCAATGCCAGAGGGGCGTGCAGCACTTTGTTACACAATTCATTGCACACCCTTCTGGCACGCAAAAGTTTAAAGCAGTGGTTCTCAGACTGTGTGTTTCCTGAAGAAGTAAAACAGGCTCAGCAGAATATACTTTTGTAATGGCGGACAGTGGAAGGCGTCCTGGTAAAGGTTAGTGGAAATTGTTGTCAAATAATTTATCCATAAGTCAAAAGCATTCTGATTTTTCATATTGATGATGATAAAGCAGTGATTCTATATGCCAGTCCTCAGTGCATGCAAATAGATCAGCGTATCTCTAATTAAGCACAGGTAGATCAACCATAGAGAGAACCCACCTGGGAACAAGCATGGAACGCCTGAAAGCCTGACCTGTTGGCATGCCCCATGGACTAACATTGAGACACCCTGTAATATACCTTTTTATATTGACACTATGAGAGGTCTCCAAAGCATTGGACAAGAATTTGTTGGAGAATCTGACATGCAAAGGAATAATGGTTTGGATATCAGGGTGACACACAGATTTCATGTGAAACCACTAGGATTCCACCACGGCAAAACATTTGAGAGCCACTGGATTAATGCATTGAAGGGCTGACTATGCTATTCGATAATTCTTTGTTTTGGTTATTAACTTACAAACGCAGCTTTAGGAAAAATGTCTGATTTTACAGTAACCAATGGCACTTCTTCCCAGTCATCTGTGATACTATTAGCAGACTGTACTGATTTGTTTACTAATAGGGAATAAACATCCTTGGAGTGATACAGGTTTTTGGGAGAGATGGTGTTTTGATGCTAATTTGTGAGATTTAGTACAGAAATAGTGGGTGGGCTGCAGTTGCCCATTCCTGCATTAGATAATCTTTGAAGAGATCACATTGCAAATCATGGGGTAATGTTATACATAAAATAAAACACGCTTAAGTGCGTGTGACATTTCAACTAATTCACCACGTTGCCATGGTCAAAATGGCGACATGACATTCTCGCACTGCATGACAGCGCAAGATTATCATATCGCCTACTTAATGGTCGCATACATAGACACAATTATACTGCCCGCCTTAATGGATCGCCTCCGTGTGCTACGGATAATACTTCTCATTAAAGCGGCCAGTTTCAGTTCCGTCTATGCCCGCTTTAATGCCAAGTATTATCTGCAGCATACGGAGGAGCTCCAGCTAAAAATGTCATGGCCTTCATTCATCCTCTGTGTCTGCTGATCTCATATCTTTAAATTGTGCATGCATGCCTCTGCCCTTGGCTGTTTATAAAAAAACACTGCCAGGGTATAAAATGAAAAGCTGGTGCTGGTTATTCGTGCTCAGAAACTCTCATACACCCATATACACATTTTCTCTCTCACACTTGCACATTAACACTGACTCTCTCTCTCTGCTCTGAAAGGGTACCCTTACTACGTTACCGGTAAATGAACTTACCTGAGTCTCAAAGACAGAGTAATATACTCCTCTGAACAGCAAAATAACATTTCTTACTTTTGTTAGAAATGGCCCACCCCTCTGTGTTCCTAGGTTAAGATCAGCTAACAGCTGTATACTCACACACAATTCTATCTGTAAGCAGACTATGTAAATCAGAGCTCTGAGGGAGGGAATTGTCACTGGAAGTCTGATAGAACGTTCACCAAGTAGAACCAAAACAAATTAACACTTTGAGTGCCAAGTTCTCCCTCAGTGTCCTGTGCTGTGCTCTGCCTTTCTCTCTCTCTATCTCCCTCCCTCCGTTACTTCGCAGTGTGCGTACTGCAGTGTGAAGACCGGCAGTCAGTAACTGACTGGAATGCGACCTTCAATTACTCGACATGAGAATCTTGCACTGTCATGCAGTGCGAGATTCTCATGTTGACATTTTCATGCTGACAACATAGTGCGACCTTTAAAAGTAAACCAAATAAAACAAACCTGTAGGAACGTATTCAGAGGGCTAGAGAGGTGCAAGTCTTGGGAAAACCAAATGGGGCTTATAACAATTCTCTAAATTCCTATTGATTTTATTGGGGCATATATCCTATTGATTGCTATGGAAGTCTCCAGTGTATTGCTTTACAATGCACTGGAGACCTCTCTAGAATTGAAGGGGTTTAAAGCCCCATTTGCATATATGGAAATACTGAAGATTGTGCATAGGGTGCAGTGTCTTATGCCTCAATTTTACCTATTTAGCTTCCTGAATACAACCATTAGGGCAAACCCACTGCATAGAGGGCGAATGTCTCCAAAATTTGCATTGATTTAAATGGGGATTTTAACCCATTGAATGCTAGATATTGCATTGCAAAGTATTGTATTGGAGACATCTCTAGCACAGGGCTTAACAGATTTTGACTGTAGGAGACAGACAGAGGAGAAGCTTCCCTCATGAGCCTACTGTAACAAGGCTGGGGAACTACACAGTGTGTCTGTCTACCAGTAGGCAGGGGGACCAGGGCGGAGAGGTCACATAGCAAGATGGGGGGGTGTATGTGGAGATCACAACAAAGTGGGGTGTAAGGAGAAGGGGGGGAGTTGGGTTATAATCCTCCGCTCGCCACGCCTCGGACTGAACATTTGAAAGTTAAGTTGTATAGCAGTTAATAGCAAGGTGGAAGGACCTTGAGAAACGCCAACACCAGATCACTTCACTACACCATGACCGACAAAGCAGAAACAAATTGAGTTAAAGATAAGCCCCTAATTTCCCTGATTGCCATCCAACTTGTATGTTTAAAAATAAGCAAAAAGCCTGTTGTTCTTGGGAGAGGGTGGCCACATATGTCTCCAATAATGTAGCAATTTTTTGTCAAGTTTCCTATTTTGCAATGCAGTGGTCCATTGAAGATTTGCCTGATATGTCATATTTTCATTTACAAGTTTAAGAGTAGAGGGAATGTGTTAAAGGGATAGTAATACTTCATTTTAACTTTATTTTATTTTGTAGGCATTAAAAAAACATGAAGAATGATATAAGTCTTATCTCTGAAACATTTATGGTTTAAGAGATATTCACAAACAAAGTATCCCCCCCTGTTCAACCAGATCAGAAGGGAGATGCCCAGGTAGACTGCAGAGAGGGACAATCTTCAATTAAGATAATGGAAAAAGCTGAAAAACTTGTCAAGGAGGGAAGGGCTTTCATTGTTTTCATACAAAGAAAATTGTCCCCTTCTGTTATCTGTACTGTCATACAACCAGACTCACATCTGAGAAGAGATGGCTTACACTAGGTAAAAGGGGCGGGGAGGGGAACTTTGCTTGTGAATATCTCATAAACCATAAAGGTTTGAGAGATAAGACTTATATCATTCTTCATGTTTTTTTAATGCCTACAAAATAAAATAAAGTTAAAACGAAGTGTTACTATCCCTTTAAGCCAAAAAGTTAAAATGCATTTGAGGGAAAGCATGATTAAGTCCAATAACTGGATTTGTGACTTGGTGTGTGTTGTATTAAAAAACATACAAACCCAGAATAAAAGAGATGGCAGGCTTCTGTAGGGTAATGTGTAAATAATCTCTCTAATGAAAGTTAGCACCTTGTTCCAGAAATGTAGGCTGTGGGGAGAAGTCTAAAACATGTGAGGAAGATTAGCCTTAGGTGTGCCACATTCATAACGGAGATCATTTTGTCTTCGGCCTACCAGCTTTGCTCTATCTGGTGGTAAGTAACAATGGTGTAATAGGTGATATGAGAGCTCCTGAAAATATAACTCTTGTGAACTACTTCTCCTTCTGGATAAAGCCAGGAGTGGGTCAGAGGGGATACCTGTAAAGTAAATATATTTTTTAGGATAAAAAAAAATCTGCCTATATTCTGTATTAGCTGTTTTTCAGCAAAAGAGTTTTTGAGAAATTGACCTTTCTATTTTGGCTAATAAGTTCCATTTAAAGGGATAGTAATGTTTCATAATAAAAGCAGCTCTAATTAATCATCATAGTATTTGGGCCTTGGAGAGTGTTGTTTCAATTCTGTCAGAGTTGTATGTCAAGAGTAATTGAATGATAAAGTATCCCCCTCCCGCCCCTTTTACTGATGTAACACTGCTCAGCTCAGAGCAGCAGGGTGTGTCCAGGTGGATCACAGAGAGGGACAATCATCAATTAAGATGGAAGAGGGAAAAAGCTGAAAAACCTGTCGGGGGGGGCAGGGTTTTCATTGTTCTCACAGTAGGAAGATTGTTCCTTGCTGTGACCTGTCTGGTCTATAAACCAGGTCCCACATCTGAGGAGAGGGGGCTTTACACTAGGTAAAAGGGACAGGAGGGGGAAACTTTATCATTCAATTACTCTTGAACTACAGCTGTGACAGTATTGTAATAACACTCTGTATGGCTCAAATACTATGAAGATTAATTGGAGCTGCTGTTTTTGTGAAACATTCCTATCCATTTAAGGCCAAACGTACTGCTTGCTGTGCTATCAGAAATGTCTCAGTGTGTACGCTCTGCCTAGATTCACTCATATTCAGTGTATGGTAATTCTGATCCAGCACATAAAGCTAATTAGCATTAAGCTCCACACTGAGCCACCATCCAATAAAGACACCGTTCTTAACCTGCTTGTATTAACATGAAGACAGTTTTTACTTCTCTTTATATTAACTAAACATGAATAGTCCCCACTAATATCAAAGAAGACTTTTCAATTGTTCTCTATGGTGCATTTTCTTGTGCATATGGTCCACTGCTAATGCATGAAGCACAAGGATATCGTTTTATGGTTAACCATTCAGGAGCTTCATATTTTAGCTCACTAGGACCATTACACATTGAAGATTTCAATATACATATCCATGTGACAGAACAGTACCGAGGCTTCAGGCAAATCCCCTCTGCAGAGAGTACTAGCAAACCCTAGACCTATGTTTCTGTCTTCTTTGGTGAGCTGCAGCTGATTTCTTTAGGCACCGATAGCAAAGAATTCTCACCTGTGGTACCCTACACCATTAGGGAGAGACTGGGGTAAGCAAAAAAAAAAAAAGCTTTGGAGGCTGGCAAAAAATTAGGAGATGGACATTTTAGGATCCAACGAGTGGGTGCATATAGACAAGTTTACAACAGTGAATGTTTAGCAGCCTTGGCTCCCAGGCTTCTGGCTTCTCTTCTCCTCTGCTGTAAGAATTTCATACTCAAGCCCCAAAAGGTATGAAGCACTCACTGTGAATTAACAAAGCACAAGTAGCTTGTTCTTTTGTTGATCACAGCTCGGGATCTTCTCAACACGTTTATCCTTTCTAATGACAAAAGAACTTCCTAAGTGTCTGTGTTTTTGTATTATACAGTCTTGTCTGAGTGTAAAATGTTTGCTGTCTAGCACAAATGCAGTGACAAACACAATGAAACATGTACCCACACAAAATAATGTGCATTTTGTATATAAAATCAAGAGTATGTATACTGAGATAGTGATAGTTACACCCTTGCACATTATAAGAGGAGGAAGACAAATATCAAAGCCACCTCTCTAACTCCAAGTTTACAGGATCAAGAGAAGCTCATGATAGAACAAAAGTGAAGAATCTCTTATACTTGTACAATTTATGCTGTGCCTGATTGTCACTAGTTAATTAAATATATTAAGGGATTTAAGTTCAAGTTCAGGGATCAATGTTGCACAATAAATTAATGCTAGAATCAAAGCACATGCTTTAAAATTGGAAGTGGAAAAATAAGAGGAAATGTAAGGAAAAGAAAACAACTTTATGGAACAGCCTTCCAGCCGAAGTGGTTGAGGATTAAAACAGTAACTGAAAGTAAGAACTAATAGAATGAACTTATGGCTATTCTAAGGGCTCTTTCCCTGCATTGAATCTGCCTTGTGTGGTAACAAGGCGGACTATAGTGCCTTTCACACAGGCTACAAGAGAGAAAAAGAGAAGAAACACAGGGGGGCGCCCCTAGTGTAGATTATCTGTAGACACTCTGTGACCCTTGATATCGGTACTTACAGGCATTATACAGTACTGTGCAAAAGTTTTATGCAGGTGTGAAAAAATGCTGTAAAGTAAGAATGCTTTCAAAAATAGACATGTTAATATTTTATTTTTATCAATTAACAATGATAGCGAGGGAACAGAATAAAAATCTAAATCCAATCAATATTTGATGTGACCACCCTTTGCCTTCAAAATAGCATCTTCTAGGTACACTTGCACAATCAGGGATTTTGTAGGCATATAGTCAGGTGTATGATAAAACAATTATACCAAACAGGTTCTAATGATCAGCAATTTAATATGTGGGTTGAAACACAATCATTAACTGAAACAGCTGTGTAAGAGGAATAAAACTGGGTGAGGAACAGCCAAACTCTGCTAACAAGGTGAGGTTGCTGAAGACAATTTAAAGCCAAGAGTCATACACCATGGCAAGACTGAGCACAGCAACAGGACACAAGGGAGTTATACTCCATTAGAAAGGTTTCTCACAGCAGAAATTTCAATGCAGACAGGGGTTTCCAGATGTGCTATCCAAACTCTTTGGAAGAAACGCAAAGAAATTAGCAACGATGAGGAATGTAGACGCAGTGGTCAGCCAAGGAAACTTATTGCAGCACATGGAGCACACATCATGCTTACTTCCCTCCACAATCAGATGATGTCCAGCAGTGCCATCAGTTCAGAATTGGCAGAAAACAGTGATACACCCATCTACTGTCCGGAGGAGTCTGAGCAGAAGAGGTCTTCATGGAAGACTTGTGGCGAAAAAGCCATAACTCCAATGTGGAAACAAGGCCAAGGGACTCAATTATGCACAAAAACACAGGAACTGGTGTGCAGAAAGATGGAAGCAGGTGCTCTGGACTGATGAGTCAAACTTGTAATATTTGGCTGTAGCAGAAGGCAGTTTTTTCTCTGAAGTGCTGGAAAGTGGTACAAGAATGAGTGTCTACAGGCAACAGTGAAGCACGGTGGAGGTTCATTACAAGTTTGAGGCTGCATTTCTGCAAATGGAGTTGGGGATTTGGTCAGAACTAATGGTCTCAATCCTGAGAAGCACAGGTAGATATTTATCCATCATGCAATACCATCAGGGAGGCATCTGATTGGCCTCAAATTTATTCTGAAGCATGACAATGACCCCAAACATACAGCCAAAGTCATTAAGAACTATCTTCAGTGTAACGGACAAGGCGTCCCGGAAGTGACTGCATGGCCCCCACAGAACCCTAATCTCAACATCATTGAGTCTGTCTGGGATTACATGAAGAGAGAGAAGCAACTGAGGCTGCCTAAATCAACAGAAGAACTGTGGTTAGTTCTCCAAGGTGTTTGGAACAATCTACCTGCCGAGTTCCTTAACAAACTGTGTGCAAGTGTACCTAGAAGAATTTATGCTGTTTTGAAGGCAAAGGGTGGACACACCAAATACTGATTTGATTTGGATTATTCTTCTGTTCACTATCATTTTGTTAATTGATAAAAATAAGCCATTAACATGTCTATTTTTGAAAGCATTCTTACTTTACAGCATCTCTTCACACCTGCCTAAGTCATTTTGCACATTACTGTCCATAATCCTCAGGACAACATCTTTGACAAGCAAGTCAAACTCACATGTGCAGATGGAGATCTTGCCTTGTCTGCTCTGCTCAGGGCTCTTTGCAAATTGGTCTGTGTCCTGTGTGTGCATTGAATCTATGGTGGTGTCCTGTTAGAATGTCCTGACAGGGCACAAAAACCATTTCCATTGAGGAGGAGGAGGTACAGCAGTGGAGGAAGCAGGCAGCAACTGCAAGTATACCGCCAACTGCACTAATCTTCTGGCTGCCTCTGGAGGGGCATCCTGGTTATGGAAGTGGGTAGAGGGAGGCAAAGGGGGGCACCCAGATAATGTAATGAAGGAGGAGATCAAGGGGCCACTTTGGACAATTTCTTGGAGTAAAATACCTGCCAGAGCGATCAGCACCATGGCCCAGAGCAGACTATTGGAACTAGACACCAGCAGTATGGTGAGCCAATTTAAATTTGAATTTTCTTTGTTTTGTTTTTCATACTGAAAATTTCAGACCTGATTTGTGCTAAATTAGAAGTTTGCTTGGGCTTGAAATGCAATTTATAATCCAAAACTTAAGCCAAATGTATCATTGTATTCAAAAGCCTATGAACATTTTAAAATTGGCATTTAGCATAAAAGTGTTGATTGGGTCTTAAAGGCACAGTTAACACTTCCTAATATTATCAATCCCACATATCTTACTGGAACATCCTAATGGCCACTATGACTTTTGCCCTTGCTTCTTACTTCAAGACAATCTGCCATCAGTCCTGGATAGCATATTCAGTGAGGCATGACCGCTGCTAGCAGTCTACTGAACCTCAGGCTCTAACCACTAGATTTGTTTCTCCCACAAATTGAAGCAGACAGAGCGCATGATCCGACAGAAGATTACCATGTGCAGTGGGGTGAGTTTGTGGTTCTGCTGCATCCAAAACTGTTTGAACATATCATTTCTTGAACTAAGTAACATTTTTTGTGATCAGTAGGTTTTTGTGGCCATAGTTAATCCATCGGATGCCAGAGACATGTCCAGCAATGCTTTGTAGATTTCTCTAACATCCCAGCGGTAAAAGGAACAATAACAGCCCCTAATATTGACCTCATGGATGTTAGAGATGTCTCCAAATGATTACTTTATGGCCATACTGCCCCATGGTATTTAGGATCACATTGTCTATGTTCTCCAGTGATAGGCTGCTCCCGGACCTCCATGTGGTGCTGTTCCTGTTGGTGAGACAGAGTGGAATTATCTGCCTAATTCTAACAATTTGTGGGGTCTGAATATATGATTCACAGACCACAGGGATGAACAAACTGTGACTTAACACTTTGACACCACTGTAACACTCTAAAGGGTCTTAAGATGAGACATTTTTATAGTTCTCAGGTATGTGTAAAATAAATTCTGCAGGTGTTCAAAGGAAATCCTGTGATGAAATAAGGACCTTTATGCTGATTCCAGGTTAGTACCTGGAAGACAGATGGTAAAAGGGTTAATATTACTACAAGAAGGTGTAATTGGACCCACTGGTGCTGAGCTGAGTCTACTGGGAACAAGGTTCAGGAGCAAAAAGGTGTGGCCCAGAGAGAAAAGGATGGTGGCACAGCGGGCGTTGGGCTGTCATCTAATTCCTTTAATACAGCTGCTTATGAAAGATTCATATTGCTGGGCTGTATAGGAGCCACTGCAGGCACACAGCAAGAATGTACACCCTTAGGCTTTCCTGGTGCTGCTGGGCTATAATCCACATAATTTCAGTGTGGCCACTAGCAACTACATTTCTCATAATTTTCAGCCTGCTCAGGGCTGGATGAGGATGATGGAAGACATAGCATTAACAGCTAGTGAGTCAGTATGTGTCCACCCCTACTGTAGGGCTGCAATTGTTCCTATGTAGCCCCACAGTCTGTATATATTCATAAATATTTAGTAAAAGGATGGTGTGTTAACCTTAAGTGGGGTTTGTTGAATTTATTTGTTTGTACTTTACCATTAAAGGAACACTAACTGTATATAATGGTAAACTTTTATCCTAATCTGGGCCGACTAATAGCCACAATAAATCAATTTTCTATAGATTGTTTCCATAAAATTAAGCTTTATTTCTCTTATGTCCTATGTGGAAATATGAATCATCGAGTAAAGTTCTCTGAGGCGAACTCTTCCTCCCCGGTCCACTTTACCCTGGCAGAGTATACTCAGTTTAATAAGTGACCTTGTTATAGGAGGATCAGCAAGGGCAAAACTCTGTTAGCTTCCTTTTTTATTTTCTGCTGTTAGATTATGGGGCTGTATAATCCCCCATTAGACAGGCTCCTATTCCTGTCCGCCTTTGGAAGGATTGACCAGTGCACAGGCTTTCAGGACCTGAGCCTTTGGAAGATGTCTTTGTTTACCAGCCTTTATTTCCTAATGCTCTCTGAAACTTATTTGCTTACTGGCATAGGAGCCGGAAGAATGAAGCAGACTGGATAAACCCTTTCCACAGGTGACAGTTCCGTGAGTATGTATGTCCCTGTTTCTTTCTGGCAGCCAGTTGCTTTTGTGGTTTAGGTGCCTGACTTGCACTTTCCTATATGGCTTCTGTTATCAACACATCCATGTTAGCTTATGTTTCTATGTCCTTTAATTGGCTGAAGTGGTGGGGTAACCCTGCACTGCCTGCCTGTGGCCATTCTTTGTATTTGTGCTGGACTTTTCCTTTCATTTGGGATCAGTCCTTTCATGTTAGTGGTGGTTCTTGCTAACTTGTGTTTGTTTTTCTACACCTTTGATTTTTTTTTGGTCATGGTGCCTTTAAGAACATGCATATGCCTTGACCATCTTGTATAGAATATGTGGTGGCCATTTTGGATAGCAAATGCAATGTTTCTCAGGGACTTTTCTTACCTCTGTGTATGTTTTGGAGGACGTTAGTGGGTTGGTAGTGCTTCTGTCTTTGCACACTGATTACTGTACCCCCTTCCTGATATCAGGGGTTTACCCACAGTACCATTTCTAAACCTGGGAAAATACATTTTCCAGGAGCTTGTTCTTCCTTGGCTTTTTGGCAAAGGAAGAGGTGGTCCAGAGTTGGCCCTCTTCCTTTTTGGATACGGCACATTACACAGAGGCGTGTTTATCTCTCCTGCTTGCCACATTAACCCCTTGCAGTCAAATAAGTACTTTTAAAAATTACAAGTACTTTTATTCTACCTATTATTTCAGGAATCCTATGGGACACATGGGCAAGTCTAAGGCTTACAAGAATTCAGGGGTCCCCTTTAACCCCTTTAATCTGTTGCTACTCATGCCAAGACTGGGCTTCCTAGTGACATTTCTGGCACTCTATGTCCCTCTTGCTCTGTGGTCCCTACACAAACTCCGGGGCCCTCATCTGCTGAAAAGGAGCATTAATTGGATCTTATTTCTTCAGTTCCATGCGCTCATCTATTCAAGAGGTCCTGGACTCTTGGTCCATGAGACATCCCATGCCACCCAAAAAGGCTCTTGAACCATGTTACAGGGGAGATGCCCCCCTCCATTACTGGGGACTCCTCTGTGAAGAAAGGAAAACTGATTTGAACGACTTCTCTGTTAGAGAATAGTTATTATGAGGAAGACCCTGGTACTTTTGCTGACAGTCTTATCTGGGCTGTACTAGAGCTCTGAGGCATCTAATTTTAGTTCCTCTTCCCCTGATATTTTTAAGTGACAAAAGGAGGTTGCCATTTTTTCTCCTCACCATTCCTTGGATCAGGTAGCCATGGAGGACCCCTGACAAGAGGCTATTCCTTAATATAGGTATCTCTCTTTTTTTCCCCATTTCTGCTGAGGCGCAGTGGGTTACCCCCCCCCCCCCCCAATACGGTAGATCCCCTAATACCTCGCCTTGCCAAGAATACAGCTTTCCTACTGGGAGATGCTGCGGCTCTGAAAGATCAGATGGATAGTTTGAACTGTCCGGCTTCTGGTGCTAATCTAATCCCTACCTTTGCCATTGTTTGAGTTACTAGGGGTATGGCTGTTTGGGGGGTACACAGCATTTGGATGCTGTCCAAGCAGACACTGCCAAAGAGTATCTGAAAGAGGGCACCTAATAGTGCCTGTTATCTCAATGGCATATGTAATTTAAAGATAGAAAATATATTCACAAAGCAGGTGGTTGCAGAGGAGCTTATACCCCAAAACAATACAAGCCTGCAGAGATACTTCCCTGTCTCTGCTCGGGTGTCCTTAAATTAGGAAGCAGGAAATCCCACGACTGCTGCTCTTGAGTCTCCAAAATTGTTTATTTAAAAAACACTTGATATATCAAACAATACAAAATAAATATAAAAAAAAAAAAAAAACACCTTTTTTAAAAACAAAGGCTAGCTATATCAAATTGAAATAAGTTGAACTGACATTTCGTAGTCTAGCTTGATTACTTTGCTCAAAGATAGCATTAGCCAAAAACATAAGACAAAGCAGCAGTGTCAAAACAACATTTACATTTCCCTCCCACATGATTGGTCCAATGAACAATAAAACAAAAGTGGTCCAGATAACTCATCAATATCATCCTTATGTTAATTTATTCATACAAATTCAAAATATTGTAAACACCAACTGTCATGCAAAGGCATGAGTTGGCCTTTGCAGGGCCTCTGGTTTGTATAATTTGATTGTTTATTTTGTATTTGTATGTTATTCAAAGTGCACCAATCCCAGGACATGAAATAGGGAGAACATATTTATATATATATATATATATATATATACTATAAAAAGGTTCAATACAAATATATATTCAGAATGCCCAGGTTTTACCCTTTTGGTGGGTACCAAACATGCTGGGGGGGGGGGGGTTCCTGCTATGAGTTACAAGACTAGCCACTTTGCAACCAGTTAGACCCAGCATGTTTGGTGTCCAGATATTCACACAGATATGAGGAATATGATTATTATAACATTATAGAGGTGTGCTGTGTGTTGCATGTTTTGGGAAGCCTTATGACTTTTCAGGTAGAATTCTCCAGTAACATCTGACAGGTCTGATTGAGTGGGCTGTAAACGGTCAAGCCAAACCCCTGACCCTTCCCAGTAACCACCCCAGGGGGGGTTTGGCCTCTTAGAAGCAACTGTGGAATGTATTTACTATGGATTTTCAATAAAAACAGGGAATTTCTTTGCAATAACTGAAAGGAGAGCTTTTACCATCTGAAGTTCCCACAAGGACTCCTAATATATCGGTAATTGTATATAGGGATTGCTTGTGTTTCTCCCATTTTATTTTATGGGCTGTATTTCTTATGTGTAATCTTTATTTGTGTATGTCCTTTTTTCCTGTATTTCTGTACCCAACACTGTGAAGCCTTTTTTCAAATTAAATGTTCAATTAATTAGCTCTTGTCTCTGTTCTCTAATATGAACTCAGTACTCTGAAGGAAGCTCAGTTAGAACACACTACTAAAGTGTTAAGGCTATATGTTTGATTTTTAAGGTGATTGTTCTTATACTGTAATTCTGTTGTGTTTGGGGTAACCTAAGATACCCTGATAAAGTCTTGGTGGCAGCAAATTGTAGTACTGGGGTAATAGTGCAGGAGGGATTTCAGGGGTTAATAACTATAATAACTAGCAGTCTACTAATTCTCTGTTAAGTTGCTCCTCCACAGAGTTCAGATTCATGCAGCTTACATTTGGTGCTCCCGGTTACATTTTGATCTCATTATGACTACCAATCCAGCAGAGGTCTCATTGGGTCATATTCCAACAATGGGCTAGACTTGAGATGGTCCCTTGAGTTATGCTTGTATTTGATCCAACCTGGACACTTTGCCTGTTTGTGCCCAAACAAGCTGGGAAACGCCAGGACTTAGGGTCTAGTGAGTGACCCACCCTAACTCTATCCTCTGTTCCCTCCAAAGAAGACAACAAGCTAGTCCTCTCCACTAATTTGGCCTGTGATCAGAGAGTCATTCCTGTTTCTGTCTTCATTGTCTCTGGGGTTGCAGGTCTTACTGTATACCATCATTGCTGCTCACCATGGGATTCCCTTTAGGAAAAGAGACATGCATATTTGCAGTCGCAATTGATTGGTCAGCTTTAAGGGGTGGCTTTATTACCCACTCTACCATTCCACTTTCCATACTTGTGGGTTCTTCACATACTGAGTCCTTGACATTTGATCTTATAGCCTGCCCTGCTAACCCACTGATCTTAGGTTATCCATGGCTCAGAAGAAACAGTCCTGCTATAGAGTGGTCCACAGGGTCTTTTTCCTCAGAATTCCACTGTTACCTCTGAGGTTTCATTGTCAGCAGTGGAGGTCATTGGGTCCAACTCCCCTTCAGTCCCTGAACCCTACAAGGCCTTCACTGATGTCTTCAGCAAGGCAATGCCATGACGTTGCCACCCCACTGGCAATAAGATTTTCCCATAGACCTCTTGCCAGGAACGTGAACTCCTCTGGGTAGGGTCTACCCATTTTTGATTCCTGTGACTAAGGCCTTAGAGGAAAATATCCAGGATTACTTGGCAAGAGGGTTTCTATGACCATCCACTTCTCCTGCTGGCGCAGGGATCTTTTTTGTAAAGAAGAACAGGCATCTTCATTCTTGTGTGGACTACAGAGGTCTAAACAACATACCCAAGAGGAACTGCTAACCGTTGCCCCTGATTCCAGAGCTGTTGGATAGGCTATGGGGAGCTCACTTCTTCATGAAACTCAACCTCCTTGGTGCCTATAACCTGGTCAGAATGAGAGAGGGGGACAAGTGGAAGACTGCTTTTAATTCCAGGTCTGGGCAGAATATCCGGTCATGCCCTTCGGCCTTTGTAATGCCCCCACAGTGTTCTAGCATTTGGTTACTGATTTCTTCAGAGATCTGCTGTTCTTATTTGTAGTGGTCTATCTGGATGACCTCTTGGTCTTCTCCCTGGCCCTTGAAGGGCATCAAAGTCATGTTAGATGTGGCTAGAAGTGTGAGACATGGTTAGAAGTGTGAGTTTGGAAAAAAAAAAAAAAAAAAAACAGTCCTTTCCAGAGGCATAACTAGAGGCCCCTGGTGCAAAAATTGCCATGCCCCACCCCCTGACCACATTGACCATCTTCACAATGCTCCCAATCTCCACATTGCCCCCCCCCCATCTCCACATTGCCCCCCCCCCCATTGTCCGTTTCCTACCTCCCTGGTGGTCCAGCGGCATGGCAGGAGAGGTCTGTGCCTCCTTCTGCACTGACCTCTATATTGCTGGAGCTCCCTTGTGGTCCTCTCTTCAGTAATGTAGAACAGACGAAGAGGCTGAACCAGAACCTCAAGCATTACCTCTGGTGTTTGCTGTTTTCACCAAGACGACGACTGAATCCGGCTTCTACCATTGGCAGAATTTTTTATAACTCACTTCTGCAGCCCTCTCATGTGCATTCCGTTTTTTGCAACTGGGTTATAATCCCCCATCCTTGACTCTCTGCCCCTATGGGTCTGAGATGCTCATTGACTGACCACTGACAAGCTATGACAGCTATGAAGAGAGGCTAACATCTATTGTTCGTCATAATGAAGGGACACAGAAGAAAGACCATTTTTAAATAATATTAATAGGTTACCTTTAGCTTCACATGTAAGGTAAAACCTTGATTAACCCTTGGATGTTGCTATTGAGAAAGCCAGTTGACTGCCTAGATTGTTATCGAATGTGACTACTAAAGTACATCAGCGACTCAACACAATTTGCAATCACATTTCAGTGTTTAAACCCTCCCCAAAATGGAATGTTGTAGTGGCCTGCATAAACAAACACTTAAAGGATGGAGCGGCAGACAGAATTTTTTTACAACGCTAGAAGCTTTTCCCAGGCATGGCACCCAAAGCCCTGCCTTGCAGCAGAACTGAAGTCTCTTTCCACACCCCATTTTCTTGAGCTTGCTGCTTTCTTCCTTCCCATTTTTTTCTTCTAGTTTTGAGGACAGTTTGGTTGTTGTAATGTGAACTGTAATGCTGTACCTGTTATATGATTTTCACCCTCTACCTACCATGTGCTCTTGCCTTTTATGGTGTTTAATAAAGTTCTATATTATATAAAGGCTACGCCTTGACCCACTAAAAGGTCTCTGTGTACATTAACTTCTGTATATGTGTGTATGTGTGTGTGACCACTACATTAGTTGGCATAGCCACAAATCCCTCAGTTCAACATGGTAAATCACTTAGGTTTCTACCAAACTGAGAACTTAAATACTACAACAGTGTCTAGTCATGTAAGGCCTGCATTACAGAGTTGACTTTAACTGCCCACATGTTTGCCACCAGTCCACTGAGGTTCCATACCACCCACTAGGGAATTTTCATTGCAATGTGGCTGCATGATCACTTTTTGCTGTCTGCATTTCATCCAGTGGGTTGCAGAGCAAACATACTGTGCTGAATCTTCCCTGCACAAGGTTGTTGCTGATGACACTTGTTAGTTTGAAACTATTCTTTGCAACTTGGACTCCATGGCATAGAAACTTGGGTAACCTCACCATAAAGGGGAATATTTGGGGAAGCCTACCTGTGTTCCTGGAATGGTAAATGTAACCAATCTCAGCTAGTAAACTTGTTTCCAAGAATAGTGTATTTTTAGACCGGGGAAGCTTTGAGGTGTGATAAAAAGCAGATCATTTGGAGATAAAATGTACAGCCTCTGCTGTTGGAGTTCACAGTTCCAACATCACCTATCACAGGTTGGTGATGTTGGGATCTCATTGTAGCTCTCTATGATACCAGAGGACAGCTAAAGAGCAGAGCTACCAGCTGCCCTCCCTTAACCCTTTGGTGTCAGAGATGTACATTGCATGACTTGGAGGCACTGAAAGGGTTAAAAGCTGCACAGGATCTTCCTATCTTGATCTTGCAGGGCCGGACAGGGTCTGTGAGGGGTTGACACTTTGTAGCAAATGTCTGAAAGGCCATAGCTGTGGTCTATATGGCAGAAATCTCTTAGATTTTTCTCCCCTCCTGCTTATAGTCTAGATGCGGAGAACACATTTGATTCCAATACCTTTTCCAGTTGCAGGAGCATCACCATTTTATATAATACCATTGATCCATTTATAATGCATCTCAGGCCATGATCTCTACCAACGGTGTTGATTCCAGGCTTTTCTGCCTCCAGCGGGGAACCAGGCAGGGGTGCCCGCTGTATTTTAATATGGCAATAGACACTTTACTACGGAAATTTGCACAGTTGGGCTTAGAAATATCAACACCCACAAGGGATGGAGGATTGGAACAAGCAGCATATGTCAATGACATGCTTCTCTACCTGACAGACCCGGAGCATCAGCTTCCCGAGTGTCACAACCTTAGACCATTTCTCAACTCCAGAAGCTTGGGCTCAAAGCTAGAGGGCAAGGACAGGAAACAATGAGTTGAAGGTTGTCTCTCCTAGGCTGGGAAGCTGAGGTATAAGCCCTCCTAGAAGGGATTTGGCCTGGACAGGGAGGAAGATCCAGGAGCAGGGGTGACCAGTTTGCAGCACAGTCCTAACTTCTCACAAAGACTGGAAATCCTAGGAAGTTCACGGGCAACCATCCAAGTCAAACTGGTAGAGAAGGATAAAAGGGAGTCCAAAGAAACAGTACCCCGACAGGAGTCAGCAGGAGAACTCCCAGTCCTCTGGAAAGAAGAACTCGATACTCTGGGCTTTCAGTTCATAGAAAAAGTAGAGGATAAAAGGGTTTAAGTCAGACTCTGCATCCCCGACTTAAAACAGGATCATCAGACAAAGTTTATGTGCTGCGATGCACTGGAGACCGTGGTAGTAATCCTGAAAGAGACAATTTGAAGTGGACACCCATGAAGTCGGAAGATCTCTGAGGAAAACTGAAGCTAAGTCTATAGCTGATGGTAATTTCTATAATGGGGTGAAGTGTGCCTGTTTTGACAGTCTGTCCACCACTACAAAAATAACTGCAGTTTTGAGAGCAAGGTAGTACTACGATAAAGTTCATAGCTATATGGGTTCACAGAAGTGATGGAATTAGTAACGGCAGACGTTCAGCTGGAGGTTGGTGAGTAGATTTAGATAAGGCACAAGAGAGGCAGGCTGAGATCAGGTCTTGAATGTCCTGATGAACTGTAGGCCACCAGAACTGGATTCTTCAAATTTCCTGGACAAGGCATTAGCTTTACAATTCTTAGATCTAGGGAAATAAGAGATGATGAAATTATATAATGTAAAAAACAGGGCCCATCATTCTTGTCTTGGATTAAGTATTTTAGCAGATTCTATAAACTGCAGGTTCACGTGATCAGTAAGGGTTAGAACAGGGGTAACTGATCCTTCTAAAAGATGTCCCCACTCTTCTAGTGACATTTTGATGGCTAGTATTTCCCTATTACCAACATTGTAATTGGATTTTCCTAGGGGGAACAGTTTAGAAAAGAAGGAGCATGGGTGTAATGTGTTGGAAACAGGATCTCTTTGGGGAAGTACGGCCCCAGCCCCTAATTCTGTCACATCAACAAGCTGAAGGGCAGGGATGGGTTGGAAAAACGCAGAACTGGGCTGTAGTAAATGGCTTCTTCAAGGTATCAAATGCAAACAGGGCTTCCAAAGGCCAGGGTTGAGGGACAGCTCCTGCCTTTGTGAGAGCTGGAATAACTAATGATTTTGGGGAAATCACAAATGAATTTCCAGTAGTAATTTGAAAACATGATAAACCTTTGAATGGACTTGACATCTGATGGCAGAGGCTATTGAGTGACAGCCCTCACCTTTTCAGGATCCATCTCCAGTCCCATATTGGTTATAATATAACCTAGAAAGGAGAGCTTGGACTATTCAAATTCTATTTTTTGGGGGGTTTAATGAAGAGCTTATGCTCTCATCTTTGTAAAACAGTTCTGGCATGAGTACCATGAGAGGAGAGATCTGAGGAGTAGACCAAGATATCATGATATATAATGACAAACTTGGAGAGTAAATCTCGGAGAATATCATTCATGAAGTTATGGAAAATGGCTAGTCCGAAGAGCATAACCAAATATTCATAATGTCCGTAGCGTGAGTTAAAGACCATTTTACATTCGTCTCCTTCTTTGATCTGGATTAAATTATAGGCTCCTCTCAAGTCGAATTTAGAAAAAAAAAATGTAGCTCCTCTCAATAGCTTGAATAATTCTGTAATCAAGGAAATGGGGTAATGGTTTTTGAACGTAATTTTGTTGAGTCCTCTGTAATAAATACAAACTCTTAAAGAGCCATCTTTCTTTTTAACAAAGAAGAATCCGGATCCAGCCAGCAAGGATGAAGGTCTAATGAATCATTTGCATACATTCTCTTGGATATACTCTGACAGGGTCACATTCTCTGCTGGAGAGAGGGGATAGGAATAAGTACTGGGGGGGGGATAGAGACTGGTAGAACAATTTGACAGTTCCAGTGGTGATGAGGGGGGTGGGTTTCAGATTTGGCTTTGGAAAACAAAGTCACGGTATGAAGGGGAAATATCCATAGTTCTTATTTTGGCAGGGTTCATTGCTTCTGTACCCCCAAAAGTTCTGCTGATAGGACGTTTGAGACAGTTCAGAAAACATAATTGACTCAAATTGGTAATCTGACCGGACAATGAAGTTGGAGCCAAGGGTGACCAAGGATAACAGGATTTCTAGGAGACTGGATAACATCAAAGGATAAAGTCTAAACATGTAGCAGCCCAGTGGTCTGGGCTTTGAGTTCATAGAAAAGGTAGAGGGTAATTAGGCTGAGTCGGACTTGGTAACCCAGACTTAGAACAGGATCAGCAGACAAGGTTCATGTGTTGTGATGTGCTGGAGACCCTGGTAATAATCCTTAAGGTATGCTTTGCAGGTAGAGTCGAGTAGAGCAGGTGGTAGCATTGAACTCAAACAAGCCGGTTGTACCCAGGGTCAGCAGGCAATGTCGAGGTGTTGCTATGGAGACCACGATTGAATGTGCAGGCAGAGTTGAATCAAGCAGGCGGGTAGAGTCGTACTCTAACTCTCTGGTTGATCAAGGAGACAACAGATATTGTTGATGAGTTGCGATGCGCTGGAGACCACAGCCATAACTGGAGGCTAGTCGTAGTCGAACAAGTGTGTCGTACCGAGAGGTCAGTCAGATAAGCAGGCAGAGTCAAAGTCAAGCAAACTGGGTCATACTAGAAGATCAGTTGGATCATCAAGCAAAGTAGTAGTCGTACAAGCCAGGTCATACCAGGAGATCAGTCTGATCAGCAAGCAGTAGATGGACAAGCAGGGTTGTACCTGGAAATCAGCCAGAAAAGCAGGAGGCTAATCAAGGCAACAAAGCCAAATCGAGAGGCAGCAACGGATCCAAGACAGGCAGAGACATGCACAAAACTAAGGAATCAGGAACGCAGCTTACTTGGACAACAACAGGCTCAATAATCAAGCAGCCTAGGCACGAAGATTAAATAGGTTCAAACAGCCAATGAAAAGCAGGTGTGACACTGAGGTCCTAGAGACACTAGAATCATATGGGAGGTTCTCAGGGTTGCACATAATTTTGGAGAAGTTAGAGGCGCTCTGGGTCTCGGATCTCCCTGTGTCGAAGCCCCTCCTATGGCTGCCATTCAAATGGCTGAGAGACTCACTTAATTACTTGGGAGTTCACATTACTAAGAGGTTAACGGAACTATATTCTGGCAATGCACATCCAGCTCTGTAGAGAGTGTCAACCGATTTTGCTCATTGGGAGAGACTACCCATCTCTTTTTGGGGGGGGGGGGGTATAAATATAAAATCAAATGGTCCCCTTCCCCAGACTCCTGTACATTCTACAGATGCTCCCAATATATTTAAAATCAAAGAGATTTGACTGTCTCCATACGAAATTCCAAACCTTTATCTGACGGGCTAAACAGCCAAAGATGTGTTTGAAAAAGTTGCAGAAGAAAGGGGATATGGCATCCCTGATATCGGGCTATATAATATAGCTAGCTTAGTGAGGATAATAGAAAAAAAGAAAAAAAGGAGGGGTGCCAATGGTGAATTATCCAAGGTTGAACAAACAATATATACTGATAAAATAAATGTACTCACATTTGAAATATGCTGTGTTGTTCCATACGATATGCACAGCTAAAATGCATGCAGAGAATTTATCCTACCATCTCTGCTAGGTAGCCTGCACTTGAAGCCTCTCCTCTCAGCACAATAAAGAACAGCTTCAGGAACAACAAATTGTAAACATCAATATTTCGCCTTCACTTCAATGCGTTTCATAGCCCTACCCACTACTTTATCAAGAACAGAAAAGGCTCAGACAAAGTGTGTTTGATCCCTAATTATTTAAAACTGGACTATAGACCAACGGTTCATGCCCTGGCTGGACCTGCGCTACTTGCTACACACCCCTGTCTACAAGATCCCCCAAGTGGAACTGGCAAACCCGATGCTCTTCCCCACAGTTAAGGCATGGCAATACCTTAGAGGTGCTCTGTATCGGGGTGAACGTGTTTCAGAGTTCTTCCCATTCCTGGGCAACACGGACTTCCACGATGGACAGACTGATGGGCGTTTCATCCTCTGGAGGAATAACAGCAGAGAGACTGTGGGCTAACTCATAGACCCGGTCACATGTCGGGTCCATGCCTTCCCTGTCTTGAGAGAGATAAATATAGACTCCCCCCTTAGAGACATCGTCCTATATTTACAAGCTAAATAATTCACAGATAAGATCCTCCGACAACTTACACCGCTTTGCAAGCACTGCCAGTTTGACTCATACTTAGGAATTTTGGAGGTATCAGAATGCCCAATCTCACAAATTTATAAATTCCTTTTACCAACTATGGATCATACCCAGAAGGAAGGAGGCTTAGCCACATAGGTGACGGACATTCAGGGGATTTGCATTGACTTAACACTGCATAGTTTTGTCAGGCAATTATGATGTACCCCATCTGCCTACTTCCAGGAACTCCAATATAGGTTGTTACACAGGGCATATGTTTCCCTAGTCACGGAACATCGTATAGACCTAACTGCAGAACCATGCTGTCCTAAATGCGTGGAGGAGCTGCCCTAAAGTTTGTGATTTCTGATCCAAATTAGGGCTATATGTTCTGAACATGTGTGGGGTTGATGTCTCCCTAACTACCAGTGCTTTTATTGTGGAGGTTTATGACACTGCTACACTCATAAGTCACCATCTTGTAAAACTAACCTATATACTTTTCCTCATAACTAATAAATATTTTCTAACTCATTGGATGGTTGCCTCTACTCCCTCCCCAAAACAATAGCTAAATAAGGCTAACATTTTTGCAAGCTATTTTGGCTTCTGATCACGTATAATAAAGAACAGGAGGGGAAAAATATATGCAGGTCTGGGAGCCATTTATCAAGACCCTCCCCAGGGAAACCCAAACTCAGTTATATGATAGTTTATGGTTTAAGCTGGATGCATGCTGCCAGCCTCTCTCATGGGGGTCCCAGCAAATGAGTCAAACCTATTTGTGGCAGGGTGGAGGTACCTTGCCCTGTTTGATTCCTGATGTCTGCTTACTCGATGTTTGATTACTTGATATACACCTTGAGCTGGGGCTGGGAGGGGGGTGTGCCACAGGGGACTGGGTGGCTTGGTGGGGTTTGGTTGAGTTTTTTTTAGATTTTTGTCTTGAGAAAGGCCCTAAGGAGGGTCAAACTGTCGACACCAATAAATTTTGCTTTGTTTAACAAATCTCTGTGAGTGCTTGCAGTTGATATTATATTACATATGATACCACTTTTTTCTATTTACAAATTTTCAGCAACAGCACCCAGGTACTACTGGAGAGTTTTGGAGTGTCCATCACCTTGTTTTCGTATAAAATATAAAAGCCCCCAATATGTCCAAATGAAATAAAGGGAACAGTCTAGAAATACAAAATGCTTCTTGAATAAGGTATGCCATATAAAAAAATGTAATACTGTAGCAATTATCTGAGAATGACAAAAATATGTTATGCACACTGTTAGGTGGTAAACATTATCTCAGCAGACAGCAATTAGGTGTAGTTGATGTTCTCTGTTTCCAGTGGTGTAATGAACAGAGAAATTCCCAAATTAGAAGTGAGCAACTAAGATTGAAATCTCCTGTCTCCTGACTTGTCTTAGTGGAGAACAATGACGTGGGCAGAGGTATTTAGTGGATATCTTGGGACGTCTTTGAAGGCACTCTTACATCTGCACCTGGATAGTAGACTTACAGCGGCAGAGGTATATTGTGAAATACTCTTACCCCTTGCTCAGTATGTGTACTTAGGTGTAGCGGTCATATTTCGGTTCCGATAATGTGATGAAGGGGGGGGATCTTCACTATATATGGGAGAAACAAAAAGGATACACTATATGCCGACTCTCCACTTCTCCTGTCAAGTGTTATAGTGCAGGCATAAGTTTGTAATAGAGGTCTGGAAGACTCTCCCATTTGTATGGAAATGGGCACTGACACCTGCACCCATCTTCTGAGATGGGCAGAAACATCCGCTGCCAGATGAGACACCTGCTTGACGAAGCAGTGGATGCTTCTGCAAGCAGACATGCAGCTTGGGAAAGGATGTGCTGCTCCATCAAGTGCTGTCTGCTGGGATTCCATTTACTATCTAACAGTGAGCATAATGTTTTTTTTTTTTGTTCCCAGAGAAGTGATAATTGTTATTCCATATTTTATTTTTATAAGGTATACCTTTCTCAACGATCATTCTTTTTAGACTGTTCCATTTAGACATATTGGGGACTTTTTTTTTATTTTCATTTATAGAAATTGTTACTAGTTAAGCTTTTAAACCTTTCTGTGCCACAGGGGTATGCAATGCACACCCCTTTGGCACTGAAAGGGATACAGGAGGGATGCTGTTTGTCGTGCTGAGGTCAGAGAGGATCTGCTCCGCAATGCCAGTGGACAAGTGGGGGGCACAGAGGTTGCTCTCAGACGTCAGGGCATCCCTTCCACATTTCCAGCAGTTCAACAACCCACGATGCTAATGAGGAGCTTCTCCCCCCTCCCCTTGCATTCTCAATTCTTAGTGCATATGGCAACGTGTGTCATGGCCCCCCATATGTTGCCAGACACATCGCCACAGTATCAAAACTTAGTGCATGATAAAAAGTGAAAACTTATCCAGTGATATCACTCGTTCAAATCCTGTTATTGTATGGATCCTATGGACTAAGATCCCTAAACTCAGAGATCATAGTACATAGGTTCCATAACTAACACGGTAATTGGTGTGAGCTCACTGGGGATGTTATCTCCTGTTTATCACGCCTTAGTGCATCTCCCCCCAGCTCTCTTATATCTCTGTCGCTAAAACAATATGTAGAGGTATTCTCCAATAAAACAGAATGACGGTGAAGGTCAATGGAGAGCTCTGCAAAACTGCAATGAATACAGCAATGGCCATTATCTGGAGGGGGATTACATAAACAATTCAATGCCTCCTGATATCAACACCTGTCCACCTCCACTGAATTCAGAACTTCACAAGGTGTTGTCCAGGAGTGTGCTCTTGAGATGATAGCCTGCTCATTTTAATAGAATGTGATTTTCCCAAAATATATGTTTCTTTTACAAAATGAGTAAAGCCTGTTAAAAATAACTAACAACTAATAACAACCCCCTGCTTACCTTTCTATGGCTATAAAATCCCAATGTCAACTAAGAATGTTTCTCTTGTGCCATTGTTTGAGAAATAACACATTCTATTAGTCCTGGATTCCATGGAGGTGTACAAACAAAGAATGGAATGAGCATGCGCTGTGAACGAACAAAATAAAGTGTTTTGTTCAAAGGTATAATGTCCCCTCAGTGGTGCCCAAGTCACATTTTTCACTACCATGTGCTACTGCATAAAGGAAATTTCCATAACTAGAGATGCACAGATACCACCTTTTTAAGACCGAGTACCGATACTTTTTTCACGTACTCACTGATACCAATTACCGATACTTTTTTTGCGGTCATTTGCCAGTTTTCCCAAGTACCTATATGCTTTAGGTACTTGGAAAACTGGCAAATGACCGAAAAAAAAAAAAAAAAAAAAATGTATCTGTAATTGGTATCAGTGAGCACTTGAAATACACACACACACACACACACACACACACACACACACACACACACCACCTCTTGACTCTTTCTCCTCCTCTTGATTCCCACCTTTTGCTTCATTCTCCCCCTCTTGAGCCCCCTCCTTTTGCCTTGGCTTTTTCTCTCCCTTTTGATCCTTCACCTTGACTCTTGCTCCCACACTTTTGCCTCTCTCCTGATCCCCCCTCCTTTTGTCTCCTGATCCTTCCTCCCTTTGCCTCTTTCTCCTTATTGACCCCACTCTCTGCCTCTTTCACCTCCCGCTGCCCCATCTTGCCTCCCTTACCCTCCTCTGCCGGGTGCTCGCTGTTCTCTCGTGAGCCCCGGCAGAGGTCAGCGTCGGAGCATTGCCATGGTAACCCGCGGCAACGCTCCAAGAGAAAGAGATGACCGGGGAGCATTGTGAGCAGCTCCCCAGGCTCCCTCTCTGCAGCACCGACCCTGACACAGGGTATCGGTGCTCGCATCGGGCGCATTTGCACGAGTACAAGTACTCGCGTAAATGCTGGTATCGATACAGATACCAGTATTGGTATCGGTGCAACCCTATCCATAACCATACCAGAGTGGTCCCACCCACAGACAGTCCAATTCCAAAATGTCAAATTCTCTTTGAGCAAAAGACAGCACAACCACAAATTAGGGTGACCACGTGTCCCAGATTACCAGGGACAGTCCCAGATTTCAAGTGTATGTCCATTGTCCTGAGGAGCCCCCATCTGTGGCAATACAAAGTCCCTGAATGAAGACTCCAGAGCACAGAGTTCTACACACTAAAAGGAAAACTGCGCATTGCCTACTGTGACAGGAAGTGATGTCTCCTTCGGACTACAAAAAAGGCTTCCTGACAGAGGTCTACACTCTAGCGAGAGAACTGAGCCTTGATTAAGACATTAATCGGGAGCTGCAGTATAATTGTGTTGTAGTGTAATGTTAGTTTAAGGCTTTGGGCTTGATATATACACATTTTCTTGTAGTCCACAACAGGCATCACTTTCTGTCACAGCAGTTAATGGGCAGCTCTCCCTCTAGTGTTTAGATCTCTGTGGTGCACTCTACTCTCCTCAGTGTCCCTGAATGAGAGAACAGAAATGTGGTCACCCTACCACAGATGTAAGTTTTGGCCTATGTAGACCTTGTCAGCTTTGGGCAGCTGATTCTCTCTAGGCACATGAAAAATAAGAACCCTTTCTTGGGAAGCCCTTCAACTTCGGACACCTACAAAGAATGTGAAGAACACCCACTCACAATGTACAAAATAAAGTGTTTCTTCCTAACACACATTCACCCTTCAGTAGTGCTCAAGGCACACTTTATGCTCTCATGTACAACTACAGAGAGAAAATGCACTTAACCATATCAGTCTGGACTCAAAAATGTCAGGCAAATCCTCTCTACACAAGAAACAGCACAATGACAGCCATCTATTTTCACCTATGTGAGCCTCATCAATATGGCGCAGCTGATTGCCTTTATGAACATGGAGAACAAGGTCCCATGCCTTGGATACCCTTGCAACTTAGGGAGACCTTCAAACAAAGAATGTGACAAGCACTCATGAATGGACAAGATAAAGTATTTTGTCCTAAGTCATAATGGCCCCCTCAGTGATGCGCAAGTCACTTTTTTTTTGCTCCCATGTGCTATTGAATAGAGTACATTTCCATAAGCATATCAGATGTCTGTGGTTGTGCTGCGTCTCTCACATGGAGGGCATCTTCCTGATATTTTGGAGCTGGACTGCGTGTGTGTGGGACCAGTCTAATATATATATGTAAATGTTCTCTCTGCAATGGCACATGGAAGTGAAAATTGTGATATGAAGCTCCAGTGAAAGGCCACCATGTCATAGAACAAAACCATTTGTTCTTATTGGGTACCCCTCAAAATCTGTAGGTCTCCCTAAATTGGAAGGGCATCCCAGGCATGGACCTTTATTTGCGGGATTGCACTAGCTAACAATTTTTTTAATTGAATCAAGCAGAGGGGTGCACAAAACATTGCGGAGCGAAGAGTTGTATTATATCTAGTACTTAAAGGGTTACAATTATAATGCAGTGTGTCAAATCCTGTGGTTCTAACTGCAGCTATCCACCTCCCTAAACAGGGCGTCCAAGATTAATTGAATATATCTGATAAACCTAGGAGCACGGGAAAATCATAGGTGCAATATGCTTCTCTCACCATAGTACGGTGTGAAAGCTGCGTTATTATTGGGATGTACTGGTTTCAGTATCTTTGTCTTAAGATGTTTAGATATTATCACGGACAAATATGCATACCTGGGAACTTTCAAAATGAGCTGACCCCGAGATTGTGTAAATATTAACCCTTAACTCTCCCATAATATATAGATCAGCGACATATCCCTGATCGCTGTAATCGAGAGTTGCTCCAATCAGCATTCAAGGAGCCATTAATACACAACAACTTACAGATATCACTGCATGAATACACACAAAACAAGCAGGACTTCTCCCTCTGCCTTCCTTGAACAAGTGGCACCAGTATAGAGACTAAAGAAGCATTTAACTGGAGCAAAATATATAACAGGGAGCACTGAACTCTCTCACCCTGAGATTTTGGCTCTTCGCCCTGAGATTAGGGTCAAACCCTGAGAGTTCCCAGGTACGCAAATATGTGAAGCACTGTGGGGTATAGAGCAGCACATCTCAAATAGAGCTGTCAATCAATTAAGCTTGGTAACAGCTACAGAAAACAACTCTTCTACTGGATAGCAAGTTAATTCCCTGTGTAACCCAATTTCTAAGCAAGTTAGTTAACTAGTTCCTCCGATCGCGTTATACAGTGAAATCGTAAAGCGCAGCGCGAAGCAGCCTTTGCCTTCTTCTTTTATATTAAATAACCTATCACATAACAATCATCCCCAATCTCAGGGTTTTCATTAACCCGAGAAAATGCGGCTTAAAATCCCTTTACTACCCACATCCTGTATACACATCGACGTCACGCACTTTCCGTTTCCGGGTGGAGCGGGTAAACCACTTATCTTCCGGTGTCGGCCTCTGTTCCGAATAGGGTGCAACTTCCCCATTTTTATATCTAGTTAATGAGCGGATTAAATATCCAGTGACTCCCCTAGTGAGAAACTAGTTAGCGGTGCCTTAGTGTCACTGTGACCCTGAACTGCTCCTCCCCCAAACGGGTCTAGATACGCGCGTTATGGGGCACCCTCCTCCCGTATTGTGGGGTTGAACACCCGGACTTTTAGCAATAGGCAGCATGACAGATACAGAGCTGGGGGAGCTGTCAGGTTGGGTTCTACCCGCCTTATCTTGTGATGGGAGGTGGTTTCACTATAACCACTGTTAGATTGTGTTAGTGGAGGAGAGAAACACATCTGCATTGGCTAATAACATAGCTTAAGATTTTAGTGGAATAGAGTGAGTGTTGCTGGGAGGTTCATGCTTGGTATCCTTTGGACAGGTGAGTGTCATTATATCTCTTTTAGACCCAATGGTAAAGGGGATGGTGTGTTAACCTATTGGATGCTAGATAGGATTCCAACCAATTCTGTTGGAGAGCTCTCTAGCGTTCAGTGGATTACAGTGGACCTGTTACATACACAGCCTTTAGTCTCACTAAATGTATACATTTTAAACTGCTTATAACATATGTATGTGTTGTTTTCCCCCCAAGCAGGTTAATTTTAAAGATTTGTGATTTAGTAGTTGGCCAACCTAATGTCAGCAGATCTTTGCTGTCTTGGTCAGATAAAGCTGCTTAATTACTGACGTGTAGGAAATCAACTCTGTTCACCTCCATAGGCTCCTAGAACCTAAATCCTTTTAAAGGGATAGTGTATTGCTTGCTCTTAACAAGTGTAAATATTGCAGCTATTAAAAATATAAATGCAATGATGTACGTGTTGTCTCACAAACATGTATAGTTTGAGAAACATAAGCTTTTAAAGTCCTCCCCCTTCCCGCCCCTTTCACAGACGTCGGTGCTCTAGCTGACGGCATTAGATTCTGGTCGTGTGACCGGACGGAGGCTCTTCAGCAGAGCCGAAATAGCAATATCTAGAAATACATACTTCATTGGAATGGTCTACAAAGTGTGCTTGCAAACCAGACACACTTTGTAGACTGTTACAATTAAGTATTTCTTTTTAGATAGCGCTATTTCATCTCTGCTGAAGAGCCGCCGACCGGTCGCGGGACCAGGATCTCATACTGTCAGCTAGAGCGCTGACGTCTGTGAAACGGGTGGGAGGGGGGAACTTTAAAAGCTTATGTTTCTCAAACTATACATGTTTGCGAGACAACACTTACATCATTGCATTTATATTTTTAATATCTACAATATTAAAGAGAATTTATCAGCCCTTTACAACTTATGCTCATTAGTTAGAGCATTTAGAGAATACGTTTAAAACTGTATTATTTTTTTAAAACAAAACATTATTTGCGTGAAAACTAATGTTTATAGAGTCTCCTGCAGCCATACCTAGGAACTCTCCGGTTTTGCCCTGGAGACTCCGGATTTCAAACTGAATTACCGGGTCTCCAGGCAATGTGTGAATCACCGGGTGGGCAGAGTTTAAGTAAAAACTCTGCCCACTTGTGCTCCATCCCACCCGGTTCCTCCCACTCCCCACCCTCTTACCTCCATTTTGCAGGGGAGTTTGTCCCGTCCACCGTGACTAAGCCCCGCCCCTTTTATGACGAGAATCACATCATTTTCCTCCCCGGTCGGCACTGACAGGGTTACCCTCTGGGTAGCCCTCCTTCAAAAGTTCCCAGGTATGCCTGCAGCCTACTTCTGGCAGACTGCTCTTGCTGCAGATTGCTGCACCGCCTCTGCTCCCCTCCCTCTACCCAGCATCCTCCGATGACGGAGGCTTTCTGTCTCAAAGCTGAAGTGGTCTCATTGGCTAGATATCGATCTCTGCCAATGAGATAGCTCCAGCTTAGAAACAGAAAGCCTCTGTTATCAGAGGATGCTGGGTAGAGGGACGGGAGCAGAGGCAGTGCGGCAAGAGCAGTCAGGCCGGAAGTAGGCTTCAGGGTAGAAAAAGGAGAAAGACAGTAGTGCAAACACTTCTTAGTTGTACATAAAACTCATTATCAACTGCACCTCTTTTCGCAGTTCACTTCCAATATAATTTAATTTAGAGAGTGTATATATTTCCAAAACTGGGTACACTGTGGTAAGCAGAAAAGAAATAATAAACAGACAAAAAAAAAAAAAAATTTAAGATTCTAAAAAATAGTAAAAATAAAAGTCCACAATATCAGTAGCTATATATTGATACTTAATATATTCCCGCTTCCTCAGATAAAATGCTGCACGCTCATCATTGGTTTCGTCCCCACTTAAAAACGAAAACTAAAAAAAAAAAAAAAAAGCTGCACAGAAGATCTCTTCTAAGATCCCTTCACCAACACCATCAAGGTCTCTTATAATGTTACTCACACTTTTTGGAAGTTATGACATGCCTCCTGGTTCACTCGCCTTCATTGGCTCACACCCCAGTATGGTGACTCTCCAGTCCAACAAATGTAGATGTTCCGCAGCTCCTTATAGCGTCAGCAAAGAGGGGAATCAGCATATTTGGAATCAGCCACTCTAATAAAGGGTTGCAACTCGGCCAATATTATTTTGTCATCGAAGCTGCTCTGTAACCGCAGTCCGTCACTCTGCCTCTGCTCCCCTCCCTTTATCCAGCCTCCTCTGATGACAGAGGCTTTTGTCTGTAAGCTAGAGTGGTTTCATTGGCTACATATCGATCTCTACCATTAAGAGCACTCCAGCTTACAGAAAGCCTCCGTCACTGGAGGAGGTTGGATAGACGGAGGGGAGCAGAGGCAGAGTGACGGACTGTGGTTACAGAGCAGTTAACCGCAGTCTATGTGGAAGTAGTTGCAGGGCACACTTTAGAACTTCATTTTAGACCAAATAAAGCATAAACAAAAAAAAAAAACTGTAGACCCTTTTAGTTATATTTGATACATAACCTTACTATTTAGGCTAAGTTATATTGAGGTGATACATCCCCTTAAATAAATGAATACATATACAAATAAAAATTAGATATAAAAGTTAAGATTTCACTTCATCCAGAGCCCAATAGAGAAAGCATTATTTTCATGAATGAGCCTTTAAATACCTCCCATAATGATTACTTAGAGTATTCAGCTCTACGTCCGTGTTAAATCAGATAAGTCATAAAAAACGTGTTTGTTGGTGTGCGTTCCACCCACATTCACTTCCAGGATGTTACTGGCAAAATGAACTGGAACCCACAATTCCCCATCCGCATCCTCCTCTTCCCAAACAAAAACATCCCTTACAATGCACTCCCCGATCAAGGTTCTACATTGGCCATACATAACCTAATCTTGTATAAAAATTCCAGTCCTACAATTACAGTGTAATCATAAGAAATATACATACTTATTAGTGAGTACAAAGTACACACACGTATTAGATGTACACCATATATATTCTTACATATACATGTTCTTACATATTATTCCACCTATAGAGGTAAAAAGGATCACGGCCATCTCCAAGAAATAAGATCTTCGCTAATATTTAAATCCAAATCCTCATTTAAATCGGAACTACCACCATAGTTAGTCGCCCTGCAATAATTAGGCAGATGGCGACTAGCTTAATAATAGTTATCTTACCTCTCTGAACGAGCGGATTCTAAAGAAATCCTTAATCTTCCAAGACCAGAAGCCAGGCATCAGAGCAGACATCTTGTCTGTGCACCTGCGCTGTCAGTCCCAGTCTCTGTTAAGAAGCATTGCACTGTGTCACAAGGCACCCATTATATCCCCATAACCTTCAGATTAGTCAATCCCACTTTAGTGCATGAAATAATGTTTAGAGAGTCCATAGTTCTTATCTTTTATCTGTATTTTCCTTTTGTGTTCCCCAAACCTAGTCCTCAATATCAGTAAACTCCATTTTACAATGTGACATAAATGAACATATATTACATATTTTAATATTGCATCTGTAATTCCCTATAACCTTAGGTAAAATGTATTCACAGTATCACCCTTTTCATTAATATCTATTAACAATTTGGTCTACTGGGGGCCACATATGTTCTAATAGTATTGTTCTGAACATCGCAAATGGGTTTTCACCAAACTCATCCTTCAATAACTGTTCCTGTAATAGAATCTTCCAATTATCATGGATGTTATTCTTAATTTTGGCCCCCCTCCCCCAGTAATATTTTGTCACAAATGAGATTCCTCTGTTGATTTTCTTATTTTCTTAAGCAGGTTTTTTTCTGGTTTTAATTAGATTTTCTCTATTTAAATGACATGCTCTTTCAAAAGCTTGATCCAATAATTCTTCTTAATAACCTTTTTGTAGAAACGCTTTTTTGAATTCACTACTTTTTTCCACAAAATCTTTGTGGTCACTACAGTTACGGCGAAGTCTATGGTATTGCCGAAATGGAATGTTATTTTGCCATTTACTGTAGTGATCAAATTTGATACGAATGATAGGGGCATTTCTTTTATGAAAAATATTCAAGAAAAGTCCATAGAATTCTTAGATCTGCTGACAGGTACTGTTGAGTTACTGATAATTAGTTCCATATATAAGAAATGGCATCAAATCAATATCTTAGGTTTGATAGGTGTCACTACAGTAAATAGCTGAATAACATTCCATATGGACAATGTCATACAATTTGAAATATTGAACATAATTTCTGGTACTGGTTATTTCAGAGAGGCTATCCAGTTTGGATTTATTTATATTAGAGAAGAGGCATCTAAGCAGGCACATAGTCAATGCAAATAATTCTTATGGTGATACTTTTCTTAAAGGGGATCTCTCACCCCTACAAAAGTTAGGCTTATTAGGTAGAGTATATATCGATAATTTTGAAAACGTTATTTATTTTTTTCTAATGCTGTTTGGGTTAAAATTATTGCTTATAGAGTGCCCTGCCCACTACTTCCGCATACACTGCTCTTGCCACACTGCCTCTGCTCCCTTCCCACTAACCAGCCTCCTCCGATGACGGAGGCTTCTGTCTGTAAGCTGGAGTGATCTCACTGGCAGAGATCGAAAAACTCTTGTTTTTAATTTAAAAATTAATCATACCTCGTCCCAGACATTGACATCTCTCTTTGCTCCGGTGACGTGAAGAGGCTTCCCCGATCCGCCCACTCCCACCCGGAATGTAGGAGTGGAAGTAGGCGAGAGTCTTGCTCCTTGTCGTTGCCTGCATTGATCTCCTAGCGATATCAGCTGGGAGGTCAAATGGCTGGGGGGCCTCAGGAGGTTTCCTGAGACACCCCCCAATGAGATCTGATTAATTTTTTAAAATAAAAAAATAGTCTGCAGTGAATAAAACCTAGATGCCAGGAAGCAATTCCTAGCCTCCATGGCGACCTGGCTCCTGGGGTTTGTCAAGTCCTGTTTTGTAAGCTCTTGTACGATAGAAGGCTAAACTCTTGACGTTATCAAAATATATTTTATATCTTTAGTGATATATTTAGCATTTACCTTAAGTGTTAAGATCAAAGAAAAATAACACGTCTAACCCTTAGGGTGCCAAGACCGCACTTTGTACAGAAGGACACAATGTGCTAATCCCATACATTGTACTGCCTCAATGTTGTCACAGCTTTTTTTTTTTTTTTTTTTTTTCTTCTTCTTCTTTGATTTGAGTAGAGCGGCTATCGAAACCTCTCCAGATGTGTGTCCCCCCCGTAATTGATCTCCCTAGTCGATAAGGACTACAAGCAACTACAGGAGAGCAGCGTCCACTCCTGCTTCCACTCCTGTCCGAACTTATGGATATGAGAGGGGGGTTGGGATTGTGGAAAGCCTCCCACATCACTGTTGATGGGGAGACTGTCCTGTTCCCTCTCAGTCCTGCCAGAAATCTGGATATTAGTGGACGCAAAGGAGGACACTCTCCTGCTGTTGCTTGCATCACTTTCCCAGCCTTATCGGCTTCGGAGATCATCTGGAGAGGTCTTGATTGCTGCCTCCCCCCCCCCCCACCACCACACACACACACACCAGGTCGGTTTAAAATAAATTTATTAAAAGAGAGAGAGGAAAAGAAAAGAGGGGAGAGTGTTTTTTTTTTTTTTTTTTTTTTTTTGCACAGAGTCTAAGACATGGGGTAATTGTCAGTACTGCCTTTCGGCAATATATTGATCGCATCCTTTCAAATAAAAAGGCAATTTAACATGTAATCTGTAAATTGGTCACTCATAATCAGTGGTTAAAAAAAAAAAAAAAATTACCCATTTACCAATCTGGAATTTTACTTTTTTTTTTTGACGATGTTGAACTTCTTAGATTCTGCCTAGTTTGGTTAACCTTCTGCTTTAGTACTACTGAACACTTATTTTTAAACTTCTGTCCAGCTTGTTACAAAAGCCCTTTCCAGGGCAGGTATGTCAAGAGTCCCTTATTTTCTTTTACCACTGTTTGAAGCAAGTGACCAATTTGTACTGAGTATTTTTAATTGTCTGCTGTTTTATTAAAGGGGACATGATCAAGTTATTGCCCAAAATAGATTTTCCAATTACCTCATCTTTTTTTGGCTTTGTCTCAATGGAAACCCTTTCACTTTTTTCCTCTTCCCCTTGGAGAATTAGCAGTAGTGGCAAGCTGGTATGTGCACTGGCAAGAACGAGCATACAGATTGATTAGTACTACTACTTTTACATTTTTTAAAACTGGGGAGCCAATTCCCAAAACAAAGTAGTACAGGGATTGTGCCCAACTCCTTGCTCCGTTTCTTCAGATAGCTTGGAGTCAAGGTCCACATGCATGGCCTTAAACATGTCTTCAGCATTGTGGCATGGGCATCTAGTGAACTTTCAGATAGACAGCGTCTCAGTGGCATGTCTCAGACCTCATGGTAGTCTGCATCAAAGGGATGGTCAACATGTACATGGACTTTTTGAGTCCTGGTTCTACGACTTTGAACTGGATGGTCTTTGAGACAGAACTGGGGCTTCTGAACAGTTGATCTCATGGCAGAGGCCTGGATTGCAAACGTTAATAGGAGGGAGTGGATTAATTGAGCCAAGCCTGTACCAACCAGTTTTCTTTACCAAAAAGGAAGAAAACAAGGGTGCTCCCTAGTGCAATATGTCTTGCCAATTTAAGACCTCCACCTATATACCAATGTACTCAAAATTACATCAATCATTAATAGTGATCAGCATAAGCAAATTAGGGACTCTGACTGCCCCAACTCAGCCTCTCCAAATTGATAGATGGATGCTGCGTCTTCAAAGGACACCCCACAATACATCGCTGGGAACCTTAAAATGCAGGAAACAAACAAACAGGAAGAGCGCAAACCACCAGCAAATATCTCTATGCGTACTCCAATCGGTGATATATCCAATACTCAATTCCAGTACAACCAGCAGATTCAAACTGGGTAAATGGTGACCGCCCATTTCCAGTCACCTCTCACAAAAAAAAAAGTGGATCCTCCGATAATAATAAAGAATTTATAAAAAAAAATACAGATAAAAAAAATTATATATAATGCCACAATCAAAAAAAGTCAGTACATATAATTGGTTATTAAGGCTACCATATGACTCGTTTTGGTGATTAAACTCCTTTTTCAAATATTACAGGTATATATAATTTAAGAATATAATATACATAAAACTTCCACAGACCTTGAGGAAGGCCCTTCCAATATCCAAGGTGAGAAAGGAAATGTAATGGAATTTGAATCAGCCATTTCCTCTGCAGAGGAAGGGGAATTGGTTGAAGAATATGGAAGTTTCAGTTTAGAGAAGCATGAGGGCCTAATTAGATATATGAGGAAAAACCTTAGGCCTCATTGAAACACAAAAAAGATATGGATGTCCACAAGACCACAAGAAAGCAGCGTTAGATATGGTTAAAACTGAATAGTCTAATGGGGACAAGAGGATGGCTATGTTATGCTTGCTTCTTAAGATGTATTCCTTTTCAGAAGATGAAACTGCTTCTTAGGTGGTACCCCCCCTCCCAAGATGGATGCGGCAGTAGCGCAAATTTCTTGCAGAATAACCATCTTATTAGAAGATTGAGCCACACTCAAGAGCCCATGTATAAAAAAACTGGCAGTGCTCTCAAGAAACAATTTTACACTATAGGGCAAAATATAAAATTTAACACTGCCATGGCATGCATCTATAGGATTTTGAGAATCTGGCAGAGCTTGAATTAAAAATAGAATCCTCAGTATCCATATCAAGGCTTCTCAGAGAAGTGGCATCCATCAAGGAGCATGTAATTTTTTCTCGTGACGCCTCTGTAGACCCTCAAGTTTCTGGCAAGTGTTTTCTGCTTTTTCGGTTACAGCTCATATAACTTTATGGATTAATGCTTGGGAAGCTGATGCTTCTTCTAAGAACAGGCTGGTATCCCTTCCATTCCTGGGTGGCATTCTATTTGGTGACCAGATTGAAGAGATTATCTGCAGGTCACTGGGAAGAAGATGGGAGGAAAAGGTCACTACAGAGATACTCAGCCTGTAAGAGACCAGCATTTCATGAAGCTAGAAGCCAGGGTGAGATTTTGACCAGAAAAGACTAGGTCTTGCCTATTTTGTTGGATCTGGAAATGGAAGGGATTTCCAGAAGAAGATTTTGTTTTCCAGAAATCCTCAATGAAAAAAGGAGAACCCCATCTCCATCCCCAATAGGGGGCAGTCTGGAGTTCCCTGATGTTTGATAGTCTATCCAGTCCGACAGATGGGTACAACAAGTGGTGGATATGGGGGGTATTCCCTAGAATTCAAGTCTGCTCCTCCAGTCGAGCTTCCGAACATCAAATATATTGAATAAGTTAAAGCCAAAAATTTGTTATGCTTTAATTCGCTGTCTCAAGAACAAGGTGATGGAGAAGATACCAACAGAACACATGGGCTTTGGGTTATACTCGGTGCTTTTCCCAGTATCAAAACTCTCAGGAGACTGATTTTGGATGTCAAGATAATGAACCAGTTCATCAAAGTGAGAAGATTCAGAACAGAAACACTCAAATCTGTTCCTCTCCAGGCACTTGTAACAAAAAATAGACCTCCTGGATGCCTATCGCCATGTCTCTATCAGACCAATTCACAGGTCCTACGATTCTGCATATTTGGAGAGTACTTCCAGTACAAAGTCCTGCCATTTGGACTGGCATCAGCCCCAAGGGTCTTTACCAAGGTCCTGGCAGTGGCTCTGGCAGAACTATGATTTAGAAGGAATAAATGTGATCCCATATCTAGACTATTTTCTTACTGTGGAAGAATCAGCCCACAGATATACGGTCAACAGATGCGTGCATAAAATTCTTATCCAGTTTGGGCTGGGTGATACACGAAAACAAGAGTATTCTTCTTCCATCCCAGAGGCTGGTCTTTTTAGGGATTCATTTGGACACCCAGCAGGGACTAGCCTTCCTCCCCGAAGACAGGGAAAGCAGGCTAATCCAGACTGTAACAAGATTTCTCAGGAAGAACAGTCACTCAACGTTAATGTTTTCAAGACTATTGGGGACCTTGTCCTCAGCCATACAGGTAGTTCCATGGCCCCGTGGTCATTTCTGGAAAACTCAGGACAATTTCCTAAAATTCTGGAAAAAGGAGCATTTGGACTTCACTTGAAGGATACCGGTTGTACAGACCTAAAGAAAGGAGCTCAACTGGTGGCTAAAGAGGGAAGGCCAGGCTGTTCTGACCTGGTCAGACAACATGACTATAGTACGATAACTAATGAATCAGAGTGGTACACAAAGTTTGGCTCTAAGCAACTTTGCACTAAATATTCTCTTCTGAATGAAAGGATCTTGGTGGCACTATCGGCAACACACGTCGGGAGTCTCGAGCAGTCAAGCAGACTTCCTTCTCAGGAAAATGTTAGACCCAGGGGAAGAGATATACCAGCACATAAAAGCTTGTCTGGGAAGTCCAGTAGTAGATCTCATGGCCACCAAGACAAATAGCAAATGCAGTCTATTCCTGTCCAAATGGCAAAGCAACAAAGCCAGGTCTGGATGCTTTGAGAATAACATGGAAATTCATATTTGCATGTGTCCTTCCTCCTCTAACTTTACTTTAAGAGGTAGTAAGAAAGATAAAATGGGGCAAGACTCAGATTCTGGTTTCCCCAGGATGGCCAAGAAAAACCTGGTATGTGAAATTGGTAAGAATGTCTGTTCAGCCTCCCATCCATCTTCCAGCAGTCAGGGAGCCAGTATCTCAAGGCCTCATCCTGTATCCCAACACAAGCTTCTGGAAGTTGATGGCCTGGAGGCTGAATGGTGCTCTTTTTACAACTAAAACATTTTTCTGAATCAGTGGCCAACACCATCATTCAGGGAAGGAAATCATCCTCTAGAAAAAATTCATTACAAAACCTGGTCAATATTCTACAAATGGTGTCTGCAAAGAGGTTTTACTAGGAAAGAGATCTCTGTTTGTAAAATCTTAGATTTCCTACAGGAGGGTTTTACGAAAGGATTGATACCAGCATCAATAACTGTACACCTGTCAGCATAATCAGCAGTACTAGTTACTCCCTTTTTTGGACAGTTTCATGAAAAAAAATATATTAAGGCTATTTAAAAAATCAAGTCGACAATAAGAGGTGATTCCTGCTTGGGACCTAAATTTAGTACTTCAGCAACTTTTGAACCCACTCAGACTTTGAAACGCTGCATTCCTTTCCTATTAAGAACCTCGTATTAAAAACTACATTCGTGACAGTAGTAACGTCAGCCAGATGGATTGGGACATTATGAGCTCTTCTCTGTACTCCTCCATATTTGTCCTTCCATCAAGTTGTTCTGCAAACTAAAGCATCTTTCAGGCTGAAAGTGGTGTCAGCTTCTGCTCAATCAAGAGATTGGTTTGCCTTCCTTTTGTCCCAATCCTTCTAATGCAAAATAACAAGAACTTCACAATTTGGATTTAGTACAGTGTTTGTCAGTCTATTTGGAGAGGACCTAAATGATTCTGATTAATTTTTTCTACATTTCTTTGACAAACACAAAGGTACATCAACTTCCAAAGCCTCAATGGTAAAGTGTATATGTGACTGTATGGCCTTAGACTACAAGTCATCAAATAAAAATATACCTGCAGGCAGGGCTTATAATTTTATGTCCCCACCAGGGCTGAATTTCTGCTCTCCAGGGCTAAATTTTCACTCGCCATTGGCTAGTGACGAGTGGAAATTTTGAGCCCTGCCTGCAGGTATAAAATCTCGTTCAACTAGGGCAGTGGCAACATACAGCAGTAGCCACACTGGTGGAAATCTATAGGGCTGCAACATGGTCATCCCTCTCAACCTTCGTTAAGTATTACAGCCTGGACATCCAAGCTTCCTCTGATGCAAAATTTGGAAGGAAGGTGCCACTGTGTACCAGCAAATCTGGTAATTTTCATCTACACGTCTTGTCATCTTCTTGGGCTTTTAGTATCGAGTGGGATGCATTCCAAAATTCGTTTGGTCCATCTACCATCAGGTCTTCTTACTATATGGTCTGCCCATTTCCATTTCAGTCGCTTTACACTCTCAATGATGTCCTAGACCTTTGTTTGCTGAGGAATCCATGCACACATTTTTCGGACTTTTTGTAATGGCGCTTGCATTCAGTGTCTATGTTTCACAACCATAAATTTGTCTTAAAGATAGTACTACTAAGTTTTCCAAATGCTTGCCATCCCAGTTTTATTCAACGCTCAGTTTCCATCATGGTGTTTCCATCTGATGTTTCCTGTTCAAGGTAAACATACATACTGATCTAAGTCTTCTAGTTCTTGTACGTCTACTGTGATTTTCCTTGGTATGGTAAATTTGTTAAACATGCCTTGCCTTTTGTTGATATTTATCTTCAGACCAAAATGTTTTGCTGTCCTGTTGTAGCTCTTCAATGTGGATATATTAGTGTATGTTCCTGATTTGCTGTCTGCCCACCCTGGGATGGCAGATGAGGGGGTGGGGATTGGCGGTGGGCAGTGATTTTCAACTCCTGTGAAAATTGCTGCAATGAGACTTGCTGATCCCCCAAACCACATGGCGTGTCCAGTTGTATGAGGAACTCTGTACACCATCGCTTATATGTGTGTGTGTTATGTAAAATATATGATTGCAAGGAAGTGGTGGTTAGAATTTGCAGCTTTGGGAGAGATTTCCTTTTCCTAAACAGCTGAGGAAAGGATTAACCATTTTGAAGGCTGCCGTGTTCTGACCAGGAAAGAAAACTACTGGTAAACTAATATATCATTTCCTTTCCCCCCATACTTTAGCTATTGGCAGGCTCTGGATAATAGGAATGAGTTCACATGGGTGTTTGTGCAGTTGCAACATCATTACTGGACACAGGTGCCCATAGAGGGTGCATTGCAGCCTTTTACTGACACTACAGTGACCCAAACATAGCTTGCTGCAGCTTTCAAGCAAATAACATTTTTCTCCAGGCAGTTGCAGTAGTGAGCTCTGCATTGCAGCATTTGAGGCCACTGTACACTCCATTTACATGAGTGACTGAATCTACTGAGATGCTCCTTGGACTGTGGGGCCACTATGCAGGTTATTCACATGGGTGACTGATTTTTTTTTTTTTAAACACACTCTGAATAACCAAATCATATGCTGGCCAGATGCTTAAATTGAATGCCTCCCTTTCCTTTTGGCTATCCGAGTGTAGTGCATAGGACAGTGTTTGAAACCAGCACAGTGGTGGAGTCACCGCATTAGTACTGCTTTTGTTAACAAGGCCATATTGAAAGGTTGCCAAAAAATAATGCCATCATGGCAACTCTGTCCCCTCTGAACATTTTCTACTGGTCTGCAACACTGTCTTCTGTTCCTCATAAGACTTGAATGCAGAGAGCTCCATCCGGGTCCAGTTCCACACTTCTACGTAGGGCACCTTGCAGTGTTATGCAGAGATCCTGCAGTAGAGCATTAACCCAAGTGTGGGAGCCATGGAAACACTAAAAAGGCTCTCTGTCAAAATCCACCCTCTGCTGAATAAACGTGTAAGCTGTTCCAGATTGTGCTGTTGGGCATTAATCCCCTAGTATAAACTGCAGTGTATAAGGCGTTCTATAATAAAATTTAGGCAGAGTGAGATGACTTCCCCACCCCAAACCAAAACATAAATAAATAAAAATACACTTATTAAATACACTTATGTGCATATATGTAATACAAAATAATATATAGTGTAAAGCTGAAGTAATGCCTATATATTTTATGCTTCACACTTTCATGAGCCTGACAATTTACAGCCTTCAGGAGGTGCACTGTAATGCATGCCGGTAGTCTGTCCAATCAAATTTGTCTTCTAAATATAACTACAACTGGATAAACCCACAACTCGCAGATCTGTGCCAGCGAATCCTGTGATCTTCATTTAATGCTGTGGCCTTCCGGAAGGAACTTACATGAATAAACCCACTTGTAATTATGGTTTTCCTATAAAAAGATTTAAGGAAGCCTGCAGTGCGGAATCTACATTTCATCTTAGTGCCAAATGTACTTAACGTTGCCTGTTATGATCTGTAACCTATTTACATAATAACCTGTTTAAAGGCTTTGTATAATATGGCAAGGGGTGAGGAAAAGCAAATAGGTACCAGGTAGATTTATTTATTTTAATGAGCCTTCTAGGGGTTTAACTCCTTAAGGAGCGTGATCCTGTTCAGGTATCCCCAAACTGCGTGCAGCTGCTCGGGGAGCCCTGAAATCCATGACGTGCCAGTACCATCATGGGTCCTTATGGCAAGTTCACCCATGGCGGTCCTGGCACGTCATGGGTCCTTAAAGGAGCAGTAAACTTTTTTTATGAAAAAATATATATTGTAGGGATTTTCCTATTGAATAAAATAAGGGTACTCCCACTGCTGAGAGATTTATTTCCAGAGTTATTACAGTTCAAACCTATTTTTTTTTTTTTTTTTTTTTTTTTTTTTACATTAGCAGTGCCCTCTAGTGGTCAAACTCTAATTCGATTTCCTGTTAGATTCTAATGGAGAGAAAAGTCAGAGACATACAGTTCTCCATAGAATGTGATAGAAATTGCCTGTCACTTCCTGTCAGAACTATCAGGAAGTAAACACAGTAAGTTCACTTCCTGATTATGTAAACTGCTATACATTTTGAATAAAACATCTGACAGCGATGGGAGTGACATTGTTTTATTCAGCAGGAAATGCTCTGTAAAATGTGTTTTCATAAACAAAAGTTTACTGCTCTTTTAAGGGAGGGACAGGCTGGCTATATTAAAACACACCAATGCCAGGGAGGTATTCAAAGCATTGTGTTGGCTACCTCTGTGGCACTCAAAGGGTTAAGAAAAACTGGAGTGAATCTGGAGCAAATCAACTTCACTATAAGGGAACAAATAAAGCCACTAATGGTGAAAAGGTATGGTTTGTTCCCCCCCCCCTCTGAATTTATTTATTACATTTATTATTAGCCTGTAAAATAGGAAGATTATTGTTCCTCAGATAATATTCACCATATCTGAGCTGCTACAAAGATCACGGTCACAGATTTGCCCTTCAGTGTATTCTTAAAGTAGCTATTAGATGTTAAATCCCCAAAAAGTAATCGTAAAGTTGCATTTTTAATGCATTTGTAGACTGCCCTGTATACATACATTTTGGGTAATTGTTTGTGCACAGCTAATGCTGTTAGTGAATTAAGATCCATTCTCACTCCACTTCTTTTCTGAATGAGGACATTAACAGACAATAAAACAATGTGCCTTCTGCTGTTGTCATTCAAGCCCCAGAGAATGTATATAAGGCTAGATTTTAGGCATCAGAAAACAAATAGGGCATTTTTACAGAGGTTGGCATGGTCTACGTTTTAAAGCGGAACTACCACATTTAACAAAGATGGCCCCAAATAATTCCTCATCTGGTGACTAGCTGCTCAGTAGCGTTAGTTGCCAGAATTTTTACTTGGTTAATGCGAATTATCCACTGCTCCGGGACTGACCAGCAGGACGGAGCACAGACTTCTTTCCATAGTGACGTCTGTGCTGTCAGTCCCTTTTGGAGCCGAACGGCTCCTAGCAACGCCTCCTACAGCCGTCTGGGACTGACAGTGCAGGAGCTCAGACGTCACTATGGAAAGTGCACTCTG
The DNA here is from genome assembly GCA_037306005.1 of Rhinophrynus dorsalis. Classification (NCBI taxonomy): domain Eukaryota; kingdom Metazoa; phylum Chordata; class Amphibia; order Anura; family Rhinophrynidae; genus Rhinophrynus; species Rhinophrynus dorsalis. Next base: position 344,763,441 of record CM074724.1, on the reverse strand, counting down.
TCTTGCCTGTCAGTCCCGGAACAGTGGATAATCCACATTAACCAGGTAATAATTCTGGTGACTAGCCCTACTGAGCAGCTAGTCGCCAGATGAGGAATTATTTGGGGCCATCTTTTAAATGTGGTAGTTCCGCTTTAAAGGGATAGTAATACTTCGTTTTAACTTTATTTTATTTTGTAGGCATTAAAAAAACATGAAGAATGATATAAGTCTTATCTCTCAAACTATTATGGTTTAAGAGATATTCACAAACAAAGTATCCCCCCCCTGTTCAACCAGATCAGAAGGGAGGTGCCCAGGTAGACTGCAGAGAGGGACAATCTTCAATTAAGATAATGGAAAAAGCTGAAAAACTTGTCAAGGGGGGAAGGGCTTTCATTGTTTTCATACAAAGAAAATTGTCCCCTTCTGTTATCTGTCCTGTCATACAACCAGACTCACATCTGAGAAGAGATGTCTTACACTAGGTAAAAGGGGCGGGGAGGGGAACTTTGCTTGTGAATATCTCCTAAACCATAAAGGATTGAGAGATAAGACTTATATCAATCTTCATGTTTTTTTAATGCCTACAAAATAAAATAAAGTTAAAACGAAGTATTACTATCCCTTTAAGTGCTGTAACCATTTTTTTTTTAAAATATTCTTTACATGTTTGAAAACATAATTCAAAGCGGCTTATGTGTCATGTTAAACAAAATTCCTGCAAATGTCTAACTTAGGAGATATTCACACTTTTATTTCTGGGAAAAGGGAAAGTGAAAATCTCCTGGTACTTCCCAGAGCTTCATTAGCACATGAAACATCACTGAAAAGCGTAATTGGCTTATGAAATATCACTGGCACCACAATTGGTATACAGGAACAAGTATGAATATCTCCTTAACTGCACATTTGCTGGTCTTTTGGTTAGCATGACACAAAGGAAATTTTAATGTAGTTTTCAAATATGCAAACTTGAATCAAAGTGAAAGATCCATTTTAACCCTTTGAGTGCCAGTGATACACAACGCATTGCGTACCACTCTGTCATTCAAATGATTAATGTGTTGGTGTTCCTTTAAGTGGCACAGTCGCTTTATAAAAAAAAAGGTCTTAAAGTGGATCTATCGCCTCTACAAAAGTTATGCTTATTATGTAGAGGATATATACATAAGGGTGAAAACATTATTGATTTAAAAAAAAAAAAAAAAAAAAAAAAAAAATGCTATTTGTGTTAAACCGATGGTTTATGGAGTGCCCTGCACCCTACTTCCTCATAAACTTCCATTGCCACAGATTACCACACTGCCCCTTCTCCCTTCCTATTACTCAGCCTCCTCCGATGATGGAGGCCGCCTGTCTGTAAGCTGGAGCGATCTCATTGGATAGATATCGATCTCTGCCAATGAGATCACTCCAGCTTACAGACAGAAGCCTCCGTCATTGGAGGAGGCTGGGTAGTGGGAAAGGAGAAGGGGCAGTGCGGCAATGGAGGTTTATGAGGGAGTAGGGTGCAGGGCACGATATAAACTATCGGTTTAAGACAAACCTCTTTTTTTGTTTTTTTTTTAAATCAATAATGTTTTCACCCTTATGTATATATCCTCTACATAATAAGCATAACTTTTGTAGAGGCGATAGATCCACTTTAACTCTTCTGTGAGTGTTAGAGAGTTTATAATCTAGCAATACCATTGTGCAGGCTATAAAAATAGCTGTCCTAGTCTCGGGTCCATGCAGTATTGTGAAAGAAGAAAAATGAACTCTGTACTTTGTCTAGTCTATTCTGCATAGTTCATTTAGCAGATGAACTGGAATGTCCTCGTTTAACCCAGTCTATATTATGAAACACATAGCCAGTGCTTCTATTTCCAGCACCGCATGGTTTTGCAGTGCCAGCTGCTGCAGCACAGACAAGGCCATTTCAGGAGAGCTTAACCCTTTAACCCCCTTAAGACCCCTTGACCGGCCAGAACTGTCACTCAATTTCAGCACTTAAGGACCAGTGACAGTCCTGGCATTCTGAGGTCCCTCGCAGCTGCACGCCCCTCTAGGACCCCAGAAACCAACGCGTAAAATAAAAACAAAATGACCCATGGTCTTTAAAGGGATAGTAATACTTAATGATTACTAACCCCTGTACTGAAGTCATATTAAAAAGAAATGTATTTTCCCTGTGTCATCTCTCAAACTTTTATGGTTTGAGAGATAATCGCTCCTAAAGTTGCCCTCTCCCTCCCCCTACCCAGTATTCAGCATTGTAGCTGGCTGCAGGGAAGCCTGTCGTATGACCATCAGGCGGCTCTGCAGCACAGCCAAGATCACGTTAATAAAAAAGAAATCTTTCACTGAAATGATCTTCTACGTGATCTCGGTTTGCAAGCACACATAGAAGACCATTTTAGTGAAAGATTTTTTTTTTTATTAACGCAATCTCTGCTCTGCTGCAGAGCCGCCTGATAATCGTAAGACCAGATTTCCCTTCAGTCAGCTACAACGCTGACTTCGGGGAGGGAGGGGGGAACTTTAGGAGCGATTATCTTTCAAACCATAAAGATTTTAGAGATGACACTGGGGGCAATACATTTCTTTTTAATATGACTTTAATATAAGGATTAGTAATTATTAAGTATTACTATCCCTTTAACTGCCAGCCGCACGCTGCTTCAGCTGGTCGTTAAGGACCAGAGGTGTGTGCAGCACGCTTCTGGTCCTCAACTGTTTTTGTGTCAAAGAGGTGTTACACATTGCAAAGCAATGCATCAGGTACTCCTTGCATTCAGTAAGTTAAATGGTTAAACTACTTTTGTATTATCTACTTTATTTAAAAACTAGTTACAAAGCGCATATACACGTGCTGATGTGGAGTGGGGAGCTCCGGACGGCTCACAGCGTGTCTGTGCTCCCGGCTCCGGGGCAGCAGCGGAGGCGCTGGGTGAGAGTTTGTCACCCAGCCACCTCCGCTGCTGCCCTGGAGCCAGGAGCGCAGACAGGCTGTGAGCCATCTGGAGCTCTCCGCTCCGTATCCGGCTGTTCTGCGAGTCCCTACTGCGCGTGTGCAGTTTGGCACACAGGGAGCTTCGCAGGCTAGCAACAAGTGTAGAATTCCTTTAAAGATAATTGTTCTCAATTGTATCGGACCAAATTAATTGTAATGTGGGGGATAAATGAAAATTTCTGTTGCATCCAATGTCTTTTAACCCTTTGAGTGCCAGAGGGGTACGCAACGCATTGCTTTGCAATGCGTTGAGTACCCCTGTGGCACTCAGAGGGTTAACCTTTTGAATGCTAGAGAGAGGGCTCCAGTGCATTGCAGAGCTCCCCATGAAATTTGAAGTGAGGGCTCCAGTGCATTGCAAAGCTCCCCATGAAATTTGAAGTTTTGTAGAATATTTTACCACCGTGGTGCAGCTGGTGTGCTCCACACTGCTCCTATTTGGCTTCCTCAGTGTGTTCACATATTGGATGCAAGAGACTTAAGTTTTCACATTCTGCTGGAAAGCTCAGCTCCTCATTGGTTAAATGATGATTTTAAATGTTTGCTTCACCCCACCCTCCAACGATGTATTGCATGTAATTTTTGTATAGCATGCAATTCAATTAAATAAGTAACACTTAACCCTTTGAGTGCCAGAGAGGTACGCAATGCATTGCATGGTGAAAGGGCCAGTAAAGGGTCAGTAAAGAATTCACATAGCTTATCCATCTTTTTCATCCAATTTACCTTGCAGATAGATCACCAATGTTTTCAAGGCTGGGTGACATTAGACACTCACTCTGAACTCATGGTAGCTCCATTCTCTATAGAAGCTGTCATCGAATCTGATGAACCAAGCATTTTAATGGGTCTTGCATTTACCTTTACTGACACTTCAATTTTATCAGAATCACTTGCCAAGGCAGGTGCATCTATAGTGCAGCAAAGCAATTTTTTGTTTGTCTGTACCCCTTTCATATAATTATGATTTTCTCACATCCTATATAATAATTCGCTAAAACGTGTGTAACGATGCAGTCATGCGCAGTAGAGACTGCCCGGAGCATCCAGCTCTGTTATCAGCCGCGGGCAGTCTCTACTGCTCATGACTGCCCTGCGTCCGGCTGGCAGTGGCACTGTGGCCCGTGTGACTGGTAACTCTAGAAAACATGGGTGGGGTTTGTCATATAAGGATCTGTCATTCAGTACAGTCCTCACAGAGTTCTGGCTGTACGTGTGTGTTCGTCATGCACTGCACTTCCATTTGCTAAAAGAAATGTGCTAAAGTTAGACTCGGGATGAGTCTGTTTTTCCCTCCATATACCTTTCACTTGATGATACTGTGCAAGCACTTCCAATTCCTTTGTACCAGACTTGCCTATTTAGATAGGAAGGTAAACAGAGGGGGATGCACCACATGATCCCCTATTAAGAGCCACCCCTTCATTGTATTAAAATAACAGTAGCATGTAAAAATTTAAATGTTCTAAATATGCTCATGACTTTTTTTGTGGGGGGGCGGGGATCAAAGAGTAGTATTCTAACATACCAGGGAATTTCAGAGTAACTTAGTTTGCTGTAACATTGCATAGATTGTAATTATCTCACCGCCTATCCGGTCTCTCATTTGTCTTCCACAGGAAAGTTTGGACGTGTGAGATGGAAGCTAATGCAGGGGATGAGGGCATTCACTTTCAGAACTACCCATTTGATTTCCTGGAGTTCCTGAACCATCAACGTTTTGAGCCTATTGAATTGTACAACCACCATGAACACGCTAAGGCTGTAGCAGCACTTCCTTGTCCTCCACCTCAGTACGATTATAGTCATCAGGCCCAGACCAATCACGTTCAGTTTGCAGCTGCCAGCACTTCAAAGCCAAAGGAATTCAAAGTAGAAGTGCCATCCTCCTCCACCTCTGTCTCCCCACCTAAAAAGCCAGAGCCTTCCACCACTCAGCAGTTTAACAGCCAGATTTCTATCCCATCTACCCAGACAATCTTTGACGGAACTTTTAACACAGCACAGTGGGGAATTGTTGATCTTTCAAGCCACCAACACTTGTTTAATAACCTAAAGCGTACCCTCCCGGTAGCTCAGCAATTGCAAGTGGAAGAGGACAGCAAGGACGATAAAAATTACTTCAGACGGCTAAAATATTTACTTGACCGTCGTTTTCCTTGCACTATTTGCCATAAGTCTTTTAAGCAATCGTCACACCTAGTGCAGCATATGCTGGTGCACACTGGTGAGAGGCCCTACGAGTGCAACACTTGTGGACGCACATACAATCATATCTCCAGTTTGATTCGGCACAGGCGCTGCCATAAGGAGGAACCAGGCGTTGACGGCACTAATACTGTTTCAACCCCAGACGGAGAGGCAGCAGCTGCTGCAGCTGTAGTGGCAGCAGCTGCAGCAGCAATGTCTGATACAACTGTTGGAACTGCTGAAGTGCCTGTACCTGGCACAGAGCAGAATATTTCCATTGTGCAAGATGGACCATTCACGTGCAACCTTTGCTGGAAGGTGTTTAAGAAACAGAGCCACCTTCACCAGCACCAAATCATACATACCGGAGAGAAACCATTCAGCTGCAGTGTCTGTACAAAGAGTTTCAATCGACGTGAGAGCTTAAAGCGCCATGTCAAGACCCACTCGGATTCCATGAAAGTTCAGTGCGAGGTATGTGGAAAAGCATTCCGTGACACAACCTACTTGCTGAAGCACCAGGCCACACATACAGGAGAGAGACCAGACTACAAATGCGATGTGTGTGGCAAGTCATATGCTGCCCCGCAGAGCCTTTTAAGGCACAAGCAGGTGCATGAGCAAGGGCTTATTTTGCAGCAGCCATTAGTACAACAGCAACAGCCTCTTAATGAGACCATCAAAGAGCCTCCTACGGCAGTTACATTTGAAGCAACATCACTTCTGTCAACAGATGTTGCACAAGCAGGTCCAGCAGCCATTAGTGTAACTGGGAAAATTGGGTCTGTTTTTGGCCAGTCGTCTTCTCTTCGGGCACCATCATCTCTTCCAAACAGTGTCAGCAAAAGCTATTGCTGTACTGTGTGTGGCCGTGGGTTTGGTAGACGGGAAACACTTAAGCGTCATGAACGCATTCACACTGGAGAGAAGCCACACCAGTGTTCGGTCTGTGGCAAGCGATTCAGAGAGTCTTTCCACCTTACCAAACACCATGTAGTTCATACTCGTGAACGACCATACAAGTGTGAGTTGTGTGGAAAAGTCTTTGGCTACCCCCAGAGCCTGACCCGCCACAAGCAGATCCACAGACTTCAACTACCCTGTTCAGTAGCAGCTGGAACTCTTCCACCAGACAGACTTACTTTTGGATGTACTGATTGTGGTGAGAGGTTTCCAGACTCCTTTCACCTCATGAATCACAAGGAGCTACACATGAATGAAAAGCCTTATGTATGTGATACTTGTGGCAAGTGCTTTGGCTTTATTGAAAATTTGATGTGGCATAAACTTGTGCATCAGACTGCTCCAGAGCGCCTCCTCCCTGTAAGTCAATGTCAAGATGCCACTGCCCCAGGAAGTCAACAGGATAATTGTCTAGAGAATGGTCTTCCAAATGACATGGTTTCTGGAACTGTAGTAGCCGCAGCGGCTGCTGCTGCTGGGGTCGTGGCTCCCCCTTTTGAGGAACATCCTGTGATCCCAAGTGGTGAGAGATTTTCTTGCAGTATTTGTGGACAGAGTTTTAAGCACTTCCTAGGTTTGGTCACCCATAAGTATGTGCATTTAGTACGACGCACTCTAGCTTGCAATGTCTGTGGACAAAACTTTTCTGGTGCTTACGACTTACTACTCCATCGACGCACCCACTTGCAGAAGCGACATTTCACTTGTTCTGTGTGTGGCAAACGCTTCTGGGAAGCGGCTCTCCTTATGCGCCATCAGCGCTGCCATACTGAAGAGAGACCTTATCGCTGCTCTATTTGTGGACGGGGCTTCTTGCATTCTTGGTACCTTCGTCAGCACAAAGTGGTGCACACTGGAGAGAGGGCATATAAATGTGCCCTGTGTAACAAACGTTTTGCCCAGTCATCCAGTTTGGCAGAGCACCAAAGACTGCACGTTGTGGCTCGTCCTCAGCGTTGTCCAACCTGTGGCAAGACTTTCCGTTACCGATCTAACCTCTTAGAGCATCAGCGTGTGCATCTGGGCGAAAAGGTTTACCGCTGTGACCAATGCGGCAAGAGTTTCTTTTACATTTCCTCCATTCTGCGTCACCAGCGATCCCACGAAGCAAAACCAGACCTGCGCTGTTCTTGTTGTCTCAAGCTGTTCAAGGACCCCAAATACTTCAGCAAACATGTACAAACCCATCAGGGAGGGAGACCATTCAAGTGTGGAGCCTGCGGTGAAGCCTTCAGCAATACCTATGGACTGAAAAAGCACCGACATGCCCATAAAATGGAGAGACTAGCTGCTGCTGCTACAGCACTTGCAGAAGTGCAGAAGACCTCATAACCACCTCAGATATGCTTGCAAAAGTAGTACCCGCTGTATTGCATTTTACTGATCACAAATTTTGTGCATTATGGGGGTGGGGAGATTGTGGAATCAGCAGACTGTCTCTGCATGTGAAAGTTCTAAAACAACTTGTAGTCATCAGTGACTTGTTGGGAGAGCAGGGTGGATGCCTTGCTTATTAACCCCTTTGTTGGCAGATGGAACTTGAGTACTCTGTCAGCAGAGAGGTTAGGCATGAAAAAATAAACCAGTACTATGAATAGCTGCCACTTGTCATTTGCCTGCTCTGGGGAGAGTGATTCACACATCCTGTAAACATATGAAGCGATTTATATAATAGCAGAGCCTGCCCTGTAGAACAGTCATTTAGAAGTAAAACATAGAAGTCACAAGGTATGTTGGAGTTGGAAGGTTCCGTTCCTTACAATGTAACTGTGCTGGCACCGCAGATAATTAAGGGCTGCTGAAGGAAATTACAGAGTGTCCTGGGAAGAGCTCTTCTGGAAATAACCTGGTACAGAAACCACCTACCGCTGGCAGGATCTCACTCAAACCTAAGGAATCCATGATGGTTTCTTTTTAACCCCTTGGATGCTATTGGTGTCTTAGAGACCTCTCGATTCAATATGTTAAATCTTTTATTTATTTTTCCTATATTTGGAGTCCAAAGCAATTTCAATATTTTATTCCGTTTTTTTTTAAATTTCTTGCAACATCTTTTATTCCTGTCACCCCTATATAAAGTTTGCTTCAGTGTGATCTTCATATAGCGATAACCTGTAATCTGTTTTTTTGCTTTTTGTTTTTTTTTGTTATACAACGCAGGCCATGGCGAAATTTAAACTATTAAAAATGAGCGGTGGCCTTACTTCAGGACAGACTGCGGTTACAGTTCTGTACCGCAGACTGTCAATCTTTGTTCCTCCCCAAGTATTGTCACATTCCAACCTCCTCCAATGACGGAGGAGTTCTCCATGTAAGCTGGTTGGAACGCGACCATACTTGAGGAGGGAACAGAAGACTGACGGCCTTCAGTGCAGAGCTGTAACCGCAGCCTGTCCGGGAGGAAGACCACAGCTCATTTTTGAAAGTGTAAATTTCGCCATAGCATGCATTGTATAAGAAAAAAAAAAAGCACATTACAGGTTACTGCTATATGAAGATCACACCGAGGCAAAGTTGTATAGAGGTGATTGTTCCCCTTTAAGACCACATTCGCTAAACTAAAGAGAAGCAGTTCTGGAGTAAACCACCTGTACTATAGGGGAGAAATAAAGATTTACATTGGTCTTAAATGGGCTGTTAACCCCATGAATGCTAGAGAGGTTGCTAACACTATATCACAGTGCTTTGGAGACTGTTAGCATTCAAGGAACTAAGTAAAGCCTCATTTAAATCCAAGATGATTTTTTGTTTTTTTCTCCCCTGTGATTCCAGTTTGTTTGCTCCACATTAGCTTATTAAACTTTAGCTTTAAAGGAACAGTAAACCCACCTACACTAAATGAGCTATGACACTGGCTATGTAACCTTTACTACCTCTAACTTACTACTGTAGCTCAGGGGTGGGTACATAGAGTGTCACGTGGATGATCCCACAGTGCTCCCTTTAACCCTTTGAGTTCCAGATGGGTATGCAACTCATTGCTGCACAATGCATTTCAAACTCTTCCAGCACTCAAAGGTTTAAGATTAGGTAGAAAAGAACCTTCACTTCCTGTCCCTTAGGGACTTGAAGGGATAGTAATGTTTCACAATAAACTTAATCTTCATAGTAATTGGGCCATGGAGAGTGTTATTTCAGTATGGTCAAAGTTGTAGTTCAAGAGTAACTGAATGATAAAGTATCCCCCTCCCACCCCTTTTACTAATGTAACACTGCTCACCTCAGAGCAGCAAGGTTGTGTCCTGGTGGATCGCAGAGAGTGATAACCTTCAATTAGCATAAGGGAAAAACCGGGGGGGGGGGGCAGGGTTTTAATTGTTCTCGCAGTAAGAAGATTGTCCCTTGCTTTGAGCCGTCTGGTCAAGGGACCAGATTCCACATGGTGGTGGCTTATACTAAGTAAAAGGTTTGGGAGGGGGATACTTTATCATTCAATTACTCTTGTACTACATCTCTGACAGTAGTGAAATAACACTCTCCATGGCCCAAATACTATGAAGATTAGTTGTAGCTGCTGTTTTTGTGAAACATTACTATCTCTTTTAGTTATGGGAGCTATGGCTAACATCTCAAGACCCCATTGAAACCAGTGAGCTTGTGCAGAGCCGAAGTCCCAATGATTTTGTCTCTGCATAAGCTCACTGTCGGTGCCAGTTGCCAATCAGGGACATGGCGGTGCTCTCTTCCTAGCCTGAAGGAGCCTTTTGTGATTGGCCATGCTTCTTGGTAAGTATTAACCCCTGAGCCACTGGAGCAAGTTAGCAGTAATCAGGGGCACATAGCAGCATTTTAATTTGTTTCAAGTAGGAGAGTTTAAAAATCAAACCTGATAGAAGAACCTGGTACATAAAGAACAAATAAGGGGCAAGTTCTCTTAATTTTGGTAATATTGAACAGCCCTGTTCTCGTAACACAGAGTGTTTAAAAATGTTTATATTTGGCTGAAAAAGCCTGACCTGTAATTGAAAGACTGTGTCCTATTGTGTCGTCCCCAAGTCCAAAGTGATGTATCAACTACAACACTGGTAGATGATGAATGTAATCGGTAACAGCCTCATGCATGGCTCAAAATTTTTACTAGTCTGAGAAAATTACAAAAAAAAAATTATGTTCTGTATAACTTTTTGTGGACTATTAAATTTCCCAAAAATTTAACCTGATATTTTCCCAGCTTTGTAAATGCATCAACACAATTGTTTGTGGTTTTTTTGTTTTGTTTTTTGTTTTGTTTTTTTTTCCCCTTGAATATCTGTTTTATGAAAACATTTCCAATGTTTTTGTTTTTAAAATATATTTATGCATTTTAAGACCTGGAGCTGTTTAGAAACTTGGATTCCTCTCCATAGCAGATATGGAATTTGTGTAACACTTGTAATCATGGTAAAGTGTATAGATATGTAAAAGTCCAGTATAGCACTATGAATTTATAAATCTGCTATAAAACATTGTAATCATCCTGAGTTATTCCGCTCAATAAAAATAAATATTTCTCTCAAAAGAAGCTTACTGTGAAGTATGCAATAAGGGATGAACATTTTTCTGTGTTTGGAGGGTCGGCGTTGAACCCTTTGTAAGGCAGGGGGGTGCTGCAACTCATTGTTTTGCGATTCGTTGCACACCCCTCTGGTACTCCAAGGGTTAACCCTTTGAGTGCCAGAGTGGTACACAATGCATTGCAAAAGCAATGCGTTGTGTACACCTCTGGCACTCAAAGGGTTAAGATAAGTCTATTCTCATTCAGTGGTCTAAATGTATAATCAGCTGTACATTGCTATAAATATCTTGTTGCTCAGATGTGCTAATACAACCAACATCCACAGGCGAGCCTTTTGGATGGGAGATTGTAGTCCAGCAGCTGGAGAGCAACAGGGTGCTCTCCTAGACTTATTGGCTCTTACCAAGATGCAATTTTAGGTCCACATATACAATTGCAATGCATTTAACCCTTTGGGTGCCAGAGGTTTATGCAACATATGATTGAATTGTATCACTTTATACAGAAAGTGTATACTGTAAAACTGCCTATTCGGCTCTGCTTTTAACTTGCTAACCCTTTGACTACCAGAGAGTAGCCAGCACACTGATTTTGCAATGTGTTGGATACTCCTGCAGCACTCAAAGGGTTAAGGCTTGTGCAGTTAGAAGAACTGGAACAAACCAACTGCATCATGGGTAATACAGATATTCCCCATATCCCCACTGATTTTTATCCCTTTGAGTGACTGGGTACTGTGTTGTGTACCCCGCTGGCATTCAGTGGGTTAAATGTAGTTTTTAACCACCTCCTAGCATTTAAAGAGCTAAAATTTATTTTTAAGCCAGTGGGAATTTTTCCAGTTTATCTTGGCACGTAATCTTCTGGTATGGATTTCACCGCACCACTGCTTTCTAAGCTTTTCTTTTGGAACAACCTTGTCAGTAGACTTTGTAACGGCTCCAGTCTGTGTGCTCTTGAAAATGAAGAATCTAACATTAAATAATGCATTTGGAATAATATACCACTGTAGTACAATCCATGTAATGTGTCGATTAAAAACAAACCAAAAAAGTCACATCAATGTGTTTGTGTAGCTGATCCCTTCTGGGTCAAAAATTAGATCCTCAAATTAGTTGACACATATGTTCTTGTCGATGAGCTTAAACTAATGCTGATCTACACTGCAGTCCATTAGTACTTGGACAGTGACACTTGTTTTGTAGTGTTTGCCGCCGTACACACAAAGATTTAAAATGATTGAGGATTAAGTGCAGACTGACAGGTTTAATTTGAGGGTATATACATCCATGAACTGTGTATGAACTACAGCCCTTTTTATGCATAGTCCCTCCATTTTAGGGGACTAAAAGTAATTGGACAGTTGACTGCTCAGCTGTGTCTTGCCCATTGTTAATTTACGTACAAGACGGGGGACAAAAGGTCCTAGAAGTGATTCTGTGCAGCATTTGCATTTGGGGTCTGTGCTTTTATCTCAACAAGAGCCGCAAAGAAGTGTCAGTGCCAGTAAAGCAGGCCATGAGGCTGTCAAATTGGGAAAAATAGATGAGAAACATTACCATAGACGATCACTGTATTGGATGGCATACAAATACTTGAAATTGAATGAAGAACACCCTCCAGGATGCAGGCATAGAAGTATCAGAGAGCACCATAAAGTGAAGACTACACTGGAGTAACCATATAGTGTTTACACAAGCTGCAAACCACTGATAACCTGGCCTTTCTGTTCTCAAGGCTACATTAAAAGGATATCACAGAAACAGCTCAACCGCCCGATCTCTTGTAAATAAGCAGCAATATAATCAATTGTAAGGGAACTCACCACCACATGGCCATCCGGGTGCTGCTACCAAAAAAGGTGGATGGCAACACTTATCCTATCACTGCATACATAAATTGCAATACACGATATGTCATCTATCTGTTTACATGTGCGATCTGTTCCATTCAATATGTGGGACGTACGGTACGTCCCCTTAAAAATCGTATTAGAGAGCACTTGTATCAGATTAATAAAAGGGAACAAGATTCAGCAGTGTCACGACATATTAGTCAAGAACATGAAGGAGACATTAAGGCTTGTAGTTTTCAGGCAATTGAGAGGGTTATGTTGCCTTCTCGTGGAGGAGACATTTTGGGACTTATCAACCACAGGGAGGCATTTTGGATTTTTACGTTGAAGACTCGTATCCCATTGGGTTTAAACCTAGAATGGGATGTCAGTAATATTATATGAATCCAATTAGTGCCTCTAGGTGGTTTGTTAACCTCAATGTTTCTTCCTCCATATTCTTCTTTTCTTGGTGGAATATTTTGCGGGAAGAGTTGTCCCTCTTTTTTTCATCATTCAATTTATGTTGGCGTTGTTTTGCCTCCGGTCAGTTTGTCTGTTTTTTTCATAGTGTCTGGAGGTTAAACGATGTGTGCATGGCTACTTTTGGATATGTATCCTTTGATATATTATTTGAGGTGATTCATTTTTATTTAAAAGGGGATGAATATTTCCTTACATCTATGAGGATTGGTTATAAGGATCATATCCCGGTTTGGTGATCGCTTGAGGGTTAACTTATTTAGCCTCGATTTCAACGTTATGTGTTGATTTGACGGGCTTCTTTTCAATATCATGTTAAGATAATTAAACAGATGAATGTATTTGGTTTTAATTCTTTGTTTTATATAAAGGTCTTACTAATACAACAGTATATCTATGAGTAAGCGCATGGTACGCGCGAAACGCGTTAGATTATTCTGTCTTGTCTGTTAGTTATATTTAGACATGATTCTTCTTCTGTTTTGTGGGCCAACTGAGAATTTTAAATACAAGGAATAAAGATGTTTGATTTTAACAATTGACCCCGTTTTTTGATTCCGGAGTGCCACCTGTTTTTGATTGTGGATGAACTACAGGTTTGGAGAGCCTTTTTTGGTAGCAGCACCCGGATGGCCATGTGGTGGTGAGTTCCCTTACAATTGATTATATTGCTGCTTATTTACAAGAGATCGGGCGGTTGAGCTGTTTCTGTGATTCCAGTTGTATACTTCTCTCCGTTAGCCCCCGCTGATCAGAGATGATGGGATATTAGATGATTGTGTAGCAGCTTGGGGATACTCTTTGTTTGTTTTTTCCACTGTTTTAAACATGGCTGAAGATACAGAGGAGGTATTGTTTGCTCTCAGTGATTTTTTGAATGATGAAGAGAGGAGAAATAAAGCACAATTAACATTCACCACGGAGAATTTGGGGTCAGAGGACATGATTGATACTTTAGATATCAAATCTCTCTTTAGACGCCTGGAGAAAGAGATGAGTCGTGAACTGAGGATATGGTGGGACATTATTACATTTGAGAAGTATATTGAGGTCAAACGTATCCCCAGAGGTTTACGACTTAAAAAGTTTCCTTCTTTTGAAACCAAAGATGCCAACTTCATTGCTAAATGGAATCTGGTTTTGAGTGAATGCTCCTTTAAATTAATGGATTTAATAGTGGATTTTAAAAGGGGTGAATTGAATCACCTGAAACAAGAGATTTTGAAAATACAGACAGCTTTAAAACAACAAGCTACATCTACAATGTTCACTAATTTTGATGGGCAACTTAAGAAAACATTAGATAAACTGGATAAAGATCTTAGTCTTTTTAAAAAACGGAAGTTTATCCGGGATAAGCAGGACTATGAACGCAATGAAGTTTATGTTTGGCGCCGTTATTCGTTTAGATCCACTCCGAAGAAATCAATCCTTAAGCAATCAGATCGACGGGTCAGTTTCTCACAGTCAGAATTTTTTGACAGTGAAACAGTGGATACTGACCCATATGATACAAGTGACACTGTATCAGGAATGGATACTGCGGATCTGAGTTCATGGGATCAGAATACTGTAGTGGATCCTCCAAAAAACTTGCGAGGAAAGAAAAAACATCGCAAAAAGAGAACTATTCGATCTACAGTAGACCAACAAGGAGGGGCGGCCGCGGATCAAGGGGGGTCGAGATATCAGACCCGACAGTCCCTGGCAGTGCACAATCGTTAACTGTTCTGAATTTATCTGATACAGTTTTGACATCATCACAGACTAGTGTTTTGGAACTGGGTTTGAATTTTGTACCAGTAAAAAAGTTTAATCTTTTTAATACAATTTTGGATGTAAACCGATTTGTACGTAATCTTACTGTGAAAAAGTTTTTTTGGAGAAAGCCCGGAGATGTTGAGGTGCAGGAGCAAGTAGAAGAGGTTGGTATACCCTCTCCATCTCCTGGCTTTCATCTATTTAAAGATCATAAAGCGATCAATGATTTGCAATGTTTGTATCAAGAATCGGTTAATGATGTTGGTAAGATTGATTCATTAACAACTGGTCTTAGACAGAAATCTTCCTTTTTTCCGGTACATATGAAGGGCAATCATTTGGAAGTCTTTCAAAAAACATTGGAGCAACAGTTGGTCCATCTTTATGATACTTCTGGCGGGGTTTTGAATTATAATTTGACTTTATCACAAAAGGAAGCCCTTATTCAGTTGCAAACCAATCAAGATCTTGTTATAAAAATGTCAGATAAGGGTGGATCAATTGTTGTTCTAAATAAAGAGGACTATAGAATAGAGGCAATTAGGCAATTGAGTGATCGATCTACTTATGTGGAACTCAGTCATAATCCTACATTACGATTCAGATCCATTTTGAAACAACTAATACAGGCAGGAGTCAATATGGGCATCATTAGTAAGGATGAAGCGCTGTTTTTGGTCCCGGAGAATCCGTTGGTTCCGATTTTTCATCATCTTCCCAAGGTACATAAAAGTATGGTCAGTCCGCCTGGTAGACCAATAGTGTCTGGAATTGGTTCTTTACATGAGCCTCTATCAGTTTGGATTGACCAGTACCTGCGTCCTCTTGTAGAGAGGTTACCAGGTTTTCTCTGGGATACAAAACAGGTCTTAAAACAGATGTCAAATATTGAATGGAATGAACAGAGCTCATGGTTGACTGCAGATGTCACTGCATTATATTCGTCTATACCCCATTCCCTGGCTATTCAGGCTTTGAAATACCATTTTGAGAATTTTTCTAACTATTCTGATATATTATCGGATTTCTTATTGCAGGCTGTTGAGTACCTCCTATCCCATAATTTCTTCTCATTTGATGGGGTGTTTTACCTCCAGAGGCGTGGCGTGGCAATGGGGGCAACTTTTGCCCCCTCTCTTGCCAACCTTTTTATGGGTTGGTGGGAGGCCAGCCATGTCTTTGGGGGTATGAACCCCTTCGGTGAGCGGATCTTGTGGTATGGGAGGTACATAGACGATTTGTTATTTGTTTGGCTGGGAACGGAGGAGGAGGCTGTTTCCTTTGTGTCATATTTGAATGTGAATGATTACAATTTGTCATTTACGTTTAAATATGATTCTGTTTCGGTGGAATTTTTAGATGTTACATTAAGAGGTGACATTGTCAACTGTAAAGTGATCAGTAACATATATAGGAAACCGACATCTGGCAATGCATTGTTACATGCACGGTCCTGCCATCCCAGGCATCAGATCAATAATATCCCGAAGGGACAGTTTCTGCGTTGTCGCAGAAACTGTACCCTTGATGCTGATTTTGATGTGGCAGCGATGGATATTTTTAGGAGATTCAAACAAAGGGGTTATTCAGATCGTATTTTGAATGATGCTTTTATGTCTGTAAGAAAGTGTCCGAGGTTGGAATTGCTACAGCAATCATCTAAAGCCAAGAGAAAGTCTAAGAATAACACCCATAAGATAGGGGTACGTTTTATTACGACATATAGTCCACAGTTTAAACAAATTAGTGGTCTAGTTCGTTCATTATTTCCTGTATTAAGATCAGACCCTATTTTGGCACAGATTCTTGATCAAGGCTGTGATTTTGTGGCTAGACGTGGGATTACTATTGGCAACATGATCTCCCCAAGTTTGTTTTCCTCTAGGAAAATTACTCATACTTGGCTTGATCATCCTGGTTTCTTTAAATGTGGTGCAGGTTCATGCAAATGCTGTGAAGTGGCTAAAGTGACAAAAGAATTTAAAAGTTCAGTGGATGGCAACACTTATCCTATCACTGCATACATAAATTGCAATACACGATATGTCATCTATCTGTTTACATGTGCGATCTGTTCCATTCAATATGTGGGACGTACGGTACGTCCCCTTAAAAATCGTATTAGAGAGCACTTGTATCAGATTAATAAAAGGGAACAAGATTCAGCAGTGTCACGACATATTAGTCAAGAACATGAAGGAGACATTAAGGCTTGTAGTTTTCAGGCAATTGAGAGGGTTATGTTGCCTTCTCGTGGAGGAGACATTTTGGGACTTATCAACCACAGGGAGGCATTTTGGATTTTTACGTTGAAGACTCGTTTCCCATTGGGTTTAAACCTAGAATGGGATGTCAGTAATATTATATGAATCCAATTAGTGCCTCTAGGTGGTTTGTTAACCTCAATGTTTCTTCCTCCATATTCTTCTTTTCTTGGTGGAATATTTTGCGGGAAGAGTTGTCCCTCTTTTTTTCATCATTCAATTTATGTTGGCGTTGTTTTGCCTCCGGTCAGTTTGTCTGTTTTTTTCATAGTGTCTGGAGGTTAAACGATGTGTGCATGGCTACTTTTGGATATGTATCCTTTGATATATTATTTGAGGTGATTCATTTTTATTTAAAAGGGGATGAATATTTCCTTACATCTATGAGGATTGGTTATAAGGATCATATCCCGGTTTGGTGATCGCTTGAGGGTTAACTTATTTAGCCTCGATTTCAACGTTATGTGTTGATTTGACGGGCTTCTTTTCAATATCATGTTAAGATAATTAAACAGATGAATGTATTTGGTTTTAATTCTTTGTTTTATATAAAGGTCTTACTAATACAACAGTATATCTATGAGTAAGCGCATGGTACGCGCGAAACGCGTTAGATTATTCTGTCTTGTCTGTTAGTTATATTTAGACATGATTCTTCTTCTGTTTTGTGGGCCAACTGAGAATTTTAAATACAAGGAATAAAGATGTTTGATTTTAACAATTGACCCCGTTTTTTGATTCCGGAGTGCCACCTGTTTTTGATTGTGGATACATTAAAAGGATAGTATTGTCAAAAATATAAATATACATCCGATTGTTCAGTTTCATTTTTATAATGAATAGTACGTTCTGAAAAACCGTTTGCCTTCATGTTCAGCTTAAAAATACAGTTTCCCCCTCTCACTCCTTTTCAGTGTGTCAGGCTGACTCCCATCACTTCTGAAAACCGGATCGCAACAAGGAGCAATATTGTCCGTGTAAGGACAACCCTGCCCACCCCGCCTTGAGAAAGGAGGGCAGGTTTTTCCCTTATACTGACACAATATTGTCCATCTGCATGATCCATTTGGACTGACTTTCTGATCTGAGGGAAGTCTGCATGATGCACTGAAATGGGTGGGATGGGGAAACTTTTAACTGGGTTTTAAGTCAAAAATTAAGGTAAAGGATGTATATTTTTTTGACAATACTGTCACTAACAACAACAAAAAAGAAAAACACCTGTAGAGCTCTGGAACATGCGCTGTCAGTCCCTTTTAGAGCCGAATGGCTCGTAGCAACGCCTCCTAGACCCAGCTGGGACTGACAGCACAGGCGCGGTTGTCACTATGGCAGCTGTCTGGTCTCTGTCCTGCCTGTCAGCCAGGGAAGAAAGGAGAAATCTGTTTAATAAGGTAGTAATTCTGGCGACTAGCGCTACTAAGTAGGTAGTAACCAGATGGGGAGTTATTTAAGATAAGCTTGTTATGTGGTGGTAACTCCGCTTTAAGTGGAAATGGCAGCAGCAGCATGATGAATTTTGAAGTGTACAGAAACATCTACTCAGATCCAGCCAAATGCGTGAACTCCAGGGAAAGCCCTTGCAGCAAGGCAGTGATCCCAAACATAATGCTAAAGCAACCGAGTACTTTTTCAAGGCCAAAAAGTGGAATGTTCTTGTGTGGCCAAGTCAGTCACCCAACCTGAATCCAACTGTGTATGCTCTTCACTTGCTGAAGACAAGTCTAAGTGAAAAATGCCCCAAAACAAACAGGACTGAAGATGGTGGCAAGTACAGGTCTGGCAGAGCATCACCAGGGAATATACCCAGTACCTTGTGATGTCTGTGGGTTGTAGACTTTAGGCAGACATTGAATGCAAAGAATTTGCAACATATTACTAAATATGATGACTTTATTTAAAGGGATAGTAATGTTTCACAAAAACAACAGATCTAATTAATCTTCATAGTATTTGGGCAATGGAGAGTGTTATTTCAATACTGTTGTAGTTCAAGAGTCATTGAATGATAAAGTGCCCCCCTTCCGCCCCTTTTACCTAGTATAACACTGTTCACCTCTGTGGAATCTGGTTGCTTGACCAGACAGATAACAGCAAGGGACAATCTTCTCACTCTGAGAACAATGAAAACCCTACCCCCCTTTACAGGTTTTTCAGCTTTTTTTCCTTCTCTTAATTGAAGATTGTGCTCTACCTGGACACCTCCCTGCTGCTCTGCGTGGAGGAGTATTACATCCATAAAAGAGGCGGGAGGGGGATACTTTATCATTCAATTACTCTTGAACTACAACTCTGACAGAACTCTCCAAGGCCCAAATACTATGATGATTGATTAGAGCTGCTTTTATTATGAAACATTACTATCCCTTTAAGATTTTTTTTTTCATTTACTTTTGGTCTCCCAAAATGGAGGTACTTTGTATAAAAAGACATGTACTTCCAACTTGGTTCATGGCTTATAGTGTAAATATTCTCAAATTAAAGCACAAAGTTTGCACTTTATCTTAGTCACTGTTTCATTTCAAATCCAATGTCCTAGAGTACAGAGCCAAAACAACCAAACTGTGACTGTCCAAATATGTTAGGACTGCAGTGTAGTAAGACGACCTGTAAGGTGTGATAAAGGAGAGGTGACTTCTCCAGTGATACAGTTTGTGTTTTAAATTACAAAAACTATATTGTAGGACTTTTCCTATTGAGTAAAGTAAGGGTATTGAGTATTGCTGAGAAATGTGGAGTTATTACAGTTTATCTTTTTAACACATTAACTGCACTATCTAGTTGTCATATTTCTGTTACATTCTGGGGAGATACACTAAGGTGTGATAAAGAGGTGATACAGCTGAGAAGAATTGTCCAGTGATGTCACTTCTCCAGTTCCTATGTTATAGAATAACAGGAACTGGAGAAGTGATGTCACTGAAGAAATTAGCTCTGTTTTATCTAGAGATGCACCGATACCACTTTTTTTTAAGAACGAGTACCGATACTTTTTTCAAGTACTCACCGATACCAATTACCGATACTTTTTTTTTTTGCGGTCATTTGCCAGTTTTCAAAGTACTTAAAGCGCAGATATATATATATATATATATATATATATATATATATATATATATATATATATATATATATATATATATATACACTTTAAGTACTTGGAAAACTGGCAAATGACCAAAAAAAAGTATTGAAGAGTTCTTGAAATATATACACACACACACCACCTCTTGACTGTCCCCTTTTGCCTCTTTCTCCCCCTCTTGATTCCCACCTTTTACTTCATTCGCCCCTCTTGAGCTTTTGCCTTGGCTTTTTCTATCCCTTTTGATCCCCCTTTGTCCCCCTCCTTGACTCTTGATCCCACTCTTTTGCCTCTCTCTCCCTCCTGATCCCCCCTCCTTTTTGCCTCCTCTTGTTCCCCCTCCTTTTGTCTCCTGATCTTTCCTCCTTTTGCCTTTTTTTTTTTTTTTTCTTAGTCCCTTTTGCTTCTTTCATCCACCCGCTCAGTGTCCCATCTTGCCTCCCTTACCCTCCTCTGCCGGGTGCTCACTGTTCTCTCTCGAGCCCCGGCAGAAGTCAGGGTCGGAGCTTTGCCATGGTAACCCGCGGCAACGCTCCAACGCTACAGGAGGGAGAGAGGCGACCGGGGAGCATTGTGAGCAGCTTCCCGGGCTCCCTCACTGCAGCACCGACCCTGACACAGGGTATCGGTGCTGGCATCGGCCGCATTTGTGTGAGTACAAGTACTCGCGCAAATGCTGGTATGGGCACAGATATCGGTATCGGTGCAACCCTACTTTTATCACCTATCATGCCTTAATGGAGAGAAATCTAAAACAAACTGTTCTTCGCAGAATATTATAAAAACCGCTGAGTCATGCTGTCGGAACTGTCAGGAAGTTAATGAATAGCAAATTGACTTCTTGGATATTTGAACTATTATAACTTTTGAATAAAATAAGTGACAGCAATGGGGTTATCTTTGTTTTACTCCGTAGGAAAAGTTCTATAACATTAGAATGTACTAATTTTACAAAAGTATACTGCTCCATTAAGCTATTATGCGTGGTGTTTACAAAAATCACTAGGACAAAATATGTTGAAGGATTTTGGGGAGTATTGTGCTTTTTAGATGGGTTCAGTTAGTTTAGTAGGAACGTAGTGTATCTTTTAGAATGTCCATGTGGGCATCAGTATTTAGGATGAACAACTAGATGCCTACATATTAGAATAGGGGAACATGTCAGATACATTAAAAAAGGCAGAATCTCGTAGTGTTTCTGAACATTTTTTAAAAGTACGTAATAAAGATACTTAAGTTCACTGCAATAGATCATGTTATAAAGAATTGGAGAGGTGAGGATATAGTTAATAAGGTTTCCCATAAAGAGACTCAATGGATTCACAAATTAAAAACTCTAGTTCCTATGGGCCTTAATATAAACATAGGTCTGAAGTGTTTTTTAAAATAGATTTGTTAAATGAGCATTAAGATCATTTTAGGGTTAATGTTATTATGATTATTATATTTTGCTGTTCTTTGGTTTATGAATGTATAATGTTATTGTGAAGATTATATTGTATTTATCTGAAATATCTGGGATTAGATTGGTATACTTGAGTGGAATATTGTCCAGTTGTAATCTGTGGGTGGTTAATGTTTGAATAATTGACAGTGGTCGTCCATGGAAAGTGATCTTTTCTATTGTATGTTCCACGTGTTATCAACAAGCCATCTATTTATGCTTTCCTACCAGAGGATGACCACCAAATTTTTAATTAAACTTCCACTTGCCAGTGGTGTCACTGAAATCATGTGTCCACTAACATTTAAAAAAAAAAAAAAAAAAAAAAAATCTATAAAACTTCAAGCACTTGGTTAAATCTCAAACTCTGTATTTATGAAGGTTTACCCATTTTATTCCATTACCTTTAATCATAAAGGGATAGTAATACTTAAAATGTAAAAAAATATATGTTGTAGGGTTTATCCCCCTGAGTAAAACAAGGGTACTCCCACTGCTGAGAGATATTTTATTAAAAAAATTATAACAGCTCAAACTTTAATTTTTTTTTTTTAGGTGCAATATCATATTGGCCTGAACATTTACAGTGGCGCTGTTGCTACACCATCCTATGGATTTCTCTGGTCTCTATACCATAAATCTCCATAGAATGGTGTAGCAACAGCGCCACTTTAATTGATCAGGCCAGTATGAAATTGCTCCTCAAAAACTCAGGTTGGAGCTGTTATAATTTTTTAATAAAATATCTCTCAGCGGTGGGAGTACCCTTGTTTTACTCAAGGGAATAAACCCTACAACATATATATTTTTTTACATTTTAAGTATTACTGTCCCTTTAAGTTGTAATATCAGACCACGATTTAAAACCTTTTTTCTGTTTCTCCACATTAACCATTGCGTTCCACTATTGGCTAGCAGTGGTGTGTGCTAAGTCGTTAGTCGATGCATCCTACCACTTTTTCATTCAACCTACGGCTAACCAATCACATTATACACTCCCCTCCCAATTACAGATGCGTTCCACTTTATAATCCAACAGGCCAATGTCTCTGCATGCATATCAATCATGGGTCATTTAATTCCAATGCATTCCATATATAATATATGTGGAGGCTATTTTGAAGTTTCCTGGCGATGCGCTATCACAAACACATGACCGCTTAGAAGAAAAGTCAGAGTAGTCATCTGGTTGTTGTACAGTATCCTGGCTAGTAGATTCACCAGTGAATTGCAGAATAGCTTCCAAACTCTCACCTCCATCTGCCCTGTTTATCTATCCCTTACTCCCTCATCTCTCATGTGTTGGACAACCATTGTCACTCAAAGGGTTAAAACATACCCATTCTTTACTTTCACGATCCCCATCCCATGTTTCACCATCACTGTGGATTGAACATCCCTGTCCTGCTACTTTTCACCCACACCCACCCTCAGTGCCACTATGCTGTGCACCAGGAGGAGACAGTCTAGGCATCCAAAAACTGGGAGAGAGAGCATGTCATGACATATGATATCTGTGTAATCAGGTACTGCTTCCACTTTCATCCCCATTACAGCACTAGCCTCCTACCACTGCATCTCAGTCAGTAGGTTCTACTTTGAGCTCAGCACCTCTGTCCCAGTGCACAAAGGATGGGAGAGGTGAGTCCTTTCATCAGGGTGGAGACGGAAGCACTTGCCTTATAACAGGATTATTTTATTTTATTATTAAACACCCTTTCAGTGCCATAAAGTGTCAAACACAGTAGACACTCCTCTGGTATTCAAAGAGTTAAAATATTTTAAGTGTAGTAATGGAAGTTTCCCCTCCATCTCCCTTACACACGTGCCTTCTCCTCCCCCCCTTACCCTACTGCCTCATTACTTCTTTTTCCTTATGTCTGTTTTCTGTCATTGTCCCTTTCTCTTTTCATCTCAACATGGCACAATGTATGTGTATCAGAAGGATTACCTAGGTAGGGAGTCTATCATACAGCACTCATATATATGATCACAGTGTGTAACAGAAGGACTTAACTATGTAGGTGTTGGGTGTAGTTATACAATGATGGCATATTCTTATAATTGTGTTCAAAACTTGGGGTGTAGCACAGAGTATGTGACTAACATGGGGCAGTAGAATAACACTGGCTTGTCACTCAGTATATAAGAGTTTCTTTGACTACCACTCGAACAATGGAACAAGGCTGGTGTCTCAGATAATGTACATGTGGGTCTGTGATTACCACTGGACAGTAGAAGAACTTTCTCCTGCCTCTTCTTTCACAGGCAGCACCATGCTTCTTTGATAGTAATTTCATATTTGGATTAACATTCATTGATAAAACTCTTCCAACATTCTGCCCTGTACAGCCCTTCCAGCAGCCAACTATTTTAGTTGTTTAGTATTCTCAGGAGTATCAGGGCTTTTTTTTTTATTTCTTACTAGTTGAAGAGCCCGTTACACGGGTCACAGTGCCACTGCCAGCCGGTCGTGGGGCAGTCATGTGCAGTAGAGACTGCCCACACCGTGGCTGATACAGAGCTGGACGCTCTGAAGTGGCGCGGGCAGTCTCTACTGAGAATGACTGCGGCGTTACACACGATTTAGCGAATTATTATATAGGAGGATGGTAATCACTGGCTTAGTCAGGAGGGTTTTCTGACTGCCCTGTCCTCTTATGAGCAGAGGATCTGATCTCAACAGGGAATTTCTCTGCATATCTGGAGGGTTCCCAAGGCAAAACTATAGGCTTAACCTCATTCTCACTCAGTCCTTGGAAAAGACTGTACAACAGAGGAATTTAAACTATTAAGATGACACAGTGTACTACTCTGAGCCAAGTCACAAATATGTTGCAATGCATTCGAAAACAGCTTCCCTGTAAGACTGCAGTGAGTACAGAACAACTGGATGCCACTGGAACTTGACTGTCCCACTTTGGCCCCTCTGCTTCCCTACTGTTTTTTTTTATTTTTCTTTAACCATATTTACTTACAAATTATTTTTTGAATTCCTTTAATCAATGTCTATCCTTGTTTATATTACATGAAAAAACACCATGTTTGGTCATTTGTTTAGTGTCCTATACAAACTATATGCTGACAATTACTTATTTTTCCTCATATGTCCTATGTGGAATATAGAAACCACGAGGTAAAGTCCCCTCTTGACACTTGATCAATAGAGGTTTCTGAGGCAGAGACTCCTATATCCACTTTACCTTGCCTTGGGATGCACAGTTTTAAAAGTGACCTCACTTTGGCCGGATGCAAGACAAAAGGTCTCTGAGCTAGCTTCCCCCCCCCTCTTCTGATAGGCATGAGGCTGTATAATCTTCCATTAGGTGGGCTCATATCTCTGTCCACCACTGTTAGTTTGAACCAGAGCACAGACTTCAGGGATGTGGGTCTTTGGGAGGATGGCTTACCTAGGCAGCCTTATCCTCGCTTCTTTCTCTGAACAGCTTCTTAGTTTGTTCATATAGGAGCCTCAAGACTGAAGAGAATGAATCTTTTCCTCAGAATTCACAGGTCCTGGGAGTGTGTCCCAATTCTCTTGTCTGGCAGTCACGTTTTCTCACTGTGGAGTTTAAGCCAAACTGGCACATTTATTCAATTTTTAAATACTTTTCTTTTACATACTAAAGTATACTTTGTATAATTGATAAACTTATGTTTAGATGACCCTCCAGGACATTTTTCCAGGGCCTTTACCACATGGAGGTGCCTCAGGGTTCACCTGCTGTCTGACCTTGTTCTCGATAGAATTCCCCCTTTGATTACTTTGCTCATAATTATATAATTCCTGCTTCCCATGTGTGGCAAAATCATCCGCTTTCCCAATTCCTTTTGGGATTTGCTTCTCGGGGGCTCCTCCCGCACTCCCTTATCCCTTTTGAATTGGCTGTTAGCCATGTCTAAACTATACCATTTGATTTTGCTTTCTGGCCCACCTCATAAACCAATTTTTCTGGTCCACTGAGAAAGAGACTATCATCGACTTTTTCATTCTGGACCAAGATTTTCGAGAAGCAGGTTGTGCTCCAAATCTAAGGAACTCAACTTTAAGATTCACATCTGGTGGTATTGTACTCCCTCTAGACTGGCTAAAATGTTCCCGAACTGTACCTCTACCTGTTGGCTCTGTTTTTCTGAGGAAGGCACCATGTTACTTATTTGGTGGTCTTGTGATACCCTTCTCCCGTTCTGGATTTCATTTACTAAAGCTCTTCGCTCTATCATGTCTATTCCACTACCTCTCCTCAAGTCAGTTTGCAGGACCTTCATTTGCAGTTTCTGCTCTTTCTACTTACATCGGCCAGTTCACTAATACCAAATCACTGAATCTTCTGACTCAAGTCCACTTCGTTACTATCAAGTGGAAAGGTTGACTTTGACAACACGGCTCTTGAAGAAAACATCCTGAACAAGACATGTCTCCAATGCTCTCATTTCCACTAGGAAATTGTTTCATCCAAGTCCTCATAGGATTTTGTCTCTGTTTTACAAGTGGTGTGCTGATTTGGGCATGCCCCTTCAGTCTTCCTACTTTCTGGCCTTTCTTCACGATGGTGTCAACAAGGGTCTCAGTCTGAGTTCTATTAAGATTCAGCTCTCCGCCCTCTCTGTTCTTTTCCAGAAACAGATTGCTTTTCTCTGACGTCAAGACCTTTGTTCAGAGGGTGGCTGATGCCACCTTGGGAGGGCTCTGAAACAGCACACCATGGCATGGGATTCACCATACACTGTGGGACCCCTTGGAGGTATTCGGCAAGGGTGGCTGTAGAGTCACCGCACCATTTTTTTTTTTCTGTTCTTAGTGCTATACTACACAGTTTTCCCTGGCTTTAGAAAAGAAAGGGGAAGAGTTTTCTTCTTCTTCCCTTCCTTTTACAGGTCACCCAGGAGGCATTGCTTGCAGGAGGCTCTCCTCCTCAACAGTGATGAGTTAATTTCATTATCCATCTTGCCTGCCTTCTCTGTCCCCTGGGTCTCCTCAACTGGGGGGTTATGTGTTGTGCAGAGTCCAAAGGGGATATAGCAGTAGACTGCCAGAACTGAAGTGGTAAGTTACATGTCCTGTCAGACCAATCTCCCTAAGGGTCAAAAAGGTCTGTCTGGGCCCAATCCCTTTGATGAGGAGCCTGTGTGGGCAAAAACCCTTGTCTCCACTATAGCTAGTATCTCAGAGTTATCCAGTGTTTTCTAGATAAGTAGAATCAAGGCCAGTCTGCTCCCTCACGTAAGGTCTATTCTCCATTACAGAGTGACCCTTTTCCCACTAGTGATGTTTCCTCTCTAGGATGAGGTGGGAGAGGTAAGACACTGATGATTTGTCTCTTACCCCTGGGCATTCCCTTGAGGAGAACCTAGGGAGCTCAGTTGAGGGCCTAATCTGGGTGTTACTAAAGACTCTCCTGATCGCTACGTCCTCCTCAGAAACATCCTCTCCTGCAGCCTTCGCTACAGCCTGGGTGGCAAAGCCATTTGAGGCAAGTAATTATTGGAAGCATTTCAACTGGAGTCGTCCAAAGGGGATGTTGTTCATATGATTTCCAGGATTGTCAAGGCTAATGCTTTGAATCTGTGAGACCGTCTTAGATACAGTTATGATTTTTGGTAAGACCTCCACTCATTTGTTAGCAGCCCACCATAACCTAAGGCTGAATATCTGGTCATCCCTCTAAGAAGCCCCCTTATCTTCTTGCCATCTGTGGGCAAACATCTATTCCGCCCTGAAGAACAAGGTCATTAGGCACGTTACTGCAGGCAAGAAGTCTCAAATGCTCTATTTCATTCCTAAGTGTCTGCCTATTCCATGGAAGTCTTGCATTTTTCACCCCTTCCACCAATATACTTAAAAGAGCAAGATTCCTAATCCTTTTTAGAGCCAGGCCTGTTTCCACTCCAAGCCAAATTGGCTTGGGCAGGCAAGAAGTTACAACATTTTCACAAGGTGAGGGCTCTCTCCAATGTGGATCCTTGGTTTTTGCAGGTTATTTCAGAGGGATATTACAGACTTCAAGGACTTTCCTCTGTCACTTCATGTCAAGGGTTCCTCAAACTCCTGTGAAAGCTCTTCAGTTGCAGAAGACAGTTCAAGCCATGAGAGATATGCAGGTCTGGATTCCAGTTCCCTTTAAAGAAAAGCTCCTGGGGCTGTATTCCAATATCTTCATATTCTCAAAAAAAAAAAAAATTGAAGGCTGTCATCCAGGTTTAGACCTGTAGCATCTCAATTGTTTTGTTCATACACCAAGATTCAAGATAGAATCTCTGCACTATGCCAAACCACTATACGTTCAGGAAAGTTATGGCCCCAGTGGAATGAGACTTATACTTTCACGTACCTATTCACAGGCACTATCAGAAATTCCTTTACATTTCAGGATTGCCATTTCTATTCCCTGGCTCTTATGGTCAGCGAGTTTTCATAATTATCATAAGATTGTTCTTCTTTATCTTTGATAATACTTCCTAAATTCACATAGTTTGATTTAATATTCATTTTAGTTTGTGTTTTTATTCATGTATATAATAAAATATATATTTTATTCTTCTATCACCCCGTAATTGCTTGTGTAATCCATCCTAACTTAGAGGAGTGGTGTTGGTACTATTAAAGTGCTCTCTCTTTTTTTTCTTTTGGTATTTACAGCTTTGGTGTATCCCCATGGTTTCTGTGTTCCAGAACGGATGAGAGAGAGGTGATAAAGTGGAGATGGTTTCTCCCAGTGATATCACTTCTCCAGTTCCAATGTTATTCTATGGAGCCAATACACCAAGATTTCTCCCACTTTGGAGATCTTAGTGCATAGGATTTGTAGAATAACATAGGAAGTGGAGAAACCATCTCCGCTTTATTACCTATTTAGCACATCTTTGTGCATAACCCCCTTGAGTTCCAGGCATGGGTGTGCTGGTACTCAGGCGTAGCGACCACCTTTCTGCCCTACTCTTTTTTGCTTGCATCTTTCCTATGTGTTAAAACCAAAGGCTGCTGCTAGGGAAAGATTAAGTGGAGCTGTGAGACAATTTTTGCCTCCAGAGAGCTTTAGTTTGCAACTGCCATGCCTCCTCAAGGTAACAACTTAACCCAGTGGTTCTTTATTAAACAAGGACTAAGAGAAAAGGATTTATCTGTAAGTACGCTAAAATTCCCCTTTTTCCTGGGAGATCAACTGATAACCCATCAGCAGTATTGTGTGTGAGATATATATATGAGAGAGAGATAATATTTTATGGATCTGCACTCATGCTCAAAGAAAATATCATACCGGGTGCCACAGAGATATGGAATATAGTAAGAAAGGCTGCGCACTCACGAATTTAAGTTGCGATAATGAACCAATGTTTTATTGGTATGCTGAAATGCAATGTTTTGGTCCACAATTGGGACCTTTATCATGTCTGCTTGATAATGGTCCCAATTGCAGACCGAAATGTTACATTTCAGCATATCAATAAAACATTGGTTCACTATCGACACTTAAATCCGTGAGTGCACAGCCTTTCTAAAACATCCACCATTCTAACTAATGATAACGTTAGGTTATCACACGATGGCCCAAAATACACATCATTTGAGGGCCAGATGGGTAAGCAATGCCTTGCTCACACTTCTGGTACTCAGAGTTGAACAGAAGTAAAAGAGACAATTCCATTTTTAGTTAAAGAGAACAAAAGTGTTTTGAAGAGAAAAAGGAGGGACCAAAAGAAAACCAACGTACCTGGACATCCAGTGGGTTCCCCTTGCATTAATCATATCTTCACATGGGATGTAATTCCTGGAACAATGGAACACCATCAGTGACTAATGCCTTGAAACAAGGTAAGGTTCAGTCCCAGGTAACCTTGTTACTGCGGCTCTGTAGAAGACATGGCAGTCCTCTTACTTAACAGTTTTAGGGTAACTGTTGAGAACATGGATGTTTGAAGGGATTGTAATACTTAATGTAGACAAAATTGCAAGGCAAGGTATATCTTGCTTAGAGGTGATTTATTCAAGAGTTACTGTGGCTAAAACTTGTATTTTTTGGGTGCAGTACCTCCATGGCCTAATATTTTACAGTGGTGCTCTTGCTACAGGATACTAGCCATACCTGTGCATAGACTGCTGTAGCAACAACAGCACCACTATAAAATGTCAGTTCATGGAAGTACTGTACCAAAAAAAATTGACGTTTGAGCTGCAATAATTCTGGAATAAAACCTCTTGGCAGTGGGTGTACCCTTGTTTTACTGTGCAGGATAAACCCTGCAATATGAATTCTCATATTAAGAGTTATTATCCCTCTAATTTCAAGAGTTTACTGCTCCTTTTAAGAAAATTGAGATAATTCTATACGATGAAAAGACTAATATTAGTACAGTCTAATTTTAGTGATAGAGAGGACCTCACGGAGGGCAATAAGCACTAACCTCTGAATGCAGTTGGTTTTTGAGTGGGTGGGAGGATGGAGAGAGAAACCCATTCTGTGCACATGGTTTACATTGTCTTTGTATTGTAATTTCCCTTTAAAACAATAGCAATGTTAAATACAAGTTGCTTTTTTATATTACAAATATCTTCAAAAGTTCTCACAGACACATGTAAGATGTTCATACATCCACGGAGCACATTCAGTATCAAATCTTATCTAAAGGCTGGTAGATGAAGTTTCCTTTGTATTACTTACTTAAAGTGGACCTATTACCTTGAATTTTCCGTACATATTTGAAAACTTCATTCAAAACTACCTTTGTGTCATGTTAGCCAAAATTCCAGCAGATGTATAGTTTGGGAGATATTCACACTTTTATTTCTGGGAAAAGTGAAAGTGAACATTTCCTGGTACTGCACAAAGCTTCATTAGCATATAACACATAATGGAAAAGGCAATATTAGCACACAAAACATCAAATAATCTTAATTAGCATATGAAATGTCACAGGTATCGCAAGTAGCATACGGTAACAAGTATGAATATCTTCTTAACTATACATTTGTTGGTCTCTTGGTGAAGATGATACATAGGCAGTTTTTAATGCAGTTTTCAAGTATGCAAACTTGATTTAAGATTAAAGTTCCAATTTAATTGTCCAAAGGCTGCAGTATACCATGTATTGTGGTCATGGCCTGAATTTTGCCAATATACATATTACAGATAATATACTAATCAGGAAATTAAAAAAACAATATTTTGTGGTATCTTGGTTGTTTGATACGGATTAGACTAATCTATGAAAATGCACACCTTAATGAATAAATGAATATAACAATAAGGTAAATATAAGAAGCTTTATTTAGATGATACATGATATAATATACAAAAAATTGTACTTGGCTTCAAGTAGATGTTGCATCTTACCAAATAGAAGAGGACACAGACACACAATTTCATGGGGAACATAAGTCATCGTGACTCATTGAATGAAAGATCAGCTTAGGTTCCTGGCGTGTCAGCCCAAGCATGGAATTCTACTTCTTGACAGAGTTCCCTCTGATATATTCCATAAACCCCAGGGGAGGTAGTTACATTATCCAATTTCTGGGGAGGTACCTGGCCAAGTCATACCCAATCAGGAGCACCCTTAAGCCATATCCCAAGTGAGTACGCAGAACCATCTTACCTACATGGGGGGGGGGGGCTCACCAAGCAGGGCCACTTTAGCCAATGGGCAAAGTAGGCATTTGCCCAGGGCCTACCTAAAACAGGGGGCCCACTAATGGAGGCCCTTGTTATATTTAATTCAGTCCTGCCACTTTGACCATTGGATAAAGCGGCCTTGATTGCAGTCTGCAAGGGGAACCAGTGAACCCCCTGCATTCTTATATAAAAAAAAAAAAGGGTCTCACACTCCTATTGTGAAGCAAAGAATTGCTGAAGGCTCTAGTATCTATGGAGTTAAGTTTGATAATTTGCCAATGACAAATATGCCACAACTGCTGTTTTTGTGAGAAATTAAAGGGATAGTAATACTTAAAAATTACTACTCCCCATGTTGTAGCCACTAAAAAGATGAGTGGCATCTCTCAAACCTTTATGGTTTGCAAGATATCCACTTTCAAAGTTCCCTCTTTTTGCCTTTTCCCCTGATGTCAACGTTCTAGCTGAGAGCAGGGGAATCCTCTCCTGGGATCAGCCGGCGACTCTGCAGCAGAGCGGAGATCGAATTAATAAAAAAGAAATCCTTTGCCAAAAAGGTCTTCTACGTGTGCTTGGTTTGCAAGCACATGTAGAAGACCTTTTAAGTTAAAGGGATTGTAAAGTCTCAAAAAAAGTATAGCCAAAATGAAAGGTAGTATAAAAAAAAATATGTAATGCCATGATTCCTATCTCTCAAATCTTCATGGTTTGAGAGCTATAAGAAAATAAAGTCCTCCGCTCCCTCCCCCTTGTCATGCATCAGCTGTATAGCTGACGGCATGTGATCCTGCTTCCAGGACCACACGGCGGCTCTTCAGGAGCAATGTCATTGAGATATCTAACTATGAATACTTCATCAGAATGGTCTACAACATGTGTCTGCTTTGCAAGCACACATTGTAGACCATTCCTATGAAGTATTTATAGTAGTTAGATATCTCGATGTCAGCGCTCCTGAAGATCCGCGTCTAGTTGCCCGACCAGATTCTGCCTCTGACATCTTTACAGCTCGTCAGGTAGAAAGGGGAGGGAGCGGAGGACTTTATTTTCTAATATCTCTCAGACCATAAAGGTTTGAGAGATAGGAATAAGGGCATTACTTATTTTTTTATTCTAACTTTCATTTTGGCTAAACTTTTTTCGGGCCTTTACTATCCCTTTAAGGATTTCTTTTTTTTAATGCTATCTCGGCTCTGCTGCAGAGCCTTTGCAGGTCCCGGGACCAGATTCCCATGCTGTCAGCTAGAATGCTGACGCCAGGGGAGAGGGAACTTTGAAAGCGGATCTCTCTCAAACCGTAAAGGTTTGAGAGATGCCACTAGTCTCATTTAACTCAGTTTTTTAGTGGCTACAACATGGTGGATAGTGATTTTTAAGTATTACTATCCCTTTAACATCTTTATTTAGCATTCCTGTGAAAACATAGCTCAGCTGAATTTAGGCTTCTAAACACTTATACTCATAACCCCCTTAAGTGCCAGAGGTCTGTCATGCATTACTTTGCAATACATTGAAGACCTCTAGCATCCAAGTGGTTAATTTAGTATTGCATCTTGGTGAATACAGCATTGTATGGTGAATGAATGTTAGTAATGAGGATACATCATGACCGAGCATCTCACAGTCCTACAGGGGGGAGATGCACTATGGTGTGATAAAGAGGAGATAACTTATCCTGCCTGATAAAATCTACAAGTCCTATGCTATTCTGTGGAACCAATACATTAAGATATTTCTAACTCACGAGATCTTAGTGAATAGGCTACATGGAATAACTTAGAACTTGGAAAGTTTAGGAAACTAAATAAGTTATTTCCACTTTATCACACTTTAGTGCATAACCTCCCAGAAGTTGTAGACCAGCAAAAGTTAACAGGTGTTTAAAGTTCAAAGACAGTTGGAGGGCCTCTTGTTGCTTACTTCCTATCCCCAAGAAAAGTGCACCAAAAAGCAATGGAGACAGAGACTGGGTTTGTTGAGGAAGCCAATGAAGACTGGATCTATGCTGCTGTGAGATCAACATGAGAGGCGCAGACAGGCATCAGAGAACATATACATATCTGCCTTCACATGGTGGAACGATATTGTACATTGCAACACAGATGGGGATCCCTACTGCAATGGAGATGAGCACTATTTAACATTTTGGAAGTAAGGACACACCACCTGTACCTCATTAAATTTAGGCAATTTAATTTTATTCAGTAAATAACCAAACCTCAAAGAATCATGTATTATTTTTACTCTAGTACTAAACTTAGTGGTACTTTCTTTTTTTGTTTGACGGTCCGTCCCCACCTGCTGCACCGTCCTGCATTCCCTCTTTGTTTCTGGCCCTTCAACTCAGGAGTGGTGGTGGGGAAGGTCGGCTTTGCCCCCTTTCTCCTTCTGTGAAAATAACATATCTAGCTTTCTTAGTATTGGAGAGGCGGTATGGGGCAGATTACTATATCTCCTCCTTACTGCCACCTTTGGGTGTGGCTGGCACAGATGGTGAATATTGGTATGCACGGGTTGTGTGTGAGTGAGTGGAGTATAGTGGAGTTCTTTCACCAATGGCAGAGGCACTATGGATGTTTGCATAACTCCTCCTTACTGACTCCCCGGGATGGGTGTAAGCATGAACTGAGAATCTGTCATATGACCCTTTTCTTTTATAACACAAATCCGATAATGGTTCAATAAAAATGTTTTAAAGAACAAAAAGGAAAAAAAAAAAAAAAAGCAAATAATAAACAGCATATTACATTATTGGAGGTCATACACATTTACAGGCACCCGCCCCAACAACAGACATGCAGGTATATACATACACACATAATACTGCAGTTTGCTCACTCATTGTACCCACTTGTTCCATGTTTTAGCTTTAATTGTATACCATAGCCTATGTGAACATTGTCATTTAAAATGAAAGTTAATGGTCTTCCCATCATTTGTACTTCTTTACCATAATTGTATATGATTTAACACAGTATGTTGCTAAGTGCTGGCCTGTTTTGCACAAGCAGTAGGTGCAGCTTTCATTTATTTCTGTGAGGCTGTCGCCTAGAGACCAGAAGGCTCTTACTTTTCTGTGCTGCTGAAAGGGCCTGGGGGTAGCAGCAGGACTGATGCAGGGAATTAGCAGTTTTGACAGGAGTGTGCGTTTAACCCTATGAGTGCCAGAGGAGTAAGCAACACATTGCAAAGCATACCTCTCTGGCACGCAAAAGGTTAAACCAAACTGTTAAAACCATAAAAGATTGCAGGAATAAAGCCTTTTGTTAGCCTTCCAAAAACACACTCTCCTCCTATGCCGGGGTAGTCAACCCCTGTCCTCCACAGCCACCAACAGTACATGTTTTCAGACTCTCTCTGCTTTAGTACAGGTGAATCAAACAGCTTTTCATTCACTTTAATTGTTGCACCTGTACTGACGCAGGGTTTGTCCTGAAAACATGCACTGTTGGTAGCTCTTGAGGACCAGGGTTGGCTACCCATGCCAGGGCATTTTTGACACATTGAAAGCAGGTTTTGCAGCTGCATATTCCAGTTCTCACCTGTTTTATATTAAGCAAAATTGTATCAGGGTGTTACTTTCCCTTTAAGTTCAATGTATCAGTCAATTGAAATTGACATTTCATTGTATTTTGTACTATTATTATTATTATTATTTTTCTAATACAAGTGTGATTGTTGGGGAATCACTAGCATAAGCTTTTGCACAGGGCCCATCGGTGTCTTAAGGCAGCCCTGTAGCCAAGACAAAGCCTGCAATTCAGGCCACTCGCAGGACAAACAATCCATAGAGGAAATGCAGCCTTCAGAGTCAATCAGGGAATAGACACAGAAACCAATGATCAAATACATCCCTCTGAATCACTCAGAGGATCAGATTTAGATCCCATAGAGATACAGGATCCCCAAAGATAGGGCCACACTTTGCACAAATGTCTAAACACCCAGACACACAGTGATATGCTTCTGAAAAAGAAAGAATAAGGCCAAGACCTGGACCTTGAAAGAACTAAGACAATGCTTCTTGTGAATGTTGTCCTGAATAAAAGCCAAAACCAAATGATGAAAAGGATGAGAATGACAAACATGCTCTTTACATTACTTGACCAGACCCTCTGACAAGCCTTAGAAGAAACCTGCTTACATGTGTTAAGCATGAGTGATGATGGCTCAGAGAAACCCTTCCTTCTCAGGAAATTGTTTCAAGAGCCACACCAACAAAATCAGCCTCTCAACATTCTGGATGACACAGAAGGCCCTGAGACAGGAGGTCCAGAAGAAGAGGGATGCCATGACTCATCTACTGACAGGTTTAACAGATCTGAGAATCAAGCTCTGTAAGGGCTGGAATAAACAAATCTGGATTGTGTGTGCCCAGTCCATCTCACCCTCTCTCAACACCCTGGGAACCGAGAAGGAGGGAAAGCCACAGAATGACATTGTGAAGGCCAGAGGATCCAGAACCTGGATCAAATCTAATGGACTGTGTAGTTCATTCAGGACACCATGAGATCCACAACCGGCAGACCCTACTTCTGAGTTCTGGAGTCAAAAACAGACTGCTTTAATTCCCACTCCCCAGGGACCAAGTGTTGACTGAGGTTAGTCTACTACCACATTGTTTACCCCCTGACTTTAAATGGTCAATAGGGCTGGAACATCCCAATCTACTGGCCCCTCTATATTATATCAGGAAGCCCTGCAGTGCCCAAGCTGTCCCCAAATTCCAGAGCTTGCCTGGAGCCTTGGTGAATGAGAAGCAGGTGGAGATGCATAAGCAATATGGAAGCAGACAGCGACGGTGTTTAAGGGCACCACAGTCCAATAATTCTTAAAGAGCCCAAATCCCATAGAAATATCCTTAAACTAAAGGGAAAGCTAAAATAAAAGTAAAATAAAACAAATAGGAATAGAGCTAGAGAGTGGCTTCCCATAGGGGTTAAAACACACACACAGGAGGGGGAGTGTCTCATAGTATAGTACCTTCATCAAAACAATTTAAATATGGCGATAATAATGCACTCACATTTAAATCTGGTTACAAAGATTAATCGGTAGTTCTAGTGGCTAATGGAGGTTACCTTAACTGTGGTCCGTCTGAATACTTTGTCCACTGGAACTCAAAGCAAAAAAAAAAACAAAAAAACAAAAACAAGAACCAGAAGGATAACTTTAACACAAAATAATAAGGAGATATGATGCACAGGTTTCCAAAAATGACCAAATAATTAATACTCACATTAAGTGATTCAACCAACTTATGGATATCAATGGACAGTCTTAAAGCAAACGGGGAGTGTTGGTGTTGATCCTCCCCATGAAAGGACCCCAAATATACACCATCCAGCTGACCATTTCATTAGGTGATAGTGAAATAGAAATTAGGAAATGGTCAGTTGGACCATGAAACATGTTGAGATGTTGCCAGAGGGATACACAATGCATTGCATACCTCTCTGGCACACATAGGGTTAATATATTTTATTTCATGATTTTTGTCATGTAAATCATTTTTTTTTACTATCCCTGCCCTGTTGAATCCTGCCAAAATCTTTGGAAATGATCTGGATGGTGTATACTTGGGGTCCCTTCACAGGGAGAATAAACACCAACACTCCCTGTATCCTTTAAGACCATAGATTGATATCCATAAGACAACTGAATCACAATGTGAGTGCTACCATTTGATACTTTTTGGAGATCTATGCATCATTTCTCCTTATTAGTTTAAGTGTGGAAGCTCCTTCTGGTTTTTGTTTTTTGTGCTTTCCACAGGGATGGTCATCAAGTAAGCAGACACTGTTGAATACAGGTCCATGAAATAGTATTCATCCAATTCTGATCTGCATGAAAAAGGAATGGACAATTATAAAGCGCCAGTCAGATGGGAGGAATGAAACCCCCATAAGAGAAACAAGTACTGGTAAAAGTAAAATAAATGTAAAAAGAAAATCTGAAGAGAAGAATTAAAGTGGATGTGTCACCTATGGACAACATCCCATAAATAGGTGATGTAGCCAATACGATGAAAACGTTATTTATTTTTTATTTAAAGTTTTGATTTCGCTTAAATTTAACTTACAAAGTTTGTGCTGCAGCCACTTTCATGTACACTGCGCTTCTCTGCGGTTACAGAGCTCTGCCTCTGCGCTCCTCCCTCCTCTGTCTGTAAGATGGAGTGGTCTCATTGGCAGACATCGATATCTAGCCAATGAGACCGCTCCTGCTTACAGACAGAAGCCTCCGTCATCGGAGGAGGGTGGTGAGCAGAGGCAGAGCAACGGACTGCAGTCTATACGGAAGTGGTTACAGCCCAGACTTTAAGCGAAATCAAAACTTTAAATAAAAAAAATAAATAACGTTTTCATTGTATTGGCTATGTCACCTAACTATTTATGGGATGTTGTCCATAGGTGACACATCCACTTTAACACTGTACTTTCCTGTATGCAGATGACTTAATGCTTTGAGTGCCAGAGGGGTACGCAAGGCATTGCAAACCTTAACATACCCCCTCTGGCACTCAAAGGATTAAAAACTCTGGGAGTCTCTTCCTAAAAAAAGAGTTTTGGTTTGCATGTGGACTTAATCTTAGCTACTTAACCCCATGACTCCTGTGTGCCTGTGGACAGATTTTTTTTTTCTTTCAGTTCAGAGTTCCCCATAGGATCAGAAGAGGAAGGATGGGGGTCTCGCAGGTCTGACCCAGAAGAGCAGATCTGGTGATGGGGCATGATTAGTAACAGAGTTTTTAAAATAGATGCTAGCTTGAATTGCCGAATTAAAAATAGGCACAACTTAATCTGTTCCTTTAATTATCTTTTCTACAGCTACTAATCAAAATCTCTATCTGAAATTCAGCACCTGTTTTGATTCAAGATTTCAGCCCACTGTTTTTTGTTAGGCAAGTGAACAATTAACGTGCAGATCTGAAAGCCTTCTAGTAGTGGTTTCAGCTCCCTCAATCAACAGGGTTGTTTTCACTCTTTGAAGATACTAAATTGAGAAGCAGGCTGAATATTCCCTGAAGAAATGAACATCATTATTGGAATTATAGCTTGTGGTGCAGCCGACAATTACAGTTACTCTGACCTGTCCAACCCACCCCCGCATCTCTCTTAGTCTTAGGCAAATGCAATGCCAGGTATTCTGTATCACATTTGCTACTCGTAAATGACAAAATCAGCCCCACACAGACATATTAAAACACTGAAGTAACAGCCATAAAAACACTAAAAAGATAGAAAAAAATATAGAAATGGTGAACTGATCTAAACCTTGACAAGATTTTCTTGAAGTCTAGTTATACTTTCCTTTCTCAAAGTACAAAAAAAAGTGTGGATTTTAAGATTTTATTTTGTTAACCTCTTAACGACCAGTGCAAAACACTGAACTTTTTTTTTCCCTATGGATTTAGGGGTCCCCAAACGGTATGCAGCCATGTGGCGAACCCTGAATTCCATGACATGCCAGAACAGTCACTGGACCTTAACGCAAGTTTCCCCATGACGGTCCTGGCAAGTCTTGGGTCCTTAAGGGCTTAAAGCAACTAAAAAAAAAAAAAAAAAAAAAAAAAAAAAAACACTGTAGTAAAAACTTAATGGTTATTTTTTTTGCAGTGTTTCTCAGTGTGATGTACAAGAGATACCCTATCCACCAGCCATTGAATATAGAAATTACAAAAAATATCAGAATACATCCATCTTCTTTCCACAAAGGTGTCCATTACAGAGTATTGTTAGTCTTGTTAGAGCTTAAGGAAACCTGCTGTACTGTTCAGACTACAACCTGTGTAACAGGACTATGCAAGTGTCATTGATAATACATGTGTTAATATTACACAAGTATTTATTTTATAAGTACCCTACTCTGACGGGTCTGAATTCTCAAATGCATATTACACAAGAGATACAAGTTTTTCATCTGTAGAACAGCCTTACATTTTACTTTTTCATATATATTCTTTAAAGGTGTTGTAAGCTTTACACAATATTTATCAATTTTCTAAAACACTGGACAATAATACTCTCTCATCAATGGGGAATAAAAAGTCCATTTTAAAGGAGGACTTGTTCCCATAATACTCATCCAAGACACTTCTACTGTTATACCTACACAGAATCTCCTGTGGTTTATCTCTTTCTCTCTCTATCTATAAAAAAAGGAAGAATCATTACATAATTTATGTCTCCTCAGCATCTATTTAATATCTTTGTGTATATGTATATATGTGTGTGTGTGTGTGTGTGTGTGTGTGTCTATGTACGTATCATAATGTGTGTGTATCTATGTATGTATATATGTATCCATGTGTGCACTCTGTAACATAATTAACATACCCTTCACAACACAGTTGATATAAAACATTCCACCTAACATAACTGAATACAAGGATAACCTTAATAAACAGACGGACAACGCTGTCCCACACTGGTAGTATATTATATGTATCATGCGAACAATTCTAAGGGCCCCTCTATATAACAGGAAGCCCTGCAGTGCCCAAGCTATCCCCAGATTCCAGAGCTTGCCTGGAGCCTTGGGGAATGAGAAGCAGGTGGAGCTGCATAAGCAGATGGTCAGGGTGGTCCGTACGACTACTGATCAATTTGAGTGTCGGAGAGCCTTGGATTTAGTGAAAAATTAATTCCTTCAAAGAGGATACAGCACTCATGAGGTTGATCTTGCTTTGAATAAGGCCCTAAAACTTGGGAGAAGCACTTTGCTTCACCCTAAAGAGGTATCAGTAGAGAAAGATAGAAGGTTCTGTATACAATCGCAATATACAGCTGCATCGGCAGACATTAAACAGGTCATACAGAAAAATTGATATGTACTTAGAGAGGATCAAATATTGGGATATCTCTTTAAATTTCCCCCTTTTTTGTTATAGAAAGGGGAGGAGTTTGGGTATTATCTTAAACCAAGCGGACCTTATCAGTAAACATACCAATATGACTAATTGGCTAGCACGCCCCAAAGGGGCATATAGGTGTAAGGGGTACTCTAACTGTGGGAGTATCATTACTGGTAAAGAATATACACACCCCAGGACAAATAAGATCATCAGGATCACAGAGTTTATGAACTGTGAGAGCAGATACATAATCTACATGATACATATTGCCCCTGTCATTTAATCTACATTGGCAAAACGACCACAATGTTAAAAAGAAAGGATCAATAATCAAAGATCTGCGATTAAGAAGGCTCTTGAGGGCAACTTGGATACTAAAGACTATACATGTCAACCCATTGCAAGACACTTTGAATTATTCAAGCACTCCATTGCGGATTTTCGATTTATGCCAATTCACATGGTACCTATGCCTTAAAGAGAAGGAGACCGGCATCAAACCTTGTTGCAACTGGAAGCTAAATATATTTTTGACTTTGACACTATTTCCCCAAATGGTGAACAATCTTCCTCCTGTTTCTTATAGACCCTTGGGGTAACCTGACTTGTGATATACACCCATATTCCCACTGGACGCAACTGTAAGAGGAGGTATAATATTCCCAACAATATTAAAATACAGTAATTACGGCCATTCCTTGTGGAAAGGCTACAGTAACTGGCCCTATCTCTTGACTATCATGTGTTGGAAGACCGAATAAGGAATTACATTTGTATGGAACTTACTCAAGCATCATGGAGGGCACTCCTTGTGGTAAAACCACAGGAATGGGCCCCAAGCTTGTGTCATCAATAAGATATAATTTATCCTTCTCTACCTTGTACTGGATTTGAGTATATTGTTAAAACTGACATGGGCACTCCTTCTAGACAGACCACAGGAATGGGCCCTAAATATGAACCACCATATAGGATACTACGGATCCTTCCTTCCATCAGACGAAAGAACTGTAAATACAATGGGATTAAAGGACATATCCGCTGCTGTTTATTATATGAGGTATCTATTCCATTTGGAATATACGCTACATACTACTGGATTTGTGATTTACTAATGAGGATACCATAGGGACATAAAGGGTCTTTAGTAAATACACTTGATATATCCTCGATACCTCTCTTGCTCTCTTTTTGTTTCATCTTATAATTTAGAATACCTTATGATCTACCTTTATTTTATTCAACATTCTGTAGACATTAGGAAACATGCACCTGTTTAAAGAACTTGCTACTTTGTGCTAGCGGATACTCAGCAACTTTGATAACACACTATTGCAAAGTCACCAAGTATGTCCTTTATATACAGTACATGTCTCTCTCTCTCTCTCGCTTTTTTTCTTTTTTAATGTCCAGTTTATGTTAAGAATCAGCAACACTGTGTCTGCTGTACAATGTAGCTGTATTGAACATTTCTCCTGCAGTTAGGTATCATGTTCATGGACGTCTACTCTCAGCCGGCGGTGTCTGCTATTTTTTTTTTTTTATATCATAGCAAGGGTACCTGTTGCTTAGTGATGGCCCAGGATGACATCACCACATCGTGCTGAGGCAACAGATCCTGAGATTTTTTGCACGGTTTCTGCCGTGGTGCATTGATAAGCAATTTGCTGGTCTTAAGGAAAAAATCTAAAGTTATGCTTCATTTTAGTTTAAATTCTAGTTTAAGTAAATACACTACAGGTGATCAGTATATTACTTATATTGAGGCACTCACGTGACTTGATTAAACACATATCTCAATCTGTTCCCGTTCCGGGATATCCACAGCTAATCCTGTGTTTATCCCCTGACTAAACCTGTAAGAGGCAATGCACACTGGGATGGTTGACATAGGGGGAGACTCTGCTCCTAGATATTCTATGCTGCTCCACATTTGAGGAGTATACTTTTTCTTTTTTGTGACAGTCACTCACTAGTGCATTTTTTTCCACTTTATTTCCTACACATTTGGGTTATAGTCCCCTTTTTTGGGGGATTATCATTTTGTTTGCACTATGTCAGGTTTATAAACTTCTTGGTACACGTATTATTGCTATTCATCCAATGTAGCTATAGCATTGATTTCTATTATACTAAGGTACAAGACCCACAGTGGTATAACTCCAATTGTCTCCAGCATTTTGCATGCATTAGACATATGTTTTCTTTATGCTGGTGCATTTATATTATGCACTATTGAGATAAACCGTGGGTATTTAGAATTGGAGCAGATGGCCCTCTGTATTGTTTTTTAACAGTTTCTAAATTTATCGTCTATTTTGATACTTTTGTGTATGCCAATACTAGTAATAAAATATATTTTTTGTATTGCTTTATCTCAACTTAGAGTGCCTCTTTGATAGAGCTCTCTATCCCTCTTTGAAGAGTTGCTTACTTTTGACAACTCCTATTCTTGATTTTTGTATGTGAATTGAATATCATTGATCTGAACATTAAATTGACTTGCTGCTCTAGCTTATGTGGTGTGGATTTTTTTGGATCGAAGGATATTTAAAGAGAATTGTATACTGAAAACGAAAACACATTGGAAACCAACAGCATGCAATACACTCCTACCTGCATCAGGCCATCATCTTCCCTCACAAGTCAAAGGTATTCCCTATAGTCAGTACCTGAGACGGAGGAGGAACTGCAGTGTAGGAAGAAATAGAAGGTTCAGGCCAAAGACCTAACTGGTAGATTTCAACAGAGGGGGGCTATTCATTTAGGTCACTTAAGAAAAGTTACTTAATGGGCTTTACATAAGGATCGAGAGATATTGGTAAACAGGATACAGATATGAGCAATAAGGATGAGTGTGTTATGTTTTATTACAACATATGGATCTCAATGGTTTAAACAAACATTGGAATTTGTTAACATAAAATGAATCAGAGTGAGGGAGATTCTCCAGTGATGGTGGCCCACAGGGCACCTATTTTAAAGGATGAATTGGTACAGAGTTATTTTGAACTATCTAAAATCAGCCAAGATATGGTTAAATTAATGTAATTATGGGCACATTTAGTTGTGTTACATGTAAATGTATTTATAAGACTGATACTTTTCATAATTTTGATGGCTCTAAAACATTCAAGATTCAGACTATGATCAATTGCTGAATTAAGGGAGTTGTCTATCAGTTATTCTGCCCCTGTAATAAGATATAAGTGGGCAAAGCCATAAGGGAATTTAGTAGAAGAATTCTGGACATAAGAATGACATTGAGAAGGCAAATATGGATAGCCCAATAGTGAGACATTTTCTTGAACATCATAAGGGTAATGTCAGGGACTTACGAGCTATGGGTATTGTTCATATACCCAATAATATCCTGAGGGGAGATGTAAATCAAAAAATTACTTAAATGTGAAGCCAGACGAACCTATCCATTAGGATCGCTCTCTCCCCTGGAAGAATAATTAGGGCTTAACATTTGTATTAGATGTTGTCATGTGTGTTGTCTACTGGGATTTATGGTCGGCATATTTTACTGTGATTTGTGATTTTTTTTTTTTATTATTATTCAATAAATATATATATATATTTTATTTTTTTTTTTAAACATATTATATTATGTGATTATTATTTTGATTAGATTGAGTGCTAGATATAGGTCCTGACTTTTTCCTCTTTTTTTTCCTGTGTGTAAAGGCATGATAAACACTCTAAGTTGATCCATTAAAAAGCATCAACAACCACAACCAACTTTATTCTGTTCAGAAACAATTAGGCTATCAATACAAACTATTCCATGCATTATCCATTTACTTGAAAGTGTACCTAAGCAATTCAGTTGTTATCAATGAGCGCTTCTACAACCAGCTTTGACTACCACATATGTACCTATGTATTCATGTGTGCACGTTTGCAGACCTTGACGGAAGCTGTAGGCAAGTCAAAAACAAGTTACGGTCAATTTATTGAAAATAAAGTGTAAGCTTTCATCTGACCATACCTTTTGTTTAGTATAATCCACAACATTTTATTTGTAAAGTTACCTTCTGTAGGCTTTCATTCTTCTTTCAAAAATACATCACTGGTGTAACATGAACAGTTATTCAAAGTGTAATTCCTCTAAAAAATGTTTTGATTTTTTTCATATTCACTATACCCCCTCAATCTGTTTGGTACAATTGAATGTAAAGTGTTAAATGATGAAGTAAAACAGTTAAGTTGCTGTGAAAGCAGGAAAAAAAATTTGACACTTTCTCCATATTGAAGGAGACTAAGTGCTGATTTTCTGCACACCAGGAAAGCACATATCCTCGCAAGATTGTACTTCACAGTGTCGAGGACACAGCAGAAAGATGTGGTATTGCATTTGCTATTCTGGAATTACA
Source organism: Rhinophrynus dorsalis (assembly GCA_037306005.1). Lineage (NCBI taxonomy): Eukaryota > Metazoa > Chordata > Amphibia > Anura > Rhinophrynidae > Rhinophrynus > Rhinophrynus dorsalis. The sequence continues at coordinate 344,719,095 of CM074724.1, read as the reverse complement.
TCAGCTCATAAAAATAAGAGCAAGTTTCATTTTAGAATCTATGTTCCGTTACATACATGTTAAAACTGATTATTGACTCTATAACTACATTTATTTCTAAACTCTATTGCATTCTCAAACCCCTTTGCTACTTGCGTTTGACTCTGATACACCAGTACATATGGAAAAGTCATCAGCCCTACTCATGTTTAAGTCACAGAGATCCATGCATGTCACCTCATACATGTAGCAAAATAAAGTTGCTTTGAGATTTTTAGACAGCAGTGCAATGAATATGCATGTCAGCTCTGTTCTTTGCAAGTGAGATCAAACACATTTACTGCTGAGTAATGACACCTTAGGGACAGGTTCAACAGAAGAGAGGGGTTCTCCTAAACAAGGTGAAGCACCCTGCTAGATAGGAAAGAGAGATATAGGGCTGTATGCATAAAGAAAGGAGGAGCAAACCAATTGCACCATAGGGGACAAGAACAATTTTTCAAAAGTCCTACATATTTAAATATTGGGTTTATTAAATGCAATCTTGTAGAGAACGCCTGTGTATTCTGCCGGTGTAACGACCGAAGGTGGGAATAGGTTTTCTCATTTACTTTACTACAAGCAACAGAACATGAGTGGTACGCGCATCCATAGGATTATATATATATATATATATATATATGGCTCATATAGCTACTTACATATCATGAACATCAAACTAGCATTGCAAAAAAAAAAAAAAAAACAAACCACACACCTTGGTAAGAGTTCCAACATACGTCATTAACACGTTCTTTCCCTTAACCCATTGGATACTTCTCTGGCACTCAAAAGGTTAAATGGATTTTTGCTACTAAAATCTGTCAAATACATATATGCTGAAAGACTACACATTTTTTTCTACATTTTATCCATGTCGGTGTTTTGTTGAAATTAGAACCTTTTTTTTTTTTTTTTCTTCATTTACCAGAGTCTAATCCTGTATAGGCGTTTGTTTACCTCTATAGGATTGTACATGAATAAAGAGGGGGGGGGTCATATGAAATGTAGACAACCTTAGGCTCTCCAGCTGTTGTGGACTGCAACTCCCATCCTCCCCACTGGATAGCTGCGGAAGATAGAAGCTGTAGTCCTCAACAGCTGGAGAGCCAAAGGTCATCTAAACCTGGCTCAGATCATACCATATCTGCCAAAATGCTGGTTATGAACACATGATCTTTAACCCTTTGAGTGTCAGAGGGGTGCGCAAAGCATTGCAAAAAGTACATGAACCTTGTTTAAGTTTAGATGATATGGTCATTATGCACAGGGTAACCAAGGAGCAGTTCGTTTGTCGTGCTGAGAGGTGCCTGGTTTGCAAGCACACTTTGTAGCCCGTTCCAATTAAGTATTTCTTTTTAGATTGAGGTATTTCGGCTCTGCTGAAGAGCCGCCATCGGGTCGCCCGACTCTAATCTCCTTCTGTCAGCTTTACAGCTGGCATCAGTGCAAGGAGAGGGAGAGGGAAACTTTAAAATATCTCTCAAACCATAAAGGTTTGAGAGCTCGGAATGGCATCTATAGATTTTTTTTTTTAATATCTACACTATAAGTTATTAATATAAGACATTACGAACCCTCCACATAATATTATTAATATAATATTATTATTAATACAGAAGGCGGGGTGGTGGCAATTTAATTGTTTCATTAAGTATGTATATGACCCTAAGCAAGAAATCTGTCGCACAAAGAACACTTACTGGTTAATACATACAAACGAGTCAAAGAGGATCTATCATTCCTAAACAAGTTTGTTAAAATGGAAGTTTATATTGAGACTAGTTGGTATACAACTGTATATTATTATTCGTTGCTTAGCCAAAATAAAGCGTGTAAAGATGACCCCGTGTCTTCAGTTACCAGCTCTATACTGCAGTCTGTCATTCTTTCTCTGCTCCCAGCCTCCTCCACTGATGGAGGATTTCTGTATATAAGCTGGAGCACTCTCTGGCCAATGACAGAGCTCCAGCTTACATGCAGAAATCCTCCATCATCAGAGGAGGCTGGCTTGAGGGAGGGGAGCAGAGGAAGTGTTACAGACTGCAGGTACAGACCTGTTAACAGAGTCTGTCCGTCAGGAAGACACGGGGTCATCTTTACATGTTTAATTTCAGCTAAACAAAGAATATTTAAAAAAAATAAATAAATATAAATATACACACATATATACCTATAAACTTCCATTTTAGACAAACTTGTATATTCCATTTTAGACAAAATATTGTATATTTAAAAGTTGTTTTTTTTGCACTTCAGCCTGGTACTTCCTTTTTGGCCTCTAATCAGGCCAACAGCGTCTACTCTTCCCCTGGGGGCTCGAGCCTCCAGAGGGTGCCAACTTCGTATCATTACTCCCGGAAGTCCTGAACACAAGTGCAAGGTTTGGCTTGTATGCATGGGAGGGGCTACAGACCAGCATAACAGGATCAGCAACCTCTCCCACTGGGTGCTTATTGTCCTTTGCACCCCCCATAGGTTTCCCATTCCCAATTTTTTTTTTTTTTTTTTTTTTTTTTTTACATTTTATAGGTTGGACCTCTAATAAAGGCTAACCGCTCCAGATCTTCCCTGGGGGCCCGAGCCTCCAGAGGGTGAAGCCCTGAGCACAAATAAACATTCCTAAATTCCTATGCACTTGAACAGAGCTTTTTTTCTCCTCTTAACGTACTGCCCCAACAATTGCTCCAAGTACCACCACCCCTCCTGACCCTAATGAATGGGTATCACCAGTTGATTTATATCCACAGATTCCTGAATTCATAGGTGAAGTGAGGTACAGAGAAAGTCAGTCTGCATCAGAGATTATAACAAACACATGGGGAGGGAGGGGGGAGTGGATCTGTGTGATTAACTCGTGCAGCTGTACCACACTATGAGAAAGTGGAGGGCATGGTACAAAAAGGTTGCCATTTTTATGATGCAGATTGCAGTATACAATTCTTTTTTTAATTTTCAAATTGACAAACCCCACTCCAAGATGTATTTTTTTTTTTTTTTTTTTTTGCAGTATCAAATTCATCTCAGTTCCAGATTTTACTTTCAAGGGGCACCAGAAGTGATTCCACCAAGACCTGGAGTAGTACAATTTATTTATAAAATCCCCCCAAAAAGAAAAGCCCACAAAAACACTGTCGGACTTGCTACAGCAAGGGAATACGGACAGACACCACCACTTACTGTCCTGATTGCCCTTCAAAACCTTGGCTCTGCCTGGGTGACTGCTTCAAGCAATACCACGTAGACACAATGCAGTAGTGCTGTAAAGGTTATATTATTTGGCCACTTTTTCCCCCCTGAAAAGTATCCTATTTTTATTTTTCAAAAACACATCCCTCCTTAGATCTAACATTATAAGAATATAATGGAAAGCAATGCACCCCAAGCTTTTTCCATGTCTGAAAATAGAAACGTGCCTGTTCCCAACTGGGCCCAGTAGTTCCCACAAACCTTTGCATATGGCACATTGCCATACTCAGATGATGTAGGTGAACACGAATGTGCATTTAAAAAATCTCCAAATATCCTCCGATTGAAATCCACAGTAACAAATATAGGTGTGAAAAAATGGAGTTTCTTCTTCCTTACTGCAGGTTTTGGGAGGGATTGGTAATAGAGCGGCAGCTAAAACCATGTCAAAATGCATCTAGAATGAAAGCCAAGGTTGTCTACTCTTGTAAAACCTACTTTTGGGGTAAAATCTTCATTGCAACATTGCCAAACAGCACCAAATGAGACAAGGAACCAGTTAAGCAAGCTGTAAAAATAGCATGACTTTAAATGGAAATATGCTTGTTCCCAACTGGGTACACTAGCTCCCACAGACTGACAAACTTATGCATGTGGGTCATTGCTAATGTGATGCATTTATAAAAAAAAAAAAAAAAAAAATCTCCAAATATCCTCAGATTGAAATCCACAGCAACACAAATATAGGTGTGAAAAACATTTCTTTCCTACTGCAGGTTGTGAGAGGGATTGGTGATAAAGTGACCCAGTGAAAACTGTGAAACTACACCTAGAATGAAACCCTGGGTTGTCTAGCACTCAAAACTATACACTTTTGGAGAATAATTTTAAAGTGGAGCACTACTAAGCAGCCCCAAATGAGTCACAGCACAAGTAAAGCAGGCAGTGAAAATTCAATGTTTGTTCCAAATTTGGCCCTGTAGTTTCCTCCCCCCCAAACCCTGAGAAACCTATGCATATGGGGTGTTGGAGTGTTGCCATACTCATAATAAGGAGCTGAAGACAAAATCAATGCATGTTTTTAAAATCTGCACCTATCATGTGCTTGAAATCCATGTCAACATTGAAATGTAAGTGTGAAGAATGCTGAATTTTTTCCTTTTCCTTACATAAAATTTTATGAGATTGGTGGTAAAATGGCAGCCTCAAAAATGTGAAAACACACCTAAAATGAAAGCCTGTTTGTCTACTTTTCAAAAATATACACTTTTGGGGGAAAATTCTTAAAGTGGAGCACAGGTACACAGCCCCAAATGAGGCATGGCACCAGTGACGCAAGCTGTGAAAATTCCACGTGTGACACTGGAAACATGCATGTTCCAATATGGGCCCCGTAGCTCTCCTAAACCCTGAGAAACCTATGCATATGGGGTATTGCCATATTCAGAAGAAGTAGCTGAACATTAATCAATATATTTTTTTAAAATCTGCAACTATCCTGTGCTTGATATCAACAGCAACATTGAAATGCAAGTGTGAAAACTGAAGAAAAAATAAAAAAATATATATTTTTTTAGCCTATGTGGTCTACTTTTCAGAGACATACTTTTGTGGGGCAATTTTGGGTTCTGACACTGTCAACTAAACTGTGATCCTCACATGTCAAATACTGAAACATTACAGATTGGAAATAATGGTGTCCATCTTGTAATATTTACCCTGTAATCGTGAAAAAGGTATTGAAATAGTAGGCATATGGGGTACTCTCTCTTTCAGGTGGAGCCATTTAATATATTTAGGGGTATATGTTTTCTAATGTATTAACAGTGTACAAATCCTGACAGGAAAACGTATGTAAAAAGGTTTTTTTTTTTTTTTTTGTTTTTTTTTTTTAAATTAGGTATCCATATAAAATGTATCAAAAGAAAGTCCTACTTGTGCTTAAAAGAAGTACATACATTTGTATGGGTGTATTAAAAGAATTAGAGGGAAAATATGGTTGAACAAAGACAGTCAAAAAAGTCATAATTGCTCTGGTTCTTAAGTGCAATCCATCTCATATTTTCGCTGTCTTTGAGGGGTTAAAATAAATTTGTATTTATCTCCTCTGGTGCAGTTTGTTTACTCCAGAATAAGGCAAGTTTGCCTTTATAAATACAGGCCATTGTCCCTTCAGTAATAGCTCAACTGAAAGAGCCCTACCCACCCATGAACACTGAATATGAGCAAAAGACCTAGGACTATGCACAGCTAAACATGTGATAGGGGGTATGGTGTACAGCAGTGACAAAGAGGAAATGTTTATTGTGGGGGAGGGTGGATTAAGCAGATAATTACCCACTAGAACAGGTGGCCATGGCAACTAGCATATAGCCACTTACACTCAACAAACCTTTTTCCTCTGGCACACATTTACAGAATAGACATAAAATGTACATGTTACACGTTTGCATTTAATAAAAGCAAATATTTTAGAAATTTAAACAAAAACTTCCTTTATAGGCTATTCCTTTGAATATTCTAGTTGCAATTAAATTTATCATTCTCAAATCTGCACACATAGGGTTGATACAACTTGATTCTTTGGGAAACATTAAAATGAATTCCTATTTTTTTAATCTTTAGCACTCTTGTATAAGGGCTTGTTCCCCTGGGCAACATCACAATGGATGCAAGAAAAAGAACAATGCAGTAGTTGGTATAAATGGGCTGTATGTATAAAGTCAAAAGTAGTACAATTCTTGAGCAAAGCAACTCCACCTTAGGGAATACAAATCCCTATTAATTTAAATGGGCTTTTTAATGCTTTGAATATTAGAGTACAAAAGCAATAGACTGGAGTCCACTCTAGCAACCAAGGCATTAAAATTCCAGTTTAACCCTTTGAGAGACAAAGGTTTGGGAAATTTTCTGTACCCTGCAGGACAGACATATGTTCAGCATTTTTGCTATCCATCTGTTTAGGTAGGATTCCCATTGGCCACTTAGTAGTCATATATGGAAAACCATTTCTTTATTTTTTTACAGAACAAAATCAGCTTTATTATGGCATCTCAGACCGTCATATGAAGCTATGAAATAAGGTCTTTTTTTTTTAAAAAAAAGCTTTGAGTCCCCCCAGGTACAAAAATACCAAATATGAATAATTTTACCTACAAACATGGCCTTCACAGACCCCCCAATTACCAGGAGAGCAAAATGGCATTTCAAACTTTATAAACTAAAATGCACATTCCATTCCGTTTGTTACATTGTAAAACTACCATGAAATGGCTCTGTATCTTCACAGATATTTGATGTAGTTGCTTATCTATTGGGGGTCGTTTGCCTGCCTTTCTACTCTTAGCCTAGTGTGCATAAAATGTTTCCAGAAGGTGGTGCTAAAGGAAACAAATTGGCTTTTTTTTTTTTTTTTTTTCTTTCCAATTTTCCACCACTTCAAATATACTGAAATCTTTGTTATCTATGACATTTCATACTGTAATAATTAACAAGGGCTTATGAGGAAAATGGCATCCTATTGGTATGAGTCGTCTTACTATAGGGGATACTAGAAGCACAAAACTACAAGCTCTAATTTTTCTTAATTTTTTTCCAAACATGAATTGCCTGTACTAAAATGATTGCCCCAAATATAGAATTGGAAAAAAGGTAGACAATGGCACACCAATCAGGAAAGAAGACAATGCACTGCATAAAATGAGGTGTTAGTCTTTTTACCCCAAACCTGTTACGCACAAGTGTTTCCAGAAGGTGGTGTTAAAATTCCAAATGTTCCAATCATTAGTTACTACTCTCCAAGAAAATTGGTACCCCATTGGTATGGCTTGACATACTGTAGGGGGTGCCAGAAGCACAAAATAAAACCTACTAGTTTTCAGGGTTTTTTTTTTTTTTAATAGCCTGCTAGCACTAAAACGATCTTAACCATTAGAGATATGAAGGGGAGGTATGCAAGTCATACCATTTTGCAGGGGAGGGCTGGCCTGGGAGGCAGTTGCCCCCTGGTCCAGTCTTATGTCTGGGCTGGTGGGCCACTCCAGATTGTTGCTGCAAATGTAGCTACACTAGTGATACCACAGAGATTACAATTGAAATGGAGCTACAATCCAAGTGGAGCTACACTAGTAGCATAACCCATTTATCTTGTAAGTTCTATGGTATCACTAGTACAGCTTTACCTACATTGTAAGCTCTGTAGTTGCACTAGTGTAACCCCATTTCAATTGTAAGCTCTGTGGTATTGCTTGCCTTCCTTCACAACACTAACTCTTTGAGTGACAGAGGGGTATGCCACGCATTGTCTACCTTTTTTCCCCCAGACTCAAAGGGGTCTGGGACAGTGGGTAGGAACAATTGTAAAATCAGGCCACAAGTTGCCAGCCCTCCCTTGCCATTTTGGAAACCAGACATTGGCTAGCATCAGATGAGGAGTTGTTTGATTTTCTATTCCCAAGCTGGTGCACACAATTATTTCCATAATGTAGCACTATATGTTTTTTTTGTGTGTGTTTTTAAACATTTCTACCACATCAAATATACTAATATGTTTGAAAACCATGGAGTGAACATACGGTAGGGGGTGCCAGACTCACAAAACTACATCTGCCGCTCTTCTTTTGACAAATAGTTCTGGCTGCTCTCCTGACTACACACATGTAATTTGTTGGACGCTTAATAAATGCTTTTTGAGTTCAGCAGGAACCTGTATATTTTTTGTATGTATTTTGGGAGGTTTTGGGTCCTCCTTTTGGTTGGTAGCTCCCTAAAATCAAGTGGTAGCTAAACAGGGAAGCTATAAATACCTCTTTTTTTCCCCCTCACAAGGGTTTTGTTCACAGTAGAGGTAAGGTGGATTTTTAATTGCATTATACTAAATACATGTTCACAGATTGGAGGCAGATATGGACTTACCTGAATCTGTGGTGCCTTGATGTGGCAGGCATGCTTTTCATGCCTTTGGAGAAACATTTAATTAAACCCCCACTGCTTATTATTTATAGTAAGCCATGGTTAATTTTGTTTGAGAATGACCTGCCAGCACTAAAATAGTCATAACAATTAGAGATATGAAGAAAAGGTCAGTAAGGCATACCATTTTGGAAAGCAGACATTCATCCACATCAAATGAGGGGCCACTTGGCTTTTTACCTCTACACTAAATGTGTACAACTCTTACCAGAACGTGGCACTGTGGGGGAGGGGGGGGTGGACACATACTTTTTACACTTGAGGTCACTTCAAATCGTTTTAACACCATGGGGTTTCCTACTCTATCTAGTACCTAGTGTTTGCTCAAGAAAAAAAAAAAATAGTACCCAGTTGGTATGAGCTGCAATACTGTAGTGGGTGCCAGGAACATGGCTACTAGAAGAGCAGGCAGAATGTGTGCGATTCCATGACTACCAGCTGAACAAAGCTGAGGGGGTGAATGTTTGCATGCAGGGGTCTGCAACCAATAGTGGGCCGAGGAACCAGGCTAGGAGGTGTGTAAGCAGTGTATATGGGGATCTGTGACCTTCAAAGTGCAGCATAAACTGGACTGGGAGTCTGACAGTACGTAGAGATCCAAGTGGGACCAGGCGGGGGGGGGGGGGGGAGGAGTGGTCAGATAGTGTATGAGAGGGGGAGTGGATAGTGGATCAGAGTGCTGGGGGGGGGGTATGTGTGAGTGTCCAACACACTGAAAACAAAATGTGTTGGACAACCCTCTGGCACACTTTTTTTTTTTTTTTTTCTTTAAATAAATATATATTTTACCCTTTGAGTGCCAGGCATTCAATGCACTCAAAGAGTTAAATTCAGACCTGGGTGGGGCAGCAAGACTCCTCTTGATTTCTTTCCCCCCAGCTACTGCTCTCCCAGCTGATTTGGCAACAAACAGGGGAAACATGTCTCTCCTGCTTCCATCCTACCTGGACTACCAAGTAGGAGTGGGAGGGATCGGAGAAAGCCTTTCAATTCATTGGTGGTTCTGGAAGGATGGAAGCAGTGAAGCCATGCTGCTCTCCCCTTGATTGGTGGATATGTTAAATCTGAGACGGGATACCCACTGGAGTTTACAGGTAACCCCATGCATTCAAAAATTCATCAGATCCAAAATACCTTCAAGCCACAGAAAAGCTCAAGGGTTAAGGATTGCAGTACAACAATTTATAGACAAAAAGGAGTAGTGGAGCATGTGCCTCAGGCCTCGGAAATAGTCAGGAATCTATTCAATCCTGTTTGCAGTTCCAAAACCATCAGGGGTCTGCAGTATTATCATGAACTTAAAATGGCTCAACTTCTTGGTCCACAGACCTTTCAAAATGTAAACTGTCAAGACAGACATCAGTGGTATAGTCCCACACAGCTTCCTGACCAAGGTAGTCCTACAGGATCTATTACCACATGCCAGTGACTGAGGCAAGATCATTGCAAGTTCCTTACGTTTGCAATAGGCAACAGTCCTTTTCACTTCAGAAAAAAGAAAAGATACCTGGTGCATTCGATGTGTCCTAATATCTTCCCAACTTCTAAGAAAAGAGGGGCCTAATCAAAACTCATGCTAAAGAGTGGTGCTACAGGAAAAATTCACATGAAAACAATAACAAAAAAGAACCCTGCTGTACTAGCACTCTACTCATTAATTTAGACTGAATCATGGCCACATTTTTTAACATTCTGACTTATTCAAAATGAATGAAAATATGTAGACATAATAAGATATAACCTTTATTAATTAATTTAAAAAAACACATAGAAAAATAAAATTGAGAAATAATCACACAGTGGATGATGTACTGCCGGGGCACTATCCGGCTTGCCTTAAATATCCTGGAGAGAATATAATTCGCAAAAAGCCACTTCTAATAGATACGCGACAATGTAATATTAATCTTGTATAACGTCTATAACAATTGGGTTAAGGTTATCCCACCCTAGAATATGGCTTTGACATTTCCCATTAAACTAATTGTGACATGGAGTCCACAGAAGAAAGGATGAAATGTGCTTACCGATAGTTCCTTTTCTTCTGTGCATCTCCACAGCATACCCACCCTTAAATCTTATATTTGTATTGTTACAGCTTGAATAGTCAGAATAACGGAGAATGAGAGAGGTGGAGCAGTCTTAAGTAGAATTTGATCAGTCCTACCAGCTGGAGGGAGGCAACAAGCCCACTAATCCAACTGTGTTGTGGAGATACACAGAAGAAAAGGAAATATCAGTAAGCGTATTTCATCCTTTCATAAATGTGCAGTTTGTTTCCCTGTACATCTCCATGTTTAATTTTGGGGCAGCAGTAGGGGGGAGCTGTAATAAATGCATTATCTAGTCTGCAGCCTTGAATTTCTAGGACCTGCTCTATTTCCTGAACTTAAAAAAAACAAACAAAAAAAAACTACACATCCCAATTACAAATGTGTTGAAATTTGGTTCTATGCCCAGAATACAAATATACATTGTATCAAATGCGACAGAGTCCTAAATGGTTACTGAAACACCTGCAACTCTATTTAAACCAACTAAAGCAGGACTAGGCAACATCTGGCTTTCCAACTTCAATTCCCATCATCCTCAGATTAAGACAGACGGAAAGGAGGTGACAGATGAAAAAGACAGGGCCGACCCCATGGTGTATGACACAGACACACAGACACACCTGAGCAATGCTGGGCCAATAATGCCAGTATACATAGAGGGTGCAGTTGAACATACTAAAAAGGTGACATTTTGAAGCAAACCAACTGCATCATAGTGGAGAAACGGAAACCCCCCACAGATTTAAAAGGTGACAAATGAAAATTCCTCAAATTCTCTTTCATTTTAAATGGGCCTTTTCTTCCCTTCAGTGATAGGGAGGTCTCCAATGCATTGCTTCAAAATGCACTGGAGACCTCTTTAGCAATGAAGGGGTTAATTGGTGACCTTTTGTCTGCTATGGTACATTTGGTTTGTGCAAAAATTGCACCTCTAGTTTATTAAATTGCACCTATGGCCCATTGTGTCTTATGCCTCTATTCAGAGAGGTGACTAAAGTGTATGCTACAACATTCCACAGTGAAATGGTGCATATCCTCAAAGACTGTTAAAAAGTAGTAAAGGCAATAAAAGGGGCTCACTTGAAAGAGTACAGCGATACAAGCAATACTTTTAAAGGCTGTACTTACCAACTTGCTCAAATGATCCCCTTGCCAAACGCCGAAGAATGTGTGATGCTTCTGGATTCTCCTGGCTTGAGAAGAGCTTGGGATCAGTGTGTTGGAGAAGGTACACACTCCCAACGAGAACATGTAAGATCTACAATTATGTCCAGTATATAAATTGATCCTTCCTTCCTGGCATACACATTCAGAGGAGGCAGCAGTGGGGCAAAGTTGTAGTAAAATACATTCTGGGATTCTAGTGTTCCTAGGATCGGCTATATTTCCTGAAGTAAAAAGTACACATCCCAATTACAAATGTTCTGAAGAGTGGCTGTATGCCTGGAATAAAGATACATTGGGCCTTTGTTATCTAGTTGAAGTGGACAAATTCTGATGCAAACAATGTGTAGTACGTGGGACAAATAGTGTATTTTGGGAAGTTTTGTGATTGAAATGGGTCTCTTAATTCACGGAATACTAGAGGCCTCCAAAGCACTGGAGACCTCTTTAGAACTGAACTGGTTAAAGGCCCAATTTGAAGAGGGGAAAAAAAAAAAAAAACCTAACAAAAAACAACGGGGATTTTAATTTCTCCATAATGGTACAGTTGGTTTGCTTCAAAATTGTTCCTCTTTAGGATGCTGAATTGCATCTTATAATGTACAATAGCATTCAAATTGTTTGGTTTATTCCATAATCGCTTGATTTCAGCTTGATAAAGAAGGTCGTTTGCATTAACGTCACAGATGCCCCAGACGGTTAGTGAAATACAAGCTGCTCTAATTGCACAGACTAAACCAGGAGTAACCAACATGTGGATCTCCAGTTTTTATTTTAATTCTCATCATTCAGATTAAGACAGACAGAAAGGATAAAACATACATGAAAGATTACTAAAGAGATGCACAGAAAGATGACAAATACATAGTAAGACAATGAGAGTATACTTGAAAGGGAGTAAAAGCAAGAGAGCATGGTAGACAGATATACACACACACACACACACACACACACACTAACTGCAGAGTGTGACCTGAAAGACCATGTATGAATGCTTGACAGGTATGGTATGGGTGTATAATTCTCTGTATACCACACATGCTGGGCTATTACTCAATATGCCGAAACATGATTTACAAGCAGTATTCTAGATGTAAGCAAGCAGGAAGATTCTCCCTACTCAGACAGTAACTAGCACCAGCCACTGAAGCCGAAAGAAGCCAGAGACTTCATATGACCCTTCAGATTTTGTAACTGTAACCCATCCATACTATTAAAAGAAAAGGTCAAGTGACACAGATTCTGTGGCCCTGGCGCGCACACAATGGGGCAGCAGTGGGGAGGAGTTATGCAAAACTCCTCTGTACTGCTTGTCCCATTGGTACAGCATGAGGTGTAATGTTCACAGGAGTGGGTGGGGGGTGTAACCACTCCCCTGCCCACTCCAATGAAAATCTCTGCAAGGACTTCACCCTCCACCACACATCTCCTCCCTCTATACCCTCACTCTCATTCACCACCTACACAACTTCAGCCTCCACCCAACACACCCCTCCTCACTGTACACCCTCACTGCCATCCACTACCTACACAATTTCAGCCTCCACCCAACACACACCTCCTCACTCTACACCCTCCCTCACCTTTACCTGATCAAGTAACATTTTTCCTCCAACTTACCCACTATATTCAGGGCTTGGCAATACAGACTTTGCCTTTATCATCAAGTTGCATACACCTCAGTGAGGACGTCAAGACAATTTCACTTCTAATTTTTTTCTCACGGCTGTGAGAGTCTGTATGTTACAGGCAACGCCATATGCTTTTTTTCTAGTTCACCATAAAACCATTATCTATTGTGTGATACTTGTTGATACTGCAACAGTCAGAACTGTGAACTAGGCCTAAACATTAAACACAGTGTACTCAGAGGCAGCAGGTCCTTTGAAAGAAGTAATTTTTTATGGACTTTACTGCGTTTTTAAATAGGTCAGGTCTTGAGGCCCTCCAGATGATTATAGGAGAGGTAAGAGGATTTCTAACATTTTCAAATGCTTTCTGCAACAGGGAATCTATCCTGACAGAATTTGCATGATTATTTCTCCCTGTTCCGGATATATTCTGACAGCCTCAGAATGAAAAAAGTGGAGGAGGGAGGCGATTTCAGGCAGATTACCAACGATACAGGCTGTGCCATACAATGCAAGAGAGCTCATCACTGCTTAAAGGGATAGTAATACTTCGTTTTAACTTTTTTTAAATTTTATTTTGTAGGCATTAAAAAACCATGAAGAATGATATAAGTCTTATCTCTCAAACCTTTATGGTTTAAGAGATATTCACAAGCAAAGTGTCCCCCTCCCGCCCCTTTTACGGATGTAACACTTCTCAGCCAGGGCAGAAGGGAGCTGCCCAGGTAGACTGCAGAGAGGGACAATCTTCAATTAAGATAAGGGAAAAACCTGAAAAGCTTGTCAAGGGGGGCAGGGATTTCATTGTTTTCATAGGAAAAAGTGTCCCCTTCTGTTATCTGTCCAGTCTATGGACTGCATTCCACATCTGAGAAGAGATTGTTTACAGTAGGTAAAAGGGGCGGGAGGGGGAAACTTTGCTTGTGAATATCTCATAAACCATAATGGTTTGAGAGATAAGACTTAGATCATTCTTCATGTTTTTTTAATGCCTACAAAATAAAATAAAGTTAAAACGAAGTATTACTATCCCTTTAAGTTACAGCATACCTAACTACTAAACCAAAAGTCATTAAACCCATGCATTCTCCAGACAGACATCTTTGGCTGCATCTCTATGCACCAAGTTACTGGGCTGAAGGATAACAAAACTTGGGCCACCTACAAAGGGAGGCCTCTACTGAAGCCTGGGGAACTATTTATGCAGGATAATAGTGATGTAAGAAAAGAGGATTTTAGTCTTACCTGTTAAATCCTTTTCTCTTAGTCCATATGACATAATGGTACCATGGGGAGGAGACATCCTTCCTAGTAAGCTGGAACATTTCAAAATACAAGGAGAAGGGAAGGCTCCACCTCCAAGACCTTATCAGGCTACCCTAACCCCACCCTCTCCTGATTTTTCTATGGCTAACAAGTCATCTATATTACAGAATCAATAAAAAAAAAAAAAAAAAAAAAAAAAAAAAAAAAAAAAAAAAAGCCAACCACACAACACTGCATGGACTGAAAATCAAGATACAGTTTACATTGAGAAATCCTCATTTCCTAACTTCCCCTTGATGACAGATTTGAGAACCACAAGACAAATGCATTGGTTTGGAGTCTTTTGTAATCCTCAAACAATGCAAGCTTCAAAGATATCCTCACTGAAGCATAGATATGTCAAAAAGATTGACTGGGCAACCTGTTTATCTAGTCGGTGTATGGCCCTCCAGCTGCTGTGGGACTGTCACTGGCAGGCTGAGGATGATGGGCATTTTAGTCCCACAGCAGCTGGAAATTAACATGTTGATCACTTTTGGCTGTGGAGTAACTAATAACCACTCTAGACTAAGCTCTCACGTGCAGGGAGCGCTGATCCTTTTGTTCTCCACATTTGATTTGTACTATTTAATATCTCTGTAGGTCTATTCCCTATTGTACAGCTCTGCAGAATTAGTTGGTGCTATATAAAGAATAATAATATTTTTTCCCCCTCTGTCTTGAGCACTACATTCCACATATTGAATAGGAAAACTCTTACAAGGCCCATGGGTTTGGGAAAAGCATCTGAGGTTGCTATGGAGATACACACATTAGAATATTTAAAGTGATAATTAGCACAGTTGGATATGAATGCATTGGACTCTCTGCCATGGTTTCTTTCTTCGGGATAAGCGATAGGCAATTACAAGCACTCAACATTCAGGAAGTACATGGTGGAGGATTTAAAGTGGACATTTACTTACATCTCAAAATGCAAAATTAAAAAGGTATAGAAAGGTTTGCTATAAAGCATTTCTAGGACATTTAAAAGGCAGTGAAAGGACACAGACACACAAAAAAAAAAAAAAAAAAAAAACAACACACAACACTGCTCCATCCTCTCAATGTAATGCAATTGTATGATAAAGCAACATCCACAGAGCTCTTTATCAGCAGTAAAACACCCTACATATTCCTATATAATTTTCATAAGTAGTATAAATTTAACCTTTTAATTGCGGAAACCAACAATGCTTTGGAGAGGTCTACAGACTCCATGTGGTTAATAATAGCCTTACAGGAAACCTACATTGTTTTCAGGCTAAGACTCCTATAATCGGGAAGAGGGATAGTCAATTATTGTAGCTCCCAACAGCTGGTTTTGGAAATACTAAAACTCAAGGATAGGGATGAGAAGCTGTGGGCCACGACTTCTTGTTGGAGTACAGCTCCTATCAGCTAGCCAAGACTGACTGGAGTTCCAAAAAATGATCAACAGCTAGAGCACAAAATATGCACATTATTTTTTTTATTTATTTATTTTTTTTTTTAAGTTTAAAAATTTTGAGCCAGAGAATAAGATATACCTGCAACTATTCATACTGGCAATCTGTATACTCAGGAGATACGGCATTTGCATTTCACACATTTAGGGCTCAATACTATTAGCCCAAGCGTTTATAAAACAGGCGGTATTGGTTTTGACAGCACGTTACAGTTCTATAAAATGAGCTGTCAACACCAAAACCGAGCAAAAGTGTTCAACGGGTGGCAGTTTTTACCCATTGAACATTAACTAAAAATAGTCCCCTTTGCTATCCTAGTCCATGTGGTGGCTTCACCATGTTTATGATGCACTTTTCATTGCACAGAAGGCAGGCGCAGGGCCCAAAACAGGCAGTCAGAACTACCAGTATGTATTGGAAAACTGGTTTCCAACAGATACTTA
Source organism: Rhinophrynus dorsalis (assembly GCA_037306005.1). Classification (NCBI taxonomy): domain Eukaryota; kingdom Metazoa; phylum Chordata; class Amphibia; order Anura; family Rhinophrynidae; genus Rhinophrynus; species Rhinophrynus dorsalis. The sequence continues at coordinate 344,702,872 of CM074724.1, read as the reverse complement.
GAAAAAGATTAACCCTATTTTTCAACCACACACAGCATTGCATACCCCACTGGCACTCATAAGCTTAATCCACAGTTTCACATGTCCCGACAATTAAATACTTACCAGTAATCCCAATGTCCAGCGGGGTTGCAGCCGGCTTCTTTTCGTCAATCTACTTCTAAAATAAAATCTCCATACTTATTTTTGTCTGTTCGTCATGGGTCGTTAAGTTGTTAAAATCCTTTACCCCCCCCCCCCTTTCCTCCGCTGGAAGGCATGTGGACTGGCACAGATGCAGCAGTCTGACCTCTCAGGCCATTGCCAGAGCCAGAATTTTGAACCAAAACTGGCTTCTATATGCCAGTCTCAGTTCCAAATAAACTGGCAGTCTCCTATTGGCTGGGAAGTGCTTACGCACCACCCAGCCAATCAGCTTGTAACGTGGGGAACGACAAACCCCACTAGAAGTGGATTGTTTGGGGTCTCCGTTGAAAATTCCAACAGTCTGACTCTGGCAAAGGTCCAAGAGGTCAGGAAGCTGCATCTGTGCCAGTCCATATGCCTTCTGCCAGCAGAGACGGCAGAGGAGGAAAGGGGTAAAGGAATTTAACACTTAACATGGACACACAATAAGTTCAATTTATATTTATTATTAACAGTAAGATGCCACAAATGGTAACCCTTTGCGTGCCAGAGGGCTACCCCTCCAGCGCTCAAAGGGTTAACTGTAGCTTTTTTTTTTTTTTTTTTTTTTTTTTGTTAAGGGGGGGGGGGAGTAGTTTTTTTTTTTTTTTTTTTTTTAATAAATAAGACAAAACACTTTTTTTAATTTTAAAACAAGAATGAAGAAAGAAAATAATAAGAAGAAAAGAAGACTGAAGAAATGAAGAAGAGATTAATGAAGAAGCCGGACAGTGGATGACAGGTGTTACATTTTCTGACTAGCGTTATTGCATGCTCTGCTTTTGACAATTTCAAAACAAAAGTGCTTTTTTTTTCCTCCTCTGATGTTCCCACAGTTCACGTTATTTAGTGCGAGTTGTGGGAATAAAAAGCCATAACTAGCATTTTACCTCTCCAGCAATACATGGTTGAATTTTTTTGGTGCTACTGTTTTTGCTATAACCACCAGTTTTACCGCTGGTAATAGTATCAAGCCCTTAGTGTTTAACCCCTTAAGGACCAGCAGTAGATAGGAATGTTTGACATGCCTCCCCATGTGACTGATCACGTGTGTCGGCACGCCGCACGGGGTACTGAAAGAGATTGCTCAGTACCTGCTATTACTCACAGCACTCCTGCAGGAGGGGCGATAGTAAAATGTATGTGACGTGCCAGGACACTCACTGGTTCTTAACTGCCTGACAGCTGTGCCGGTCCTGGCACGTCACTGGACGCAAAGGGGTTAAAAGGCTTGTGAGATACTGTGCTTTATATTGAGACATGTACATTCTAAAAACTACTACCCGTAACATTTCTTTTCTTGATCATTTTATGAACTCAGGTACTTGAGTTCTTTAGGCTGTGTACTTAAGGAAATGCCCTATTATAAAATAGTTATTCAGTTGTTTGTAAGGTAATATTGCCTTATGTCCAGTGTAAATATGCATCTTGAATTGATGAAGCAGAAAGATACCCAATTATTGCGCCTATTAAGGTGTGGACTCTGCAGGCCATGCATGTAGGTAAAATAAATCCATATGACATACAGGTACCATGGGGATGCAACACTGTAGGCTGGAAAAATCTAGAAAGATATGGGTGGAGCCTCCCCCTCCTCCTTATCAGGCTATCCCACTAGCCATGCCCCAGTTAGACTTGAAACAAGCCTACTACATAGGACAGCAAGAAAGAACAACTGGTGTGAGCAGCAGACCCAAGCAGACTCCCATGTCCAGATAAGCAAGACCAAGCATGGTCCCTTTCACTGGGTGGGAGACCTCTGTCATATGAACTAAGAGAAAAGGATTTAACAGGTAAGACTAAAATCCTCTTTTCTCTGTCATCCAATAGGACATATAGGTACCACGGGGATGTACCAACATTGAGCTCCCAGTGTGGGAAGAGAAGGAAAGGACCAAGCGCCAGTCCCTATGATACCAGAGTTCCCAAGAACTATCCAAGACAAAGAATAGCCCAAACGTAACCAAGTGTCACAGCACACAAGAACAAAAGCCAGCCAGGCTCAAACAGTTAAAGAAAGGTAAGGCACAGGAATGTAAAGGTCCTAAACAGGCAGAACTGCCTCCAGGACCTTCCTGCCAGAGCTGGCTTCAGCCGAAGCCAGAACATCAACATGACAGTGTTTGGCAAAGGTGTGCAAAGAGCACCAACTGGCCACCTTGCACAGCTGTTCAGCAGAGGCCCTATTCTTGTAGGCCCAGGAGGCCCCAACAGACCCAGTGAAATGCACTATATTGAGGAAAGGAACTGATTTCTTTTGGAGCTCGTAATCCTTGCAAATGGTAGACTTAATCCAAGACACAATATTGACCTTGGATGCAGTTATACCTGCCCTATGACCCTCAGGGATGACAAATAAGACAGTCTTACGTACTCTGTACGGTGCACATAGAACTTAAGGCAGCATACCACATCCAACAAGTGGAGATCCCTATCCTTGTCAGATTTGGGTCAGGACAAAAGGATGGCACAACAATCTTCTGATTGATGTGGAACTCAGAGACCTTAGGAAGGAATTCCTAGGAGGTACAAAGTGTTATCCTTTTGAAACACCGGGAAAGATGATTTGCAGGACAAGGCCTGCAATTCAGCAACTCTGCTGACAGACCACGGGCAGAAGAGAGGATTTTAGTCTTACCTGTTAAATCCTTTTCTCTTAGTCCATACAGGTTACTGGTAACTCTGGGAGGCGATCCGCCCCTTAGTAGGCAGGAACATTTCTCTAAGTGTATGCAGGGGTGGAGCCTCCCTTCCCTCCAGCTAGCCAATCAGCTCCTGAAAGATTTGAGACACTATGACTAGAGAGTAGAAGGGAAGACTACTCCTGTGAGCACGACACTGAAGGACCCCCACGGTCTGCCACAGGAGAGCCAAGCATGGTCTCTTGCCAGGGTGGGAGACCAGTAACCTGTATGGACTAACAGGTACAACTAAAATCCTCTTTTCTCTGTCATCCAATACAGGTTACAGGCAAGGACCAGGTGCAAGGCCCCCAAAGTCACCAGTGCAGCTATGGACCAACAGGTCAGAGGTAGCCAAACAAAACTGAAGTGTCAACGGACACTAAACAGGGGTAAAAACACCCCAGGAACTGTTACACAGCACACTGAACTAGAGCCAACAGGGCTCAACAGTAAGGAAGCGCCCAGAACCCAAGAAGAAGATCCTAGACAGGCAAGACTGCCTCCACGACCTTCCTCCCAAAGCTGGCGTCAGCCGAAGTCAGCACAACCACACGGTAGTGCTTCGAGATGGTGTACACAGAGGACCAAGTGGCTGCCCTGCACAGCTGATCAGCAGAAGCCTGATTCTTGTAGGCCCAAGAGGCCCCAATGGACCTGGTGGAATGAGCCGTGACCCGAAAGGGGAAATGCTTATTCCTCAACTCGTAGGCCTTATGAATAGTGGACTTGACCCACGAAGCAATAGTCACTTTGGATGCAGGTCTTCCTGCCCCAAGACCCTCGGGAATGACGAACAGAGAAACAGACTTCCTGTCAGATTAAGTGTGATGAACGTAAAACTTGAGACACTGCACCACATCCAACAAGTGGAGATCTCTCTCCTTCTCAGAGGAGGGGTTAGGGCAGAAAGAAGGCATCACAATCTCCTGATTGATGTGAAACTCTGAGATCACTTTGGGTAAAAACTCCTTCGAAGTGCGAAGCACCACGTTATCTTTGTGAAACACCAGATAAGGTGGTTTACAGGAAAGAGCGTGCAACTCCGCAACACAGCGAACAGACACTATCGCCAAAAGGCCATTTTCCACGTCCAAAGACGTAGAGGAATAGTAGTCAAAGACTCAAAGCGAGGGTGTTGAAGGACACCCAAGACCAAATTAAGATCCCACTGAGGAGCAGGACTCCGGAAGGCAGGACGAACATGAGCAACGCTCTGAAAGAAAACCTTGACATCAGGAAGGATGGCAATGTGCTTTTGAAAGGAGACAGAAAGCGCCGAAGTCTGAACCTTAAGAGAACTCAAACTGAGTCCCTTATCCACACCATCCTGCAGAAAAGACAGAACAGTAGGCAGATCAAAGTCATGGGACAGATCCCTGTCAACACACCAAGACAAGTGTCGACCAGACACTGTGATAGATCTTGGAAGAAACGGGCTTACGGGCACTAAGTATAGTAGCCACCACACCAGAAGAAAAACCTTTCTTCCTTAATATCGACAATTCAACCTCCAAGCTGTCCGAGAGAGCCGATGACCATCTTCCTTCCACAGGTAGCCCTGCAGAAGATCCGGACGGGAGGGGAGCTGAAAGGGCTCCACTACAGATATAGTCAGAAGCTCCGGAAACCAGGATTGACAAGGCCAATACGGAGCAATCAAGATGACTGGACAACGATCCATCTTCAATTTCCATAACACCCTTGTCAACATGGGAAGGGGAGGAAATATGTAGGCCAGAGGGAACATCCAAGGGGTGGACATCGCATCTACAGCTAGAGCTAGAGGGTCTCTCCACCGAGAGAACAACACCAGAAACTTCCTGTTGTGTCTTGTCGCCATCAGGTCGACATGTGGCATACCCCACCTCTGAACCACGAGTTGGAACACCTGAGGGCTTAACTCCCACTCTGTCCACTGTGCGATGACTGAGGAATTCTGCCATGACGTTGTCTACGCCTGGAATGTGCACTGCGGATATGGCAGGAACATGATCTTCTGCCCAGGATAAAATAGCCTTGACCTCTAACCAAGCAGCGAGACTTCTTGTTCCGCCTTGCTTGTTGATGTAGGCCACTGCCGTGGCGTTGTCGAACTCCACTCAGACTGGACAGTCTTCCAGCTGAGACACCCAATGATGCAGGACATGAAATATCGCCCGAACCTCCAAGATGTTGATCAGAAGGAGGGACTCCTCCATGGACCATTTCCCCTGAACGCTGAAGCAACCCAGGACAGCCCCCCAGCCCGAGAGGCTGGCATCTGTCATCACCGTGGTCCAGTAGGGAATCAGAAAGGATCTCCCCTTCAGCAAGTTGGAAAGGTCCAGCCACTACTCCAAGCTCAGTTCCACATGAAGAGGAAGGAAAACCGACATCCTCTGGTGATCTGGCTGATCCTTGCATGCCTGCATCACAAACCTCTGGAGTCCCCTGGTGTGCGCCTTGGCAAATGGGACCGCTTCTATCATGGATATGAACTTCCCCACCAGAGAAGACAGCTTCTCAACTGGAACCGGATCCTGAGACAGAATCGCTGAAACCCTGTGGGCGATCTGGAGAGCCACCTCATCTGGGAGGAACACCATGTTCTTCTGTGTATCGAAGAGATGACCAATGAAGACCAGTTGCTGGGATGGGACAAGATCCGACTTGTCCAAGTTGACGATCCATCCGTGATGGGCGAGAGCATGGATGCAGGTCTAAACCTGCTGATGAAGAAGGTCCGCAGAGGTGGCCTTCAAAAGCAAGTCGTCCATGTAAGGAGTCACTCTGATGCCGTCCCGGTGGAGCTCTGGATACCAGATGCATGGTTTGAAAAACCTTCCTTTGGTAGGTATCGAACCTGAGTCTGAGGAAGACCAAGACCTGAGAGGGGACTGGAGCAGATTTCTCCATATTTAAAATCCATCCATGGTGGAGGAGAATCTGAGCACAGGCCTGGAAGTGATTGTCCAGGAGTTCCCTGGACAGAGCCTTCAGCAGAAGGTTGTCTGTATGAGGAGGGGGTCGCTTCAATCCCCCAGGAAGGCAATTTATGTCAAACAACCAAGGAGCAGAGACAAGCCAAAAGGGCAGAGCAGTGAACTAGAAGTGGCCCAAGTCGCAGGTGAAACAGAGGTACTTCTGACTTTCCTGATGATTCGGAACATGCAAGTAAGCTTCCTGAAGATCTAGAGAAGCCAAAATTTCTCCTAGACACACAGCTGCGATGACAGCACATAAAGACTCCATCTTGAAACATGCAGTCTCCACAGAAGAATTTAGATCCTTGTTCCATGATAGGGCAACTGCCACCGTCCCTCCTGGCCACCATGAGTAGGTTTGAATAAAAACCTAAACCTCAATCTTGAGGAGGAACTTGACTCAGGACTCCCATGTCCAAGAGACCCTGAACCTCCTCGTTGAAAAGATGCAGCTTTTCCAGGCCTAGAGGGGTTCTGGATTTGAAGGAATTCTATACCCTTCAATGACCACCTGCAGAACCCACAGATCCGCAGCTGATGCTGCCCAGGTGTCTGCAAAATGGCGCAGACACTCAGCAAATGGCAGCTGTGGACCAGGATTCTAAGAGTCATGCAGAGGCAGACTTGGGCTTGGCAGTGGCATGCTTTAAGTGCCACTGCTGTCTGGGCTTTGTGGCCGGGCATGGGGTGCTAGCCTGAGACAAGCTCCGATTCGGCCTTTGCACTTTATTTTGGAAGGGATGAAAAATACACTGACATATTAAGGCATCTGGAGACCTGGGCAACAAAGTGCTCTTGCCTCCAGTGGTCTCACTGATAATCTGCTTCAGTTCAGGCCCAAAAAAACTTGGCCTGAAAACGGAGAGAAATTAGTGACTTCTTAGATGAGAAGTCCGCAGACCAAATCTTGAGCCACAGTGCGAGTCTAGCAGAAACAGAGAAGGCAGAAGCCTTAGATGCGAGCTTGACGGCATGATAGCATCAGAGATGTTGACTTAGAGGGCTAAAAGCGTCTCCTCCTTAAGGACACCGTTCCTGACAGCCTCTGAGTTGTTCACCCCAGATGGCAGTAGCCCTGGTAACCCATATATAAACTACGGTAGGCCATAGGGCAACACCAATGGCAACAAAATTAGACTTTAGGATAGCCTCCAGCTTCCTTTTAGTCATATCCTTGAGCGCCGTAACGTCCGCCAAAGGCAGAACAGTAGACTTTCAAAGTCTGGCGATTTAAGGGTGTGGGAGGGGTCCCAACCGGAGGAGGTGAAGTCCACTGAGCCAAAGTTTTGAAAACCTCTTAGAAAGAGATAGGCGCCTGTCAGGCATCTTCCACTCATCCAGAATAACCTGGCCAAGATGTGGATTGGGTGGAAACACAGTGCATGATTTCTTATGCCTCTGAAAGAAGTCAGAAGACTGGCACACGTCAGGGACAGTAGAGACCTGCAGAGGCATTAATACCACCTTAATGAGGCCCTCAGCAGACGGCATGGGGTCAGCTTTAAAGAGGTCACCATAGGCATATGAGGAAGCCCCATCTTTGCACTCCTAACCGAAGAAGTGTCTAAATAGTAAAAGAAAAGCCCAACTGCTCCAATCCAGATTAAAATATCACATCAGAAAGCCCAAGAAAGTACTTATCTTGCATTTAAATGGTTAACCTGAGAGAGTAAGGAGGGTCAACCCTCCGCGTAGGATACTCCAGCAGGGAGAAAATGGTGTCTGCAAAACTAGCACCTAATTGGAAAAAAGCCCACGAAACGGACATTCTCCGAGTTTAGTTCTCTCTCTTTGAGGTTACCTAGCAATGCTCGGACCCAAACTCCCGGGGTCCCCCAAGACACTGGGTATGTGAACCGGATCTTAGGGCATGAGGAGACCAGAAGAATGCGCCCTCTCTCAACTCTGTATGACAAGTGGTTGCCCCATAGAAGTCAATGGAGCAAGTGCACCCGCGAGGCAAGCACGGGAACTCAAAAATTACAATTTTACCAAGTTAATAAAATTTACCCAAATACACAAGGGAGCATGTAGGGATAAAAAAAAAAAAAAAATCAATCATAAAGGGAAATGACCAGTTAAGCCCCAGAACCCAGAGAAAACTAGAAGGGAAGGGTTATATACATAAATTCAGCCATCCAAACTCCTAAAACCCTGGGATCAAACCATATAAGATACCAAACATAAGTGCATTAGTACTAGACTCCAAGAAGACCCATGTATAGAGGGGGACACTAGGACAAGTGAGCCATGGCACTCAAAGGGTTACTCAGCATTTAACTTTATTTCTTTCTTCAGATTACCATTTGAAAGAAAGAGCCTCAGACAGACCCAAGCCAGAAGAGAGAAACATGAGTTGCATGATTCTCTCCACAGGGCTACAAGGGTCCACAACAGCACCTGTCAGCTGGACAATCCTCCAGGGGAAGCCAGGAATGGTAATCCGCCTAATGGGGGAATTGTGACACCCCATATCTAACATAGAAAATAATAAAATTCTAAAAAAGTAAGCAAAAACATTCTCAGCCTCCATTCAGGTTGTAGAACAAGTCTAACTTGGGTGGGGCTAGTGGAATAGCCTGATAAGGTGGTGAGGCTCCACCCACATCTTTCTAGAAACATTCTCGCCTTCAGGGAGGAGCTGTTACCTCCCCATGACACCTGAATGTCATATCGGATAACAGAGAAATATGTAGTTATCAAAGTTCTGCATCCCCAGAGTACATTCCTATTTCTTGTGAAGTAAAAAAAAAACCACACACACAAAACTATAATGGGGAACTACACCCAAGACAGTGGTTTGCAACCAGGATGCTGTGGGCACCAGCTCTGTTATCCACGTTTTCTCATGTATATTTAGGGATGTTATATGCAGAATATGCCGACTAAGGCCGGGATTAATCAAACTGTGAGAATCAATCATTCATCAATGATTTTGCATAAAAAAAACACATGTATAAGCAAAAATGTGCATGCGTGTGTTAGCACCATGCATTCAAATGGGATCCTCCAGCTTGAAGCTAGTGGATCGCATTTGCGTATCTGGCCATCGCCTACTGAAGGATAACCGATGGCCAGATACAATCCGTAAGTTGTTGAATGGGCGAATGGTTAATACGCAGAGAAATCCTCCTATTCTCCTGCGTATTAATCCATTCGCACCTTGATGAATCCTGGCCTTAGAGCTAAGAAGAAGATCTACATATTTATGTATTGGTGTCTATATTCAGCCCTTGAAGTACCTATACTATAAAATGTTAGGGGTGCCCTGAAAATGACATTCCAGAATTCCATAGCATGCAAGGACCGTCACCGGTCCTGAAGTGCCAGGACCGTTGTGAAGGTCCTTAAGGGGTTAAGAGATTATTATATACACACAGGGAACGGTAGATCAAATGCAAAATAAAAATACATTTTTACCAAATGCTGTATAAAAGAAACATACCTAGGCAAAACAATGTTAAGTACATAGTAACATAGTCGATAAGGCTGAAAAAAAGACATGCGTCCAAGTCTAGCCCATGCCAAAACCACCACTGTTGATCCAGAGGAAGGCAAAAAAGCCCACTGGAGCCATTTCCAATCTAGTCCCAAATGTGTGTGTGTGTGTGTCCTTCCTGACTCCAATTGGCATACCTGGGAACTCCAGTTTTGCCCCGGAGACTCCGGATTTCAAAGTGAATTACCGGGTCTCCGGGGCAATGTGTGAATCACCGGGTGGGCAGAGTTTAAGTAGAAACTCTGCCCACTTGTGCTCCATCCTACCCGGTTCCTCCCACTCCCCGCCCTCTTACATCCATTTTGCAGGGGAGGGGGGGGGGTTGTGTTTTTTTTTTTTGTCCTGCCCCCCCGCAACTAAGCTCCACCCCTTTTATGACGCGATTCTCATAATTTTCCTCCCCCTGGGCACTAACAGGGTTACCCTCCAGGTAGCCCAGTTTCAAAAGTTCCCAGGTATGCCAACTGATAGTCAAATAGTTCCCCGAACAATATCCTATTTGCTTTGAAGCCATCTGTCATAATTGTCAATATTGTTCTGTGCTAGATAGGCATCCATTGCTTTTTTGAATGCAGTTGCATTATCTGCAAGCACAACATCCCGAGGCAAAGAATTCCATAGCCTTACCGCCCTTACTGTAAAGAACCCCTGCCTTTGTTTTAGTCGAAAGCGCCTTTCCTTTAGTCTTAATGGATGACCTCTTGTTCTTAGCTCAGCTCTTTGCATAAATAATAAATTGGATAGTTCTTTGTATTGACCTTGAATGTATTTGGAAATGGTAATCATATCACTCCTTAGACGTCTCTTCTCTAATGTAAACAAACCCAGTTTGGCTAGTCTCTCTTTGTAACTCAGATCATCCAATCCCTTTATCAGTTTTGTTGCACGTCTCTGCACCTTTTCCAGTTCAGTAATGTCTTTTTTAGAACAGGCACCCAAAATTGTACTCTATATTCTAGATGAGGCCTAACCAAGGATTTATACAGAAGTAGAATATTAGCATTCCTTGCTTCTATACCTCTTTTTATGCATGCTAGTACTCTTGCAGCAGCTGAGTGACTCTGCACACTGCTGTGAAGTCTATCAGTACTCCTAAATCTTTCTGTAATGAGGATTTCCCAAGTTGTTCCCCATTTAGAGTATACGTAGCAAGTTTGTTTCTACAGCCCAAATGCATAACCTTACATTTATCTACATTAAATGTCATCTGCCACTTTTCTGCCCATTCACTCAGTTTATCTAAATACTTCTGCAGAGAAAAAACATCCAGCTCTGTACGTATTTCCTTACATTGTTTAGTGCCATCAGCAAAGATTGAGATGCTACTTTCAATTCCCACTTCTAGATCATTAATAAACAAATTAAAAAGCATTGGTCCCAGGACTGAACCCTGCGGCACCCCACTTATAACCTTAGAACAATTTGAAAAACTTCCCTTTACAACAACTCTCTGCCATCTATCATTTAACCAGTTCTCAATCCATGTACTGATAACACCGCCCAAACCAAAGCCTTTTAATTTATGCAGTAACCTGTTGTGAGGCACTGTATCAAAGGCTTTTGCAAAAACCAAGTATACTACAACAGCAATTCCCCTGTTCAAATTACTACTTACTCTCTTTCATAAAATGCAAGTAAATTAGTCTGACATGATCTGTTCTTCACGAAACCATGCTGATTCCTACTAATGATATTGTTTGTCTTTACATAGTTCTGAATACTGTCAGTTAATAACCCTTCTAGTATCTTACCCACTATGGAAGTCAAGCTCACAGGTCTATAATTTCCTGGTTTGGATCTTGCTCCCTTTTTAAACAATGGAACTACATCAGCTTTCCTCCAATCACAGGGCACTATGCCTGATTAAAGTGAATCAATAAATATTAAGTATAATGGTTTTGCTATTACTGAACTACGTTCCTTAAAGGGATAGTTATGTTTCATAATAAAAACAGCTCTAATTAATCATCATAGTATTTGGACTTTGGAGAGTGTTATTTCAATTCTGTCAGAGTTGTAGTTCAGGAGTAATTCAATGACAAAGTGTCCCCCTCCCGCCCCTTTTACTGATGTAACACTGCTCAGCCAAAGCACAAGGGAGGTGCCCAGGTAGACTGCAGAGAGGGACAATCTTCAATTAAGATAAGGGAAAAACCTGAAAAGCTTGTCAAGGGGGGCAGGGCTTTCATTGTTTTCATATAAAGAAGATTGTCCCCTTCTGTTATCTGTCTGGTCTTACAACCAGATTCACATCTGAGAAGAGATGGCTTACACTAGGTAAAAGGGGCGGGAGGGGAAACTTTGCTTGTGAATCTCTCTTAAACCATAAAGGTTTGAGAGATAAGACTTATATCGTTCTTCATGTTTTTTTAATGCCTACAAAATAAAGTTAAAACAAAGTATTACTATCCCTTTAAGTACCCTTGGGTGTATACCATCCAGTCCAGATGCTTTATTCACTATAACCCTTTCCAGTCTCCTCTGGACCTTGTCCTCAGTAAGCCATGTAGATGTTGGAGGAAATTCCGTGGGTTTGTCTGTTCGCCCATAGCTTGTCATTGCTTTGCTTCAGTATATACAAAGGAAGCAGAACGTATTTAGGGTGTCAGCCATAGCTTTATCCTCACTAATCAATTCACCTCTCTCAGTCCTAAGAGGACCAATATCAACCTTAACTTTTTTGTTATTAATATACTTGTAGAATTGTTTAGGGTTTTTCTTGCTCTCATTTGCAATGTTTCTCTCAAATAAAGAGTAATGCATTCCAAGGTGCAGTTCCTGTCTGAATTTGATAGATACAATCTGATTTTAGGTAGACATGCAATTCAATTTAATACCTTTTGTAACAGTATGCAAAAAAACGAGTTCAAGTGAGGCATTGTTAAATAGGTTAATTTTTCCTGAAAATATATAGTTGTCATATGTAACAAACGTAACCCAGGAACCATACTTAACCCGCTGAATTGCAGAGGTGTCTTACCATTCAAGAGGTAAATTTTAATTGGAATGTTCTTGTCCCCTACAGTGCAGCCGGTTTGTCCCACAATTGTTCTGCTCTTCGTACCAGGTCCAGAGTTGTAGACGAAGCTTGTGTCAGCTCTTAGAGACCATTCTAAGAGACTAGACTTTTTTTTTTTTTTTTTTTTTTTTAAATCCAGGAAGAAATACAGGTAGTTCACAGCAATTTCCAAAATCAGGGAATATATAAAAACCTATTTTTGTATCTCTTTCTGCTGTTAATGCTTACTAAAATAAAAATTATTCAGATGGTGTGGGATTGTGAAACAAAAAATGTAGCCCTTCCATTTATATATTGCAATTAATCCTTTGAGTGCCAGAGCGTTGCGTACCCCATGGCACTCAAAGGGTTAAGTCCAAAGTAAGAGCATACTCTGGGTTCTCTCATTTTAATGGAGAACATTACCCTTGAAATAAGTGGCTCTTAATGTGCTCAAAGCAAGAACTTGCTTAAAGAGATAGTAGTGCCTCTATTAAAGTTTATCTCCTAGTCTTCTTTAGGCTTTTTATAAAGCTTAGCGCTATGTTTAATGACTTACAGTTCTGTAGTTCAAAAGTTATGCAAGGTAAATGGATCCCCTCCCTCCCCTTCTGGTCACCTCCCCTGTAATTTGGTCGTAGGACCAGACAGATCCTGTGTGGAGTTTGTCCCTCGCTGTAAGTATAAAGAAAACCCTGTCCCCCTTAAGGAGGGCAGGATTTTCCTTTTGCTTACTGAAGATTGTCCCTTGCCACTCTACATCCAGACCATGCTTAGCAGCGTGACACAGCCAGAAGGGGTAGGCAGCCTACCTTGAATAACTTTTGAACTACAGAGCTGTAAGTCATTAAACATAGTGCTAAGTGTTATAAAAAGTCTAAAAGACTCAGAGATAAACTTTAATATTACTATCACTTTAAGAATGTGCCCTTTATATAACAGACAAGTATATGTATTTAGTGTTTTTCTGTATTTGAACTCTGCTGTAATCTGTAATGAACAGGTACATGTAAATTTGAATCATCGGTCAGACTGAGAAACTAATATTGTGTTTAAGTGAAAACTAAAAATACAGACCAAAAATGGTACACAGTAAATAAAGGACACTTAATCATATATATCATAAATAAATATTTGACTGCTGTACAATGGACTCGTTAACAAAGTGTTACTGTTAAACACATTAACCAAGTACTATAGGCATCCAACATATTGGTCTGAAATGCGTTTGACTACTCTCTGGCACACAAACTGTTAAACTTATTCCTATAGAAGTAGTTCTATTTTATATGTATTTCTTTATCCAACAGCAAAGAAGGAGAAAACTTTCATATGCTTTCAGTGATTCCCAATCCTTTAAGTTATGATGCATTTAGTTGAAAAATCTAACATGTGACATGTGTGCATCAAAGGCAACAGAAATTAACCCTTTAAGCACCAGAGGGGTGAGGAACACAATGCACAACCCCTCGGGTCCTTAAAGGGTTAATAGAAGTATTTAGAAGAGAGTGACACATGGTTCTATGACACAACTGTGTGGTGGCATGCCTGATGGCAACCACTGCCTTAGATTAAATAAAAACCATTTAATTTCTAGATTAAAGAGTTAGTAATGCCCAAAATAAAGCGGATTCCATATTAGATTTTACAAAACTAACATATTTGGAAAAAGTCCTCTCTCTCAAACCATAGAGATCCTCCGTTAAAGTTCCCCTCTCTCTTCCCTTCTCCTGACGTCAGCTGTAAGCCTGGGGACCGACAGGCGGCTCTTCAGCAGAGCCACAATAGCGCTATTTAAAAAGAAATACTTCTTTGGAACGGTCTACAAAGTGCGCCTGTTCCAAAGTATTTATTTTTAAATTGTGCTATTGTGGTTCTGCTGAAGAGCCTCCTTGTGTCGGCCAACACGGATCTCCTTCTGTCTGCTTACAGCCGACATCAGGAGAAGGGGTACTTTAAAGGAGGATATCTCCCAAACCATAAATGTTTGATATAGGACTTTTTCCAAATACTTTATTTTTGTAAAATCTAACATCTAGAATCAACTTCTAATAAGCATGGACAATTCCTTTCTACTTTAAAGGGCAATTCTTCTCTAGGAGTATGTGGCTCTTGCTTGATTTAAAGTGATAGTAACTCTTAATATGCTGTGCTGTTTTATTCAAAAAGTTATTGCAGCTCAAACTTGAATTTGTTTAGGTGCAATATCTCAATGGCCTGAAATGTTAGTGGCGCTGTTGCTGCACCTTCCTATGGACAGCTCTGGCCAGTTGACTACAAACCTCCATAGGATGGGGTAGCAACAGCGACATTGTAACATTTCAGGCCACTGAGATATTGTACCTAAAAAATTCAAGTTTGAGCTACAATAACTTTTCAATAAAAGTAGGGTTTTTTTTGCCTTCCTATGTATCAACAGGAGTATTCTGGTTTGTGTTGGACTTGATGGACGTATGTCTTTTTTCAGCCTCGTCACCTATGTTACCTCTCGGAAGTGGGAATACTCAGGAGGATAACCCCTAAAAAATATATTTTTTTGCATATTAAGTGTTACTATCCATTTAACAGACTTACCTAGGAAAGGGTCATTCAAAAAGCAGTCATTTATACTTGTATACAATACAGTTTTAGTCGATTTCTCTTGTAGCCCACTGCCAAATTGTTTCAGCTTATAATCCAAAAATATTAGTGATCCTTACAAGTTATTCAAGTCTAATGAAGCACACGGTTTGTCGTCAAAAGGAGTAACCTAGAAGACTTCAATACAGACCACTGTACACAGAAGACTGCAGTTGTAATGCAAAAAAGCACCATTAGTTTAGACCCCTTTCACAGGGGTAACATATACAGCGTAGGTGCGTCAACTATGTCACCAATGCTGAAAGGTATGGCACCGGACTATAATGCCTTATACATGTATCAATATCTCTTTGCATGAGTTGCCAAAGTGCTGTATATTTACTGCATTCATGCTGGAAAACAATCAAGTTGCGGCTGGGGAATTCTGCATGGTGGCCTACGAGTTGCCAACAGAACTTTCATACAAGCTACATTGTAGGCAGAGATGGTCCAGTAAATGACTGAACCCCGTATGAGTCAGCCAAATACCAGCCAGCAGGCAGACCCCCTACTATGAAGGGGATCCTGGGAGAACACAGAAAGGACCAAACTAAAAGAACACAGGCAATGTAAATGTAGCGGCTACATCTGTAGCCCGTGTGAAAGTGGCATTACTGGAATGTTATATGAATGACACCTACTTAGGCAAGTTAATATGTTAATAGTTTATTCCTCGGGTATTAGTTCCCATTTCCTTAACCCTTTGAGTTTCAGAGGGGTAAGTAACACATAGCAATGTGTTGCGTACCCCTCTGGCACTCAAAGGGTTAACCCTTTGGAGGGCAGGAGGGGCACGGAATGAATTGCAACATGTTGCATACCCCACTGGCACTCAAAGGGTTAAACCCAATATTCAGCATTTTTAGTTTTGCGCCCCTTAGGAATACAAACCCTTCCATACTGATAACAGCTGCATACATAGCTTTAGATATACCCTGTATACACAGATATACCATATACTGATATCAAACAGGCTGAGGGGTACTTCTAGGGTAAAGTAACTGCACAATTAACAGCATTTCCCACTGAATCACTTAACTATCCAAGAGGTTACTATCAACACTGTTCGATTCTGTCCCAGAATTAGTCCAATTTTACTTTTCCCTTCTTCCTACACGTGACCTGCTGTCGCTCAACTACCAGGAATTTTCTCCATATTCCCCATTCTCTCATAACCCTTTGAGTGCCAGAGACGTATCCAAAGCCTTACAACCCCCTTGGCACTCAAAGGGTTAAAAAAAGGGGAACACTCCCATAGGAATAATTCATTTTGTTTAACAGAGTAAAGGATCTAGATACTCATAATTGACAGCAGTCAGGTATACATCTATATAGTTTATTTTTGTGCATTTTATTTCTGTTGTTGTCCACTGCTAATTATTTTGGTTTACAATCCAATAAAGGACTTGTGTCCTGTTCAGTCCATTCAGGACCATAGAAGCCCATTTGCTTGTGAGGAAGTGTGATTTAAAAGCAAACGTAAATATTGATCACTATATACAGAAAACTGCAACTATAACAAAAGATGAATAGATAGACCTCTGCTGTTTAAAGGACAACTACTTCGTTAAAGAGTCACTTCTTAGTGTCTACTTCCCCTTTAATAGAGGGACACCTTACAAAGAACACCATTTTTAATTAAAGTTTTGGCTTTACAGAGAACTGGCAGGTGTTGGAGGGCAGTCAGCCCAAAAAAAGGGAGGGGCCATACTTTCAAATGCACTTAACCCTTTGAGTGCCAGGGGTGTGTGCAATGAATGGCATTGCATTGTACCACCTGTGTCTCTCAAAGAGCTACAACACAACTGCTGTACTGTAGCATCAAACAGATCATTTGTTTTTTATACAAACTCCCACATCAGGCAAGTTTTAACCCTTTGAGTGCCAGAGGGGTAAGCTACGCATTGCTCTGCAATGCGTTGTGTACCCCTCTGGCACTCAAAGGGTTAACAGTACAGAATCAAAATAGCGTGGTCCCAAAGTGCCTGTATAATTATGGCAATTGCCAAGAGATAGTCAAGAGACAGACATGTCCAGATTCTAAATAAATAAAATGCAAAAGAGCTGACAGCTTCACCGTCACTCGTGACTGCTGCTGGAAGAGCAATAAAGGTTATTAATATATAAATATATATCCGTGTTTGAGAGGGAATGTTGCCACAAGCACAGCAGTGTAGGATCAATGAAAGACTCTTTTAAAACCACTGCCAGCACTGGTGGACATCGGCACCTTACTTCTATGGGAAGGAGAGAATGCGCCAAAAAACACTGAACAAGGTGCTGAAATCACCAAACTGTTCCCATAGCTCCAAGACCACTGGAAGTGGTTTAAAAGGTGTTTTATTGACCCTAGACTGTCCCTTTGAACTCCATGCTTACCAAGTCATCACCCAATCACTTCCCATATTCTAAAGTGTCAAGTGAAGCCTCAAGTCTGTTACGGCTTAATCCTAACTGGGATTACAGTGTCTGAGCAGGGACAATCTTGCTCAAAAACATGAAATACTGCTGCATATGCAGTTGCACATCAGAAGTATTATTACTGGTTCGAGAAGGGAAGAAGATGATTCTCCCTGTTAAAACACTGTAATCCTAGTCATAATAAAGTCAAAAGCCCAGCAGTTTCACCCATTCACTGTCCAAGTTTTGAAGGGTCTGATTATGGACTCTATAAATATGGACTTTTAAAACGTTACACTTACATTGCTGTGTTCATTGCAACATGCCCTTCAAATATCCATTTTAGTTAACTTACTGCCACTTTAGAACTAGGAGGGGAAATAAAAATAAATCTATAGGAAAAAAATGTTTTATGGGCCTTTGAAATGGAAGTTATGCTTGTAATACTGTATACTTAACACCTTGGTTGATAGACACATCTGCAACGCATTGTTTTTCAATATTTTGAAGATATCTCTAGCATTCAAGAGTTAAAGTGGCATGTGTGTTTAATATATATTTAAAAAAAAAAAAAAAAAAAAAAAAAATTGGTTGGAAAGTCTAGGTTTAGAATGCCAACAGCAGCAGAATCATCTGCTAACCCGTTAGAGAGATCTTAACCACCTCAGATACTACAGGACACATCTTTGATCTTAATCTGGGGGTTCTAAACATTCAATGTTTATGACATTTAGGTTAAAACATGTTAAATTAGATAATGACCTACAATTTTTAAAAGATTTACATATTAGCTAAAAAATGTATACTTTTTGCCATCTGCAAGTGTTCATTATAAGTTTTTGCTCTAGACCTCTTGATAGAACATGAACTAAAGCACTAAAATTATCCGTAAAATAGTATTTTCTGAAAGATTTTCCCACTTCCTCTCAGCACAGATGCATGAAACATCAACTCACTCCTGGATATGGTGAACAGCTTTCAGGTGCCGCTTTACCCTGCGCTTCTCCTGAAAGCTCTTACTACAGAGAGGGCAGTTATGGGGACGTTCTCCCGTGTGTACCCGCTTGTGCTTAGAGAAATTGGAAGAGTTGTTGAATCTCTTGTAACACACATCACACTGGAAAGGCTTCTCACCAGTATGGATGCGTTGATGACTGGAGAGAGCAGATGATTGTGTAAAACCCTTGCCACAAACCTGGCAGATAAATGGCCTTTCACCTGTGTGGACCCGCAAATGTTCCTTCAGATCAGTTGCCCTTTTAAAACGTTTTGAGCACACAAAGCAGATGTATGGTTTATCCTCCATATCAAGAGAGTCATCGTGACCTCTACCTGTGCCACCTATGCTTAGGTCCCAACATTCCATGGTCCTATCTACCAACATATTTTCAGATTCCACCATGTCCGTGCCGCTAGAGATTTCATCTTCGCCTATTCCATTTTCTTGCTGGTTTTCTATTTTGCAATGGGATAAGATCTCAGGACCTACTTCATCATCTTCAGAAAGCCGGTATTCGGACTCCACTTCAGCTTTGGCTCCATTGACATCTTTTATTGGAGATTCAGGGGAGCATTTGGCAAGATCACCATCAACCATTTGCGGACTTGATTCAATGTTAGGTTTTGTATCTTGGTGTACAAATCCATGCTCAGGTGAGCTGGAGCCTTTGTATGAATGTCCAGGAGACCTTGCCAGTTTTGTTTCAATGTGGTTCTCCAAATCATCTTCATATGCAAGTCCTTTGGCTTCAATTTCATTAATCAATTTATCTTCAGCATCAGAACAATCCTCATCATCTATTACCACAGGATCGTGAAAAAGCACCGTTGGACCAGTTCCTCTAAATTTTACTTCTGACGCTTTCTCTTTGCTGTTTGTAAGATCTATAATTTGGATCTTGTCACCATTACCCTGAGTGGCATTTTTTTCTAGCACAAGTTTGCAGTCTTCTTCATTCATGATCTTTGGAAATGCCCGAGAATGGTTTACAGTTATTCCTTTACTAGATAAAACAGCATTGATACTCTTTGAATACCCTACACCATTTTTACTTCGAAGAGGCTGCTTAAGTTGGGGAAGACTGGCATCTCTTGAGACCTTTTCCAGCACCTCTTGCACAGAGTGTGTACGTTGATGCTTCTTGAAGTTGGACGAGTTGTTAAATGTTTTGCCACAGACATCACAGTGGAAGGGCCTCTCCCCAGTATGAATACGCATGTGCCCAGTCAACACTGAAGACTGCGTAAAACACTTCTGGCATATCCTGCAGCGATAAGGCCTTTCCCCAGTGTGGACACGTTCATGATCCTTCAAATCTGAAGTACGTTTAAAGGCTTTTTCACAATAGGAACATCCATATGGTTTTTCTGTCAGCATTTGGCTTCTTGCTTGGGCCTGCTTGCCCATTGCCTGTGCTTGGCCATGAAGACGCCGATGCTTTACAAAATTTGAGGCATCTTTAAAGAGTCTCCCACAAAATTCACACTTGTAGGGCTTTTCCATTGTGTGTGTGCGTTTGTGAGTTAGGAGCGAGGAAGACTGAGTAAAGGCTTTGGCACATAGTTCACACTTATGCGGACGTTCGCCCGTGTGTACATTATAATGGTCCTTCAAGTTAGATGAACTTTGGAATTGCCGGCCACAGAGCTGACATTCTAAGCGGTTAATGGCATTATGGACCTGCTCATGAAACATCATCTCCGAGACATACTGAAAGGTCTCAAAACAGAGGCTACAGCGAAGCTCCTTTCTTGACACTAGCGATTCATTGTAGTATTTACCTTCATCCTGCTCCTCCTTTACTTTCAGAGACTGGACTTCCTGCACTTCTACTTTTAAGTCTCCTAATTTCATAGCCATCCCATCATGAAGACTTTGTACAGAGGTGCTCACTACTGTGTGACTTTTAGGCCTAAAAATTGGGGGCTTTGAAAAGCCTATAGTGTTCTTATGGCATGGCTTCAACTTGATCTCTTTTTCTTCAGTCTCTGTGGCGTTGATCATTGTAAGCCGTGCTGTACTGGGAGGCTGTGCCCCGATTCCCTTAGAAGAGATGGCTTAACAGTCAAGGATGCCGCCTTTCTACTACATTGATTTTCTAAAGAGAAGAGAGAAAAGACAAGTTTAGCCCCAAAGTATAATACATTATTATTGAAAATAGCGGGAGATAAACAAAAATAGTCAACATCACAGTATAATCATAATACAGACATGTCAGTTAATCTGAAGAATGGCATCAATATCCAGCTACATAATTAATAGCAAAAGGTCCAACTATCTCTCTAATAAAGTTGTATTTGAGTGATGTGAGCTATAGAAAGAAATAATGGATTGTGAGAAGGAAAAATGAAGGAGAGGAAGAGATGGAAAAGGTAGCAGGGAAGAGTCTGGTATCTACATACCAGTAAGTCTTACATCAGTAGTGGGAAAATTAATGGAGACTATGCCAAAGGAGCGAATTGTTGAATATCTGAAGTTGAATGGCTTGCAAGATAGCAAACAGCATGGGTTTACAGCAGGTAAATCTTGTCGAACTAACCTCATACATTTTTTTGACTGGGTAACTAAAATAATAGACCAAGGGGGAGCAATAGATATAGCTCATCTAGATTTCAGTAAAGCATTTGACACTGTCCCTCATAGAAGGCTCATTAATAAATTGCAGTGTTTGGGTCCGGATGCAAAAATAGTTAAATGGATAAGGCAATGGCTGAGTGACAGGAGACAGAGGGTGGTAGTCATTGGAGAATATTCAAACGAAAGGAGTGTTACTAGTGGGGTACCTCAGGGATCTGTACAGGGGCCCATTCTTTTTAATATTTTTATTAGTGATATTGCAAAAGGTCTTCAAGGTAAGGTATGCTTTTTTTTTTGCAGATGATACCAAGATCTGCAATAGGGTAGACATTCCAGGGGGAATAAGCCAAATGATTTAGGTAAATTAGAAGAATGGACAAGACTGTGGCAGCTGCAGTTTAATATTGATAAATGTAAAATAGTGCACATGGGACATAAAAATCCAAAAGGAAAAATATACTGTTAAGGATACTGTGCTGTCAGAGACAACAGAGGAAAGGGATTTGGAAGTAATTATTTCTAATGACTTAAAGGTAAGCAGGTAATGTAATAAAGCAGCGGGGAATGCAAGCAGGGTGCTGGGTTGTATAGAATTAGTAGCAGAAAAATGGAAATGGTCATGCCACTCAACAGATGTCTAACTAGAGATCACCTAGAGTAGAGTATTGTGTACAGTACTGGAGACCCCCATCTACAGAAGGATATAGATACTCTAAAGAAAATTCAGAGAAGGGCTACTAAAATGGCGACTGGTTTACAGAAAAAGACATGTCAGGATAGACTAAATTATCTGAACATGTATAGCTTGGAGGAGAGAAGAGAGAGGGGATATGATTGAAACATTCAAATACATGAAGGGATTCAACAAAGTGAAGGATGGAAGTACATTTCAAAGGAGTAAAAATGTTAGGACAAGAGGCCATCATCTAAAACTAGAGGGACACAGGTTTAGACATAACGTAAGAAAGTTTTACTTCACTGAGAGGGTAGAGATAAGTGGAATAGCCTACCAGCAGAAGTGGTAGAAGTTAATACAGTGTCAGAATTTAAGAATGCATGGGACAGGCATAAGGTTATCCTTAAACGGATAGTATTACTTAAAAATGACTAATCCCTTTCTTAAAGCCCTTCAATAAAGATGAAAAATGCCCCCAGCAGCATCTCTCAAACCCATTATGATTTGAGAGATAACCACTTACAAAGCTCGCCCCTGGCTGACGACAGCATTCTACCTGAGAGCAGGGGAATCCTCTCCTGAGATCAGCCAGCAGCTCTGCAGCAGAGCCGAGATCATGTTAATAAAGAAGAAATCCATCACTAAAAAGGTCTTATACATGTGCTTGGTTTGCAAGCACACGTAGAATACATTTTAAGTGAAGGTTTTTTTTTTTTTTTTATTAATGCGATCTCTGCTCTGCTACAGAGCCGCAGACGGTCCCGGGACCGGATTCCCAGACTGTCAGCTAGAATGCTGATGTCAGCCAGGGGCGAACTTTGAAAGCGGTTATCTCTCAAATCATAATGGGTTTGAGAGATGCCGCGGGGGGGCATTTTTCATCTTTATTGAAGGACTTTAACATAGGGATTAGTCTTTTTTTTTTTTTTTTTTTTTTTTTTTTTAAGTAATACTATCCCTTTAACATAAGAAGAGATCAACAACCAAAGGTTTGAGGTTTTTTTATAGTAGGAAAATGGGCAGACTAGATGGGCCGAATGGTTCTTATCTGCCGTCAAATTCTATGTTTCTATGTGTAAGTGGGAAGGGGGATGAAGCAAAGATAAGTTGGTCAATGCAAAATGTTTCCATATAGCGCTATTGAGAAACGGTTTACTGTTGAAAGAGTAGAAAGGTGAGAGAAGGTGCAAAAACACAGGAAGCAGGGGAGAGAAACAAGAGGTGCAGGTAACGGCATAGAGGCTAAGGGTCCAGGAAAAAAAAAAAAAAAAAAAAAAAAAAAAAAAGGGAAGGGTTGAGATCTCCCATGTAATGAGAGGGGGAAAATCATATGGATGAATTATTTGGTTTGTAAGCATGCCAATAAGAAAGGAAGGCAAGCATAAGGGAGGAGTAGCAACCACTCCAGAACCTGGTGAGTAAAATTTGATCTCCCACTCGGTCATGCAACTCAGAGAAAGTAGGTGGGTTGGAATCCTTCCAATGTATGGATATTAGGGACTTGGCAGCATTAAGCATGGTAAGTTAAAAAGCCTCTCTTGACAGGAGGTAGGCTAGGCAGTCTCATGTAGAATAGGTCAGTGGACAGTACATTATTATACTATATATAAATACATACACTTATTTTAAACGGACATTGCATCCCACCATATATAATTTAACCACTTGGATGCAAGCTCTCCAAAGTAATAAGTTTGTGAAGTCTAGCATTCAAGGGGTTAATGTATACTTATTATTTTTTTTTTTTTTTTTAAATGTGTATCTCCTTGTAGTCAAAACTTCTATATTCAAAATGCTACCCAAAAGCTACAATTACAGTGTTGGGAAGAGTGGGATTGACACAAAGAAGGGGCTGATGGAAAAATCAAGAGAAAATATTTCGGCATGGAACTCAAAAGAAAAGTGGATTCGTTCTGGAGCAAGTCAACTGCTCCACAGGGAAGAAATAAAAAATACACACTATTTAATTGGGGCTTTTAACCCACTGAATGCTAGAGGGGTCTGTTGACCTTAAGGCCCTAAAATAAAACCAGGACCACAAAAACCAGGTGCAATGCACCTATAAATTGCTGCCTTGCACCTAGGTGATACAGCCAGCAAATTAAAAAAAAAAAAAAAAAAAAAAAAAAAAAAAAGTGCAGTAAAGCACACTACCCAGTGTAGATGTCGCTATAGTTTTCTAGTTTCCCCTGGAAGCACGGGTCCCATCAGATAGCCACTAGCCTCCTCTAATCCAAGTCTCTGCATGAGTTTAATAAGAGTTAGCAAGCTCTTTATTTCCTTAAAGACCAGAGTGGTGTATAATGCATTGTACACCCCTCTGATCCCTAAAAGGTTAAGGACCAGGCTAACATAGGTTTCATATTGTGATGCCATCGGTCCATTTTCCAGTACCTACTGCCTCTACATTTTCCAGGAAGCCCTAAAGACCTTGTCCTCTGAAGCAGCTCACTCGTGTGTTGTTACTTAATCATGTGGACAGGCAGTGCAGCTTTGAATAAGGTGCTGCCTGTCTGCATGATGATGCAACATCACAAAAGCGAGCAGTTTCACCGCACAAGGTTATTAGGACTTCTTGGGTAGGCTGACCATACCTCACCTTTAAAAAGGGACACACATGAAAAATGCATTCTACAGTGATGCATTGATTTTGGATGCACTCCTGAAATATGCTTATTTCCTATGTGTCCCTTTTTAAAGGTGAGATATGGTCAGCCTATTCTTGGGAAATGTTGAGGCATTGACCCCAGAAGACTACATGAAGCCCAGATAGAATGCTAGAGTCACAATGATATGGGACATATGGGATCCTTTACATTTCAAAGAGTTGCAAACCCCTTGTCCTTAAAGGGACAGTAATACTTCATTATTACCATCACCATGTTGGAGCCCTTAAAATTCTGAATTAACGATACAAGCACCATCTCTCAAACCTTTATGGTTTGAGAGATATCTGCTTTCAAAGTTCGTTCTCCTCTCTCCCCTGACGTCAGCATTCTATCTGACAGCAGGGGAACCCGGTCCCGGGACCGGTGTTGGCTCTGCAGCAGTGCTGAGATCTCGTTATAGAAACAGAAATCCTTCACTAAAATAGTCTTCAACGTGTGCTTGCAAACCAAACCATTTTAGTGAAGGATTTCTGTTTCTATAATGCAATCTCAGGACCCCCGCAGAGCAGCCGCTTGCTCACAGACCGGATTCCTCTGCTTTCAGATAGAATGCTGACGTCAGCAGAGAGAGGAGAGGGAACTTTGAAAGTGGATATCTCTCAAACCATAAAGGTTTGAGAGATGCCGCTGGTATCATTGAATTCAGAATTTTAAGGGCTACAACATTGAATGGGTGTTATATACAAACTTAAAAACCCATGTATTTCACACCAGACAGATGAGACCTTGTCCAACAAGGCTCAGACTTTCATCCATGACTGCAGGCTCTATGTCTTAGGGCAGTGTTTCTCAACCAGGGTGCCATGGCACTTTGGTGTGCCAAGGACATCCACTTAAAGGGATAGTAATGTTTCAAAATAAAAGCAGGTCTAATTAATCATCATAGTATTTGGACTTTGAAGAGTGTTATTTCAGTTCTGTCAGAGTTGTAGTTCCAGAGTAATTCAATGACAAAGTGTCCCCCTCCTGTCCCTTTTACTGATGTAACACTTTTCAGACAGATCAGAAGGGAGGTGCCCAGGTAGATTGCAGAGAGGGACAATCTTCAGTTAAGATAAGGGAAAAACCTGAAAAGCTTGTCAAGGGGGGCAGGGCTTTCATTGTTCTCATAGGAATAAGATTGTCCCCTGCTGTTATCTGTCTGGTCTATAGACTGCATTCCACATCTGAGAAGAGATGGCTTACACTAGGTAAAAGGGGCGGGAGGGGAAACCTTGCTTGTGAATATTTCATAAACCATAAAGGTTTGAGAGATCAGACATATCCTTCTTCATGTTTTTTTTAATGCCTACAAAATAAAAAAGTTAAAACTAAGTGTTACTATCCCTTTAAGGTGCCCCATTTTATCTATGAAGACTTTGACAAAAATGTAAATGTAGAGTTAGAATTGTATATTTATGGAAATTGATATTCAGTATATGTATTTTAGTTGTGAGATCTAAGAATAACTATATTCATACATTTGGACCCTTACACACTTAATAAATTAGGTAAAATGACAGGTGTTCCCTGAAAATTCCAAACTGTGTGTTAGGGGTGACTTGCGCAGAAAAAGGTTGAGAACCACTGTCTTAGACGCTGAATGGGAAAATATAGCCAATAAGGGTCTATCAGATTCTACTACTGCTTTACTCCTTTATGTCTGGAAAAGTTCCAACATAAAATGATCATTAAAGAAATTAGATTGTGTTCTGTCAATGGACTTCGGTCTACAACTTTGATTTGCAAGAAGCTTGGTCATTCAACGCCTGGATTTCCATAGAGAAGGTTTCAATAAAGATCTTAAAAGATTACTCAGGGTTCATGTGTCAGCCATTTATGCCCTTACAGGTATTAAATGGGATTCACAAGACAAAAAAGTTTTACAAAGCATCTTCAAGACTTCAGCCGACAGCCAGGACCTTTG
Organism: Rhinophrynus dorsalis; assembly: GCA_037306005.1. Classification (NCBI taxonomy): domain Eukaryota; kingdom Metazoa; phylum Chordata; class Amphibia; order Anura; family Rhinophrynidae; genus Rhinophrynus; species Rhinophrynus dorsalis. The sequence goes on along the minus strand of CM074724.1, from coordinate 344,676,716 downwards.
CACCTACCTGGGATTTACCACTATTTATAAAATAAGGGCAACATATGCCATATAATTGAGGTAGTCAGGCAAAACGGGAGACAGAAGTGTGAACTGGACAAAGTGGACTGTATTCTCAAAATAATTAAACAAGGTACAACCCTCTGATCCTCAGGGGATTAAATGAGTCTGATAAATTTAGCCAAATTAATCACTTTCTCAATTTAATTTTGAAAAATGTTAGTACTTGCACACCAATGAAAAGGCATGTTAAAAGTGCTGACAAGGAGTACATAATATTTAGATGGATATGAAATCTTTTTCAGCGTTTTTTTTGGGAGGTGGCGATTGATCACCAATAAACAACATATACAATTCCCATTTCTGCTCAAGGTAACAGAATGACATATTGAGGCTAAAATTACCAATACGAACCACAGCAATTCTCGTATAAGGCAATTGTGCCATAAGCTACAAAAGTAAATCTTTTAACTCTGAGTGCTACAGGGGTATGCAACACAATGCCTACCCATCTCAGACTCAGAGTTAAGTCAGTGAGAATTTTTTTTTTTTTTTTTTAAACACTTTCAATGCAAGAAAGAATACCAAATGCATATTAACATCAAAGTGGTTATTTGCTCTCTGTTGACATATCCCAAAATTACTCAAATTTTCTTTGAATATCAGCCATTGAGTCCTGTTCCAGGACAGGAAGACAGAGTGTATATGCAGTAGTGCAAAATAGAGTAATTAGCTGTGAATAATGCAATAAAAAACAGTCTCTCTCAGCCACAGAGTCAGTGCTGTTCCCCAGGGAGCTTCAGGTTGCCCTGGGCTCCAACAGACATGTACTGGACTCTGGAAAAAGTCAGTGGCACTTTAGACTGACGATCGTGTGTAGTTTAGTGGGTATAGCCCTTTATACATAAAAGAGCACAAAGAGGTGCAAGCAATCTGCATCCTAAGGCAGGGCTTGACAAGTCTGGTTTGACTCAGACTCTGCATCAGAGGTGAACCTTCCCTCGGGGCCTAGTGGGAGAAGGACGGGGAAGCAGAAGCAGAGGTGTGTGTGTGTGTGTGTGTGTGTGTGTGTGTGTGTGTGTGTGTGTGTGTGTGTTACCAATGGAACAAGGCTGGACTGTCCAAGTAAAGTGGGGTTCTGTGGTTACCAGTGGAATCAGGTGGGGGTAGACAGTGTCCATGAGGATCTGTGGCTACCACTGGGCAAGGGAATAAGACAGGGGGTTTCAGACAGTGTTCATGGGCATCTGTGGTAGAAGTGGGCAAGGGAAAAAGGCTGGGGGGGGGCCAGACAGCTTCCATGGGGATCTGTAGCTGCCAGTGGGTAAGGGAACAAGGTGGGGGAGGCATTTTATTTTTTTAATCTTGTGTCCTCCAAATCAGACAGATATTGGGGGCAGAACATCAGGGCCCAACCTGATGCCTCCCAGGCATTGATCACCTATCCAATATGGTAAGAGAAGATCAACGTGGCTAACAGGAAGGCCATCACTGCCTTCATCCATCTCCTCCTCAACCTCTATGAATGCCCGGGTTCAGTGGGAGTATCCTCAAGACCCAATCACATCATGTGGGTCTTGAGGAACCTCCTACGCAGCCTGGGCATTCATAGAACACCGGGCTGAAGAGGAAGATGGCGATGGCCTTACTGGTAGCTGCATCAATCGCTTACCCTACTGGATAGGCGATCAATGCTAGGGGGCAATTAGGAGGTGTTCCGATACCCCCAAGGTCTTACTTTCTCTCTTATCTACAGGATTGCTTCCATTAGCATGGATATTTTAAAATGTAAAAACTTGCCCTGAAGTGTAGGGAAACTCCTTCTCTACACGCAGAGCAAGTTTCTGGGCGCCAGGTCCAAATTTTTAGTCAACGTTGTGACCGGATTTGCAGAGCCCTGTCTTAAAAGGTGAAAACTTCTACAAATTCCTATTTAAATGGGAGTTTTTAACACTGTGTAAGCTAGAGGCCACTCTATCACAAGGAGTTAAATGGTATCATCTTCAGTTAGAAAAGAAACTGCAAGCAACTCATTACTGCTACTATAGACATGACATCCAGGGCTAAATGAACATCTCCTGAACAAAGGCCAAATTCAAGGGGACCATTCGAATTTTCTAACCATAGTAAAGTAATTGGTGCATATTATTATGAAGTGTTACTTCCTTAATAACCTGAGTTTTGTCTCCCAGATAACAGGTACAAACAATAACTGAGATTTGAGCTTAACAAAGCTATGTGGGACATGAGCCTCTGACCTAAAGTAGATTGATGAACTCCCTCACTCTGGTTGGTTGGGATCAGTACTACCCTAATCTGATTCTGCAGAAGATACAAGACAGATCCAGAATTGCATTTTTATACATAGGAGTATGACCCCACATTATTAAACCATGTGTCACTGTAATAAAAAATAAATCAAAACACACACTCTGCAGTGGATTCTGGTTAGAGAGAATCATATCTGAAGTCAGCAGCCAACAACTAGGCAATAATCAGGTGAATGGTTCCGTAATGGCATGTCTACCCAATAGAAGCACATCTGCCATTGAAGCCAGAGCTGCACTGGGAGCCACAGCAGACCAGCAGGGTAGCAGAACTGAACAGTCTTGCTGTGCTGCATGCTCAGTCTACAAAAGACCCTAGTGAATGTCTTCCAAGCCTGACACTAGGGGTCTATGGTGGCTGTGTGCACAACCTGTGAAGTGTGTGGCTAAGGGGGATTTGTTTTATGAACTGCCTCCCCCAAAACAGCAGTCAGAAGAGTTGCACTGTCCAGCCTAAGCTTTTGCTTTTTTTTTTTTTTAACTAAGTGTTACAAACAGACTTAACAATTGCCCTTTACAGATCACCTGTCACATAACAACTTTGGTGACTTTGAAAGAATTCCCCAAATACTATACCCTATAACCTAAAAATTGAGATTTTTAAAGAGCTTTCAAGTCACCTCTGTGTTCTATTAGGAATTTTAGCTTTAGAAAACTATGTTTGAGTTAGAGATTTACAGATTAAGCCAATTAAAGCATGCCGTACAGGCACTTCCTGCCTTAGCCCTGAATAACCTTCCCTATGCAGATGCTTAACCCTTTCAGAGCAATGTCAGTGAGTGGGGGATTGTACAGATAATAACAATATCTATTAACTGGAGAGAAAGGAGGAGGTCTTGTAGAGCCCCAGTCTAAATCAATACCTAACAGTTTCTTTTTCAAAGAGGGCAATAACCCCCAATTTATTGATATGGTAACTTTAGCCATGCCATATTAAAGGGATAGTAATAATTAAAATGTAAAAAATATATGTTGTAGGGTTTATCTCCCTGAGTAAAACAAGAGTACTCCCACTGCTGAAAGGTGTTTCATTCAAAAGTTATTAATTTTCAAAGTTGAATTTTTTAGGTGCAATATCACAGCGGCCTGAAATTGTACAGTGGCGCTGCTGCTACACCATCCTATGGAGATTTATGGTCCCGGGACCAGAGCTGTCCATAGGATGGTGTAGCAACAGCGCCACTGTACAATTTCAGGCCACTGTGATATTGCACCTAAAAAATTCAACTTTGAAAATTAATAACTTTTGAATGAAACACCTTTCAGCAGTGGGAGTACTCTTGTTTTACTCAGGGGGATAAACTCTACAACATATATTTTTTTTTACATTTTAAGTATTACTATCCCTTTAAGTGAAAGGGATCTTGTTTTAGAACTTAAATATACTAAAGTTGTTGGCTGGTTTGGGGACTACAAGGGAGGGATCCCCTCTTTCTTCTACAGGTGACTTTGGCAACATTACAGGGAGAGAAAAGAATCACAAATCTGGTCTTCACTGAAAACATAAAATCAAATCATGTTCATGTGACAGTAGTGTTACTATAAGGGAGATGCTTTTCCCACAGAATTTATCGGGATAAACCATATCAGCAATGCCAAATGGAGTCCTGTCCTGTGACTGCAACTTACATGTATTTTCAGAGTTCAGCAAAACATGGCCTAAACTGTTTGGGGGGGGGGGGGGGGAGATAGAGGCTGTAAAGATCTCAGAGGGACTTACTCGTATCAGCTTAAAGGGATAGTAACACTTTGTTTTAACTTTATTTTATTTTGTAGGCATTAAAAAAACACGAAGAATGATATAAGTCTTATCTCTCAAACCTTTATGGTTTATGAGATATTCACAAGCAAAGTTCCCCTCCCCGCCCCTTTTACCTAGTGTAAGCCATCTCTTCTCAGATGTGAGTCAGGTTGTATGACAGTACAGATAACAGAAGGGGACAATTTTCTTTGTATGAAAACAATGAAAGCCCTTCCCCCCTTGACAAGTTTTTCAGCTTTTTCCATTATCTTAATTAAAGATTGTCCCTCTCTGCAGTCTACCTGGGCATCTCCCTTCTGATCTGCTTGAACAGGGGGGGGGATACTTTGTTTGTGAATATCTCTTAAACCATAAAGGTTTCAGAGATAAGACTTATATCATTCTTCATGTTTTATTAATGCCTACAAAATAAAATAAAGTTAAAATGAAGTATTACTATCCCTTTAAGTTAACCTATGCATTCAAAGCTGTTCCTTTTTTGCATGGAAAGGGCCGATTTTCCTCTTTCCAAGCCATTGAAAAACAAATATAATGGAGGGGGAGAGAGGGGTCTTGTTGATTCATCCCCAACCTTTATTGCTAGAAAGTTTTACTCTGTACGGAAAACACTCAATTGAGGCTCACTAGTCAAAGGGGGGGGGGGAATTTACTACTTGCAATAATGGAAAATGACTAGTCCTCCCTATGTTAACCTGAGAACAGCATAACATCTAAGTCACCTGTTGAATTGTAGGACTTCTCACACAGTAGAAGTCTGCAGCCATGTTTATATAGATTTCTCGGTGGAATGACATCCAAAAAGTACACAGTTATGGCAAATCACAACATGGCATTTAAAAGTGAAAGTGTCACTATGTCATTCGAAGGGATAAACTATTCTTTAGAGAGGTGTCCAATGCATTTGATCACTGGCACTCAAAGAGTTAAAAGGTAATGTTGAAAGCTCTGTGTGTATATATGAGCCTTATTATTTTCAAACAATAGTCTGAGGTACTTTGTCAGTTTATGCAAATTAACTACTAGTAGCCAGAAAGGAGTGCAAACAAAACAAAAACAGACCCACTCTTCTCCATATCAAAGTGGATGTGTGCCCTACCTTGGGCATATATAATAACTGTTGATAAATATGAGTATTGAGTCCATAATTTGGCCAAAGAATGTTAAGCTTGCCACCTTGTCATGGTACCTCAAATCTGGCAAGTACCTACTTTAATACACCTTTGAATCCCTATCTAAATTAAAATTATAAAGGTTGATAAAGCTGATGAAGATTTTACAAGGAAACGTGTATCGGATTGTTAAAAACTATAAACAATACTTGTATGACACAGTGTATGCAATTAAAAACAAGGACACACAGACAATCAGTTATTTTAAAAAGGTGTAAGAGGACTTGCCCGATATAAAACTCTTGGCCTGCAGGAAGTGAATACCGACCAAAGAGGACCAAGTCCTTTCATCCTATTTATCTTTATCAGCTTTATCAACCTTATTTTAATTTAGATAGGAGTTCAAAGGTGCATTAGAGTAGGTACTTGCCAGCTTGGAGGTACCATGACGGGGTGGAAAGCTTAACATTCTTTGACCAAATTATGGACTAAATCCTCACTTATCAACCAAGTCATTATATATGCCCAAGGTAGGGCACACATTCACACTTTGGTATGGAGATCACAGGTCTATTGTTGGTTTGGGGGTACTGGGGAACCCTCTCATTCCTTGCTGCTATCTAGAAGCCAGTTATTTGTTTTTTTTTTTATTCTATTCACTACATGTATATATTATGCTTTTTTGGGGGCACCTTTGTTTTAGACAGAAAGGAGTGCCTTTTAGAGAAACAGCAGTGTGGAATGTTAGTACAGACCAGGCATGGCTGCCAGTTTTGCATCAATCAACAAACTAAGTCAAATATCTCAAACTATTGTTTTAAATATATAAAACCAGCTGGACCACAGGGGACAAGTACATTTCCAAAACGTTCACTAGAATGTTAGGGCCACATCGGCTATGGTTAGCAACATGTTGGAGACTTCTTACTTTGACAGTAGCATTGAAGATCACCAATTCAAATGCTTAAAAGTTCCAGGTAATTGAAGTGTATTTTTACAGAATGGTGCAGTTCGTTAACCAGAAAAATTGCTTTTGTTCCTCTAATTATAGCAGCCTGTCTCTTTACCTGGAGACTCACATTATTGCCCATCCCAAAATACACAAAAAATACCACACAACAACACACCTCTTTGACAAGCCTTATCTAAAGTTGATAAAGGCTCTCAGCTGAAGCCCAAACATCGGTCAGATATACAAAACTTGTTTATTTTTACCTAAAGCCCTTAAACGCTAGGATGTCTGTTGAAATATTGATTCTTCTTTTGTCTGGACATCCCAGGTCTCATTTTCTTTGTACCACAGACCCCCAAGATCTTTAGCTTTTAAATAGCATGATGGTATTAATTCTCAGTACCAAAGGGGTGTCCAATGCATTGTAATAAAGAAATCTCTAAGTTTTCAGACAAAAGGGGAAATATTTAATGTTTCCCAAAACAGATTTTTTTTCCCAGATAGTTTATCATTAAGGTAGAAAGGGGACATGTAAATATAAAACTTTTCAACCTAAGTAAAAAAAAAAAAAAAAAAAAAAAAAAATCACACAGCAAAAAAAGACCTGATATTACAGACTTATTACAACCATAACAATGGAGACACAGGCATAGATTGGTTGGCGATGATGGGAGCTGTAGCCCAATAGCTGGAGGTCCAACAATTGACTTCCCCTGGCTTACATAAAAGGCAAGTATAGTCAACTTGATGCCTCTTATTGGCTACCTAAGCAGCTTTAGGATGCAAGCTTCCAAGACCTCTTAGGTCTAATCCTCATGCCTGAGTAAGAGACCTAAGTGGTCTTGAAAGCTTGCATCCTAAAGCTGCTTAGGTAGCCAATAACAGGCATCAAGTTGACTATACTTGCCTCCCGTATTTCTGCAGCTAACATTGTACCAACTCTCATCTTTTACCTGACTTAGCTAGTCTCTGCTATAGGCAGGTGTTTTTTTTGCTACATGTATCCATCGTGAAAAGCCTCAGATACATATATACAAACACACTGCATATATACAAACACCATTGATTCACAAGCAATTAGCTGAAGTAGTATCTAGCTAGAATTCAATGGGTTAATGCAGACAGAACCTACAACCACTTGAAACTCCCGCTCTCAAATCAGCAGGGCTGTTCAGAAGTCTCGTTTGCCTGGCGCCCTAGTTATCTCATTCTTGATAGAAGAGGTATTTAAAGGCCAAGCCACAGGAGACTGAAGCAGAGGAGCTTTTCTTAGACACAAAAGCTGAAAGTACTGTGGAGAGATTCCTAGCAAACCAACTGCAACATAGGGGATGAATACTTCCACTGGATTTTAATGGAGCTTTTAACCACCAGAATGCCACGAGATCTCTAAAGCACTGCGATCTGTACAATGTCATCAAGTGTTCTTCCCTCAATTAGTTAAGTGATGTAAAACTTGCTGAAAATTTAGGTCTGCATAGGTAAATGCTGCTCAAATGTTAACCCTTTGAGTGCCAGAAAGGTATCCAATGCATTGCACTGCAATGTGTTGGCTACCTCTCTGGCACTCAAAGGGTTAAGGAAGGCAGAGAATATTTATGTAGAAAATTTTCCTATTACATTAAGTGGTCATGTCACAGGGCCTGTGATGTACAAGAAATCACCCATTGTATACGGATTGCAAGCTCTGTGGTGCCACTAGGGAGCCTGCACACAAGGAGTGTCAGACCCTTCTCTCACCACATTTGCTTTGTGTGTGGCTTGTAATAGCTACCAGACTTGCAAAATAAAAATGGTCATCTTACAACACTTGGTTTTCAAACCTCTCCTCAGGTTGGTCTTAGTCTTCAGGAGTTTACTTCTTGATAAGACCATTGTCATGTTTCAGGAAGTCTGTTCCTATGGAAAAAGGCTACAGCTTTGCAGATTGTGTAGGCCTGCAACACACACCAGCAGTATTTGGGGGAAGCATCCTCCAAATGGTGACGCCGTACACTTGCATATCATGGCCAGTGTGACACCGTGGAGTTGACTATCCTGCCAGACAACACAATGTTGCATGGAGGGGGGTACAATTCTACAAGTGCTCACAGCATCGCCCTGCATATTGTTTGCATGACACACAATATGCAAGCCTATGCTGTGGGCCTGCATTTGCTGGCAACTCTAACCCTCATACCAGTGAGAGATGCACAGATAGTGTGTCACACACAATCTTCATGACCTCCCCAGTACATGCAGGGGAACCAAGCCAGACAAAAATGTGGAGAGAGAAAGTACTACAGGAATTCTCCCCCCCATCCTCTCATACCTTACTAAAAGTAGGTGTGTGTTTGTGTCTGTATTTCAATGTATGTGTGTGCGCGCGTCTATCAGCATGTGTGCGCTTGTGTCTCAGTGTATGTATGCATGTGCGTCTATTAAGTGTGTGTGTGTGTGTGTTATTAAACTTTGATTTAGGTGTAGTAAGCACCCCAGTGATTAAGGGCGGGATCCCGAACACACATCTGAGATGTCAATAACCCCAAATGCTCCCCAAAACAGCTGTGACTCTTTACAAAGAACCCTCTTCAGGGCATATGAATGGAAAAATGTTTTTTTTAAACTAAGCCCAGTCTTTTTAAGTTTGTATTTATGCCTTATTTTCCTTATTTTGGAATGGGGTTACAGTAAACAATTCATATTCAGAATGATATATTTCATATTACACTGGAAAGTGTCCTTTTTAATAAGATGTTCTTATATATCAGGAAATTCTAGCAAAGAAATCAGCAGTAAATATGTAGTTGAAGCACTGCATCATATTACATAGAGAAAACAAGACCAATCTGCTCCCAATATAGAACACTTTCCATTCCCCTCTGGCACGCAAAGGGTTAAGGACCACTGACTTTTTTTTTTTTTTTTAAGTATCCGTTTCAGGTCTCCCCAGACGGTGTGTAGCTGCGTGGGGAGCCCCGAATTCCATGACGGTCCCGGCAAATCATGGATACTTATGGCTTGCCAACCCATGATGTGCCAGGACAGTCAAGGGTCCTTAAGGGGTTAACAGATTCTGGCCCCAAGTACCAAGCACAGACTCCATATAAACAAACACTCTTAAAGCATGTAAATAACAGTTCAGTTACACTAAGGAGATTTCCATCAAAGACTGATCACCTAACCCTTTAAAAGCCAAAGGGGCGCACAACATGGAGCAGTGTGTTAAATACACACGGATCCTAAAAGGGTTAAGCACTTTAACTGATGCTGCTGTCACACACACACATTGATTAGAAGGAATCAACCACACATACTTATGGCTCATTTCAGTTTAACGGGATAGCAAACACCAATATCGTATCTGTGTTCGTCTATGTATAACATCTACATGTATGCAAGTACGCATGTATGTACGCAAGTATGTATTTAAGAATGCAAGTATGTCTCAACTCTCTAGCAGAACTAACACACCCTTCACAACACAGATGTATTACAAAAATCAACCCAACATAACTCAATACAACTATAACCAAAAGAACCCAGATGGGGAGGCCATCCCACATTGCTAGTGATCAATAAAGTGTTGTTAAGGGTGCCCTGATAAATCCAATTATTAGGTGTGCCCTCACCAAAATAAAAAATACCTACACACTATATTATATAAATGAAACAATCAACACAGTTTTCAGAAGGATAGGGGAAGCAATTGAGTACGCTTGGACTGGTACCACAAAATGTTTGTTACGGGATAAAGGGCGTCTCATGCCGTAGTAAATCCCAGTTGCTGAGGAGGCAAACAAACTCTTTTTACATTATTCAGAGATCAGGGCACCCACAATCTGAACTTTGCAAGGGAAGTACACACAGACCTCTGCATAGGAAACAACCCTTTGGAAGAAACAAAACTCATACATTTTTCACCGTTTCATAAATTAAATTTCTCTTTTTCCCACTTAAGCAAAGCTAGTTAGATTATTTTTTTCCCCACTTTGTAAGTCACCCACTATGCTAAAACATGCTCTTTCACATATGAACAGGCCATTTAACAATTTGCCAAACAGATTTATTTTCTGTCAATGAACGGGGGAACATTCAAAAATTTACAGCTCAAATATTTTTAAACACCGCACCTCCTAGCAGCAGGAGTATCCCCTTTTTAATTAAGAAAAAAATTAAATATTATATACTAGTAAAAAAAAAAAAATAGTGTTGCCCATATGGCTCACTGATACAGAGCCACGCTATCTTGCACAGAGCATCCAGAGCCAGCAGCTGCACTTCAGGGTATGCACTACTGCATATATGATAGCTGTAGTACATACCAGCAGACACACTGCAGGCCTTTACTGTCAGCAAGCCAGTTCATCAGCCCACAACATGCACAGGGCAATGTCATCCACTCACAATATTTCCTGGATGCCAGAAGCAATGCTTAGAAGAACGAACATCTATGAAACACCCACAGACCTCCCCTTGCTGTAAGTGGCGTAAAGAGAAGGAAATCTGGTGCACATAGCTTAGTATATCGATTTTATTAGGGCAATTGGAGTCGAAATTAATTCAAGCTTGAGTTTATACATTTATTCTATTGGCTTTTTCACCCTCTCTCAAAACACAATGTAGGTCAGACGACCGAACAGACTGATGTATCAAAAAAGTGGTGCCGTTCTAGAGCACCCCAACTGTAATCACTTGAAGGCTACAGACCTCTAGCACCCAATAGATTAAGTTCCATTTTACTGAATGGGAATTTTATTTTTCTCTCCTATGTTGTCGTTTATTTGACCAAGAATTACTGCACTTTTCCTTACTGTTGTGCACACGCTTTTTGTGAAACAATGCAAGAGTGCGCGTGTGTGTGTGTGTGTATATATTTGTATTTTTGTGACCAAGCAGGAGTTTGAGAGTTCTCAAAAAGAAAACAACAAAGAGTGCGCCCAATAGTAAATATTGTTTGAATACTGTTTCTCGCATATGTGATAGACAGCCCATAATTTTGAGTACCCACGAGTGGGGCGATTTGGTGGAGGAAGTCACACACATTGATTTTATTGCACTAGGGCGCTCCCTATTGCTCTCCATTTTTTGTGGTTATGAGTTTGAGTGTGTGTGTATAGATATATATTTGTGTGAATAAGCACACATAGGTAGGAGTATACACCTGTTATAATATGCTTTGTAATAAATATTTTCTACCATGTTACACTATTGGGTGAGCCCTTTTTTCTGTTCTTTGTATTTTATAATTCTCAGACCACAGTGGTGGCATCAGGACCCCTCCTAAATGTCATCCCCCCCCCCCAGTTATTTATTTCACAGCATATAGTGCTGGGAAATCAATAGAGGAGATTGTAGGACAGAAACGTGCTCCCCTGCTTCCACTCCTACCAGAGTGGGTGGGATGAGGGACAACCTTCCAAGACACATCATTAGTGACATGGAGGTTTTCCCCGATCCTGCCCCCTCTTTCAGAGAACTTTGGGTAGGAGTGTAAGCAGGAAAGCACTCTGCTCTCCTACAGTCCCCTATATTCGTCACCCAGCTCTGTCAGCTGACAGATCATAAATTAGGTGGATATAAGGAGGGGTCCTGATGCCACCAGCGAGGTCTGATTGTTAATAAAATGTGCCACCTGAGGAGATTGGCTGTTGGCAGGGGAGACAACAGAAGTGGTACCTCAGTGAGGTCTGTAAAAGAAAGGGGGTGCTGGATTTTTTTTTTTTTTTTTTTAACACTTTGCAGCAGCAAAATGTAACTCCCACATGTTTCCCCCAGGGTTGCAGTTAGTCTCAAACTGAAGGGCTGCAGATTGCCCATCCATAAAGAATAAAAAAAAAAATAAATAAAAGATTATATTTATATAGAATGTATTAGGATAAGATAAGCCAACCCTGATCCTCAAAAGCTACAAACAGTGCATGTTTTCAGGATATGCTGGAATGACTACAGGGCCATAAAAGTGTAAAAAACAGGAAAGATGAAAAAAAATACAGATATAGGCAGTCACAATAAAGAGTTACTATTCTTTTAATTAGAACTTAGCCCCTTCATTGCTAGAGGTCTCCAAAGCATTGAGAGAGTTAAAAGTCCCATTTAAAGCAATAGGAATTTGTACGTCCACTATGGATAATTTGTTTGCCCCCCCCACATTTGGGGTTATGCATACAGCCCATTACTTTCTAAAAACAACATTTCCCATTTTTAATCTGAGGTGACAAGCTGTTACCATGACAACCGTTTGTTTTACTAAGTGAGGATAGGGAGAGCCATCTTATTTTTACTGGGAAGCAAAAAGTTGCAACCAGTGACATTTGCAAATTACACCTACCCAATCTACTACTCAGCTTCAGAAAATATGTATACAAATGGTAAATCCCTCACAATATTTAAGTAGCATTATTTTGATTAAATATTCTCCATAAGTAGTCAGGGACACTTTAACACCAAGCACTAGAGGTGGGGGTTGAGATGCTGGAAGGAGCAGTGTTTGAGATGCTGGAAGGAGCAGTGTTTGAGAAGCTGGAAGCAGGGGGGTGATGCTCAGGGCCAGTGACATGCAAGTCCAGCTGCTCAGGCCCAGGAACATGTGGGCTGACTCTACAAAGTGGGGGTGGGAGCACATGGTAAACACCATGATATTCTTGCTACTTAACCCCTTAAAGGACCCAGGACATGCCAGGAAGTTACAGAATCCCAGAATTCAATGAGATTTTAATAAAAAGCAAGCTCTGTATCCTTAGTGTCCCCCATGCCAGATTGGATTATTAAGGGGTTAACCAATCAAAAGCTGAATAATGTAAGTTAGTTGAACAAAATGCATTTTAAATTCCTTTACTGGAAAAGTTAAAATGTACACACAACATAATGCATTTCTCATGATTATCCTACCTGCTACCAGCCCTTTTATATTTAAAGGGATAGTAATACTTTATTATTACTATCCCTCATTGTAGGTATTTGCAAAATAAGTTAATAGCACCCAGGTTCATCTCTCAAACCTTTATGGTTTGAGAGATAACCGAAGGCAAAGTTCCCCCCTCCCTCCCTCCCCCTTCCCTGAAGTCAGCGTTGTACTGACTGCAGGGATATTCGGTCTGACTTTCATCACGCGGCTCTGCAGCAGAGCCACAATCGCGTTAGTGACAAAGAATTATTTCACTGAAACGGTCTTCTACATGTACTTGCAAAAAGGTTTGCGAGATGAACCTGGGCGCTATCAACTTATTTTTCAAATATCTACAATCTGAGGAATAGTAATAATAAAATATTACTATCCCTTTAAAGGGATTGAGTACTCAATATGTATTTAAAAAAAAAAAGTGAAATTTACTCACTGATATTTTGTTTTTCCTCTGTGTCCTTCCACGGAAAGGACTGTGGGTGTTAGCTCCGCCTCCCAGCTGGTAGGACCAAATCAAAATTATAAATATCCAGTTCCTCCTCCTCCCTCTCAGTTATACTATTGTCCAAACTAAAAAATACCAAAAGGTTAGTAACCAGAAAGTGAAAACAACTGATACATTGGAAAGCCTGGGAACTTCTTATAATAATAGGATCATACGGAGTAAGACCAGAACTATACTGTACCTTGTACCCGAGGGAGGGGTGCTGTGGAAGGACACAGAGGAAAACAATATCTGAGATTAAATTTTCACCTTTTCCTGTGTGTCCAATCCATGGCAATGACTGTGGGACTTAAAGGGATAGTAATACTTTGTTTTAACTTTATTTTATTTTGTAGGCATTAAAAAAACATGAAGAATGATATAAGTCTTATCTCTCAAACCTTTATGGTTTATGAGATATTCACAAGCAAAGTTTCCCCTCCCGCCCCTTTTTCCTAGTGTAAGCCATCTCTTCTCAGATGTGAATCTGGTTGTATGACCAGACAGATAACAGAAGGGGACAATTTTCTTTGTATGAAAACAATGAAAGCCCTTCCCCCCTTGACAAGTTTTTCAGCTTTGTCCCTTATCTTAATTGAAGATTGTCCCTCTCTGCAGTCTACCTGGGCACCTCCCTTCTGACCTGGTTGAACAGGGGGGGGATATTTTGTTTGTGAATATCTGTTAAACCATAAAGGTTTGAGAGATAAGACTTATATCATTCTTCATGTTTTTTTAATGCCTACAAAATAAAATAAAGTTAAAACGAAGTATTACTATCCCTTTAAAGCAGTGCCCCAGCATATGCGGGGGTGGGGGGACAATACGCATCTTAAACAGGAAGTACAGTGTCTAGCACTTTCATGTCGAATCTGGCAACTGCTGAGCCCAGAAGATCTACTATAATACTAAAAGGTGGGTACCAATGACCAGGTAGCGGTTTTGCAGATTCATGTAGCTACTGCATTCGTGCCCAGGTCATGGATATAGCTCCTGTAAAATGTGCCTTGAACATTACAGGAGGGGTCTGGTTATTTGATGTATAAACTCGGTTAAAGGAGCAGTAAACTTTTTTTTATGAAAACACATATTTTATAGAGCATTTCTTGCTAAATAAAACAAGGTCACTCCCATCGCTGTCATATGTTATATTCAAAATTTATAGCAGTTTAAATAACCAGGAAGTGAATTTACTGTGTTTACTTCCTGATTGTGATAGAAACTGCCTGTCAGTTAGAACTTTCTATGGAGAACTGTATGTCTCTGACTTTTCTGACTTTCCTCTCCATTAGAATCTAACAGGAAATCTAATTAGAATTTGACCACTAGAGGGCACTGCTAATGTAAAAAACCATGGGTTTAAACTGTAATAACTCTGGAAATATAAATCTCTCGGCAGTGTGAGTACCCTTATTTTACTCAGTAGGAAAATCCCTACAATATATCTTTTTTCATAAAAAAAGTTTACTGCTCCTTTAATGCAGTCCCGTATCCATCAAATGATAGAAGAGTCGGATGCTGCCACTCTTTTGAATTTCTCAGAGAAATGAAGAATAAGGCATCTGTCTCATGAATTGCCTTGGGTCTAAACATATCAGCAGTCTTCTGACCAGGTCAGGATTGTGCAAGGAGCAATCCTTGTGATTAGATGGAGCAGTGCAGAATGATGGAAGGGAATCCCCTGGCTGAGATGGAATTCTGACACTACTCTGGAACAAGAAGATTATTCTTCGACCAAAAACAATTTTGTCCTGATAACATGCCCTCTGTAGAGCTGCACAGGAGAAACTGCAGTTCGCCAATTCTTTGAACAGATGTAACTGCCATGAGTAGAATGGTCTTGAGGGCTAAGTGTTTCACAGAGATCTCCATCAAAGGCAAAAAATGTTGTGGAAGCATAACCGTTTCAAACGAAGTTCAGATCCCCTGGAGCAAAAAGACCCAGAAGGTGGGTTTTATCTTGTAATTGCAGGCCTGAATCCTTAGATTACACGAGTCTGCAAATGGGTAGGAAGCACAGCTGATAAGTCCGAGATCTGAACCGCCGAACTTGTAGGTTTAATTTCTGAAAAACCTTCCTGGAGTAAGTCAAAGACGTTTGCAGGGAACAACTGGGATCTGTTACTATGTCTATCCCAGCACCATTTGGAGGAAATGGACCTTGTGGTAAGTCTTTATTGTGGAGGGGCGATGACCTTCAAGGACAGCATTTCCAACCTGCTGTGATAAGTCATTAAGCCTAAGGCAGCTGCTTCTAGCCTCCAAGCAGTCATCTCAAAGGATGCCGGATGAGGTAACAGAGGCCTCCATATCAATAGATTTGGAATGGCTGGTAATGGAATTGTAGGAAGAATGTACATAGTCTTCAGGTCGGAGCAGCATAGCTTTTGTGGCCAGCCTGGATCTATACATATTACACTTGGCTGTTCCCTTCTGGCCTCCTTCTGTTAGTAAATGAAGAGGAAAGGAGCTGTAAGAAAGAGGAATTTAACTGGATATATCTCAGTGCATCCTGGCCTGCTGATCTGTTCAATTCACAGCTAGACGGGAACTTCTGACCTTATATGCTTATATCGGAGGCCAGCAGGTCTGTGGATGGACTCCCAAACAATTTTGTCAGTTATCTGAATGAGCTTCTTTTAGAGGCCATTTGTCCTGGTCAAAGCTTTGTCTGCTGGGGAAGCTGGTCAGTCAGTTTTTTGTTAGGAAGACAGCTGTCAAGGCTAGAAAGTGGTTTTCTGCCCATTAAAAAATCTGTAGGGCAAGTCCATTGAGGGCTAAGCTTCTTGTGCCTCTGTTTCAGTATGTGTTGCACCGTTGTGATGTTGCCTTTGAGTATCACCACTGGTTTGTGTATGAGATCTTTATTGTACATGATGAAGTGGTTCAAATCCGCAGTTAGCTGTAAATTAGTGATGTGTAGAGAAATCAGTCTGTGATTCCAGATTCCCTGGCCAGGCTTTGTATTCCAAATGCCTCCTGATCCTGTTGCTGGCTAGTGTCTTGTACGTATTTACTATTGTAGGCTGGAGAGGCAACATCACCAAGTAACTACTGTCTTGTGGAATGTAGAATGGATCCTTCATGAAATAGCACAGGAAACTGTTGAAATAGGCAACTATGAGATCGTGGCCAAGGCATTACCTGTTGGGCTGCAGATACGTTGCCCCAGAAGTTACAAGAAGGCTCTGGCTGTCTGGATTGCTTCAGAAAGAAGAAAAAACTGTGTAGACAGTTCTGTTTGAGGTACCACTTGGAATAGCACAGAGTGAAACTAAATGCCTAGAACTAGCCTCCGAGATGGCAATAGCTGATTCTAGGAAGAATAGCAGACCCAACCCAGACATTCTAGTAGGTCTAAAATTCTTGATATAGCATGGGTTACTGATTCTTCTATAATGAGGATATCCCACAGGAAGGGCAGAACACCAATCCTCTCTTTTGGAGAGTAGCCATGGCCACAGACAGCACTATTTAGAATATTCTCAGTGCTGAAGTTAGGCCTAGGTAGTACTCGATATAGGAAGTGCTGTCTGAATATGTGGCTGTAGAGGATGTGCCTTTACCAAATTAAACTAATAAGACCACTTATTGATCTCAAATAAAAGCTCCAGACTGCCCCCTACTAGATGAGGGGGATGAGCTGACAGAACCCAGAGGAAACTGTGATTTAATTAGTCTACCTGGATACTACCTTTAGTAATTGAAATTCCTGGATGCCGGTCCTAAAGACCTAGTTACAAGGATACATTATTGTCCCACCTTTTAGAGGTAGGGAAACTTCCCTTATAAGATACCTGATTAACTATTACAGTATCAAAATATATGATTGAACCCAGGACAGGATGAGATACCATCCTGCTTTAAATAAATCAATCAGCCTCCCCTGGCTTGATCCAGAATGCTCTTTAAGCTGAAACAGAGCAGAAGGAAGGGAGAAATAAAATCTTTTTTCCCTAATGAAGCATACAGGAGAATATTGCTACCTGGATCTCTGGCTAAAGCCATGCCCCACATAGGTGAATCAAACCAGGAAATACTTCTAAACACTGAGGTCTATCATATGTCCCATAATATTGCAAAGAGAATGACCACAGTCATTTGAGACTCTGTTAAATGAAGAATCAAAGTAACAGCTACGAAGATTAACCGATTCCTCCAGAATGAAAGTGTCACCCAAGGCCAGGTGCAGAGAAGCTTGATGGACACCAGATCTGAAAGATAGATAGTCCAGAATAGGGGAAAAAGGCAATGACATGAGGCATTCCTAACATCTTAAATGCAATATATCAAGTGCAGGATGAGGGGTAAGATCCATAAACATGCACCTACTAGGTCTTAACATGCCAACAGAATTAAGCTTGTGCAGAACAATATACATACATAAACCTGACTGACATGTTTCCAAGAGAAAAACATGAGGCACCCCAAGCCGATGTTTACGGCACACCAAGAGCCCAGGCACACTGTTCAAGAACCACTGGACTAGACAGCCTGGCTATTAAAGCTGGAGAAAAGACGACTAAGAGGAGATCCTAACTATGCATAAACCCCTGAGGTGTCAATTTAAAGACTGTTCTTTCTACATGGCCTGGACACTTAACCAGGGAACACCCCCTGAAAGAGAAGAAAAGAAGGTTCTGCTTTCACAGAGAAGTGGAATAGAAGGAATTTCCGTGCAAGGATGCAGTTAGATATAACGTATACAGATAAAAGATATATTTCAAATAGGTGTGTGTATATATATATATATATATATATATATATATATATATATATATATATATACACACACACATACACACACACTGTAAAAGTTATTATATTACCAACTCTTCTTAATTACTGCTGACCTTCAATCTTCCACAGAGAAGAGGATATAGCTTCTATGCCAGCCATTCCTTAACTGTGATGGAATATCTGCACCTGCCGTTTCTTTAAGTAGATCTTATAAAGATTTAGCTGGATCAGAAAACACCATGTCGCATGATCTAATGTTTGATTCACACTTATCCTTTTTGGCAGAAGAACTTGCTAAATGCTGAGATTAATCTGATGTAGGACTTTTTAAAGGGGAACTACCACCCCGCAAAAACTTTACATTAATTAAGTCTTAATCTGGCGATTAGCTGCTTAGTAGCGCTAGTCGCCAGAAATATTACCTGGTTTAAAAGATTTTCGAGTTTTTCGGAGGCTGACAGCAGCAGGAAGCATGGACATCTTGTCATAGTGACATCCGTGCGCCTGCGCTGTCAGTCCATTTTGGAGGCAGGCTGGTAGTTCCCCTTTAAAGAAGAAACACAGTTACCTTACTAGGAACGCTGGAACCAGAAGTCTCCTTCAAATAGGTGTGCGTTCCATCTTGAAAACACAGCACTGTCATGCGAAATTATGGCACCGGTAATGCGGCTTATATCCCGTATCTTATGAGAGGTAAGCACACTAAACGGCAGTACTTGACTTAGTAATGTGGCCCCATGCGAACCTCGCTAGAGGAGGATATTCGGGCCAGATGAGATCAAGAATATATTGCACGCCAGTATATAGCTGTACCTCTGTCTTTCCAGCTTGGTAGGTTTTTTCAAGACGTGGTTAAAAAACGGTTTAAAACGCTTACATCCCCCAAGGCTCAGTTTTATCAGCAGCATGCTGATCACAGCTTTCCTCTTCCTGCGTTCCAGCAGTGGATCGAGCACACGCAATTGAACTTCCGATTTGGAGTTGCAGTATGACAGCGTTGTCATGTGGCGCCTGTTTTTGCCGGGATTCCAACCTGTGATCTGGGAAAGACTGTGTGGTAAGCTTTCTATCTGCTTTAAACCAAATGCCGCTGTAATAATGATTTTAGACCCATGCGTCCCCCGTAAAGGTGAGGGGTATCTGGTCCCGTTGCTTTAAGCCACACACTGGGATATAAACCGCATTGAAGGCAGCATACATGAGAAAGGAAAAACAACAAACAAGTCTTAACCCTTTGAGTGCCAGAGCTGGCACACAAAGGGTTAAATGCTCAGAGAGGCCAACCGCCTCTGTCCTCCAGCTTGGTAGGACCAAAATAACTGAGAGGGAGGAGGAGGAACCGGATATTTATAATCTTGATTTGGTCCTACTAGCTGGAAGGCGGAGCTAGCACCCACAGTCATTGCCATGGATTGGACACAGAGGAAAAATCCTATATAATAATTCGCCAAGTTGTGTGTAACGCCCAACATGCGCAGTAGACACTGCTGCGCACGTGGCACTCATGAGCAGTAGAGACTGCCCGCGCCGCGGCTGATACAGAGCTGGGCGCTCCGAAGGAGCCTTCAGCTCTGTATCAGCCGAGGCGCGGGCAGTCTCCACCGCGGGTGACTGCCCCGTGACCGGCTGCCAGAGGCTCTGTGGCCCGTGTAACGGGCTGTTGAACTAGTATATATATATATATATATATATATATATATATATATATATATATATATATATATATATATATATATTATATATATATATTATAGGGCTTATCCTTCCGAGTAAAGCAATGGTACTCCCACTGCTGAGAAATGTTTTATTCAAGATTTATTGCAGCTCAAACTTGAATTTATTTTAGGTGCAGTATCTCCATGGCCTGAAATCTTACAGTGGTGCTATTGCAACACCATCCTATAGACAGCTCTGACCAGTTGACTATAAAGCTCCACCATATGTTGTAGAAACAGCTCCACTGTATAACTGCACACCATTGAGATATGGCGCCTAAAAATTTCAAGGTTGTGCCGCAATAACTTTTGAATAAAACCGCAACATTGGGAGTTCTTTTCATTTACTCAGAAGGATAAACTCTAGTGTATTATCCAATTTTATTTTTTATTATTGTACATATTAAGTATTACTATGCCTTACAAAAAATACCCTGTGCGTCATGCTAGCACAACACAACCTGTATTCCAAGGCCTAAAGTCTATTCTTATACATGCTCCATGGGAGATTCAATTGTTACTGTTTTGAAGGATCCCTAACTTCAGTCATGACAGGTGGTGTCTGAGACGTGCTGTATTGTCTCTTAAAGGTCTATCTCATTGCAAACAAAATTAATCAAATTGTGTACTATAAGGACAGTCTAAAAAAAGAAAGTCTGTTGTATTTCTGGGATGTAACAAAGTAAACAAGTTTTACAGCTGCTAGCTGGAAGTTGAATTTACAAAAAATTATATGAACTATTTAAGTGTTCATGTTCCTTTAACTCTAATCATCATTCCCATACTCTCAGTATACCTGAATGCTTTGAATAACAGAGGGATGATCAGGGTTACCATCTGACTAACACACATCATTTGATGCTCAATCTGACCAAGTAACCATAATATTGACCTAGCTCCCAATACAGCTTCCCACCATCTTACAGCACTACTCTTAACATCCCAAAACTCCACAGTTTGTCACAATCCCTGAGACCATCAACACAGACAGGCAACATCACCTAGATGAAATTACATACAAACTGCAACATACAAGTCAAAAGGCTTCTTATCATAATCATCTAATGCATAAATGTAAAATGTTCTCACACCTGTTAAACGGAGAGAGTACAGCTGCAACTTTGTATACTACTGCAAACTCTAAAGTTAAATAAAAAGGCACTCCTGCTTGTCAGTCACCCCACAATAACAACAAATGCAGTGTACAGCAACCACCTGTCTTAGGACTCAAACCACCCAGTCGTAAAAACACCAAACACTTTGTTACAGCTTACCCAGTAATAACACAAGATTTTTAGACCCCTCCCAATCCACTCCCATCCCAGCCTCCCCCTTCTTCAGCCACAGAGAGCCAGCCTCCCCGGGTGCCCCCTCCTCCTTCCACCGCACACAGCCAGCCTCCCCGGGAGCCCCCTCCTCCTTCCACCGCACACAGCCAGCCTCCCCAGGTGCCCCCTCCTCCTTCCACCGCACACAGCCAGCCTCCCCGGGTGCCCCCTCCTCTTTCCACCGCACACAGCCAGCCTCCCCGGGTGCCCCCTCCTCTTTCCACCGCACACAGCCAGCCTCCCCGGGTGCCCCCTCCTCTTTCCACCGCACACAGCCAGCCTCCCCGGGTGCCCCCTCCTCTTTCCACCGCACACAGCCAGCCTCCCCGGGTGCCCCCTCCTCTTTCCACCGCACACAGCCAGCCTCCCCGGGTGCCCCCTCCTCCTTCCACCGCACACAGCCAGCCTCCCCGGTTGCCCCCCCCCCCATTCTTCAACCGCACACAGCCAGCCTCCCCGGGTGCCCCCCCCATTCTTCAACCGCACACAGCCAGCCTCCCCGGGTGCCCCCCCCATTCTTCAACCGCACACAGCCAGCCTCCCCGGGTGCCCCCCCCCCCATTCTTCAACCGCACACAGCCAGCCTCCCCGGGTGCCCCCCCCCCCCATTCTTCAACCGCATACAGCCAGCCTCCCCGGGTGCCCCCCCCCCATTCTTCAACCGCATACAGCCAGCCTCCCCGGGTGCCCCCCCCCCATTCTTCAACCGCATACAGCCAGCCTCCCCGGGTGCCCCCCCCCCATTCTTCAACCGCACACAACCAGCCTCCCTGGGTGCCCCCCCTTCTTCAACCGCACACAGCCAGCCTCCCCGGGTGCCCTCCCCCTCCTTCAACTGCACACAGCCAGCCTCCCCGGGTCCCCCCCTTCTTCAACCGCACAGAGCCAGCCTCCCCAATTGCCCCCCCTTCTTCAACCGCACACAGCAAGCCTCCCCAAATGCCCCCCCTTCTTCAACCGCACACAGCCAGCCTCCCCAATTGCCCCCCCTTCTTCAACCGCACACAGCCAGCCTCCCCAATTGCCCCCCCTTCTTCAACCGCACACAGCCAGCCTCCCCAATTCCCCCCCCTTCTTCAACCGCACACAGCCAGCCTCCCCAATTGCCCCCCCTTCTTCAACCACAAAGAGCCAGCCTCCCCAATTGCCCCCCTTCTTCAACCGCACACAGCCAGCCTCCCCAATTGCCCCCCTTCTTCAACCGCACACAGCCAGCCTCCCTTCTTCAACCGCACACAGCCAGTCTCCCCAATTGCCCCCCTTCTTCAACCACACAGAGCCAGCCTCCCCAATTGCCCCCCTTCTTCAGCCACACAGAGCCAGCCTCCCCAATTGCCCCCCTTCTTCAACCACACAGAGCCAGCCTCCCCAAGTGCCCTTTTCCTGAATCACTCAATCTCAGCCTCCCCAGGTGCCCGTTTCTTCAGTCACACACTCCTATTCTCCGTGTTATCCCCTCAATCAATCCCAGCCTCCCCGAGTGTCACTCTTTTCTCACAATCTTGGCCTCTCTGAGTCACCCTCTTCTGTATCACCAAGCGTCCCTTAGTGTCACCCTCCACAGATCATCCCACCCTGAGTGTCGCCCTGCTCAGACAACAACCCCCACCCCCAAGGGTCACCCTACCCGAGTGTCACCCACCTTCCATAATCATTTCCCGTTACACAACCACAGCCTCCATTAGTGCCCCCACCTCCTCCACCAGATATTCACAGCCCCGTTGAATTTTAACCCCCAGAAAAGCCCAAGCCCCCGCCGTTACCTAACAAGTCCTCAGCCCTAACTTGGAATCCCTGCCACCTCCCAGCCGCCTATAATCCCCGAGTCACACGGTTCCCTGGTTACTGCCTTTGTCAACATCAAGCTGTAACCGATCCCGTTTCATTGTCCCGATTTTCCAGCTCCGCAACCCCTGCTGGCAGCTCTCACCTTCCCCGGCAGCAGGAATACTTCAGGCCGATCTGTCCTCTTCGGGTCCGGCAGCGCCTGCAAACTTTCAACCAACTGAAGAAAGCCTTGCTGGTGAACCCTCAGCCATCTTTTGCTTCTGCCCTTCCCCCATAGAGCCTCATTCCAGAGGCCTAACAACCCCTTTAACTGAGAAGCCTTAAAGGGAATGACAGAACCTTTCTTATCTGCCGACAGGAACGCCTCCCTTCTCTCTCCTTAAAGGAACACTAACACCAAAAGTGAAGTCTGTCGATACAAGTTTAAAGTCTCGTGTTCTTACATGTAGCATATGTATACGTAAAATATGTATTCGTGGTACATCTCTGAGATATAATACTAAACGTGTTTTCATTAACACGTGTAAATTATCCTGTTGAGATCTAAAGTCAGTTAGTTGTGAATGTGATCAGTGCCCATCGCTCTTGTATTCGGGAAGTTATCTTAATCCATTTACAGATAATCTTGGACAAACGGAGCACTGGAAAAGGCAGGGATGTCTGCTTCCTTAGAACATATGTAAGGCTAGATTTTAGGCCTCAGAAAATCAAGAATTTTCACAGAGGCTAGCATGAAGTACCTGTTCTATAAGCATACATGGCATCAGTTCATTTGTATATGTTAGTGATCCTTTAAAGACACAGGCACAGCTCACAGTTTAAAAACTATGACTCTCAGCTTTTGTTGGACTACAATTCCCATCATCTGGAGGCTGGCTGAAGATGATAGAAATTGCAGCCAAACAACAGCTGCAGAGTCACATGTTGACAATTCAAGTTGTAAGTTGTTGGGTTTTTTAACCTAAAATGGGAGAACATTTCCCTTATAGAAAATTGCATTTCATAATCACCACAAATAAAATCTATGCTATTACCATTTAGGGATGTGCAAAGTATTGCATTGCACTCTCACTTGGTCCTTAGAGGCTTAGTCCAAAATGCTTAAAAAAAATCACGCTGCATCGTCAAATGATGATCCGGTCCACTTTAAAATATCAGTCAAATTGGGTTGCTGATAAGAGGAACATTGGGACCAAAAAGGATATTGCTAATGTGACCATATTGCCATATGAATGGTGAATACTTATTAAATTTACATTTAGTTGATTGCACAGAGGCCCATGGAATGTATACCAATCCCTCACCCATTTCACAAATAAAAAGGTATACTCACAGCTGCTTTTTCATTTAACTGCAAAAACACATATTTTCTTTATATACTGATTTGTTCAAGGGATAATAATACATAATATTGTAGGGTTTAGTCTCCTGAGTAAATGAAGGGTACCCCTACTGCCGAGGGTTTATTAAAAAATTATTACAGCTCAAACCTGAATTTTATAGGTGCAGTATCACAATTGCTTGAAATTGTACATCGGTGCTGTTGCTACACCATCCTATGGACTGCTCTGTTGAGCTGACCATAAATCTCCAAAGGATGGAGATAATGCACCTAAAAAATTAATGTTTGAGCTGTAATAACATTTGAATAAAACACATTTTAGCAGTGGAAGTATCCTTGTTTTACTCGGGGGCGACAAACCCTAGAAATATTTTTCTACATATTAAGTATTACTATCCTGCAGTGTGCACTGAATGCCATATTTATAAAAACAAAAGCAACAGTTGTAGCAAGGTACCACCCGAATGTATCCATGCTCTTTAATATTCTTAAGTCCCTTTAAAGAGTAGTGCCCCTTTAAGATATTCCTAGGATTCTAGGTGGCCTGTAAGGAATTATGGTGAAAATATTTAAGGAGATTTACTAGGAAGTAGGATGTGGTTGGAGAGGAGTAGGGCACCATGAAAGAAGCTTCCACCAGTCCAGGAGAGCAAGCTAAACCTTTAATCTGTAGGGAAGCTTTTGTGTTTTGCTGTTAAACTTTCTGCCAGCAAATTGTGTTTCTCACTGAAAACCCCTGTCCCCGAGTATTTATTCTTATATTGCACACAATACCTGTCTTTGCAATGACCACTCTGGAAACAAAGACCTTGTTCTCGTATGAAAGAGAGACAGTTTTCAGCTCTGGATGCCATGAGGTCTATTTTAGGGATAGACTCCATCTTGAATCTGGGTAGTTTTAAGAATTTGTTGATGGCTTTTCAATATAGAAGTGTCACACACACACACACCCTCCTTTTTTTGGTACAATGAAGAGACTGGAATATAATCCAATAAAATCTTTGCTTTCTTGGAACAGGAATTATTATTATTATTTTTTTTATTCTTTATTTTCCATTTTAAAACAAATATCTATACACAAACATTTCACATGTATCATCATCATAAACAAACACATACACTTCCCCAATCTAATCTTCCACTCCCCCCTTCTCCTTACATACTACACCCTCCCATTTGCCAGAGCTCGTCCTCCGAGCTTTGTCGCTGATGAGTATTCGGAATTCCCATGGGGCCACAGATCCTAACCTATTTCACTCCAGTTCGCCTTCTCCCAGGTATTCCATATTTGGTCATATTTTTCCAAGTCTGAAAAGGATGCGTAATATGATTTCTCCATACAGCTCTGAAACTGCACCTGTTTAATGATTTCACTCTGTGATGGGACCCTTTTAGTTCCCCATCTCCTGGCTAAACCTATTTTAACTCCCAACATTATAATCACTACCAAAAGGGAATGTGCTCCCAACTTAGAAGATAAATCTAAGTGAAACAAATAACGGGTCCCTTCTTCTACTTCACATCTCCAACATAACTCTGTATTTCACCTCTGAAATTTCTTCAATCTAGAGGGAACCATATACCATCGATGTAACAGTTTATAATGAACTTCCTGTAAGGTTACACAATGTACTGCTTTTTGAATTTTAATACAGGAGGCACTCCAAGTCTCTACTGTATATACCACCTCCAACTCCTCGTCCCATTTTTGTATAGACTGTTGTTTCAGTAAGTCCTGATAGTGTAGAAATTAGTTTCATCTTATGATGATCGTTTATAAAAATATCGAAAGGCTCAGGTTCTGTGACAGTCCAACCTCTACACAAATCTCATATTCCCTGGGACATCAAATAGTCCTGATTCCCAACCCCATATTTTACTTGTAACTCCTGAAAAGATAAGATATTATCCTCTTTAAATATATCTCCAAAACTTTTAATTCCTCGCTCCATTCAACTTTTAACCCTACATCTGGGATATACATTTTAACAGTTTGGATTGGGGTTAATGTGGAAAGCACATGATTACTTTCCATAGTTTGCTTAATTTTTCTTATGGTTTTTACAGCATCTACTGTTACCAGGTTTCGAGAAAGATCTAGGTTTGTTATCGAGGATTCCAACCATACCAAATTAAATGGTTCTATACCCCCTAATTGCACCCTCTCAAAATCATACCACCCATATTTCTTCTCCCTTTTTTGTATACCATGCTAAAACATGAGAAAACATAAATATTTCATATAATAGGACTATATCCAGGAATCCCAGACCTGTATGTTTTTTACCCCTGTCAATAATAGATCTAGCAATCCTTGGTTTCTTGTTCTGCCAGACATACAGTGGCAAAATCCTTATTAACCTTCCCAGGATTGTCTGTGGAACTCTGAGTGGTATCATCCTAAAATAGTACCTTATCTTTGGGAGCAGATATGAGTTTACAATATTTATTCTCCCTATCCAAGATGCCTCGACCCCTTTCCAATTATTAACACATATCTCTGGTTCTGATTCTATATGCCTATAATTTAGCCCAACCATCAGTTTCAAATCCATCACCAGTTTAATGCAAAAATAATCCACATATTCTCTAGATCCTCCAATCTTGAGCCCCTGTTTCAATTCCTGAAGCTGTTGTCTAGACATATATCCAGAGACAGATTGTGTCTTAGCTAAATTCATTTTATAATTGGAAAATGACCCATATTGTTCTATTATATCCAATGCTGCCTGTATTGATGTCATGGGGAAGTTAGAGATAAGAGAACATCGTCTGCATATAGTAATACCTTATATGAAGCTTCTCCTATCTCTATTCCCCTCACCTCCTTTGATTTTCTTATACTTGCAGCCAATGGCTCAAGTGAAACAATGTACAATAGTGGGGCTAACGGGCACCCCTGCCTCGTTCCATTTTTTATCCAGAACTGATCTGATTTCAAGGAGGGTCCCACCACCTTAGCCTGAGAGGAAGAATACAATGCCATAGTACTTGTCTTAAAAAAGCCACTTATTCTGAAACTATCGAGGGCCTCCGACAGGAATCTCCAAGAGACTCTGTCGAAGGTCTTCTCTGCATCCACCGCTAAAAAGACTGACGGAATAGATCTCCTTTCTATTTCCACCATAAGCCCAATAATCTTTCTTGTATTATCTCCCCCTTCTCTACCTACCACAAACCCAGACTGATCCAAAAGTATAATTTCTGGTAAGACTAGTTTTAACTGCTCTGCCAAAATCTTCGAAAAATTTTTTACATCCAGGTTTATCAAGGAGATCGGCCTATAATTAGAAATATAGTATAAATATAATATATAATTAGAAATATAGTATAAATATAGTATAAGTATAACTAAAATTGAGCGGGTTCAAAGAAGAGCTACAAAAATGGTGGAAGGTCTAAAGCATAGAACTTATCAAGAACGACTCAGAGATCTAAATATGTATAGTCTGGAGGAAAGAAGAGAAAGGGGGGACATGATTGAAACCTTTAAATATGTTAAAGGACTGAACAAGGTTCAGGAGGGAAGTGTGATTAATAAGAATCTGAATACAAGAACAAGGGGGCACAATCTGAGGCTAGTTGGAGGAAAAATCAAGAAAAACATTAGAAAATATTATTTCACTGAAAGAGTAGTAGAAACTTGGAACAAACTTCCAGCAGAGGTGGTTGATAAATCCACAGTAACACAGTTTAAACATGCCTGGGATAAACATGTATCTATCCTAAGATAACAATAAAGGAATACTAAAGGGCAGACTAGATGGACCAGGTGGTCTTTTTCTGCCGTCAATCTTCTATGTTTCTAATATATTGAGGATCATTTTCTGGTTTCAGGATTGGATATATTGAGACCATAAGCATTTCTGTCGGAAAGGAACCTATTTCCTCTTTATGATTGTAGAGTCTCACAAGTATTGGAGATACCAAAGGCTCCAATATCTGGTAGAACAAAGACGTATAGCCATCCGGTCCTGTGGATTTCCCCCCTTTCAATCCTCCTATAACTGATCTAATAAAGAGAAGGGCTGATTTAAAAATTCCTTCCTATCCTCTGAAATCTTAGGAAGACCTATCTGCTGCAAATAATCTTTAGTTTGCTTGTCCGTTTTCTTTGTTCCTTCAGTGTTATAAAGGGAACTATAAAATTCTTCAAATGCCTTCACTATTTTGTCCGGATCTATATAAGTCTTATTATTTACTGTTATCTTCTTGACTCTTTCCCTCTCCTGTCTGTGTTTACGTTTACTAGTAAGATCCCTATCTGGCCTATTATTACTATAATACCATTTAGGTTTAAAGAAATGTATAGCTCGTGAAATTTTTTAATCCATTTTAATTTTAACTTCCTCCTTAATCTCTGCTATCTCCCTGCTCAACTCTTCTGATGGAACTATTTTATTTAATCTCCGTTTTTGTGTTAATTGTATATATATAGGTCAGATAGTATCCTACCTTTTTGCCTTCTCAAATAGATTTCCTTTTTTATAAGGTACCCCCTTACAGTGCATTTAAGAGCTCCCCAAAACAAAAAAGGGATACTTCCTGATTGTCGTTCTCCTTTATATATCTTTCAGCTTCTAATCGTAGCTCTTCCTTTGATGCATTGGATGCCAGCCCATACTCACTCATTCTCCAGTCCGGACGAACTAGCTGTACCTTGCTCTTTATTTCCAAAAAAACCAGAGCGTGATCTGTCCAAGTTATAACCCCTATACTTGATGAGACACAACTTTTCAAACTAGCTGCTCTAGTAAACCACCTATCAATTCTACAGTATGACATATGTCTATTTGAGAAGGAAGTATGATCCCTCTCCTGAGTGTGCTGTGTTCTCCATATATCGTACAACCCATTTCTATTAATCACTTTAGTCAATCTCTCTGCTATAGCTTTCATCGTACAATCCGGCTTTTTACCCTTCCACAATTTTTTATCAAGCTCAACATCCAATATGGCATTAGTATCCCCTCCTATTATCAGCATTCCCTTCATCAAATTCTCCATCCTTTCCACTACTTTGTTAAAAAAATTTACTGGAGACTCATTGGGAGCATACACGTTTACCAGAGAATATACCCTGTTATTCAACCTACAAATGAGAATCACAAATCTTCCATTAGGATCTGTCTCATGGTAAATATGTTCAAATTGAACTGCTTTGGATATTATTATTGCCACCCCCCTCTTTTTTTTCTGATACCCACAGCTTGCCGCATATATTATTGGAAATCTCTGATAGCTCCATAAATCTCCCCCATTACTACCCCAATTAGTCTCCTGAGCTAAACAAACCTGAACTTTCTCTTGATTCAAAATATTATACAAATAAGACCTTTTATATGTTGTATTCAAACCCTCGGTGTTTATACTGACAAACGTAATGTTCATAAATCAGGATACATAGCCCAATTCTGTTTTCCGAACAAATACTCAGCAGCGACACGCCCGAGGACCCCCCATCCGGCCGATCCACATACACATACATACTCAAATCCCATACAAAAATGAAAGTTATAAAATAAACTCCCATCTATGTCTCTGAAAATCTACAGAGCTCATTCAGGTGACGGTGATTCTCCCTACTAAGGTGAGACTTTTAGAAACTAAATCTTAGCAGAGAGGAAAGAGGAATCCAGTAGTTTTCTCTCCACTGAACTAGATGTTAATAAGAGACCAAGGGCTAGATTCTATTGCAGGTGCTAAATGTTAACACCTGGTTTATCAGTTTCCTATTGAAGTTTATGGAAAAAAAACTGGAGATAAAATCAGTGATAAAATTAGCACCTGTAATAGAATCTAGCCCCAAGAGAGGGAGTAGCCCAATCGCTCCCCCCATCAGACTGGGCAGCCCAATAGCAGCCGACCAGCTCATAATCCTCCATTTCCCAGCTGGTCGTACCCCCACCTAACCACCCAATCCAGCGGAAAGAACAACCATAACCCCTCTCGTCTAATCTCCCATCCATATTAACTAGATTTTGTAACCTTAGTGTACCCTATTCTTCCTAATTCACTATAATACTTCACCTTAAAAGGATAGTAATACTTTGTTTTAACTTTATTTTATTTTGTAGGCATTAAAAAAATATGAAGAATGATATAAGTCTTATCTCTCAGACCTTTATGGTTTAAGAGATATTCACATGCAAAGTTTCCCCTCCCGCCCCTTTTACCTAGTGTAAGCCATCTCTTCTCAGATGTGAATCTGGTTGTAAGACCAGACAAATAACAGCAGGGGACAATCTTCTTACAATGAAAGCCCTGCCCCCCTTGACAAGCTTTTCAGGTTTTTCCCTTATCTTAATTGAAGATTGTCCCTCTCTGCAATCTACCTGGGCACCTCCCTTCTGCTCTGGCTGAACAGTGTGACATCAGTAAAAGGGGCAGGAGGGGGACACTTTGTCTTTGAATTACTCTTGAACTACAACTCTGACAGAATTGAAATAACACTCTCCAAAGTCCAAATACTATGATGATTAATTAGAGCTGCTTTTATTATGAAATATTACTATCCCTTTAAATGCCTCACAATTAAACTACATGTGCTTCCTTCTCTATATACCTTTTTTTAACATAAACCTACACACTATCTCACCTTTATTATTATGTTCTCATTCTGTAAAGTATGTGAGTATCCCCATAGTGTATTAATTTTAAACACTCCATTCCCTTCCTAATTCAATTTTAATATAACCTTACCCACTTCCTATCTTACTCCCTACTAAGACTAAAATTACCCCCTCAGTGTATCATCAGTATATATTTTCCTGTACCCTATTACCTTCTCCCATCAACCTTCTCATTTCCTTTTACTCCTTTGACTTTGTTTAAGGTAGTCTCTGCCCACCCTCAGCAGATCATTATTCTTCTACTCTTCTACCTACTGATCTGCTAGTGATGGTACCGGAACCCCTGCAAAAGAGTCCTATCACTCTAACCACTAAATATAAAATAAAATAAAAAAATAACCCCGCAATCCCCCAAAATCTTAAAATCTAAACAGAGTATTAATTTACTGTTTACATTAACTTAATAATGGAGAAGCAGGACTTTTGCTGGGTTTCTTAAAGGGGAACATTCACATACAGGAAGCTTTTGAGCATTTGTTTAATTACATAAGAAACATTAAGAAAGGTGCTTTTTTTTTTAACTTAATTATTAAGATATTACACTTCAAAGTTCTCAACTTCTGCATACTGCGGCTTGCTGTAGCTGCTGCACGGCTCTCAGGACTTCCCAGCAGCCTGTCATTCTCCTCCCAGCTGCCCCTGGGAGCGCGTCCTTGTTTCACTTCAGTGTAGTGTGAACGGCTCCTAGCATTACAGGAAGCGGTAATTAGCATTATACGTAGGATATGATCCTAAGAATGTATTGAAAGGGGAGGTACTTAATGGAGTTACCTGAGCCTTTGTTGGAAGGGACAGGGAACAGTGATGCCTTTGCATGATGTAATAGGAGTGCACATCTTTTACAGTGCATACCTGTGTGCCTCTACAGACTATACTGGCGCACAACAATAAGGAAGAGAACATGCAGGTTGGAATGATTTGAAATTAATTTACATCACCTCTGCTCAACAAAAGAATAACACATAGGTACACATGGTAGTTGAGATATAAAACTATCCTATTGAGCAGATAGTTTATTTGCAGACATTGACAGGGAACACACTTTTGAACGGTTCTCCCATACCAAGAGTTACAGTATCAAGGTCAGAGGGAAGTTAGCCCCCAGTCTGATTATCCTGCCATTTATGGGCAGAGATAGCAAACTCCCGATACCCATGCAGAACATGTATACCAGGAATACCTAAAGGGATCCATAGGAGCTATTTTATGGAGGAGAGTGTCCTGAAGTACAGAATAGCTGCCATTATGGATACTCTGCAGACTCTTCTTCAGGAGGAGAATTGTCTATTGGTTCCTCTTTGAGGAAACTTACAAAACTGCTTTCCTGTGAGAAGGGGATGGGTAAAATAGGCAGAGGATATGGAGGACTCCTTGTTTTGTTTTAATATTGACTGTTAAGTGCCCTACCTCCTGGTAAAAGTATTTACCCCATGGTCCCAGTGCCCACTGGACACAAGATAAATGTTTATTATCATTCAGTTCCACCCGCTGTTCTCTTATAGCACCTGTCACCTTCCTTTCTCTACTGTGTCATGTGGATGGACCATTTGGCAATTCCAAGAACTCAGACCTTCTGTATCATCACTCCCCTCCACCACCACCAACTATTTTAATCTAAATAACATAATAAATACAAGTGCACTCCATTTGTACCTTTGATATAGATATTCGTACATTTGATATTGTCTTGTCAGCCTACTCAACAGTTCTGTGTAATCTGTTGGTATTTTACTAATAAATGACGATAAACATAATAACACAAAATAATGAAAAACATGACTGAGCATCATCTGGCGGAGTAACATCACCAAGAATAAACTATTTAGTTGTATTTATTCTCAGGGTGAGCTTATCACGCTTCTTTTGTTTCCCAGATACTAATAGTAAAGTCATAACAGCTGATATGGCTTCCTGGAGGGGCTGGCTTTCCTAGGGGATGTTTTATAGAAATATCTAATTCAGTAGTCTAGTCGATAGATTTACCATGATCTGGGTTAGTTGAGGAGTACACTAGGGCATAATGGCATAAAATACCTGGGGAGTCCTAGTACAACAGCATATGTCGTAATTGAACAGCGGTGACCTTAGGCTGAATAATTTGTTACAGGGGTGATGGGGGCTCAATGCTTAAAAAAAAAAAAAAAAAAAAAAAAAGAGGACAGTACAAGTCTGAGGCCTAGGCTAGAGGTGAATTGGTGGCAGAGGGGGGGTAGGCTATATAATGGGTATTATTTTATACTTGTGAATGTGAGAAATAAGAGTATACTAGGCTGGTGGTGTGATCTTAGTTTTCAAAATAGGTGACAGGAACCAACACTATGACATAAATAAATGAATAAATATTATTTATAAAATGTTTTACCAGGAAGAATACATTGAGATTTCTCGCATTTTCAAGTATGTCCTGGAAATATATAAAGTGATAGGGTCTGGGCAGGAAATAGGAATAGCTAGGGATTAGGTAGAGGGATGGTTACATAAGGTACTGGTGGGGGCTGTGCTAAATTAGGAAATACGTGATAGTCCTGCCCTGGGGATTAGAGTAGAGGAGAAACTCCTGGGTTTCATAGATTAGGATATGGAATGCTGGAGGTGATTGATGTATGGATGGGAGATTAGGCTGCCTAGAGGACATTAGACTAGGGTCAGTGCTGTATCATCTATGAAGTGGGCCATGTTTGTTTTTAGACTATCATGCTGCTATATTATATAAAGAATAATGAAAGAGATAGGGCCACCACAAAACAAAGTGAAGTGCAGCACCATTTAAATCAACAGAGAGTTTTAATTACCCCCCCCCCCCACCCATGGTGCTGTTGGTTTGCCACAGAATTGCACCATTTTGCCTTTACACCTAAGCCTCCTTACAGGAATGTATTAAAACCATTTTAGTGGTATATTTAACCCTTTGAGTGCCAGAGAGGTACACAATGCATTGTGTAGCAATGCGTTGCATGCCTCTCTGGCACTGAAAAGGTTAACCCTTTGAATACCAGAAGGGTAAGACATGTGTTGCACATCCTTCTACCACTCAAAACTTTAAAAATATATCTCTCTGAGACAATGGGGGAGATGAAAGAAGGCATGATAAAGAGGTGATAAAGAGGAGATGATTTCTCTTCACTTCTCAAGTCCTGTGTTAATCTATGGAGCCAATGGACTAAGATTTCTCCAGCTTTGGAGATCTTAGAGCAGATGATTTATAGAATAACATAGGAACTGGAGTAGTGATGTCATTAGAGAAATCATCTCCTCTTTATCACACTTTAGTGCATAACCCCCATGACTTTTTCTGTCACATACATAGCTTATACATTATATATACCTAACATCCTATAGACTTCCACAAAGAGTAGGTTATACCTGTCATTAATGTTTAACCACTTAAGCTGCCTTTATTTTTACTACAATTAGCAAATTTGTTTACACAAACATTGCAACACAACTCTTATTTATACCACAAACAGTTCTACTCCATTTCTCCAAAAAGTGTACTGATTGGAGTTAAGAGTGATAGATAGATAGATAGATAGATAGATAGATAGATAGATAGATAGATAGATACGTATGTCACTTTACATCAGTTATTACTTTACCAAGCGGTCCCAGGAAAGTGCCATAGAGGACTTTGGTCTGATTTCAGAGCGCCCCACTCCATATCAGCCACGGTGCGCAGTCTGTACTGCGTATGACGGTTTCTGACAAACATCTTTAGCGAATCATTATATAGGATTCTGATACCCCCACCGCCTCTCTTATTACCGGCCACTTAATGAAAGTTGTGGATGTTAAAGCTGCATAGGATACACTGAAGCCTACAACAAGGTTAAGCAACCTTTGACTTTCCAGCTGTTGTTGAAGAGAAACTTCTATGATCCTTAGGTGGCTACCATTTGGACTACAATTGCCATCCTCACCTGGCTACAATTGTCATCCTCACTTGGCCATCACCATCCATTGGAGGCCTTCAAGGGGTTAAAATCTCCATTTAACTCAATGGAAATTGTGTTTGTTCCCTTTAGTTCAATTGATCTGCCACAGAATTGCCCCACTTTTGTCTTTATACATATTCTCCACTGAGAGGTGATCCTGATTGACTCAGTAACTATGAACTAAATTCAGACTTCAAATTGAGATCTGCAAATGCATTCAGTTGTAGATACAATTCAAAACAAACTACAAATTGATACACCAGACTGTTGTGTTAAGGACTCCTACCAAGGCCTACGCTTCTGCTAAACCATTCATGGTCACGTGTTCCTGTAGGTATAGCTTGCCTTTAAAGGCAGCTGTAAGTTTATAATAATGCATTAGTAATCATTGAGGCTGCCTGTGCATCATAAATTAGCATTTGTAGTCAGGCAACTGCCTGCTAAGTGTTTCCTTCCTAAATTTCCACTTCCTTAGTCAGGTTTTTCCTCCCATTTACCAAGAAATAATGTGTTAAGCAGAGTTCACAGAAATGTGAAGTTTTAAACACCTCCTCCTTGACAAAAAGAATGATGAATCCAACGGGTTGGTTTTGTCTTTAACATTTTGAGTTTAAAGGGACAGTAATGTTTCATAATAAAAGCAGCTCTAATTAATCATCATAGTATCTGGACTTTGGAGAGTGTTATTTCAATACTGTCAGAGTTGTATTTCAGGAGTAATTCAATGACAAAGTGTCCCCCTCCCGCCCCTTTTACTGATGTAACACTGCTCAGCCAGAGCAGAAGGGAGCTGCCCAGGTAGACTGCAGAGAGGGACAATCTTCAATTAACATAAGGGAAAAACCTGAAAAGCTTGTCAAGGGGGGCAGGTCTTTCATTGTTTTCATGCAAAGAAGATTGTCCCCTGCTGTTATCTGTCTGGTCTTACAACCAGATTCACATCTGAGGAGAGGTAGCTTACACTAGGTAAAAGGGGCGGGAAGGGGAAACTTTATTATTCAATTACTCTTGAACTACAACTCTTACAGAACTGAAATAACACTCTCCATGGCCCAAATACTATGACGATTAATTAGAGCTGCTTTTATTGTGAAACATTACTGTCCCTTTAAAGTGATAGTAATGTTTCATAATAAAAACAGCTCTAATTAATCATCATAGTATTTGGACTTTGGAGAGTGTTATTTCAATTCTGTCAGAGTTGTAGTTCCAGAATAATTCAATGACAAAGTGTCCCCCTCCCGCCCCTTTTACTGATGTCACACTGTTCAGCCAGAGCAGAAGGGAGGTGCCCAGGTAGACTGCAGAGAGGGACAATCTTCAATTAAGATAAGGGAAAAACCTGAAAAGTTTGTCAAGGGGGGCAGGGATTTCATTGTTTTCATAGGAATAAGAGTGTCCCCTTCTATTATCTGTCTTGTCTATAGACTGCATTCCACATATGAGAAGAGATGGCTTACACTAGGTAAAAGGGACGGGAGGGGGAAACTTTACTTGTGAATATCTCATAAACCATAAAGGTTTGAGAGATAAGACTTCTATCATTCTTCATGTTTTTTTAATGCCTACAAAATAAAATAAAGTTAAAACGAAGTATTACTATCCCTTTAAAAGGGCACGAGGGCACTTTGGACAAAAAGGGCAGGTGCTCAAGCCCCCCTTGGTGTCTATGTGTGCACGTGCCTGTGCAACAGGGCGATAGACTTACACAAAATGCACCAAATTACGCATCCTCTTGTCCCAGCTAATGTTATGAGGTGCAGTTATTCACTACTCTAAGTATAAGTGCACAACACCTCAAGGTTATATCTTGTAGACTGGTCTCACGCTCTTATATGTGAGAAACATAGAAACATAGAATCTGACTGCATTTGATTGCAGATAAGAACCATTCGGCCCATCTAGTCTGCCAAACTTTCCTACTGTAAAAATCTCAAACCTTATTTGGTCGTTGGTCTTGTGTTATATTAAGGGCAGCCTTATGCCCATCCCATGCATGCTTAAATTGTCACTGAATTAACTTCTACCACTTCTTCTGGTAGGCTATTCCACTTATCTACTACCCTCTCAGTGAAGTAAAACTTTCTTAAAAATAAAAAAGACAGAGAGTCAGATAAAAAGCAAGTAATATTTATTATGGCTTGCTAAAAATATTAGGAACAAATATTATATCAAATTAGAAAGACAAAATAATGGCTATTACTTGTTACAGGATCCAGTAACTACACTGAGTACAGGTAAAATCTATGCTTCCAATAAGAAGATGTTACATACCAGTCTTGTCTTTTGGTACCTAGTACCTCTCTTTGTTCGATACTAATTTCATTGGGTCAGTCCTGTTATTACATACCTTTTTGGCTGGGATGACTCACTAAACTTATCAGATTACTTTGGAAGTGTACTCAGTCAATTTCTAAAGCATCATTACCTAACATGCAAACGGTCATTGCGGATGATCATGCATCCTCTTTCCGGAGGACTAGAGGTAAGTGTGATAACTGTCATACTTCTCCTTTCTAGAGGTCTGGAGGTAAGTGTGTTAACTGTCATACTTCTCCTTTCTAGAGGTCTGGAGGTAAGTGTAGTAACTGTCATACTTCTCCTTTCTAGAGGTCTGGAAGTAAGTGTAGTAACTGTCATACTTCTCCTTTCTAGAGGTCTGGAGGTAAGTGTAGTAACTGTCATACTTCTCCTTTCTAGAGGTCTGGAGGTAAGTGTAGTAACTGTCCTACTTCTCCTTTCTAGAGGTCTGGAGGTAAGTGTAGTAACTGTCATACTTCTCCTTTCTAGAGGTCTGGAGGTAAGTGTAGTAACTGTCCTACTTCTCCTTTCTAGAGGTCTGGAGGTAAGTGTAGTAACTGTCATACTTCTCCTTTCTAGAGGTCTGGAGGTAAGTGTGGTAACTGTCATACCTCTCCTTTCTAGAGGTCTGGAGGTAAGTGTAGTAACCGTCATGCTTCTCCTTTCTAGAGGTCTGCAGGTAAGTGTGGTAACTGTCAGTTGAACCAGACTATTTATACATAGTCTGTCTAAATATATGGGTCTAGTCTCTTCCTGTTCTAGCAATCTCTCTCAGGCCAGAAAGACTTTAAACATCATTAACCCTAGTGTAGCTGGACAAGAGCATATATATATTATATATATATTATATATATATATATATATATATATTTTATATATATATATATATATACACACACTAGTTGAACAGCCCGTTACACGGGCCACAGTGTCACAGCCACCCGGTCGCGGGGCAGTCACGCGCAGTAGAGACTGCCCGCGCCACGGCTGATACAGAGCTGTAAAAAATGTGAATAGTATCAGCCCAGTTTTCTTCGGGGATGTGCACATTCTAATCCAGGTGGGTTTCTCACCAGTGATTTATAAACTAGACTATTCATGTTACTTGCTATAAAACCTAGTACCCTTACTGGCTTCCTCCACTGCTCTGCTGCATTGTTTGTCTCATCTAAAGTAAGAACTCCCAAAAACTGTTGATCTACTGTAATATCAAGCTCATATCTACCTCTGGGTTTGTGTCCTAAATGCATTACTTAGCACTTTGTGGCATTAAACCTTAGATCATTTACTCGTGTTCATTCCTTAAATATTTTAAAGTCATTGCAGATTTGATTCCCTCCCCCCAGTATTATAACCATACCACAGAGCTTTCTTTCATGGGCAGAATGTCACACTTTCCCTGA
The DNA here is from genome assembly GCA_037306005.1 of Rhinophrynus dorsalis. Lineage (NCBI taxonomy): Eukaryota > Metazoa > Chordata > Amphibia > Anura > Rhinophrynidae > Rhinophrynus > Rhinophrynus dorsalis. Next base: position 344,638,018 of record CM074724.1, on the reverse strand, counting down.
AGAACACTAGAAATATTACTAATGAAAATAAAAATTGGACAGGCCACAGCATTAATCCCTAAGGTATTACACGAGTAAATTATTGCAGTTGTCATTTAACCTATTATTCTATCTCTGATTGCTGTGTTAATGCTTTTTTGCTTCCACTGACAATTTGTTTTTCCACATTGTGCTAAATACAATTCTAAAGGCTTTATCAAACTGCACTGATGTAAACAATAAACAAAACCTGTGGCTTCCCCCCTGAAGATCCAGTGACAGTGTGAGACAGTAGTGATCAGTAGTGATCTATGGACAAGGCTCTTTGAATGTTAGACAAAATGGTACAACATGCTTTAACCCCTTAACGACCGGGGGATCGGCGCCGCGAGACGACTGAACGTCCACGGAGCATTTTTTTTTCCGGTTCCGGACTCCCCGAATGGCGTGCAGCCGCAGGGGGAGCCCAGAACTCCATGCCAGTCATAGTACGTCATGGGTCGTTCAGTCAGATCGACCCTTGACGTACTATGACCGTCAAGGGTCGTTAAGGGGTTAAAGGAATAGTAATGTTTCAAAATAAAAGCAGCTATGATTAATCATCATAATATTTGGGTCATGGAGAGTGTTCTTTCAGTTCTGTCAGAGCTGTAGTTCAAGAGAAATTGAATGATAAAGTATCCCCCTCCTGCTCCCTTTACTGATGTAACACTGCTCACCTCAGAACCGAAACGTGGTGTCCAGATGGCTTGCAGAGAGGGTCAATGTTCAATTAGCATAAGGGAAAAAAACTGAAAAAACTATCTAGGGGGACAGGGTTTTCATTGTTCTTACAGTAAGAAGATTGTCCCTTGCTGTGATCTGTCCAGTCCCAGGACCAGATTTCACATCTGAGGGGAGGTCCTTACACTACGTAAAAAGAGCAAGAGGGGGATACTTTATCATTCAATTACTCTTGAACTACAGCTCTGACAGAATTGAAATAACACTCTCCGTGGCACAAATACTATGAAGATTAATTGGAGCTGCTTTTATTGTGAAACATTACTATCCCTTTAAGTCAAATTTAGTCTGCAAAGGTAATTGTTTTTGTCTTCAGGTGAAGCAAGCCAATATTGTCTTATTATCTAAGGAAGGCAAAGACCCAACATACCCCAACAATAATGTCAATCTCATTTTTGAATAATGACTTTAAACTATTTGCTCAAATCTTAGCGAGTAGGATCAATAGATTTCTTCATTTCTTCCCCATATAATACACCGGTATGGGTATGAGCCCACTTCCTGAAGTCCTGTTCAATGGTTATGTGCAGTTCTATCTGCTCTGCATACATCCTCTCCCTGAGGTTCATGTCTCAGTTTTCCTGCTTTTCTCACATGACCTCACATTCCTGGCCTTTAAATGCCTGCTTTATAAGTACTTACTTGCTCCTGCATAGAGTATCATTCTGAATTCCTGTTCGGATTCTGTTACAAGCTTCTATCCTAATGCTTTGTTCTTGAATCTGTTGTTTGCTTCAGTTCTGCATTCTAATCTGTATTCATTTACTATCTTAAGTGGTGGCTCTCCAGCTGACAGCCTCCCATTTCTTGTTTCCTGCCTCGCGGACAGCTAGGATTGTCTCTAGTACCTAATTCCGTCTGTTGTGATGGTAGCATCTCCTTTCCTTGCCCTAGCTGTGGTAGTGTCATCCGCCTTCCTGTCCCTGTCTGCTAGAGTGGCTTGCCTACTCTGTACTTCAATACCACAGTGCCCCAGTTTGTTCCTGTCTTTGATCTCAAGCAATCAGATAGTTTCCTACCAGCTGAAGTAGTCTGTCTACATTCTCTAACACCTCAAGTCACCACACCCTCACAAAACACCACTGTTACCTACTTCCATTACCCACCAGCTTTACCAGGGTAGCTTGTTCCTATGAACTGGCAGGGTCTAGTGGCAACAACGCACCTGGCAGTGCAGATTCCTGTTTCTGGTCCACCTGGCAGTACAGTGGGTATCTATCAGATGAGAAACCAGTGAGTATTCCTATCTTGCCATGCTCTCAACAGAGGGTCTGCTGCCTGACATGCCCAATCTGTTGCGGTAGGCTTTATTCTGGTCCATTATTTAAAATTAAATCCCTTCAACTTTCCTATCAATTAATGCAGGGAAATATTTCAATAGGGCAAGTCCTTTATGTTTGCCTTGTTGGAAATCCAAAGATTTTATCTCTTTTTTTCATTAATAGTATAACAGCCCTTAATGAGAAGTAAAAAAAAAAGAAGAATCTCACAGTGCTAACACACTATTATATACACATATAATATATATACAAAAAAGAACTGAAGTGAATAAAGTAACGAACACAGAAAGGAATGAGGGGATTCTCCAAGTCCCTAAAATAGGAACAAACCTAATGTGAAAGCAAAAAAAAAAAAAAATTCTGCACTGCTCCATACAAATTACCAAAACGTGAACCATGTTTAGAGCGTATATTATACCAATGTGTTAATTGACTGGGTTGTGTTATATAGTTTGGCCACAGTATGTTTAAGCTCACTTACCTTGCCAAGGTATTCCATTTAAAGTGAGTTGTTTATAAGCAAGTTATGAATAGTCTATTGCAAAAACCCTAATCTAGGGACAACAGATCATTCATTTTTTATTTTAAAGATAGCACCAGACAGGGATGCCCCCCATCTTATTTTATTTGCAATCACTCTAGAACCTATTTTAAATACATTAGGAACTACCCATCTATTACAGGGATTAAAATAATTGAAGCAGAATATAAGGTTGCTGCCATTTTCCTGACCCATACTAATCAGCTAATGTCCACATCTGAGTACACCAGCTTCTCAGGTTAAGCTATAAACTAACCAGAAAGGATGCCCTTACTTTTCACCTGTCGGCATACATTAGAAACACCTTAAACTTGTACTTTGACTTTAGCTTTTCCATATATATTTTAAGATACTTAGGAATCACAGACACCATTGGCTCCCTCTCTTCCTTTTTTGTCAATACTAGTTCCCAGGGCACACCAGCAATGCAGGTTTACAGGTGGATAATCAGAGGATAAGTCATTGTAATTTATTTACCTGTGCTTAATTAGGTATATCCATAAATGCTGACCTGTCGGTGAGTCGTGAGGACTTAAGCTTAGAATCATTGCTCTATTCAGTTTTTGTTGAAAAAACTTACCACCGAATTAAAATCATGGAAGAAGTATAGCATTTCACGGTTGGGTAGAGGAAACTGTATCAACATTTAACTCATTCATGCCCTCCTGATGCCATCAATAGTAACTGATATCAATGACTCACAATGACACATCTTCATTCCTACATGGTCAAATAAAGAACCTAGCATTCAGATACTGGTAATGCATGTTCCAAGCAAAATGGAGTTGGACTGCCAAATCGCATAAACTACTACAACGCAACCCAAATTACCCAAAATCCAAGAGTGGCAATGCAGACACATGAAATAAAAGATGGGCAGCTGAATAAAATTATTTATAATTTATCAGCATGAGACTTTCTTCCTTTCTTCATATGGGTCCCAAAGCATGAGAGACTGCCCAAAGATTCTGAATTAATTATCTATCTGGGACAACATTTTTATTCAGAAAAATTTAGTCTGACACCCCTCCCTCTTACTATAGATTCTCAGGAATAGGTAAGGTCCCTCCCCCCACCGAAACTCCTACCACAACATTTCAAACGTTTAAATCAAGTAGGGGTGTAAAAGTCTTTTCACTTGTGGACCACATAACCAGAAATCCATATGTGTGAGAGCCACATTAATTTATTCACTAGTGGTAAATTATTTATCCTGTCAGTTATTCCAAAACATGGATTTTTTTAGCAGTAAAAAGCAGCACAAAAAGTTTATTCAGTGATACAGTTAGTTAGGAGTAGGACAGCCAGGCGTAAAAACAGTAATGACAGGCAGATGGCTGGACGCTACTGGCCTGCTAGCTTATGTTTGTTAGGTTAATAAAAAAAGTCCTTATTAACAATCTCAGGAAGGCCACACTCTGGAGTCAGGTGAGAAGCATTTGGCCCATGGGCCACATGTTGGATGACAATACTCTATGGCAGGGCTGTCCAAGTTCAGTCCTCAAGAGCCACCAACAAACCAGGATTTATGGATTTCTCTGATTAAGCACAGGTGAGTGAGTTAAAATGAATGAGCCACTGATTAACTCACCTGTTCTTACATCCTGGCCTGTTGGTGGCCCTTGAGGACTGAACTTGGACACCCCTGATCTAGAGCATCTCCAGTACTCAGGACAAAACAACAGGTCAGGTTTTAGGCATATTCCTAATTAAACAAAAACAATGTCATTAAAATGACTTAGCTGCTGATTACTCACCTGTGATGAAGCAGGGATGTACTGAAAATGTGACCTGATGGTGTGTCCTGAGGGCTAACATTAAGAATCACTGCTCTAGATACATAAACATATTTGAAGACAATAAAGTTCTGTAATTTGATGACTTGTCTGACACACATTAATTTATAAAGATTTCTTCAGATACATACAGATCAGAGATACATACAGATCAGAAACTTTTCTCCAACTCAACTTTTCAGAAACAAGCAAATGCTAAACTTACCTTCCCAGAAAAAGCTTGTTCAGATCTTAATAGGGATAGACTAGAGTATTCATCTTTATTATATATATATTATGAGTTAACATTTCCAGTAACAGGGTACCTAACAGAATCTGGCCCCAGTGCCAATATTTCAATAGTATTCACTGACATTTCAATATCCAGTTGTAGGAAATGAATATAACAGCATAGCATCCATGATTCAGTTTTCCACTTTGCTAATTCCTAATTCCCTTATAGCAACTATTCCTGAAACAGAGTGGGATGATCCTGCGGGGCTTACTTACTATATGTCGCCCGCCGAATAGCGCGTCTTGAATTGGCACATCTGTTTAGGCGCGTCACTCTGAATGGTGCATCTATTTAGGCGTGTCACTCAGAATGGTGAGTTTGATATGTTGCGCGTAAGGGAATCGCAAAATGTGTATGTCGCGTCATTTGGAATGACAAATTTAGCAAGTCACGCATTTAAAGGGGTAGTGAAGTGCAAGAAATACAAGTAACAAAAAGTTAGTAAAGTTGAAATTTTTATTTCAACTTAAGCAAAACGTTTTTCACAAAATATACATGAATTTTAACCCTTTTGAGTGCCAGAGGGGTGCACAACGCAATGCACTGCAATGTGTTGCATACCCCTCTGGCACTCAAAGGATTAAACCTAACAGTTCAATCTAACTTAAAGCGGTAGTGAGCTGCAAGAAATACAAGTAACAAAAAGTTTGTGAAGTTGAAATTTTTATTTGAAAGCAAAAAGTTTTTCACAAAATATACATGAAATGTAACCCTTTTGAGTGCCAGTGGGGTGCACAACGCAATGCACTGCAATGCGTAGTGTACCCCTCTGGCACTCAAAGGATTAAGCCTACCAGTTCAATCTAGAAGTAACCACACATGTTTTGTAGCAGTCTTTATTTGAAAGCAAACAGTATTTGACAAAGTATGCATAAAATGTAACAAATAGGGGTGCAATAGGGATGCCTTTGCACCCATATAGCGCCATTCTATCAACATGATGGAGCACGCTGTTGCTGCATGCTATTTAGCATTGCGACCAAAGAGATGCTCCATATAATGAGCGTGACTAAAGAAATGCGCCATATAATGACGCGTGCCATGAGAAATTTGCAATTAAATGATGATCCATAAGAAATGCGACATTTGAAGGCACGCGACATAAGAAATGGGCCATTTGAAGGTGCGCGTTGCGCGAATCAACATATGAAAAGGATACCATCTTGCGGAGGTGCACTCTCCACCACACAGAGCCACAGCAACAGGGGAAACAGCAGAAGGCAGTAGCTGGATTCCTACCACCTTCATCTCAGCAATGCATTCCATCACCTCCATCTCTGCAAAGTATGCCACCGCCCCTTCTTCAACAGTAAGCACCGACATCCACCTCCCAACAATGAGTGCCAAATGGATACAGCCCACACAGCCTTCAGAGCATATGACCCCTCTTCCCCACTGCATGGTTCAAACTGGATGTCACCACGACACTACAGCAGTGAGCAGGCTCATCACATGTAGGAAGGAACCATGCCACAATACAATCTGTGGCCAGTGAATTTACTATCAACACTTTGATCTGGTGGGTGAAACGCAGAAGCCCCAACTACAAACTACATCCATAATGTTGAACCATACATTTGAAACATAGACAACAGTGGCAAAACATGTCAAGGAGTATTAAAAGCATATATAAGGCAGGGGCAGAACTGTAACCCCTATAGTTATTTCCTGAAGGCTCTATCTCCTCATCAGCATCAGTTGCATCTACAGTAGCAGCTGAATCCAAAGCAGCAACATCAGCAGCAACAGACGTAACAACAGCAGCAGAATGTATTATCAGCAGAATCAACACCTCCATTTGTTGCAGGAGAAAACACCATGTCCCTGGACCGAAAGTACATTGACATAAAGAAGAGGCTAGTGTGGGGGGGGGGGGGACAGTGCATTACACATGAATGTGTTTGTGGCGCATCTGGCAGTAAAATAGTTAGGGTCTATTTGTTTCAACCCTTTGAGTACCAGAGGGCTACCCATTGAGTTGCACTGTATAGAATACCTTTCTTTCACTAAAAGGCTTAACACTTTGGGTGCAATGCATTGTGTATCCCTCTGGCACTCAAAGAGTTAAGTGTGCAATGCAGATTTGTAAAAAGCTAACTCTTCTCCTATTTCATAACTCAAACTCTTATCACTCTCAGGAGAAAAGGGAAACCAAAAATATGCATGCTGAGTATCATATGAGTCGGAGTTCAGCAACAGCTCTTGAGCTACTGATTATTTCACTATAGTCTCATCCTATATAATAATTTGCTAGGATGTTTGTCAGAAGCCGTCATGCGCAGTAGAGACTGCCCAAACGCACAGAATGCTGGGAGGTGTAGGAATGCTGGGAGCACGGAATGCTGGGAGTTCTGTGCTGGGAGCATTCTGTGCTTTCAGGCAGTCTCTACAGTGCATGACTGCATCGGAGGCAGGCCAGAGGCCTCTTAACCCTTTGAGTGCCAGAGGGATACGTACCCCTCTGGCACTCAAAGGGTTAACATCACCCGGACCTTGGCCCGTGTACACGGGCTTTTACACTAGTGTATAATAAAGGTTACAAAACAGGGACAAGAGCAGATCATCAGCTTAAAGGACAAGTTTTGCCTGATGGCAATGAGCATGTTAACTGTTCAGATATGGCCATATGTTCAAAAGAAAAGTGGAGGCGTTTTGGGACAATCCATTTTCACCATAGGGAAGAACTAAAATGTAAAAAAAACTTCCAATGATTTAAATGAGAACTTTAACCCTTTAAATGATAGAGAGGTTTACAACACGTTGCAAAGCAATGCATTGGAGACCTCTCTAGCATTCAAAGAGTTAAAATTCGCTTTTAAATCAATGTGGATTTTTCATTCTTCCCAATAGTGCAAATGGTTTGTCCCCAAATTCCCCCACTTTACTTCTGAAGATACGGCCCCCATATATAACATACTTCACTAATCTAAAGAGGTGCATTTCTGTAGCCAAAACATTGCATCATAGTGGACAACTGAGAAATGTTAACCCCTTAAGAATCAGTGGTTTTTTTTACATGTGAGGACCAGATCCATTTCATTCGCGGAATGGCACATGTGAGTGATCACATGAACAGGCTCGCCGAGGGAAAGTCTCATACTGACTGCTCTGGTCTTGGAACAGTCAGTTTCAGCCTCCTGGCACAATCACAAAGCACCTTCAAGGGATAGAAATAAATCAGTATAATTCCATTTAATAATGTACCTAATAAAAAAATGAATTAATTGCGCCATGTCCAATCTCCCAAACCTTTATGGTTTGAGAGATATCAGCTTACAAAGTTCCCCCCTTCCCTCCCCTTGCACTGACTTCAGCTTTCTATCTTACAGACGGAGATCCCGGTCCGCAGACCGCACTAGTTAGAAAGAAATACTTAATTTGAACGGTCTACAATGTGTTCCTGGTTTGTAAGCACATGTTGTAGAACATTCAAATTAAATATTTATTTCTAAAGAGCGTGATTTCGGCTCTGCAGAAGAGCCACAGGATGGTCTGCGGACTGGGATCTCCATGTGTAAGATAAAAAGCTGATGTTAGTGCAAGGGGATAGAAGGGGGAACTTTGTAAGCAGATATCACTCAGTCCCATTCCTATCAGTTACTAGTACCCTAACCCCTTAGTGACGTAGAGGCACACCAACACACCGATAAACAGTGCATTGCATACCTCCCTGGCAATCCAAGGGCCACAAGCCACCAGAAACAATAATATACTCCTTTTCAATCTAAATCCAGATACTCAATCTCAGGGGAGGACTGACAGGACCCAGGGCCCCTGGTCCAAAAAGAGGTCTGGGCCCCCTGCAGAAATCTCTACAATGCCCCTTCCACCTCCACAATGCCCCCATCTCCACAATGCCCCCTTCATCTCATCTCCACAATGCCCCCTTCATCTCATCTCCACAATGCCCCCATTTACACAATGCCCCCTTCATCTCATCTCCACAATGCCCCCTTATCTCCACAATGCCCCCTTCATCTCATCTCCACAATGCCCCCTTATCGCCACAATGCCCCCTTCATCTCATCTCCCAAATGCCCCCTTATCTCCACAATGCCCCCTTGATCTCATCTCCACAATACCCCCTTCATCTCCACAATACCCCCTTCATGTCCACAATGCCCCCTTCCACAATACCCCCTTCATCGCCAAAATGCCCCCATCTCCACATTGCCCCTTCCTCAATGCCCCTTCCATCTCCACAATGCCCCTTCCACAATGCACCCGTCTCCACATTGCTCCTTCATCTCCACAATGCCCCCTTGATCTCATCTCCACAATGCCCCCTTCTCTCCACAATGCCCCCTTGATCTCATCTCCACAATGCCCCCTTGATCTCATCTCCACAATGCCCCCTATCTCCACAATCCCCCCTTCATCTCCACAATGCCCCTTTCCACAATACCCCCTTCATCTCCAAAATACCCCCTTCCACAATCCCCCCTTCATCTCCACATTGCCCCTTCCTCAATGCCCTCATCTCCACAATGCCCCTTCCACAATGCACCCGTCTCCACATTGCTCCTTCATCTCCACAATACCCCCTTCATCTCCACAATGCCCCCTTCCACAATACCCCCTTCATCTCCAAAATGCCCCCATCTCCACATTGCCCCTTCCTCAATGCCCCCATCTCCACAATGCCCCTTCCATCTCCACAATGCCCCCGTCTCCACATTGCTCCTTCATCTCCACAATGCCCCCTTGATCTCATCTCCACAATGCCCCCTTCTCTCCACAATGCCCCCTTGATCTCATCTCCACAATGCCCCCAATGCCCCCTTCTCTCCACAATGCCCCCTTCTCTCCACAATGCCTTCTCTCCACAATGTCCCCTTCATCTCCACAATGCCCCCTATCTCCACAATCCCCCCTTCATCTCCACAATGCCCCCTTCCACAATACCCCCTTCATCTCCAAAATGCCCCCTTCCACAATCCCCCCTTCATCTCCACATTGCCCCTTCCTCAATGCCCCCATCTCCACAATGCCCCTTCCACAATGCACCCGTCTCCACATTGCTCCTTCATCTCCACCATGCCCCTACCTGCAGTCCCTGGTGGTCTAGTAGCGTGGCTTAGCAATGCAATGTCCCGTGCGCCTCTAGTAATGCAGAGGCTGGGAGATGATGTCATCTCCCAGCGCTCTGTATTACTAGAACGGCGCGCCGGCGGCCGTTGTAGGAGAGCTGCTGAGCAGCTCTGGAAGTGGCGGCGGCGGGCCCCCTTCGGTCACGGGCCCTTGGTCCGTGACCGAATGCCCGTATGGTCAGTCCGCCCCTGCTCAATCTTTATATTCTACCTGTGATCCTAACTACCCTCTTCCTTCCTACTGTATCCTTGATATCAATATATAGCTGTTTCTTCCTCATATACCCTAACCCCCTTCGATCTATTTTAAGGCTATTGAATAGTCCAACAAAATCCTGATCTTAATTTCTCATTTAATTTTCCTATCTATATATTAAGATATCCTATCTAATGAGTATGGCATTTGGATCCCAATTTCTCTCCTATTTAACTCCAAACCAGTTAGTCAATTAGCCAACCTACTGATATAATAGCAAAAATCTCTATTTACTTGAAACAAGCTCACTTTCCTTCAATTTTGTTCATAAATGTGTTAATGCTTTTTGTTTTTAATTTTATTTTTGCCATTATTCAGTTGGTGAATTTACCTATCGGTATATTCAGTTGAGACCAATCCTGGATACCCCAGACCACGCAACTAGACAAACGCAGCTAGATCTAAATCAGCGTTAAGTCCATATGGCTGTAATATTTTCAACTGGTGTATCCAGAATGTCTCTCTCCTTCTCAACCTCAATAACCTATCACCTCCACGTCTCTCGTCTGTCATACGTCTCCTTTCCAGAGGTCTGGAGGTAAGTGTAGTAGCTGTCATACTTTTCTTTTCTAGAGGTCTGGAGGTAAGTGTAGTAACAGACATACTTCTCCTTTGTAGAGGTAAGTGTGGAAACTGTTAGTTGGGCTAGACTGTTGATACATAGACTGTCCTAATGCATGGTCTATGTCTTAGCTAGTCTTTTCCTGTTCTAGCAATCTCTCTTAGGCCAACAATTATAGAAAGACTTTAAACATCATTAACCCTAGCTGGAGAAGAGTCCTTAAGGGGTTACGTAGGTGAATGTCTTGGAAACAATGATCACAACATGGTTTCATTTTAGATCAATTTGGCAAAGCAAAACTGTATAGGTTCATCCAAAACTTGCTTTCTCCACCCATCATAGTAGAGCATAAAAGTTTCAGAACCTATCATCTTCTGATTAAGTATAAGCTACAGTTCAAAGGTTGCTAGTGTGAAACTCCAGGTTCCTTCATTCTTTGACTCCTCCCCCACCCAAATAAATAAATAAATGAAAGTTAATAATTATATATATATATATATATATATATATATATATATATATATATATATATATATATATATATATATATATATTCCCTGTACCTAAGAAGGGACTCAGTCCTGGGTTTGATGTCTGAAATCATGAGGATCAAGCAGCAGAAAGGTGCATCTTAGCTTTATTAAATAGAAACAGGAAGTTGGGGCATCTGAGCACTGCATGTTTTGTTTGGTTGAGAACACAAAGCATATCCTATATAACAATTTGCGAGGATGTTTGCAAGAAGCCGTCATGTGCACTAGAGACTGCACGCGCTGCAGTCATGCGCATTAGAGAATGCCCACGCTGCAGTCATGCACAGTACAGATTGCCCGAATGCGCTGAAGGTGCGCAGAGAGAACGCTGGTCCGAATTCGGAGCACCCTGCTCCATATCAGCCGCGGCACGTTCGGACAGTCAGTACTGAGCATGACTGCAGTGTGGGCAGTGAGCAGAGAGGCTCCAGGCACCAGCCGAGGCTGTTGGGTGGCACTGTGGCCCGTGTACACGGGATTTTAAACTAGTCCAAAATAAAATAGTTACATCAATTTGCACGTTTTACACACAACACAGAAATGTATGCATCATCAGTACATTCCAAAAAATAAAAATGTTCTGTTTGAACTCTGCACTTTTTGTTACTTTGATACATCAAAAAAATCTGGGGGAAGGGACAGATGTGACAAGGCGTGTATGGTGAAGTATTAAGAGCTGAGGTGGAGAGCTTGGCCAGATATAATCATCCTCCTCTTCAGGACTGCGAAGGATGGAATGGTCTCAGAAGGCTATGGGGAAGATGCACTAAAGGTCCCTGCTGTGGAGATATTATGCACTAAAATTTAAGGATGCAAGGGGAGAGGAGAAGAAGGTCCCCATTAGCATACAGGATAGTTGAACTGCTGTTGATTTGGAAGGGATGGTCTCCCTCGCACATCACCAGCAGTACTACAATCTTGAAGTCTGAAAGCATACACTGTGCTTCCCTACTTGGCCAGTAGGAGAGTGGAGAGGATACTTTCTGCCCCACGAACAGCATCACTCCCTTGGAGGCAGCATATGTTGAATTAGAACTATGTGGTGGCAGCATATGTCAAATTGGAACTAGGCAGCATATGACAAATTGGAAATATATGGGGTCGGCATATGTCAAATATTAAATGTAGGGCAGAATCTTGAAAGTCATTATTGTGGGGCAACATGGGGATCATCACCATTGTGTCTTATCCCACATATACTGACTGAAACCACCAAGCCTTGTTCCTTTGCCATGCCCATGGGGATTTGCGGCTTCCAGTAGGCAAGGGAAAAATGTTAAAGAGTTCAGACAGTGTACACGGGGATCAGTGGCTACCAGTAGGCTATTGGGAATACACAACATGTATGAAATATGATTCAGAGCAGAGGAGATGATGGTGTACTTTATTAACCATTTGAGTGCCACAGGGATGTGCAGTGCACATCTCTATGGCACTTAAAGGAAGTGATGCTGAAAGTATCCTCTCCGCTCCTCCTACTGGCCAAGTGGGGAAGCAAAGAGAATGCTTTCAGACTTCAGGGTTGTCTACTTCTGGTGATGTGTGAGGGAAACCATCCCTTCCACTTTGCCAGCAGTCCAACAGCCCTCCATACTTATGATTGATTGAGGGCTGTTACTGCATAGGAAACTATAGGGAGATCACAACTTCGCCAGCCAGGTAGGCGAATTTGAGACTGTGAATTCAGACAGCAGAGACTGCTATCGGTGTTTAGTGAATGTGGTGAAGTGCCATATTAACAGATAACCCTCCCCCTCCATGAATATGATAATGGCTTGATATCTTGTATTTCCATATGGAACTGAGTAATTATGCTGCATTTCGATATGGAAATAAGCCATTGACAATGCGATAAATGAAAATTTGTAAACTTGTTTAAGGCATGTCGGATTGATGTTGATGTGGGCAGATTTTTGTCGGATTGTTGAGGATCTGATATCGAAGACACTTTAGTGTATACGTCATTGTGCCTTTGACACTACTCCAACAGGACATCAAAATTATGAGCCCTTTGGACCCTTAGTGTATCCCAAACAATGGGTAAGCCTTCAGCAGTCCTAGAGAGACATCTGCTCTCTCATCAACATCAGGTGTCTTCAGTGCTTTCAACGTATGGGAAGCTATACATACAGATCTGTGAATGTCACAACAGGATATTTCATATAAGAAAAAAACATAGCATTCCTTTACCTGATGGATGCTAGAAAGGTCTCCAAAACACTGCAAATCAATGCATTGGAGTCTCCCTTCTTAAATGGAGAGTCAACCTAAGACAAGATTGTTTCATGTGGTAGTCCATAATAAAGAAATCCATTCCTATACCTTTTGTTTTTCTCCCTTTTGCATTCTTTATTATTCATTTTCTTCTTTTCTCCCTTCAATTACATCAGCTATTCATTTCATTCTCTCCCTTCCATTATATGTGAAGCTTGCTCTCTATCAGGTACAGTAAGGCTGCTGTAGAGGGACATAACTACTATAGCAGCCATGTTCTGAGATTAGCTCTGTGCATGTCTTCACACTAAGAACGCATGGGGAGGCAACCATGAGCTTCATTTAGAAGTGAACTTGATGGTGATAAGCACTTTGGAGTATAAGGGCTTCACTTGAACACACAAAAAGGATGTAGAAAGCTGACTTAGTTATCAGTGCTGTCCCAGGTTTATATGGTAATTGTCTGTTGTAGACCAGGGGTAGGCAACACAAGGCCGCACAGCTGTTGTTGGACTATATCTACCATTATGCCCATGCAGCAAAAAAGTTGAATAATAAGAGTTGTAGTCCACAAGCAGCTGAAGGACCTCCGTTGCCCAGCCCTGGTATATACTGTTTTAAAGGCAGCAGTGCATTTATTTAAAAGGATAGTAATGTTTCAAAATAAAATCAGGTCCAATTAATCTTTATAGTATTTGGACCATAGAGAGTGTTATTTCAATACTGTCGGAGTTGTAGTTCAAGAGTAATTGAATGATAAAGTATCTCCCTCCCGCCCCGTTTACTGATGTAACACTGCTCACCTCAGAACAGAAAGGTGGTGTCCAGATGGCTTGCAGAGAGGGACAATCTTCTATAAGCATAAGGGAAATACCTTAAAAACCTGGCCATGGGGGCCAGGGTTTTCATTGTTCTCACAGTAAGAAGATTGTCCCTTGCTGTGAGCTGTCTGGTCTCAGGACCAGATTCCACATCTGAGGGGAGGTGACTTACACTAGGTAAAAGGGGCGGGAGGGGGATAATTTATCATTCAATTACTCCTGAACTACAACTCTGACAGTATCGAAAGAACACTCTCTATGGCCCAAATACTATGAAGATTAATTGGAGCTGCTTTTATTTTGAAACATTACTATCCCTTTAAGGTGTGCCGTATAATATGTTAGATTTTCTTATATACCATTAACTTACACTTAAGCACCCAAACAGTTCATTAGTGATCAGTACTATGAACATAAATTATTAAATTTCACCAGCTTTAACTTTTTGGGGTCATGAACGATTAGAATAAATATATTTATGCTGGCAACAAACATGAAACATCAAAGTAACATGAGAAGCAAATATTCATATTCCTAGCTTAGTGTCAGCTCCAAGTGCCATCTAGTGTTTTTTTTTAAATAAATCATAAGCCTCTAATTGTCAGATGGGTAGGCAATGCACATGTGATTTCTACAGATTATGCTTCATATACAGTACTGTGCAAAATTCTTAGGCAGGTGTGGAAAAAAATGCTGTAATGTAAGAATGCTTTTAAAAAAAAACAAAAAAAAAACATGCTAATAGTTTATTTTTATCAATTAACAAAATGCTTGTGAGTGAACAGAAGGAAAATCTAAATCAATTCAATATTTGGTGCACCACCCTTTGCCTTCAAAACAGCATCAGTTCTTCTAAGTACAATTGCACACAGTTTGTTAAGGAACTCGGCAGGTAGATTGTTCCAAACATCTTGGTGAACTAACCACAGATCTCTGTGGATTTAGGCAGCCTCAGTTGCTTCTCTATCTTCATCTAATCCCAGACAGACTCAATGATGTTGAGATCAGGGCTCTGTGGGGGCCATAAAATAATTTCCAGAACTTGTTCTTATTTACACTGAATATAGTTCTTAATGACTTTGGCTGTATTTTTGGGGTAGTTCAAATGCTACAGAATAAATTTGGGGCCAATCAGCATTGAAGAGACCATCAATTCTGACCAAATCCCATCTCCATTTGCAGAAATGCAGCTCCAAACTTGCAGATGCGGTGGTATCTGATGGCCTGGCTGTATATGATGGAGTTCTTTGTGTGTTTTGAAAGCAATAGCTTCCATCCAAAACACACAAAGAACTCCATCATATACAGCCAGGCCATCAGATACCACCGCATCTGTTCTGACAGGATGGACCGTGACAAGCACCTCCAGAAACTCAGAGGAGACTTTATAAAACATGGTTACAGCGCAACTATTATTGACAGTCAGATACAGAAGGCTACCCAAATACCAAGAAAAAATCTGTTGCACTACAAAGAACAACATAAGGGAAACCGGGTGCCACTGGTGGTCACTTACAACCCCCAGGTTGAAGTGCTACGCAAAATTTCAAGAGAACTTCAAAAGAAATTACATACGGATGAAAGACTTAAGAACATATTCCCACAGCCTCCCTTACTCTCCTTCAGACAGCCTCCCAATTTGAAACAGCTGATGGTGAGGAGTGCCCTGAATAAAAATACAAAAAATGGCACATCTCCCTGCCTACAAAAGAGATGTGAAACTTGTGCACACATTTACACCACGGACAACATACCAATTCCAAACACCCAGTTACACCATAATAACAATGGTACCTTCACCTGTAAATCATCCAATGTAATATACCTTACCATGTGTGCAAAATGCCCAACAGCTCTGTATGTGGGAGAAACTGGAGAAGCACTACATAGGAGATTTAATTCCCACAGATCCAGTGTTAATAACAAAAAGACAGAGACACCAGTGGGAGAACATTTTTGCCAAAATGGGCACAGTGTCAAGGATATTAAGTTAACTGTATTGATGGGACTGTTCCGCACTCAGAGGGACAGAAAGGTATGGGAGGTAAAATTAATGTTAAAATTTAATGCAATTTGTAGTGGTTTGAACAGGGATAAGGAATTTCTATCAAAATACAATTTAGTTGATTGACCTTTCCAACAGACCCAAGAGCATCGTAAATACCTCTAAAGCCTCAGAGGAAGAGTGCAATTTACCATTGACTGATCAAAGATATCTGGATCTGGACTGCATTCTGTTATCTGATTTCCATGCTAAACAATGTGATGTGTACTTGTATTTAAGAGAGATGTTTTCATATTTATCTGTATAACATGCCTGAGGAAGAGACCTAAGGTCTTGAAAGCTTGCATTTAAATCTGCTTAGTTAGCCAATAAAAGGTATCAAAAACTATATTTGCTTCCTGTATTTCTACAGCTAACATGGTACCAACTTTCATCTGTTACAAAATAAAATAAAGATAAAACGAAGTATTACTATCCCTTTAAGTGTTGTTCACTGAGGAGGAGGAGTCAGGCGTACATGCTAGAGGTCTCATCTTAACCCTCTGAGTGCCAGAGAAGTATCTAATGCATTGCAGTGCAATGCATTAGATATATGGCACTCAAAGGGTTAAATATTTTACCGTGCTAAACAGTAATGTGCTGCTTTTAATGCGCTCAGGACTTAAGACACAAACACAGAGTTGACTGTTTGTGTTTTTCCTCACTTTTTTATTGTTATTTCATATATACTCACACGTTTGTTTTCATTTAAGATTGGCTGCTATTCAAAAATTGGCCACAGAATGGCAACAGATGCTTAGACCCCTAAATTTCCCCTCACTCGCTGAATGGCACCTTATATGCATCCTGTCATTTCCTGGGACTGTAGGGGTGATCCGCCAAGGGATCCTTACAGGGGGGAAGGAGAGAGAGGCTCAGGCAGGAGGACGGTGAAGCCTGGTTTTAATCATTCAAACGCAGCAAATAGGAATAGGAGAGACAGTAAAAGAAGCAGCAGCACAGGAACACTGGGACTTCAGAGCATTACCATAATACATATTGCCCACCCTGAAGGAACAGACCAAGAACTGAGTGACTGTTCAGAAAAAAACTCACATGAAGTTTGGTACTCACAGCAGCAGGAAAGAGTAAAAACAGGGGACCGGCTAACACCAACATACAATACAAGACATAAGTAATCTTATCAGTCACTCTCAACACAAACACTAGAACACAGTGGTGGTCCCACAGCATGGAACTACCAACAATGGGGGCAAGGAAGAGGTTTGGGGGGGGGTCCTGAAAGTGGTGAAAGGGGGGGGGGGTTGTCCTCCTCAGCCCCTACCCTGAAAAAGGGCAGCTGTGGGTGAGTTTGGCCTCCCTAAACCCAAAATTCTTCTGGTTCTGATTTTTTTGCCCCAGTTCTGTTATTTCTATAGTTTCCAGAGATGAGCAAATCCCAGGGACAGCAACCCCGAGCGGATCAATGCCTGCATCAAGAGGGGCTCCTGGAGAAACCCCTGAGGGTGCAAGTAAGTCACCAGGTAACGCATGCTCTGCAGCACCTTCCAAAATCCAAATGGTCTCAGCTGGACCCACTGAGGGACCTTCTTCCCTAAGGTCCCCTGTTAAAAGGAAGAACATGGTCCATTTGAGGTTCATTGTAAATGGGCAGGTTATGGACAGGAGGTTGGTGGTGCAACACCTAAAGGTGTTGGGTTTTACCTAGTCTGACTTCTTTGCCATCATCCACGCAAGTGGTACCAAATAGATTGACATCAGCTTCAACTCCGCTAGGGGATTGGAGCTCTTTTGGGATCTCTGGGAGGAGGCATGAGGAATGACTGGTAGCCTTTGGGAGTTCTTCAACGTAATCCCCATTTCGCGCCAGGAGATAAAGAAAGTCACTTTCCTGATGCAGAAAGGTCCATCCAGATTGCCAATATTTTGGCGTGGTCAAAAAGGTTTGGGGGACATACAATCTGTCCCGAACAAGATCCTGGATAAAGACAGTATTTGGATGGTCACCAAGAAGCTTCAGAGGAAAGGGAATGTTTCACAGCACTTCCCAAACTACTCCATTGGGGGGGACCAGGTGACCTGTTTTTCACCCCGGTCAGCCCAAAGGAATGTCACAAGTGCGGCTCTAAAAACCACCTGACCAACCCCTGTGAGATGAAGAGTGTTGCAAATTAATTTGATGCAACCACTGCAGCCAAATGGGGCAACCTTAGAGCGTTTGTCCATATGCAGAACATAAATTGGAGAAATTGTGAATCCATGTCCAGTCACCTCAGATATCAGAATATATAGTGGGAAGATATACATTAGGATTGCACTTGACTGTGAAGAGGCACTTGCTGTACCTACATGGACACCTTCCATCATGTTCTCTCTTTCTAGGCATACATTTCTTATGTGAGGTATTACATGGAGATAGGTAAAGTCTGGGGAGTCGGGTCCTAGAGGGGACATATAATTGAAGGCACAGGAATAACCTTATTCTGTGTCAGTGTGTTGTTCATTGCACGCAGCTATGGCCAGGAGGTAATTTCTTTCCTTGGGAACTGAGGTCTTACCTATCACCAAGACATCACAGATTTCTGTGACATTTAGGACTATGGGGATGAAGGGAACACCATGTTTTGAGGTAAAGGGCACACAAATAACAGTCATCCTGACCTAATAGGTTTGCATAATTAAGGACCATGCTCACATAGATATCCCTTTGAAGAGGGTGAGGTACCATAAGCGCAGCATTATGAAAATATCAAAATTTTAAACTTTCAGTTAAGGGCTGCTGGGTCTACCTGGTAAGAGAGAGGAAAGTATTGATCATGTCAGCGAACTTCAATCTCAGGCCTATTCAATAAGAGGTGGTTCAGCAGTCAATCCTTCCTAATCTTCACAAGATCTAGGTAGAACCACAGGCCTATGGTTAACAGTTTTTATCTGTAACTAGCTTATATACATTTAAAACAAAGAAAACTTAAAGCTATAGGTTACATAACTTCTAAAGTCTCTGGTGGTGCTGGAACAATTTTGCACTAAGATGCACGGATCCAAATCAACTTTTTCAGCAACTTTTACTGCAGTATGGGTAATGAGAATCACTTGGTAGGGTCCCTTCCACCTTGGTTGTAGTGCTTTCTATCTGCTGAAGGACTTGATAACAATCCAATCTCTGATTGTATCAGGTGTACTGGTTCACTTGGAGCAGGTGGCAGTACTGCTTTTACCTGTGGGTGGAAAAACTGCCCGTTTCTCATTAGTCGCTGACAATACCTGTCTATTGTATCATCCTGTATACACTGGTCCTTTCCTAGCACTTCCCTATTGATTCCTGTTGTTATAGGTCATCCTATTAATATCTCATGAGGTGAGTTTGTTACTCCTAGCAGGTGTACTGTGCATGCACATGAGGGCTATGGAAAATACATCCATCCATTTGAGTCCTGTCTCTTGGCATATTTTGGCTTTCAGTTTGCCACTGGACCTTTCCACTGCCCCTGCCGATTATGGGTGATGCGGGCAGGGAAACTTCTGGGTGATCCCTAGTGTTTGTTAACAGCCGGTGTGATATGACCAGTGAAGTGAGTGCCCTGGTCACTATTGCTTGTGTGAGGTAGGCCAAGCCTAGGGAAACCTTCCTGAATACACTTTTTTTGCAACTGTCCTGGCATCATTGTGGGCATATGGGAAAGCTACTACCCATCCTGTAAATGTATACAATATCACTAGTACTTCTTTGTAATGTGAGACCTGGGCAGTTCTATGAAACCCATTTGAAGATTTACAAAAGGACACAATGGCCTGTGATGAGCTCCCCAAGGGGGAGTTACTGGTTTCCCATTATTGTTTAGTTGACAATAACATTAAGGTTTTAACAAGAGGCAGAAAGCCATGTGTCTTTCTTCTCTTGTGGTGCATCCTCATAGAATGCTGTGAGATCTACTGGGATCTCAATTCCCCTTGAAGGGAACAAGGGCTGCGTGTCAGCCTGGAAACAAAGGGCACCTGCTGCATTTGCGCTACTGTCTGCAAATGCATTACCTTTTGCTATAAAATCATCACTTTTTGTGCAAGCCTGACATTTTATTACAGCAATTTCTTGGGGGAGTTGAACTGCTTTGATTAATGCCTTATGTAAGTGGCATTAAGAATAGGTGTCCCAGCCTCTGTTTTTCCAGATTCCTCCAGAGTTATGGGTTACGCAAAAAGCATACCCAGAATCTGTATATAAATTTTAAACAATGTACCTTTAATATCACTGGAAAGATGCATCTCCTAGCAGTTAGTATACCCTTACTCAGCAGGAAAACATATTATATACACACCACAAAAATGTACTCAATTTGAGGAATCCCAGATCATACAAAGGGACAGCACACATATGAAAGGCCATAGCTGGCAGGAGTGACTTACCAATACAGGTGTTTATTTGTTGTGTTTTTTTCTTGTTTGGTTTGTAAATTCTGCTACGAAAGCAGTGTCTGCTGCTTTGGGATTGCCCAGGCTGGGAACATATGTATATATTTTTTTCTCATATGGGATATGCATCACATCGCTTTAGATTGCCAGAATTATAGTAGTTAATGGTAAATCATTTTCTCTTTAACCTTGTGGAATACAAGAACCATGGGTTAATCAAACTTCCTCTAGGAGTCAGAACACTTGCACACAGTTCTCTAGAGGAGACAACTCACCCCCCACCTCCACTTTACCCCTATCACCCTAGGCTCAGTTTTAATATACAGCTAGCATAGAAGAAAAAGGAGATGTAAGGTAGGAAGGTTGTCACCAGACAAAAGAACCCAGAGGACACTCCTGCCCAGAACTCAAAGAACCTGTTTTTCTTTGGGTGGGATGTCCTGTGTTCTACAAAGAGATCTCTGGTGGAATTAACAGTGCCCTGAGAAGGGACAGGCGTTTTCCTAATGACATAGGCCTGGTGAATGGTCACCTTAACACTTAGACAGCAATTAACTAAAATCAAATCCAAATGTGCAGTAAGGATCCGAGCGATGATGGATTATTTTACACACCTAACTCTATCCAAGTAGTGAAGCTCCTGCCTCAGTCTGCTAGATGGGGCCATAAAAACAGACAGAAGGAAATGTCCTCATTAATTTGAAAATCAGAAACCACTTTAACCCAAAGGAAGTCCACAAAGCCACCTACCTGTATGAAATTTAGAAAGGGAGGTCTACAAGAC
Organism: Rhinophrynus dorsalis; assembly: GCA_037306005.1. Lineage (NCBI taxonomy): Eukaryota > Metazoa > Chordata > Amphibia > Anura > Rhinophrynidae > Rhinophrynus > Rhinophrynus dorsalis. The sequence goes on along the minus strand of CM074724.1, from coordinate 344,616,690 downwards.
AAGGCCTGTAGTTTGGCCATGTGCTTGCAAGACTATCAAAAAGTAGAAACTGTTCCTGCAGAAAACAGACTTCAGGAACATCCTGAATGGAAAGGCTCTGATGACTGCACCACTTGGCAAAGGTGGCTCAAACTCTATAATAAACCTTTGAGGTGGATGGCTTACATCCCTGCAGGATGGTTTCTATTACAATGTCTGATCATCCTTGGTTCTTTAAAGATTCCCACTAAGCCGCCATGTGTAACATTTTGAGGTTGGTGTGCAGGAGAGGACCCTGATGAAGGTCTGTCCACAGAGGCAGCTCCCATCGATAGTCTATGGACATCTGGACAAGATGGGAGTACCAAATCCTTCTGGGACAATCTGGGGCGATCAGAATGGCTTCCACCTTGTCTGATCGGATCTTTTGTACCACTTGCAATAGTAGGAGGAGTGGGAGGAAAGATGTAGACCAGATAGAAGTTCCACTGAATTCTTAGGGCATCCATTCTTGATGACTGAGGATCCTGCCGATGGGAGAAGAATCTTTTGGCTTTTGTGTTCTTGTAAGATGCCATGAGATTGATCTCTGGGTAACCCCATTTGCTTGTGAGTTGAGTGAATATCTTGATTCAGGGACCATTCACCCTGGTCTACCTTGTGTCTGCTGAGGAAGTCTGCTTCCACATTGGTTTTTCCTGATATGTGTGAGGCTGAAATTGTCAGAAACTTTCTTTCAGCCCAGAGCAGGTGACTTCTCACCTCTCTGTTTAGGGTCCGGCTCTTGGTACCTCCCTGGTTCTTGATGTACATTATGGTTTGGATGTGGTCTGTACTTATGAGCATGTGTGTTCCCATTAGATGTGCTTGAAAGTGGAGCAGGACCTTCCTGACCGCCTTTGCTTCTAGGACATTTATGTAGAGAGATTGCTCAGCTGACTACCACTGACCTTGAATGGTTTGGTGATTCCAGATTAAGCCCCATCAGAGAAGGCTGGCATCTGTGTACAAGATCTCCCAAATTTGCATTAGTAATGACCTGCCCTTCATCAGATTTTTGCGATTCAGCCACTAACAAAGGTCTCTTCTGGCCAAGGGAATCTGTTGTAGAGGATTTCCAAGATCTGGTCACCAATAAGTCAAAAAATTCAACTGAATATATCGGAGGTGCAGTTTTGCCCAAGGGACTGTTGGATGGCAGAGGACATCAGTCCCAGTAATTCCTGGAAATCCTGAACTGAGTGCCGAGGTTGCCTCAAAAACACAGAAACTCTGGCTTGAATCTTGGACATCCCCTCTTTGGATAGAAGAACCAAGGAATCCTTAGTGTTGATCTGTAATCCCAGAAATACTTTGTTCTGAGGAGAACGGACTTTTCTCCAGGTTGAGAATCCAACCGATATGTAAGGATGTAAGCTTACTGAAGCCTATCTCTGGGTGGGAGGAGCCACCCAGAGATTAGCAGGAAGCTATATAATCTAAGATAAGCGAATAAGGAACCCAGAATGCAGGGAAACAGTAGATAGGCCAAGGGTAGCTTTATTTAGATAATGCAAGTCCAGAGTAACAAGCCAGAGGTCAGGGCAGGCTGAGATGATGCAAGTCCAGTGTAACAAGCCAGAGGTCAGGGCAGGCTGAGGTAATGCAAGTCCAGTGTAACAAGCCAGAGGTCAGGGCAGGCTGAGATAATGCAAGTCCAGTGTAACAAGCCAGAGGTCAGGGCAGGCTGAGATAATGCAAGTCCAGTGTAACAAGCCAGAGGTCAGTACCTGAGATCCAATACAAGGTCCAAGAGGAAGGTCTGTAGAGTGGCAGCTTGGCAGAAGATACAGGTTGGATAGGAGGACCACAGGAGAGAGCTGGCTGGAGAACCACAGGTGAAGGCTGGCAGGAGGACCCCAGGTGAAGGCTGGCAGGAGGACCCCAGGTGAAGGCTGGTTGGAAGACCCCAGGAGAAAGGCTGGCTGGCCTGGAGGACTGCAGGAGAAGGCTGGGCTGAAGAATGCAGAGCCTGGAAGCAGGAAGAGCTGGGAGGCGAAACTGCGGCAAGTAGACCGCCCGGGACTCAAGCGACAACTGAGCGCCGAGTCCCGGTTGCCACCAGTTTTAAATAGAACGCCGGGCGCCCAAGGAATGACGTCGGTGCGACGACCGACGTCAGGCCTCGCTACTGCGCATGCGCGAGGACGCGCGCATGCGCCCAGCCGTCCTGAAGCCAGTAGAGCTACTGGCAAGGACGGCGAGGGACCTGACAGTTCCCCCCCTTTACGACCAACCTCCGGGTGGTCAGGTCAGCAGGTCGGTCTGGATGACTCCGATGAAAGTTACGAATACAGGCCATGGTGTTGAAGTTGCCTGCGGGGTTCCCAGGAGCGGTCTTCTGGGCCGTACCCCTTCCAATGTACCAGGTATTCCAAACGGCCAGGACGAAAACGACAGTCTAGAATCTCCTTGACCTCGAACTCATCAGGATCTGTAATGGAAACAGGAGGAGGTCTAGAAGGTTCTCGACCAGGAAACGTGCTGGGAATCCATTTCTTCAATTGAGAGATGTGGAACGTTGGGTGAATCCGGTATGAGGTAGGTAGTGCCAGACGATATGCTACTGGATTAATGACTTGAGTGATAGAAAAAGGTCCCAAGAAGCGAGGTCCCAATTTTTTGGTGGGATAAGAAAGGCGAACATGTGAAGAGGACAGCCATACTTTATCCCCAATCTGTAGTTCAGGTCCTCTCTGTCGGTGTTTATCAGCATAACGTTTATAGTCTTGCTGTGCAGATCTCAGAATTTGACTTAACACATGATGAGACTGCTGTAATTGTTGTATTTGTTGATTAGCCTCTGGGACTGGAGTGATGGGGGTGAGTCCTGGTAGAGCTGCCGGGTGGTATCCATAGTTGGCCAAGAAAGGAGAGTTTTTTAAGGTACTGTGATAATGATTATTATAAGCAAATTCTGCCATGGGGAGTAAGTGGTACCAATTATCTTGTAAGTGAGAAGAGAAGCAACGTAAGTACTGTTCCAAAGTCTGATTGGTCCTTTCTCTCTGCCCATTTGTTTGTGGGTGATATCCTGAAGATAGGTTACTGGTAATTTGAAGACCGGCACAAAATGCTCTCCAGAATTTTGATGTGAATTGGGAACCTCTGTCTGAAGTAATGGATTGTGGTACTCCATGAAGACGGAAGATTTCCTGCAGATACAAAGAAGCGGTTCGGCTGGCTGAAGGTAGACCTTTGCTTGGGATGAAATGAGCCATCTTAGTAAATCGGTCTACTACGACCATAATGGTATTATGTTGGTTTGAACCTGGTAAATCCACAATGAAATCAATTGTTACATCTCTCCAAGGACCAGAAGGTATGGGTAAAGGATGGAGCAAACCGAATGGTTTGGTGTGTTGGCTTTTAGCTCTGGCACAAGTGTCACAAGAGGATACGTAGTGATTGACGTCCTGCTTTAAGTTTGGCCACCAGAAATACCGCTGAATGGCTTCTAAGGTCTTTTGGATTCCCCCATGGCCTGCAACAGGAAGATCGTGAAACTGGTGAAGAGTCTCTTGACGGACAGATTCAGGGACAAAAACTGTATCTTGCTTATACAATAGGCCATCAGTGAAGGTTAAGGCGTATAGTTGTATCAAACGAGGAGAAGGAGTGGTGGCTTGTTTGATACGTTCCAGTAAGTTGGTGGTGACAAGGAGGAATTGACGTGGTTGCAAAATTGTATCAGGAAGTGTAGTAGTATGGGAAGGTACCGTATACATCCTGGACAAAGCATCTGCTTTCAAATTTTTTGAGCCCGGTCTGTAGGTGATGTGTAGTTGGAATCGTGCAAAGAACATTGCCCATCTGGCTTGACGAGGTCATAGTCTGCGAGCTGATTGGAGATATTCTAGATTTCTGTGATCTGTATATTTTGTAATAGGATACTCTGAACCCTCTAATAAGTGTCTCCATTCCTCCAAGGCGCATTTAATAGCGAGCAATTCCTTGTCTCCCACATCATAATTTTGTTCGGCAGGTGTGAGACGCCTGGAGTAGAAGGCTACTGGATGTAAACGATCTTTAATGCCCATATGTTGCGACAGTACTGCCCCTGTAGCGATATTAGAAGCATCAACTTCTAAAAAGAAAGGTTTATTGACATCAGGTTGTTGTAGAATAGGTGCTTGCGTAAAGTGAAGTTTTAAACGGTCAAAAGCTTGTTGAGCTTCATGAGTCCACTGAAAACTGGCATCCTTCTTGGTTAAACATGTGAGTGGTGAAATACATTTTGAGAAATCCCGGATAAAGCGTCGGTAGAAGTTGGCAAAACCAATGAACCTCTGAATTGCCTTCTTGTCAGATGGTATGGGCCACTTCAGTATAGCTGTTATCTTACGAGGATCCATCTCTAACTGCCCTGGGGAAACAAGGAAACCTAGGAATTCGATCTTAGACACTTCAAAAGAACATTTCTCCAATTAAGCGTACAAACCATGTGTACGAAGCCTAGTTAACACTCTCCTGACATGACTGCGATGTTCTTGTAGTGAATGGGAGAAGACAAGAATGTCATCTAAGTAAATGACAACAAAGTGATCCAGAAGATCCCGAAAAACATCATTTACGAAATGCTGAAATGTTGCAGGAGCGTTACATAACCCGAAGGGCATCACGGTGTATTCAAAGTGTCCATATCTGGTTCGGAAGGCGGTCTTCCATTCGTCTCCCTTGCGGATGCGAACCAGGTTATATGCTCCTCGTAGATAGATTTTTGAGAAGATCTTTGCAGTTGACATGCGTTCAAACAATTCTGGGATCAGTGGTAACGGATAGCGATTTTTAATGGTAATGGCATTGAGTTCCCGATAGTCTACGGAGGGGCGTAGACCACCGTCTTTCTTGGGTACAAAGAAAATCCCGGCTCCAGCTGGAGAAGTGGAAGGTCGAATAAATCCTTTCTCCAGATTTTCAGAGATGTACTCTCTAAGATGTTGCAATTCTGGTCCGGATAGAGGATATATATGTCCATAGGGGATAGTAGAGCCAGAGAGAAGTTCGATAGGACAATCATATGCTCTATGAGGTGGAAGAAGGTCAGCCCCTTTTTTATCAAACACATCTGAGAAGTCCTGATAGACCATGGGTATGGTTGACGTTGTAACACAGGTCAACAGTTTAGGCTCTGTTTTGATAAGACATTTTTCTCTACAGTGGGTGGAAAGAAAGGTTACAGTCTTGGAAGACCACTCAATATGGGGGTCGTGAATTTGTAGCCATGGAAGACCCAAAATAAGAGGAAACAAAAGAGATGGAACAACTTCAAATTTAATTTCTTCTCTATGATTTACAGCAGTGAGAAGATACAGAGGTAAAGTTTCATAAAGAATGGGACCTGACTGTAGGTAGCTTGCATCCGCCATCTGAAGCGTGAACGGTTGGGTTTTGCGTTTGATGGGTATGCCCAAGGATAAAGCTGTCTCCTGGCTCAGGAAACAACTACTGGCTCCGGAATCTATGATGGCCGACACCTCACTCTGCTGTGTGTTCCACTGTAGAATAACAGAGAGGGATATGTAAGAAGAAGTGGGCAACAGAATAGGAGCGGATGATGTTGCAGGTAAAAAATGCCTACCTTGGGAAGGCCGTGGTCTGGTATCACAAGTCCTGAGATGGTGACCCCCTTTTCCACAATAGAGGCAAAGATTTAGAAGGCGTCTACGGTCTCGTTCAGCTTTAGATAGAGGTCCCCGTAGAACACCCAGCTGCATAGGCTCCTCTGTGGTGGTGACAGTAGCAGGTGGTTGAGATGAAGCTGGAGTACGATGGGGAGGAGAAGAAGTAGCAGAGCGTTCACGCCGCCGTTCTCTGAAGCGGCGGTCAATTTGTATGGAGAGATGAGTGATCTCGTCTAGTGTAACTGGTATAGGTACTCTAACCAGTTCGTCCTTCAGGCTTTCAGATAGGCCTAGACGAAATTGATCCATGAGCGCAGCTTCATTCCACTTTGAATCAATTGACAGACGACGGAAGTCAGCAACGTAGTCCTCAACTGGGCGTCTCCCTTGAGTTAGGGACCTTAATGCTACTTTAGCTGAGGCCGTTTTAAAAGGGTCATCATATAATGAATCCATAGCCTGCCGGAAAGCCTGCCATGTAGTTAATACAGGACTGTTGGTCTGTAAGAGGTGATGGGACCAGCCCTGTGGTTCTCCTCCTAACAATGTGATGGTAGTACGTACTTTGGTGAAGTCAGAGGCATAGGTACGTGGGTTGATTGAGAACAGTAACTCACAAGCCGTGATGAAGGACCTGTACCGGGCTCTATCCCCATAAAATCTTTCAGGCAGGGGAACACGAGGTTCTGGAGCAGAGTTCATCTCAAGGCTAGGAAGGGGTGGTGTAGAACCACCTGCTGCTTGGGTTAAACTTGGTTGAAGGTCCTGTAGTTGCTGTTGGAGATGTGTTTGGTTGGCCTGTAATTCCTGTACAGAAGCAGTGAGAGCAGCTATCCGACTACCCAGGGTATTTAAGGCTTCGAGCAACCCCGCGGGTTCCATAACAATTTTGAGGCTCAGTTGTTACTGTAAGGATGTAAGCTTACTGAAGCCTATCTCTGGGTGGGAGGAGCCACCCAGAGATTAGCAGGAAGCTATATAATCTAAGATAAGCGAATAAGGAACCCAGAATGCAGGGAAACAGTAGATAGGCCAAGGGTAGCTTTATTTAGATAATGCAAGTCCAGAGTAACAAGCCAGAGGTCAGGGCAGGCTGAGATGATGCAAGTCCAGTGTAACAAGCCAGAGGTCAGGGCAGGCTGAGGTAATGCAAGTCCAGTGTAACAAGCCAGAGGTCAGGGCAGGCTGAGATAATGCAAGTCCAGTGTAACAAGCCAGAGGTCAGGGCAGGCTGAGATAATGCAAGTCCAGTGTAACAAGCCAGAGGTCAGTACAGGCTGAGATAATGCAAGTCCAGTGTAACAAGCCAGAGGTCAGTACCTGAGATCCAATACAAGGTCCAAGAGGAAGGTCTGTAGAGTGGCAGCTTGGCAGAAGATACAGGTTGGATAGGAGGACCACAGGAGAGAGCTGGCTGGAGAACCACAGGTGAAGGCTGGCAGGAAGACCCCAGGTGAAGGCTGGCTGGAGGACCCCAGGAGAAGGCTGGTTGGAAGACCCCAGGAGAAAGGCTGGCTGGCCTGGAGGACTGCAGGAGAAGGCTGGGCTGAAGAATGCAGAGCCTGGAAGCAGGAAGAGCTGGGAGGCGAAACTGCGGCAAGTAGACCGCCCGGGACTCAAGCGACAACTGAGCGCCGAGTCCCGGTTCCCGCCAGTTTTAAATAGAACGCCGGGCGCCCAAGGAATGACGTCGGTGCGACGTCCGATGTCAGGCCTCGCTACTGCGCATGCGCGAGGACGCGCGCATGCGCCCAGCCGTCCTGAAGCCAGTAGAGCTACTGGCAAGGACGGCGAGGGACCTGACACGATATTATGTAGTAACTGAAGAACTAGAAGAGTCTGAAGTTCAGAAGATTCTCTTGATGGAGCAATAATTAAGAGATTGTCCAGATAGGCCAGAATGTTTATTCCTTGTTGCCTCAAACAACCTATTGCTGGTGGTAAGACTTTGGTAAACACACTGGGGGCTGATGTTGGGCCAAAGGGAAGAGCTGTGGACTGATAATGGAATTTTTGGACTGCAAATCTCAGGAACTTCCTGTGTGCTGATGTATAGGGATGTGGTAATAAGCATCCTTTAGGTCTATGGAAGTGAGAAACATTCCAGTTGAGAGGGATTGGATCGCAAATGACACAGATTCCATTTTGAAGTGGGCTTGCTTGATACAGGTGTTGATTGATTTGAGATCCAGGATGATCCTGAATTGTCTTGAGGATTTGAAGGAGAGTGGAGCAAAAGTAGTAATGGCAACAGGACACAGCATTAGAAATGAAAGATCTAACTAAAGATTAAATTGAGGAAGCAGCCCTGCGCTCTGATCACTTAAATCAGTCACCCAGTATCACAGTGCCTATGCTTCCTGTACTGAGAGGAGACATTATTATCACTGCTGTTCTCTGATTGGCTGGTCTTAATTGCTACTACTAGGGCTTGCCTTTATATACCCTGGGATGTCCTCCTTTAGGCACCCTTTCGTGGTGTACGAGTTCCTAAGTTTATTCCTGTGCTTTTGCTGATTCATGTATGACCTGGCCTGTCTGACTACAATTTTATTTATGAGTTCCTGTTGCTGCGCTCCATTGCTGACTGTATCCTGGCTGAGAACCCGCTCCTTTGCTGACCGTATCTGGCTGAAGAACCCGCTCCGTTGCTGACCGTATCCTGGCTGAGAACCCGCTCCGTTGCTGACCGTATCCTGGCTGAGAACCCGCTCCGTTGCTGACCGTATCCTGGCTGAGAACCCGCTCCGTTGCTGACCGTATCCTGGCTGAGAACCCGCTCCGTTGCTGACCGTATCCTGGCTGAGAACCCGCTCCGTTGCTGACCGTATCTGGCTGAAGAACCCGCGCCATTGCTGACAGTATCCTGGCTGAAGAACCCGCTCCGTTGCTGACAGTATCCTGGCTGAGAACCCGCTCCGTTGCCGACAGTATCCTGGCTGAGAACCCGCTCCATTTGATGACCGTAGTTGGCTGTCTTCCGCGCTGTGGAACTAGGTGACCCAGTGAGGTCACTGGTTACCAGGGCCTTGCAGTTCATTCTTGGTGTGCGCTCAAGGTGCTGTTTCCTGTCGTCCAAAGGCTGAGCCGTGTGCTCGAGCTGCTCTACTGCGATCTATGCGGTATGTACAATCGAAGTACCGGTGCAGAGATCGCTGCTTTCAAAGTTTCCTCTCCTCTGCTGTCAGCGTTCTGCTGCCAGCAGGAGAATCCAGTCTCTGAATCAAGCGGAGGTTCTTCAGCAGAGCCGATATCTTGTTATGGAAGGAAAAATGAATAATTGAAACAGTCTTCTACGTGTGCTTGGTAACCAAGCACACGTAGAAGACTGTTTCAATTAATCATTTTTCCTTCCATAATGAGATATCGGCTCTGCTGAAGAACCTCCGCTTGATTCAGAGACTGGATTCTCCTGCTGGCAGCAGAACGCTGACAGCAGAGGAGTGTCATTTAACTCAGGTTATTAAGGGCTACAATATGAGGGATAGTAATTTTGAAGTAATACTATCCCTTTAAGTGTTGAATAAGAGACAGATTTGTCAACTACATGTCAGTCTCTGAGGGGAATGTCGGATGGAGTTAGTATGTCGAATATATGCTATATGTTGACATACTAAGGGAGGGGGGATGTCGAAGGTGGGGGACATTGTGTAGGGCTTGGTGTACTATTTCTGTTTATTGTAAACCTTTGAATGCCACAGGGGTGAGCAGTGCACATACCTATGGCATTCAATGCTGTCCATGGTGCTGAAAGCCTTCTCTTTATTCCCCTACTGGGTAGGTAGGGAAGCACAGAGAATGCTGTTCAGAATTGTTGTAGTGTTGGTAATGTGTGAGGGAAGGAGATCCTTTCCACACCGACAGCACTTCGAAAATCCTGTATGCTAATAGGGACCTTCTCCAACCCTCCCATTCAATCCGATAATTTTTATGAATATGTCGATATGTGTACAGATCAAATTGTCAGAGTGATTCGAACACAGTGACTGGATCATACAGACACCACATCGACTTTTAGTGCATCTAGGCCATGTTTTGTTGCTATTTTTCTCATGTTATCCCGAACTCTGTTTTATTTCCATTGACGGTGGTTTCCTACTCGGAGTTGTGTGATGTTCGCAAAAAAACAAAACAAAAACAAACGGGTGTTCGATTTCTGGAGGAAAAGTTGCAATTTAACTCGCGTTAGCCCTAACTCCAACATTTGAATGGCTCTGGGCTTCGCTTCTACATTGTCCTCAATGGACAAGATTTTGATGTTTTGGCGACGGGCATCGTGATTCAGAACTGCCGTTATTTCTTACTAAGGGAAACATTTGCATTGCTTAGTTGAAGTACAAAACCACCGTCGCCATTTTTTTCTGCCAACGCCAAGATTTGCATCGAGCCCTAAAAATTGGTTCCCACTATTTAGTCAATGTCAACTGTAGCTCTAAATGTATTCTGCTAACCATTTGGGTCTGCCAAGCCGAAACATTTTTTGTTCATATTCAGTGCACAGAGCCAAATTTCAGATGTTCTGTTTCAGTTGTGCTGGGATAGTTTTCAATTCTTAGAGCAGTTGCCAGGAAATTAAGTAACAGGACTGCAAAATTAAGACTGCAATTACTTTAACACACTGCAGTCCCTGTGTGTGTTTATGCGAATCCAAATAGGATGACCGACTAAAATAATATGAATGTCAAGAAATAGCATTTGTGAATGAGTGATATACACCCAATTATCTGTAAACATCAATACATTAGGGCAATATTTTTCTTTCCAACATATTCATCAGTATTCAAGCTGTTAAGCACGCAATGTGATTGCTAGGAAAAAAATAGAAAAAAAGCTTTATTTAATACAACAGGGGCTTTGTTCCATAGGAATACAATAAAAGGATACAACAGCAAAAGGAAATTATTCTATCATTACTAATAATGGTTAGTCATCCAGACATTCACATTTCAAAATGAGAATTGGGAAATGGGTGTCGCGATTGTTATTCTGAAGAAGGTGGATAGAAACAAGTGGCTCTCCGGCTATCCTTGGGTTCCAACTCCCACCATCCTCATCCAGCCAGCTAAGGCTGATGGAAGTTGGAAGTCTAGCAGTTGGAGCCACATGTTGCACATTTCTATACTTTAGTCTACTAACTGCCTCATTACTTAAAGGGATAGAAATATTTCATGTAGCTCAGAACATTGAGCATAATTAACTGCACTGCTGCATGATACTCCTATGCATCAAAACTGCTAGTTAGTTACACTGTAATAATAAGTTGAAGTTGATCCCTCCTGCCCCTTTCCTGATAGCAAGCCACCTCCCCATAGATCTGAAAACCGGTCCTGTGACCGCACAGAGCACAACAAGAGACAATCTTCCCTCATTCAGTATAAGGAAAACACTGCCCTCCTTCACATTCATAATACTGAATGAAGATTGACCTTCGTGATCTGCTGAAGAATCTGGGATAAAAATGCTCGCTTTGGGGAAAGGGGTGGGAGGGATCAACCTCAACATATTACAGGGTAACTAGCGCATTTTGAAGCTTAATAACATCGCACAGCAGTGCAATTACATATGCTCAACATACGGAGCTACATTTAAAGGGATATTAATGTTTCACTTTACAAGAGGCATTATGCCCTAGGAATAAGTGTCTCATAAAAGGAGCCGTACACTTTTTTCTTTTTAGTGAAAAATAAAAATACTGTAACTTTTTTTTTTTTTTTTTTGGGGGGGGGGGGGAGATTTTTCACTCAAAAGTTATTACAAGTCAAACTTGTTTAATTAACCCTTTGAGTGACAGAGGGGTACACAATATATTGGACTGCATAGCCCTTTGGCATTCAATTGGTTAACCTGCAATTTACTATTGTGGCCACCAGGAGGTGTTCCCATCACATCCAAATCTACTTCAAGCTCTCACACAGAGTGCATTATAAAAAATGCCTTCTGGTCACTAGTTGGCACTTTTGCCAACAGTTTTGCCACAAAAAAAAAAAAAAAAAAAATATATATATATATATATATATATATAAAAAAGTTTGAGCTGTGATAATCTTTAAATGAAAGTTCCCCAGACAGTAGAAGTACCCTTGTTCTATTCAGCTGGAAAAGGCCAGCAAAATAGATTTTAAAAAATTTACTTCACCTTTAACCTGTTTAACAGAAGGACTTACATAGGTAGGAGTCCTTCAAACGGCATTTGTAATGATACACATTTCTTTTAACTTGCAGCTGATCTGTGTTGTATTCTACGGCTAATGGTTTCAGTTCACAATCTGATAATGGTTAGTGTCCCTTACAAGTCATTCAGGTCTACTGCAGTACATTATTTGTGGTGGGACCTAAAGACAGACAAATATAGGTCACTACATACAGTAAAGTGCAGGTCTAATGCAGAAAATAAACAGAACGGACTTCTCTACGAATGGAATTCATGGGCATTAACAGAAATGTTTCCAGGTGGGATTAAAGCCGTAATCAGGGCTGCTCTAAAGTCTGTGCCAACAGTTCTGTGCTGGCATTTGGCAAGTTCCCCCTTGTCCCTCCCTGTGGACACACATGATGACATCCACCTAGGTAGGCCTTTCTGTTAAAGAGCCAATTATTCCTAGGACATAGTCCCCCTTTAAGTAGAATCAATGCTTCTTTTTTAAAGCAGCAACACTCTGGGCAGGATATATCAAGTGGGGATAAGAGCAGAGTATCAGATTACAATGCTCTTCTTCAACATTATGGCAGATACCTAAGGACACTCATCAATGACTGATAAAAATGTATACACACACACACACACACACACACACACACACACACACACACACACACACACACACAGTGCGTGCGTGTGTCCGGTTTCTATTGGGTCCACCAGACTGAAGCTGTTCGATGGAATTGAGGCATCTATCAGACCTCTGGACACTGATTACGTAAGAGCTATATCTAGCCCTTGAAGAATAACTGAACGGCTAATACATGAGGAATCCTGTTATTTACTCACACAGTCAGCCATTGGCTACTTCAGGAATTTCAGCCTCTCTGCTAAATCCATTTCAAACACACTGAATACAACAAACACTGGAATGTAATGTGGCTCTTACAGGATTAGTCATGTATATCAGGAGTGTATATATAAAGTGCCAGAGCTCTTTTCTTTAGGGTTAAGTGCTTCTACATAAAAAGGACATGACAGTAGGTCAAAGATAGATTTATATTTATATAAAACCCAAACTTAAGCATTTCAGACTCCTGTTACCTGCAACATTCTTCAAAGGTAAAGCAGACGATGTGGTCAGTGTCTAGAACAGGGAAAGCCATAAATCCTGGTCTATTGGTGGCCATTGAGGACTGAAGTTGGACAGCCCTGTTTTAGGGGAAATTCATATCAGGACCTCTAAATGTTGAGGACTACAATTTTCATCATTCCCCAACCAGCCAATGGATTGGCTACTTCTGCCTTAGAACAAACAGCTTAGGGTTGTAAAACTCATTCTTGGCTGTTACAGCCATTAAAGGGATAGTAATACTTCGTTTTAACTTTATTTTATTTTGTAGGCATTAAAAAAGCATGAAGAATGATATAAGTCTTATCTCTCAAGCCTTTATGGTTTGACAGATATTCACAAGCAAAGTTTCCCCTCCTGCCCCTTTTACCTAGTGTAAGCCATCTCTTCTCAGATGTGGAATGCAATCCATAGACCATACAGATAACAGCAGGGGACACTCTTATTCCTATCATAACAATGAAAGCCCTGTCCCCCTTGACAAGCTTTTCAGGTTTTTCCCTTATCTTAATTGAAGATTGTCCCTCTCTGCAGTCTACCTGGGCACCTCCCTTCTGCTCTGGCTGAACAGTGTGACATCAGTAAAAGGGGCAGGAGGGGGACACTTTATCATTGAATTACTCTGGAACTACAATTCTGACAGAATTGAAATAACACTCTCCAAAGTCCAAATACTATGATGCTTAATTAGAGCTGCTTTTATTATGAAACATTACTATCCCTTTAAAGCTCGGGGAGGGGAGGCGTTTCCATGAGCGCAGAGTAGGGTGCTGACATCACCCCACTATACAGATCTCGGACATGCATCGCAACCCAAGAGATAACTGGCAAGTTTAAAAGAGTCGTCCACTGACCCTATTCTGTCCCTTTTATTAGCTCTGAATATCATACACTGGCTTGGACATGCTTTATTGTAGGAATCCAGAGCCCCAATTTCATCCCACTGGATTGTTCTTAGGAAGGGAAGACTTCAGGTCCTAGAGTCCAGTGACAGACACATGTCCACCTTCATGAACATGATATCCAGTACTAATAAAGTGACAGTCATCCTCCTTTTTGACTTAAAGCGGAACTATCAGGTCAACATAAAAGTCACCCCAATCCATTGTCAGTATGCATTTAATAATGAAAATAGGCCAATACGTTTGTAAAGTGTCGGCATCATTCTAAATCAATTTTGATCTGACCTCCATTAATAGGAGAGTGCAGCCATCTTGTCATAGTGGGATATGTACGCCTGCACTGTGTCCTTGTCGCCGTCACTCACAAGGATTTGCCAAGAGAGAAACTGCATTGTAACCATACAGTACAGCGCAGGCTCACAGATCTGACTTCGACAAGGTGGCCGCACGCTCCTATTCATGTAGGTCCGATCAAAGTTATGCTTTAAAAAGATGCAGACACAAACTTTTTATTGCCCATTTTCATTATTGCATACATACTAACAATGGATCAGGGATGACCTTCACTTGATAGTTTCATTTTAACATATTGTTTAAGTGATGAACATGTTTTATGTCATATTATATGTAACTTTCCAAAAGCACACCGTTATGTCCCTGGCAGGGAACGATCTGAATTTGTTTTCAGAAAACGTTCTGTCTGTGAAATCAGTTAGCGTGCAACAATGTAAGAGATAAAGTATAAACAAAAAACCAAAAAACAATATAAAAAACGTCTGCCTCTCCAGCACACAGATCACTTTGTGCTGAGACATCACCATTATAAATTACTCCGTTTTCACAATCTGAGTAAGAGCATTCTGGAAAGAGATCCAGGTTGGAAATGAAAAATAAGTATAAGACATTAGCCTTTACATTTTATGTAAAAGTCAAAAAAGGAGGTTGATTGTCTCTTGAAATATTCATTTGGGGTAACCAATCCACACGATTTATTCATAGTAGGCATTAGAATTTGATGCCTAGATGAATTTAAGGGGGGGGGAGGTATTATTGGAAGGTACCGGTGTTCCCTTAACATTTTTCAATAACCACATTCTTTTCACAGTGGGTTCAGTATTTACATACAATTAAGTGCTGTATTGTATATGAAAATTTCAAGCCACTGCCCACTCCAGTGTAAATTAATTTCCATTTCACTGTATTTAGTGTCAGTGTAGAACAAGATTCATAGTTAAACATACATACAAATATGCTTAAAGCAATAGTAATACTTAAAGTTTAGATATTTCTAAAATTGTAGAGATTAACAATAAAAGCAGAATAATCTACCTCCCATGTATCAAAACGTTATAGATTGCAAGTTCGTAGCATTTAAAGTTCCCCCCTCCCTCCCCCTAATGTCAGCGCTCTATGGGACAGAAGCAGATCCTGGTCATTTGACCTGCAGGCAGCTCTTCAGCAGAGCCGAGATAATGCTATTTAGATTTAAAGGGATAGTAATACTTGAAATTAATTTTATTTTATATTGTAGCCCTAAAAAATATGAAAAATGATATAAGACTTATCTCCCAAACCTTTATGGTTTGGGAGATATTCACAAGCAAAGTTTCCCCCTGAGTGATGTCACCGTTCTAGCTCTCAGATTTGGAATCCGGTCCCTCGACCGGCCACGGCTCTCCAGAAGTGCAGAGATCACGATCTTTAAAAATAATGTCTTCATTGGAATGGTCTAGAAAGTGTGCTTGCAAGCCAGGCATACTTTGTACACAGTTCCAATTAAGTAGTTATTTTTAAAGATCGAGAACTCGGCACTGCTAAAGAGCTGCCGGTTGATCTGTGGACCGGATTCCAAACCTGTCCACTAGATGGCAGACTTGGCAGAAACAGCCAGGAAAAGGGAACTTTATTTTACTTATGTCTTCTCTCCCAAACCTTTATGGTTTGGGAGATAGTCACATCATTTTTAATGTTTTTTTAAGGGCTACAATATAAAATAAAATTATTTTCAAGTATTACTATCCCTTTAAATACTTCATTGGAACGGTCTGCAAAGTGTGCATGCAAACTAGGCACGCTTTGTAGACCGTTGCAATGAAGTATTTAATTCTAAATAGCATCATCTCTGCTCTGCTGAAGAGCCGCCTGCAGGTCAAATGACCAGGATCCACTTCTGTCCCATACAGCGCTGACATCTCTGAAAGGGGTGGGAGAGGGAGACTTTAAATGCTACATACTCGCAAACTATAACATTTTGAGACATGGGAAGTTGGTTATTCTACTTCTATTGTTAATACCTACAATTTTAGAAGTTTTTAAAGAAATATTACTATCCTTTTAAAAAGGACAGTGCCACCTTATTTTGACTCCGGAATAGTTTTAGGCAGTTACCAATGGTGCAACTTCATCAGCCCCGTGACCTCAGTGCCTGTTGGGGTATTAAGGAATAAGCATGACATACAGAGGATCTGTGCCTCCTCCAGCACAGACCTATACATTCAGACTCCTCATGGTGAAATGATGTAGATCACTGAGGTATGATGTCATATCCCAGCACACCGTATTACTGGACTAACAGCAACAAAACAGTGTATAACTGTTTCGGCTCCCCCAAAATTTGATCTTGCTTGTTTGAATTTTTATTTTGTCATACAATAAATGGAATTTTAATCGCTCTTCACATGTGATTTTTTCAATCCGGTAATATCAACCATGAGATCACCTTGCTGTTGTGGAGTGCTTCCATCATCGTTGCGGTTTGTTTGAATTTATGTGCAGCGACAGGAGCGATGCGGCTGATGAGCACCCTTTGGACACTGGTGAATCCTTTATACAGAGTTTGTTATTTTCTGTGCATGTTTGAATGTGAAGCACCATCTCTTGTATTACTGGACTGATTGAGGACAGCCAGGGAGCTGGATATAGAGGTCTGAGCTGAAGGTGGCACAGACCTCTTGTTTGAAAAGCAACTGGACCACCAGGGATTATCATGAGGCACTCCTCCTGTGCCAGCAAAGGTAGGCCAGCGGGGGGGGGGGGGGGGGACAGGACGAGCGAGAGGGTTGAAAGACTGGGGGAGCTTGACTGGGAAGAGAGGAGAAAAGAAACAGGAGAAAAGTCTGAATGAGGGAGAAAGAAGACGTTGAAAGACTAGGGGAATTTGAGGGTGTGGAAGAGTGGAGGACAGGAGAAAAGACATAGGGAGGAGTACTGAAAGACACGGAAAGGGAGGGGAGAACCATGGAGGTGAAGAGAGGAGTAGAAAAGGCAGGAAAAGAGGAAAGACTGGGGGAGAAATAGAGGCGGTGGAGACGGATGATTACCAGCAGAACAAAGCAGGGGTGTCAGGCAGTGTATTTGCGGGTCGAAGACTACCAGTGGACAGGAAATCAGGGCTGGGATATCACTATGTCTGGATCTGATTATCAGAGGAACATGGCTGGTGTGCCATACAGCACTCACCACGGGGATACTGGTGGAAGGAAGGGGAACGGAGGGAGAGAGAATAGATCAAAATGACTAGAAGAGAACAGGGCTGAGGGAGAAAGAATGGGTGAATAAGGCAGAACTGTCCGTTTAACAGTCAAACAAAAAGGAAGCTCCACTCTCGCTGTATAGTAACTAAGGGTCAAGTTCAGAAAGCTACTGGAGCTGCAATTCTGGTGCAAACCAGCTGCACCTTAAAGGACAACTGAAAATGCCCTTTGAGTTAAAATAGGGCTTTTTAACCCCTAGAAAGCTAGATATGTCACCAACATTTTGTGAATCAATTTAATTTTTAACCTCTAGCACTGAAGGAATTAACAGCCCCATTTAAAATCAATCGGAACTTGGGGAATTTTTGTTTGCTCCAGTGTTGCATCTGAATATGGCCCTTAGTCTTCCTGCATCAAGAGCTACTTGGCTAGGAATTAAGTGCTGCTAAAGGGATACAAATCTACATCTAAATTATAATGGAGTTTAGTTGCAAAGTAAGTGCAGTTTTTCTCCCTCTTTCTCGTTGGGCTTCCATCTGGAAAGCAAGTGCTAAACATGCTAAAGGCATGAGATTTCCATCCATGCTACCCCCACAGCATGGAACCTGCTCTTTTTAATTTGGTCCACAGTAAATGTCAGTAACCATTAATCTATAAGATTCCAGTGG
Organism: Rhinophrynus dorsalis; assembly: GCA_037306005.1. Taxonomy (NCBI): domain Eukaryota; kingdom Metazoa; phylum Chordata; class Amphibia; order Anura; family Rhinophrynidae; genus Rhinophrynus; species Rhinophrynus dorsalis. The sequence continues at coordinate 344,598,734 of CM074724.1, read as the reverse complement.
GGTGTGCGGCAGGGAAGTTGCCAAATTCCCAAAAGACTTGGGGCCTGGGCAATCTTAATCCTTTGAATGCCAGATGAGTACTCACCCCTCTGGAACCCAAAGGGTTAATGCAGTAATAGTGCACTGTGCAGCTCAACTGCACCATTACTAGTAAGTAGATTAGCACCATTACAAGTCCCAAACTAGCAACAAGTAGTGAGGTTATAAAACAACAGACCCATCTTTAGCCCCTCAGCCAGAAGCTAACAACCCTTTTGGCACTCAGTGGGTTAAAGGAAGGATAATACCTAGAAATGAAATGGGGTTATTTACACTGATTCTTCTGTTGAAATAGAATAAAACCATAATCTTAATTTAACCCCTTGGATGCTAGAAATCTCACCAACACACTGCAAAGCAATGTGTTGGAGAGATCGATAGCATCTAGGGGGTTAATTCTAGATCCATAAACTTGCACTTCTAAGACATTTATAGCTATCTGGATTACTGTTCTCTAGTATAATGCTTTTATTACTGTATTGTTAATGCAGCTTATAATGAGTGATAAGTGAAAGGTAAAGTAATCTACGGAGATTAAAACCTACCCATCGTCTATTCAGGAAGGTGGTTCTCTCATTTCTAACCGTTTACAGACAATGTACTATCACTTCTGATACACTTCTCACACTTGCTTCTGTAAATAAAGGTCAGGGAGCCCTATACAAAGCATTAATGAAAGCATCCACTGGGAGTATTTAAAGACAATATTTTAACAGATACCAGCTTTGGGTATAGCATATTTATCTATACTGAATTCCATTTCATTAATAGGTGTTAGTGTTCATTTAAAAGAAGCAGCTAACATTTTCATGAAATAATATCTTATAGGGTATTCCCATCGACAGATTAAACAAACAAAAAAAAAAAAACTGCTCCTTCCTTTAAGTAAAGCTATAACTGTTGATTTCTCAGTTCATCCCAATAATGTACTTGGGGGACAGATTGTCAGTAGACCCAGCTTTATCTATTTGACATGTTTTGATAGGATATGATTCTGCAGAGCACTGTGATCTCCAAAATGCAAATGGCAAAAGTCACATTGGTGTGGTCCTTCGCCACTGTGGCACTGCATATGACACGCCAGCTGCCCTGTATTCTGGAACCTGCGCTGACAAATCTTACACTGGCTAGGCTTGCCACCAAAGTGAGTGTACTTGTGCCGTGTGAGATGGGAAGTCCTCTTAAAAGCCTTGCCGCAGATCTTGCAGACATAAGGCTTTTGCTTTGAATGTGCAATGCTGTGCCTCTGGAGGTAGGAGAGGTACTCAAATATCCTGAAGCACACTGGACAGGTATACACTTTCCGTGGTGCTAAAGATCTTGTGGAGTTATTAACTGTACTGTGTTCAAAGTAAGACTCATTGCTCAGATTGCTTAGGTTTGTTGGCTTGGGCTCCTCTACATCCATTGTGTATGGCAGCCCTTGGCTATCAATAAGCAGAAGTCTTGTGTGTTTTGTGTTTCCTACAGGTTTCTCCTTCGGAGTAAGAATTGTGGGATCCATCTTTATTTTATCTTTAGAAGGTGATGAAACTGTGAATAGTGCATCTTTATGTACATTTATTGTCTTATTTACTCCAGTTCTTTGACAAACAACACTGCTGCTCTCTTTAGGAGAGAATGTAGCACTTCTGGAGGGCATCTCCTTATAAGGTAATCTGTGTTTATCGTGGACTTTTTGATGCTCCCTGTCCATGCTGTGCACTGGAGGTTCTTGAACTGTTGCTTTGAGTCTCTGCAAAGAATCACTTATTCGACTCTGCTGTGATGTTTTATTTTGGACCATAATACTCTTGCAGGGATGGGGAAGAGGAATTCCTAGGGGAAGGCTGGATTCTTCACAGTGATCCGCCTCACAGCCATGCCAAATGGCTTCAGTTGTTGTTCTTTGTTTGTTCCCCTGTATTTTAGCTTTCTGGCAGAAAACTGCAGTGGGCTCTTTGGTATTAGTTGAGGTGGAGGAAGGGTTCAGCTTTATATCCTCTCTGGATAATTGTCCATATGTCTCACCTCTTTGTGGAAGAAACACACGACTACCAGCTTCTCTGACCTGAATGGGCAACTTTTTGGCCTGCACGCCAAAAACTGGCTTTGCCATGACTTCTGAATCTCTGTCATAACTGGCAAAAGCTAAGTTTTCTATGTGATCCATGGAGTCCGGTTTCCATGTAGTCCATCTCTTCACTACACACTTACTGACTAAGTTCATGCTGCTTTCTGCAGAATGCGATTTCCTCATTTCACACTTTCCTTGTTCCCCCATAGGGAAGCCATTTCCATAATCCCCCCTGGTTTTGGCTTGTAGTCTGCCTTCCAGTTTTTCAGGACAGTCATTTCTAATCACACTGATAGTTCTCTTTTCAGGTCTCTCTGTTATAAGGTGCTTTCCACGGTTCACTTGCAAGGTTTTTGATCCAGTAATTTCTTTCTGAGATTTTAGGAAATTATAGCCAGCTGTGGCCATTTTCCAACCTTCCGGATCCATTTGCAGAATTGTTGCAGATGTTATATAAATGGAAATCAGAATTCAGTACACCTACAAAGCAACAGTACAGTGTTAACAGAGGCAACAAACAGCTTTCTTTGATAAGTGCATTACTCTTCATCATGTAATTGTTTCAAAATCGAAGGATAATCACAGCATTGCTTAGCTTAACCCTTTAAGGCCAGAGAGATGCACAACACATTGAGAAGGAATGCACTGCAAGCCCCTCTGGTCCTTAAAGGAGAACTGCCACCTGGTAGTAATACCCTACACACACTTATCTTAATTAAAGGGATAGTAATACTTCATTTTAACTTTATTTTATTTTGTAGGCATTAAAAAAACATGAAGAATGATATATGTCTTATCTCTCAAACCTTTATGGTTTAAGAGATATTCACAAGCAAAGTGTCCCCCTCCCGCCCCTTTTACTGATGTAACACTTCTTAGCCAGAGCAGAAGGGAGCTGCCCAGGTAGACTGCAGAGAGGGACAATCTTCAATTAAGATAATGGAAAAAGCTGAAAAACTTGTCAAGGGGGGAAGGGCTTTCATTGTTTTCATACAAAGAAAATTGTCCCCTTCTGTTATCTGTACTGTCATACAACCAGACTCACATCTGAGAAGAGATGGCTTACACTAGGTAAAAGGGGCGGGGAGGGGAACTTTGCTTGTGAATATCTCATAAACCATAAAGGTTTGAGAGATAAGACTTATATCATTCTTCATGTTTTTTTAATGCCTACAAAATAAAATAAAGTTAAAACGAAGTGTTACTATCCCTTTAAAGGGATAGTAACACTTCGTTTTAACTTTATTTTATTTTGTAGGCATTAAAAAAACATGAAGAATGATATAAGTCTTATCTCTCAAACCTTTATGGTTTATGAGATATTCACAAGCAAAGTTCCCCTCCCCGCCCCTTTTTCCTAGTGTAAGCCATCTCTTCTCAGATGTGGATCAGGTTGTATGACAGTACAGATAACAGAAGGGGACAATTTTCTTTGTATGAAAACAATGAAAGCCCTTCCCCCCTTGAAAAGTTTTTCAGCTTTTTCCATTATCTTAATTGAAGATTGTCCTTCTCTGCAGTCTACCTGGGCATCTCCCTTCTTATCTGGTTGAACAGGGGGGGGATACTTTGTTTGTGAATATCTCTTAAACCATAAAGGTTTCAGAGATAAGACTTATATCATTCTTCATGTTTTTTTAATGCCTACAAAATAAAATAAAGTTAAAATGAAGTATTACTATCCCTTTAAGTAATCTGTAGTAGTCATATTAGTCCAGTTTTTGTAATACAAAGATACGAGTACTTTATATGGTGATACCTCTTTTATTGTACTAACGGTTATATATTTTAAGACAAGCTTGAGAGAGTTCAGCTCTCTTCCTCAGATCAAATAATACAGAGTACTGCTTGACCCGAGGAAAAGAGCTGATCTCTCAGAAGGTTGTATTAAAATATATAAAAAGTAACACTAAATACCAAAGTTATTATATCTTCACTTATCTCAGAAAGGTCAGAACATTATAATGACCCTATGATTTTTTTTCCCTTGCTTCTTGGTTTAAGAGGTAACATATTCAATGAGTCCTGGATGTCACATGGCAGTTGCTAGCAGGACCTGAGGACAGAAACTAAGCCCATTTCACATGGAAATCATAAGAAGTCTTATGTATACCACTGCCTGATTCAGTATAGGAAACATTGCCAACAACTGCCATGTCTGCCTCCATGGACATGATATTCAGGATGAATTCAAGATTATGACAAACTTATCAAGTAGCAAATGGCTCAGTATGCAAGGTCACATCTGGCCATTGACTACTCATCAATAAGCAATAGTCCAACCCGTCCACAAATTCTATCTGCCAGCTTCACTTTGGCAGATCCATTTGTAGTCAGTGGAGGTGTACACACGCACATATATGTTATACATGCATACGTACATGTGTGTTTATTGCTGAAATGGACATTTACAGCATTTTCCCAATGTATATCCATTCCTCCCATACACAAAGTAGCGAAACATGAAGAACTGTTGGTTTACACCAGTAGGTACCCATCAATGTTCACGTATAAGGTCAGCATATTAGATGTGCTACTTTTCCTGCAGTTTGATGAAGATCAGAAGCCAACTCTTGAACCAGTGAGCAAGGGAACAACTTCATACGGGCCATTAGGATTTTCTGGCCATCGTAGTTCATGTAGGAGGCATTGGTTCTCCTTTAATAATAACGAGTCCCACAAAGAGGAGCAGGGCAGCAGCAGCAGACAGAAGAAGCATGTGCTTAACCCTTTGAGTGGCAGAGATGTTTGCAACGCATTGCTATGCAATGTATTGTGCATCGGTTCTCCTTTAATAATAACGAGAGTCCCACAAAGAGGAGCAGGGCAGCAGCAGCAGACAGAAGAAGCATGTGCTTAACCCTTTGAGTGGCAGAGATGTTTACAACGCATTGCTATGCAATGTATTGTGCATCTCTCTGGCATTCAGTGGGTTAACCCCTTGCATGTGAGATGCGTGTCATTCAATAGAGGAGGAGTGGAAGTTTGTGTACACAGAGGAGAAGGAATTGTAGCACGCAATGTTAGCGATAACAGTGAGCATTGATGGCACTGCTTAAAGGGATAGTAATACTTAAAATGTAAAAAAAAATATGTTGTAGGGTTTATTCCCCTGCGTAAAACAAGAGTACACCCACTGCTGAAAGGTGTTTCATTCAAAAGTTATTAATTTTCAAAGTTGAATTTTTTAGATGCAATATCACAGTGGCCTGAAATTGTACAGTGGCGCTGTTGCTACACCATCCTATGGAGATTTATGGTCCAGGGACCAGAGCTGTCCATAGAATGGTGTAGCAACAGCGCCACTGTACAATTTCAGGCCACTGTGATATTGCACCTAAAAAATTCAACTTTGAAAATTAATAACTTTTGAATGAAACACCTTTCAGCAGTGGGTGTACTCTTGTTTTACTCAGGGGGATAAACCCTACAACATATTTTTTTTTACATTTTAAGTATTACTATCCCTTTAAAGATGCTTTGAAGCATTTGAGTGGCAGTGCTTTGCGCATTTCTCCAACATTGAAAGGGTTAATGATGCCTTAGTGGCAGGTAGTGAACATTGTGGGTACCAAGATGCTGTGGGTGTGGTCTGCGGAGAGGATGTCCTCCAACAGTTTTTATTCCTTAATGTCTCTGTGTGTTTGCCGCGTGTGGCTGTGGCTTGGTGCAGGCTGTAGCCATTAAGGTTTGCCCTCCATTCAGCTACCCTCCCATGACAATTTGTCAGAGCAGCAGGTAAGCACCCCGGCAGGGACTACAGGGAGGCAGCACCTCCCTGGGGATTGCCAACAAAGACTAAGGCTATACAGTGTGGCAGTAGGAAGGTGATAGCAACCCTGCACTGTCTAGCCGGAGACACATGATTAGTGTTAGTGGAGGCCTTTTTATTGCGTGTGGCATTGACGTGTGCAATATGGTTACTTCATAATTTCTGGAAGTGCGTGTGTGTTTATGTACGTGTGTTCGTATGTAGGCAGCCTCCTCCTTGGAGTGTAGCAGCACAGAGCAGGAAGAGGAGTCACTCCAGGAACGTTACCCTGTGTCAGTGAGGTATCAAATGCAATGCAATGCACTGGATAGGTTCCTGGCACTAAAAGGGTTAATAGTGTGCAGCCAGCAGCATAGAATTCCATGTAAAGTTGGAGGCCATGATTTGTGGAACAGTTTTTTTCCCCCACCTCAAAATAACCTCCTCCTTCCAAGAGCATCTTTGGGAGTAAGGTCCCTGATTAAAGTGCGGAAGGAGCTCCATGGTGTGCAGTTGGGGGGGGGGGGAGGTGAATGGCAAGGATGAGCTATGGTCCGAAGTGAGTTGGCCTTTTTTTTTTTTTTTTTTTTTTTTTTTTTTTTTTTTTTTTTTTTTTTTTTCCTGTTCAGGTGGATGATGAGTGCAGGACAAGTCCTTGCAGAGATTTTGACAGGAGTGGCCGCATCCACCCGTATCTTCAGGACAGGCAGCATGGAGGAGGTATGAATATGTCCTCCTTACTGTTGCCCCTGCATGTGTATGGCACACAGAAATATTATATATAAATAAAATCAGGTTTGGGAAGCACACAAGTATTACAATGTATTAATCCCCTGTTTGCCAAGTTATCTCCAACACTGTTTCTCTACAGGTCTGAGAAGTATCTAGCATCAGAGGGGTTAAAAAAAAAACAACAACTAAAACACACAATAGAAGAGCATGCTGAAACATTCACAGATATAATTATAAAGTTTGCATAAACTGACTTTTCATTTACCTTCTCAATGCATTGCATTGCCCTCTGGGTTAATGTGGATAAAACTGTGGCATACATGCACAAAGACAAAAGTGGAGGGATTCTGGTATGCAAGTGCTGGGCAATGCGAGGTCGCTTCTCACTGCTGCCAGATCACTGCTCCCATTATGATTGGCACAGGCTGGCAGCAACTGCTAAGCCGCACACTGCCCATCCCTGTATTTCACCCTACAAAATAAAAAAACTGCTAAAACTTCCATTCATTTAAATTAGACTTTCTGCCCTTGAATGTTAGGGAGGTATCCGGTGTATAGCTTCACAATGCTCCGTAAACCCCACGAACATTCAGTTAAAAAGTACCATTTTAATCTATGGACATGTATTTGTTCTCTATGGAACAGTTACATTGCTCCATAATTACTCCACCTTTCTTTGTGTATACGGCTCAGTTTTCCCTGTACCTGAGCTTCCAGTTTTCTCTTGGACTTAAACGGACTCATTCATCATTGTAAATAGATGAAATTCTAGAGCAAACCAACTGCGTCAGAGGGGGGATATTAAAATTCCATAAATTCCTACTAATTAAACGAGACATTTAACCCTTGAATGCTACAGACCTCTCTAGCATTCAAGGGGTAAAAGTCCTATTCAAATCAGTGGGAGTTTACAAAATTTTCATTCCAACCCTACGGTGCAGTTGGTTTTCCCTAAAATTGCACCTCTTTATTTTGATGACTAAGACCCAGAGTCTCTCAACTTCAAGACAGTTGCTAACTGGAGGAGGCCCTCTAACTAGTAGGCCAGGCAGACTGGACACACGTCTGGCTTGTCTTCTCGTGTTCATACAAATTTACTGGGGGTTGTAAAGAGCAGGTTTCATAATCTATGTTGCAGAGCAATGATTCTCAGTGTTAGTCCTCGAGGCACACCAATACAGCAGGTTTTCAAGATATCCCAGCTTGACCACATTTAAACCTTTGCATGCCAGAGCAGCATGCAAATAGATACCTCTATGGCACTCAGAGGGTTAACCACTGAGCTACTGATTAACCATTTGAGTGCCAGAGAGGTATCTAGTGCATGGCAGCACAATGCATTATATGCCTTTCCAGCACTCAAAAGGTTAATCCATGTGCTTATGTAGGGATATCCTGAAAACTTGAACTATTGATGGGACCCGAGGACTAGAACTGACAATCATGTTATTAAGCACCACTGTGTTCTATTGGTGCTTGGCAGGCTGGCCTGGGAGGCCCGTGTATAATCTACTGCTAAGTCCTTGTGTTTATTCATAAGGAGCGCAAGTGTGTGTCCCCACTGCAGACGCCCATGGGGTCATATTCCCCTTGTGATGTTACTGTAGTCTGAGGATAACTGCCAAGCATCATCCAGTCACATCTTACCTCTATGGCCAACTACTAAATATCAATAAGTCATATATGAAGACTACACTAGGCTACCAAAAACAGCACACACAATTCCATATAACTTAAATTCTATGAAAGCATGGGAAGCTTTACATATTTGTAATTCTTTTCTGCTTTCTAAAGGAGTACAAGCTCTGTTTATTTAAAATGCCCATATTATTAGTTTCCCTATTGATAAATCTGCTTCCCTGGAAGCAGGCATGTAGATTAAGCAGAGGCTGCATTGTAAACCCCAATGCAGGAACCTGTTGCATCTGTTTTACATTGCAAGGGCCAGTTTCCTGTAGACACAGCAGGTCTGCAGGAAATGTGCATGCAATGGACTTAGAATGCTATAGTCATCATGGTAAAAAGGTTCACATTTATGGGTTATCGTCCCTTTAATCTCCTGAAAGTTAGAGAAGTTTCCAAAGCATTACAGATCGCTCTAACAGCCAAGGAGTTAATCAGAGAAGCTGTGTGATTTGCAGGGAACAGCACATGAATTAGAGCAGCAGGGTAACATTACATATACAAATAGAGGTTGCTGTACTAAATAAAAGTTTTGCAAAGCAAGAGCACTATAGGGAATAAATAAAATCTCCAAAACAAACATTTATTTAAATGGTGCATTTTAACACTTGGAATGCTAGACAGGTCACAAAGGCATAGTGAAACCTTTAACATTCAAATGGTTAAAAACCCCATATAACACAATAGAAATTATACATGTTCCATTCGGTGCAGTTGCTTTGCCTCAGAACTAACACTCTTTCCAGTTCATCAGCCTCATTGGGTCTAGGTATAAAAGGAATCCAGAGCAGTTCTTAGGCAAATCAACTACACCATAAGGGACAAATAATGTCAATTCATTTAAGGAGGACTTTTAACCTCCTGGATGCTACAGAGGTCTCCAAGCCATTGCAAAGCAATGCCCTGGAGACCTCTAGTATGTAAGGGGTTAAAATAACCATTTGAAACAACTGGAATTTTAGAGCTCCCTATGATGCATCTTGTTTGTCCCAGAACGGTAACCACTTTTACTCAGGACATCAACCTCAATGTTTGAATTGAATATTATAGTCAAGGAGGAGTCAGGACTAAAATCCGAGCCCAGAGGTGCCATGCATTAAGGAAATGTGTGATATAAAGTGTCCATCTCCCTGCTGCACTGGGACACAATGGATATCTGTGCAGATTCCCAGCCTGTCCTGCTCTTGTGCACGGGATGTATCTATCATTACCGTGTCTTACATGTTATGTTGCTTTTGTTCCGTAATTATAGGCTGATGCTGCAGCAGAATATTCTTTCTTACCTGATTTCTTCCCCCCAGCCTGCCTTGGATCGCTTTGGCCAAGTAGTGGTTTAGGGGGAGTGTATTTCCCTCGGTAGGAAGAGATAAGTGCTTCATTGGAATATGTCCGGATGGAAACACAAGCCAAGTGGAAGTAAGAAATGTTACTTAGGTTCCTTATAACAGCTTCGTCACGGCACAAGCGATCCCAAAATTAACCCTTTGAGTGACAGTGGACACCCTTCTAGCACTGAAAGGGTTAAGTGAATTGCTTTATTGGGTGTATTATACTCAGTGCATTGTGCTCGTATTGTTCTCTGCAAGATAATCCAAATGGAATGCAGATATGGGATGCTGTTCCTCAGGTAGAGAGATAGGTTTATGTTTTATATATTTTGACTGATAATGCTGCACCTGGATGATTCTATTAAAATTAGCCCTCACACGTAGGTCTTGAAAGAAAAGTCACTGGTCCACGCAATCTAAGCTGCTGCAGAACCTCTTGGGAAGCCAGCTGTCCATCAGTAGCCTGCTTCTTAAAGTTAGATCGTATTTCAAGGCATAATGATGGTTTGATTACCTTACTCTTGTGTAGACAGGTGACCTAAGGCACTCTAACCACACCTCGCAAGTGTCCCTTTTTAGTAGGGACAATCCTTCTGAGTCCCAAATACCTCTGTCCCTCTTTGCCACGTTTGTGTCCCTCTTTTTAGCCGATTTGACTGTGTGGTGTGTGCATACCTACCTAGTGTCCCTCTTTGACACCCAAATGCATCTGTCCCTCTTTCCTACTCTGGTGTCAGACTTTTTATGATATCATTCTGCGTGGTGTGTTTCACATTGCTCCACAGCAATAAAAATCACGTTAATGTTTGTGTAAACTTCAGTATTTGTTTATAAATTAACCTGTGTAAATTTAACCCCTTAAGGAGACCAGGAAAATCTGAGGTGGATTTCACTTAAGGACCGGAGCAATTCTGACCTTTTTGACTACGTCTTTGTTCAACAGTGTTTTCAGTCTAAGTACTTTATTTTAACCAAGAAAATTATATACCGTTTTTTTTAAGCAGAAATAGGGCTTTCTTTTGATACCACACTTATATGGATAGCCCACCATTTATTTTAGTAAAATTAAAGAAAACGGTAAAAAAAAAAAAAAAAAAAAAAAAAAACGCCATTTTTTTTTCTCTTAGGATCATTTGGGCACAATGGGTTAAATTCTTATGGACACTGCATGAAAGGTATGACCAGTCAGTCATACCTACAAAATGGGCAGGTTTAAGTGGGCAGTGTCCCCCCAGGTGAAAAACTCCATGTCCCTTTTTCCCACTTTTTTATTGATGATATTTGGCCGCATGTATAAACGTATTACATGGCTCCACAACAATCACACTCCCAATTTTGGTTACTGACATTTTTTTTACATCAAATTAAAAAAAAAAATTGTGTTGTGTCTTTAAAAAAAAAAAAAAAAAAAGATTTTAGCAGGTCAAAAATGGACCTGCATTTAGCCAGCCAACAGCACAGCAGATAAGGGGGTAATACCCCCAGCTGCTGCTTTTTCTTTAACCACTAGGTGTCTCCTCTCTGCTTCTCTGTCCCTTACTTTGATTGTAAGGGACAGACAGGGAGACACAGAGGCAGTATGCAAAGCATACTGCCTCATTCATAGAGAATGCCGGTACACGTGATCGCTGCTGCATCGATCACATGACCCGGCACAACTCAGAAGGGCTGAGACTGAACGCTCCAGTACCGGAACACTCAGTCTCAGCCTGAAATGAATGATAGCAGTGTGCATGGAGGCACGCTTCTATCATTTATCCCATGACGGTCTAGGACCGTCATGGGTCCTTAACTGCTTTCAACCCATGATAGTTCTGGACCATCATGGGTCATTAAGTGGATAATGCTTTAGTATTGCTATAAATCAGTTATTCAGTTACACAAGGAGGTGTCAATAGGTGATGAAATAACCTACAAATGGCCCTCCCACCAACCACGCCCCCAGCAAAACCACTAAAAAAAATTGTCCTTCTTTGGCCATTTCAAATGTTGTGAGTTTGTATATCACATTGTTCCTCAGCAATAACACCCACATTAATGTTTGTTTAAGCTTCAGTATATAAGTTTATAAATTAGTCTGTGTAAATAAAACAATTTGGTTTTGCTCTAAATCATTTATTCAGTTACACAAAGAGGTGTCAGTAGTTTATGAACTAATTTAAAAATTATTGGTAATGTCCTGACCACCAATCACAAGGCCTAAAATACAAGTGTCCCTATTGCCATTTCAAATGTTGGAAAGTTTGCACCAGACCAATCTAACCAACTGCAGAACCTCTTGGGAAGCCCAGTTGTCCATCAATAGTCTGCTTCTTAACCCCTTAAGAACCGGAAAATCTGGGGAGTTTTGCACTTAAGGACCAGAGAAATGTTGACCTTTTTGACTATGTCTTTGTTCAACAGTGTTTTCCCTCTAAGTACTTTATTCCAGCCACACAAGTTATATACCTTGCACAAGCAGGGCTTTCTTTTGACACCCCATTTATATGGATAACCCACAACTTATTTTATTAAAATTAAAGAAAACGTTGAAAAAAGTTAAAAAAAAAAAATTTTTTTGGTTCTCTTGTGATCATTTGGGCACAATGGGTTACATTTTTTACCTACAAAATGTGCAGTTTTAGGGGGGCACTGTTCCCACTTTTATATATATGTATATTTGGATGATGTATATAAGTCTATTACTTTGCTCCACAACAGTAAAACTCCCATTAATGTTTGTATAAACTTTGGAAGATGTGTTTATACATTGGTCTGTGTAAATGAAACAAGTTAGTGTAAATGGACCTGCATTCATCCTGCCCACAGCACCAGCACTGAAGGGGTTAATACCCCCAACTTTGGCCTCTATCTGCTTCGCATTTTGTCTGTTCTCTGCTTCTCTCTCTCTTGCTCTCATAGTAAGGAAGAGAGATGCAGAGAACAGTCACAAAGGCAATATGTAAGACACATTGCCTTTGTGAATGAAAAAAGCCTGTACACGTGAGCGTTGTATGAGAGGTAATATGCACCAGAACAGCAGAGAATGTCTGAAACTGAGCCCTCCGGTCCTGGAGCGCTCAGTTTCAGCCTCTGCAGCATGATAGCAGCACATAATGAGGCGCTCTACTATCATTTAACCCTTGACATGCCTGTACTGTCATGGGTCCTTATGGGAAGTTTATCCATGATGGTCCTGGTACGTCATGGGTCCTTAACCCTTCGAGTGCCAGAGGGGTACGCAACACATTACAAAGCAATGTGTTGTGTACCACTCTGGCACTCAAAGGGTTAAGGGTTAAAGTTGGATCATATTTCAAAGCATAATGGTAATTGACTGCTCTACAGTAGCTGTAATTGAACTACAGCTCCTATCACCACAGCCAACAGAGATGGGCAACCTGAAGCCCTGAAGATGGTGTTGGACCACAGCTCCCTCCCCTGCTCCAAAAAAGAGCAAACATATTCCTGGAAGTTATACATTTTTTTGATTGAACATCTTGGCTGTAATAAAATAAATGTAACACCTTGGGGATTATGCACTAAGGAGAGATAAAGAGGTCATAAAGTGGAGATGATTTCTTCAGTGATATCACTTCTCCAGTTCTTATGTTATTCGGTGGAACCCACGCACTAAGTTGGAAAAATATTAGTGCATTGGGTCCTTAGAATAACATATAACTTGAGAAGTGACATCACTGGAGAAGTCATCTCCGCATTATCACCTCTTTATCACATCTTAGTGCATCTCCCCAAGGATTCCTGCAAAAGGCAACAACAGAGGTTCCCATAGAGCAGGGGTGTCCAAGTTCGGTCCTCGGGCTACCAGGATTTAAGGATTTCACTGCTTAAGCACAGATGGGCCAGTCAAAATGAATAAGACACTGATTTACTCACCTGGGCTTAATCAGAGAAATACTTACATCCTGGTCTGTTGGTGACCCTTAAAGACCAAACTTGGACATGCCTGCCATAGAGCTTATATATAAGAGTAGATTTTAGGCTTCAGGATAGAAATAGAGATTGTTTAAGATGTTAGCATGAATTATAGGATATTTAAAGGGATAGTAATGTTTCATAATAAAAGCAGCTTTAATTAATCATCATAGTATTTGGACTTTGGAGAGTGTTATTTCAATTATGTCAGAGTTGTAGTTAAAGAGTAATTCAATGACAAAGTATCCCCCTCCCGCCCCTTTTACTGATGTAACACTGCTCAGCCAGATCAGGAGGGAGGTGCCCAGGTAGACTGCAGAGAGGGACAATCTTCAATTAAGATAAGGGAAAAACCTGAAAAACTTGTCAATGGGGGCAGGGCTTTCATTGTTCTCATAGGAATAAGATTGTCCCCTTCTGTTATCTGTCTGGTCTATGGACTGGATTCCACATCTGAGAAGAGATGGCTTACACTAGGTAAAAGAGGCGTTAGGGGAAACTTTGCTTGTGAATATCTTTCAAACCATAGAGGTTTGAGAGAAAAGACTTATATCGTTCTTCATGTTTTTTTAATGCCTACAAAATAAAATAAAGATAAAATGAAGTATTACTATCCCTTTAAGTACAAATAGCCCCAGTTCATTTTTAAATTTAAATCTTAGATCTACATCTTTAGATAGAAACAGGTCCACACTATCTGGATCATTAGAGGCTGATGTGAGATTGGGACATTCGAAAGTGGAAATGGGGTATGCTAAAAAACCAGTGTGGAACCCTTCTGAAAAATGACAAGATAAAATTTTGATTAACTGATGGGAAGGGTCAAATGTCGGTGATAGTCATTTATTTTGATATTTCCTGGGGCAAATGCTTTTGGAATGGGCTCTACTACATGAGACACACTTCTAAGAAACACCCTTTATCATTTAAATTATTACATATTGATGATTTTCCCAAAAAGTGGATAAGGGGGGCTTCTTTTAGCTAACCGAGGAGGGGTTTGAAAGGTAGATGCTAAGGTTAAATGTGTGGGAGGGTAGGTATGGATTGTGTGCATGGAGGTGAGGTGGCGGATTGGCAAAGGCTTGATGAGTGGGAGGCTGACTGGCACTGATAACAGAGGGAAGTTTTGAGGCCTACAAAATGGCGGCAGATTAGTTCATTGTCCAATACACTCCAATCAGTGAAAAAAGGAATTGTGACAGGGCCACATCGGCTTTTGATGAGAAGGAAAAGTGGTAATCAAAAAATATTGTACCACTGTAATCGTATCCACGGTCGACAATATTGAAAAGGCAATGGTCCATCTCTTGACATCTGTGAGGATGAGCAAAGCAGAGTATATCTCTAAAAATGCTAAAAGCTCAAACAAGTTTCGGGATAGAGAGTTTCCTGGATAATCTGGTGTCTTTAGCTTTCATGGTGACCAATATGTCACTGTTATGTCCTGAGAGGCCAGTAATAGATAGACAAGGTTGATGTCCTTTCCTTCAATACTATCTCTGCGGATGTGACTGGGTATCATGTGGGCTGCAGTAATTCGGGGTGAATTGGGAAAAATACCTGACGCAGGTACAGGGAGGGGAGCCATAGATATTGATGATGATGGAGTGGTAGAATTTACCAGGTTCATAAGGCGGAACTGTATATCGGAGACAGCTGAGGTTAGATTGGAAGCTGATGAATCAGGGATAAGTGGTGATATTCAGGAGAAACTGGGCATCTGGGTGATGGTGTGGATGGAGGAAACAGGGTGGGGAACAATTCTGCCTTTCTTACTGATGCCGAGCATGGAATGCCTATTGTGGATAGCCTTTGGATGAGTTTGGAAATGGTCCAGTCTTGCATAGATGGTAGACTGCTGACTGGTGTCGTCCTGAGTCTCGGAGTAAATGCGGGAGCCGGAGAAGGGGCTTTGAAAAACTAGGAGAATGAGTGTCTCTTGGATCAGCCATACCTCTAATTTGATCTGAATTAAATAAATGTTAAAAAATTGTATAGATTGGAAATGGGGAAGAGGGTGGGTGTGCATGAATCGGTCTGGATTAAAAGTGAAAAATATGTAAGTGATGCGAAGAGGAGGTCAACTATACTATAATTAGCTAACCTTTTGCCTCTGAATGGGCAGTTAAGGTGAGAGCAAAGTCTTTCGGCCTCTGCGAAGAGGTAAGGCTGAGATATTTAATGACCTCTTGAATGAGTTGGAGAGGAAATTTATATTTGAAAAAATAAAGTGGACCACTCAAAATGTCAGGTCCTTCGGCCTCAAGCGGAGGATAGGAGAGCTGAAGAGGTCACTGCAAGTTAGATCACCTCTGGAAAAGTAACAAAAATCCTTTGTCCTCTGATGAGGAGGTAAGGAGAAAGTGGAGGAGGGGGTATATCCTTCAGCCTCCTGACTGAGGTAAAAAGTGATGCTAACCGAAGCATGCAGAGGGTGGGGGAGGGGTAGTGATTAACGGACTTCAGATGGAGTTGTGATTGTGTTCCTTCGGCCTCTAGATAGAGATAAGGATAATGTAATTTTTGGCCTCGGACAGAAGTAAGGAAAAACCTTTGGCTTTTGTGGTGGAAGGTTCAACCTCATTGAAGGTAAGGAGCTGGAATTAATCCTTCGGCCTCAACGAGATGTAAGGAGTCTGAGCTTGCCATTTTGACCTTATGTATAAAAGGTAAACCTGGAGAGGATAGGAGAAAGAAGTACATTAATGTGCAAAAGTTCTGTAATGTGCAAAAATTCTGTAAAGCAAGAATGCTTTCAAAAATAGACAAGTTTGTATTTATAAATTAACAAAATGCATAGTGAGGGAACAGAAGAAAATTTTAAATCAAGTCAATATTTGGTGCGATCACCCTTTGCCTTCAAAACAGCATCAATTCTTCTAGGTGCACTTGCACACAGTTTTTTTAAGGAACTCGACAGGTAGGTTGTTCCAGACACCTTGGAGAATTAACCACAGTTCTTCTGTGGATTTAGGCAGCCTCAGTTGCTTCTCTCTCTTCATATAATCCCAGACAGACACGATGATGTTGAGATCAGTGTTCTGTGGGGCCATTCCACTCCCTGTTGTTCTTTATGTTAAATATAATTCTTACTGACTTTGGCTGTATGTTTGGGGTCGTTGTCATGCTGCAGAATAAAATTGTGGCCAATCAGGTGCCTCCTTGATGGTATTGCTTGATGGATAAGTATTTGCCTGTACTTCTCAGCATTGAGGATACCATTAATTCTGACCAAATCCTCAACACCATTTGCAGAAATATAGCCCTGCTCTCCAGCCCTTCGGCCAACAAACTGCCTTCTGCTACAGCCAAACGTTTCAGAATTTGACTCATCAGTCCAGATCACCTCCTGCCATTTTTCTGCACTCCAGTTTCTGTTTTCATGCATAGTTAAGTTGCTTAGCCTTGTTTCCATATTGAGGTATGGCTTTTTGGCCGCAAGTCTTCCATGAAGACCACTTCTTACCAGACTTCTCCAGACAGTAGATGGGTGTACCAGGGTCCCACTGTTTTCTGCAGATTCTGAGCTGATGGCACTGATGGACATCTTCCGATTGTGAAGGGAAGTAAACATGATGTGTCTTTCATCTTCTACGCTAAGTTTCCTTGACCGACCATTGCTTCTACGGTCCTCATCTTTGCCCATTTCATTGTGCTTCTTCAAAAGATCTTGGACATCACATCTGGAAACCCCTGTCTGCCTTGAAATTTCTGCCTGGGAGAGACCTTGCTGATGCAGTACAACTACCTTGTGTCTTGTTGCTGTGCTCAGTCTTGCCATGTTGTACAGCTTCAGCAACCTCAACTTGTTAGCTGAGTTTGGCTGTTCCAATCCTCACCCAGTTTTATTTCTCTGATACAGCTGTTTCTGTTTCAGTTAATGATTGTGTTTCAACCTACATAGTAAATTGATGATCATTAGCACTATCTATTAATGTTGTAACCCCTTCAGTGCCACAAGAGTATCCAATGAACATCCCTATGGCAGTGAATGGATTAAGGGAGTAATACTGTTTGTGTTGCTTAAAGGGATGGTAATACTTAAATATTACTAATCCCCATATTGTAAGCATGTTAAAAAGAATTTAATTGTTCCCAGTGTCATCTCTCAAACCTTTATGGCTCACCTCTCTCTTAAAGTGATAGTAATGATTCATAATAAAAGCAGCTCTAATTAATCATCATAGTATTTGGACTTTGGAGAGTGTTATTTCAATTCTGTCAGAGCAGTAGTTCAAGAGTAATTCAATGACAAAGTATCCCCCTCCCGCCCCATTACTGATGTAACACTGCTCAGCCAGATCAGAAGGGAGGTGCCCAAGTAGACTGCAGAGAGGGACAATCTTCAATCAAGATAAGGGAAAAAGCTGAAAAGCTTGTCAAGGGGGGCAGGGATTTCATTGTTCTGATAGGAAGAATATTGTCCCCTGTTGTTATCTGTGTGGTCTATGGACTGCATTCCACATCTGAGAAGAGATGGCTTACACTAGGTAAAAGGGGCAGGAGGGGAAACTTTGCTTGTGAATATCTCTCAAACCATAAAGGTTTGAGAGATAACCATAAAGGTTTGAGAGATAAGACTTATATCGTTCTTCATGTTTTTTTAATGCCTACAAAATTAAATAAAGATAAAACAAAGTATTATTATCCCTTTAAATAAAGCTCTTTGTCTAGCATCAAATAAGCTTTGTAGTGCTGTAAAATGGTTTAAAAGTTCCTTCTTTTTTAGCCTGTGTTCACATGGATGATATCAGTGCAGATTTTGTTACTGCAGGCGCTGTGCAGATTGTTCATTCAGTGATATTATTTTTGGGATACGATCCAGTGAAAGGCGAATGAAGGGCCACATGCTTGTCATCTTTAATAAATGCTGATGTGTACTGTTTTTCAGCCACACCCCCGGAATCCTCCCCAGTGGCTGGATCATTAGAGTTATGAAGGTCCATCAGAGGTGAATTGAATGATGGTACTATGCCTTCTTGGGTGTCTAGTATTGAATGGAATCCATTCCAAAGTTAGTTTGATCCATCTAGCATTAGGTCTTCTTGCTATGCGGCTGCCCATTTCCATTTTAGATGCTTTACTCTTTCAATGATGTCATAATCCTTTGTTTGCTGACAAATCCATGGACACATTTTTGGTATCTTTTTGTTATGTTTAGAATCTGCCGCTCCATACTTCTCTGTGTAACTTTACATTTTTGTATGGATTTGGCATTCAGTGTCCATGTTTCCCAGCTATATGTAAAGACTGGGAGGACACATTGGTCAAAAACAATCAAAAAATAGTTTTGGGGAGATCGTGTTTCCTTGTCGGGCGCCTTTTTCTATGTTGATCTGGACTTTATCATTGTTGACCTGTATTGATGCAGTTGCATTTTGATATATTGATTGGAAGATATTGATGTAAGCTCTATCTATTCCTTGGTTGATCAGGGCATTGATTATTGCTTGATTTTTCACTGAGTCAAAGGCCGTTTCGTAGTCCACAAAGGCTACGCATAATGGAAGGTTGTATTCATTATGTCGCTCTATAACTTGTTGCACTGTCTAGAAATGATCCATTGTACTGAAACTGCTCCTGAAGACTGCTTGTTCTTTAGATTCAACCTCGTTAAGTATTGTGTCCATTCTTCTTGATAGTACCTTTGTGACAACCTTGCAGTCCACTGGCAATTGGTTGGTATTTTTTTAGATCCATCTTATCACCTTTTTTGTGACGTAGGATGACTTTTGCATTTTCCCATGTTTCAGGCACATTGCCCAGTAGTACGTGTTTTGAGAATAGTTTAGCTAGGGCTTTGATTAAGGGTTGACCTCCGGCTTTCAACATTTCAATAGTGACTTTACCAGGTCCAGCTGCTTTGTCATTTTTCATTGATTTTATTGCAGCTTCTACTTCTACTTCTGGCATAGCTTCAGTCTCTGACACTGCATTCAGTTGTTGTCCATCAAACTTATAAAGATTTGAATATAATTATTCCACTTGTTTTAGTATTTGTTGTTGAATTTTTGCTGTTGTACCATTTTCAAGCTTTAATGCAAACATTTGGCTCCTATGTGTGGCCATCTTTCTTTAGCCCTTGATTTTCTTCTAGATTTCTTTTGATGAGCTCAACATTGAACTTACGCTTTTCTTCTTTTATGTACTTCCTTTTGGTCTACATACTCTGCTATATGCTGGGAGATCTGAATATATGCTGCGAGAGACCTGGCTCTGTGAAGGAGTGACTCCACAAAGAGCAGACAGCAGTTATTAGAAATGGAAGACCCAAGACAATAATGTGCTGGGTGAAACAGGAGCAGCTAGCCAGGGAAACAGTAGTAAGGAGATAAGGCTAGAAGCTTACAGCAGTGTGCTAGATGTTAGGGACAGCTGAATGGGGAGAGATGCCGGCTAGCATTGACTACCCCAAAGTGCCCTTGCTGTGGCCTATTCCAAATTAAAGATGTTAATTGCAAGACCAGATTGGTGCCGATGGAGGAGCCGGCCCGCACCTTGGATAGCCACCTAGTGTTACCCACTGGGGAATCTGGAGAGGTACTTAAGATCGGAGATGAACTTGCTGCTGTGGTATCTGGGTCAAAGCAATTATAACTATCTCTGGGTTAAGGGTTAAGAGGGGGTTTGAATGAGGGTCAAAAGGATAGTACACTAACCGAATGGAACTGAGGCGAAGCTGTAGATAGTAGCAGTCAAAGATTGACTGATGGTAGGGGGTCTTGACTGGTGGTTGTAATGGTCTGAGTGTAACCTGGTGGGACAGAGGTTTGACTAGCAGTTGAACAAGTTGAACACAAGGGGAGCAGGAGTGGAGGAAAGGACAGAAGAGTCAGAGTTCGACTAGGCTGGAGCAGGAGGACATGAGTAAAAGTATAGGTGAGGGAACAGCTCACTGGAGCAGAAGGAACTCAAGAGGAGCATGGGGAGCAACAATGTCCAAGTAACAAGTGCTGGAGAAGAAGAATGGTTGTACATACTGGGTCGCCAGCAGAGGAGCAAGGTACAGAGTCAGAGTACTGGAGAATAATCGAAGAACAGAGCCAGGTCGTAAAGGAGAATCCACTGAAGCAAGGTACAGAAAATCAGTAAACAAGGCCACGGTCAGCAGCTAGGAATCAATACAAGGGAAGGATGCAAGCACACAGGAACTAGGCTGAGAACTACATGAACACTGACCTGGAAAGTTAAGATTGCATGCCAGTACTGGGAAACTGGCACTAGATAAAGGCACTGGAACAAAGTGAAATCCAGGACAGGAAGCAAGGAATCCAGTATGACAAGGTAACCAAATAAGACAAGGAGTGGAATGGTAAAGATGACTGTAAAGATGGACAAAGTGTAACATCTACCATGTTTCTAATTTTAACGTTTTGCTTCATACCTCGTCACTTTTTCATCATGGCAACAGTTTTTATATATAGTCAAGTTTGTATTTCTTGTTTTACAGTAAATGCAAAGGCATGGGCAGTGTCTACGATAGTCTCAATAACCTTTTCATTGTGGGTTGAAATGTCTATGTCTGCAAAGTATTGCAGTACACTGAAGCGATTTGGCATGGCTATCTCAAAATTCTTATGATTTTTCAGTAGCTGGCTAGTTTTGATTGTCACGTTTGTTTACTTGATTGTTTTCTTTCTTTCTTTCTTGCAGTCAGTTTTGATTTTTGCTTTCATCAGACGGTGGTCACTTCCACAGCTGAAACAATTTAAGACTGAGCAATCAGTGAATATCATTACTATTTACGAGTATGAAGTCAATTTCACTTGTATTACCATTAGAGCTTTTCCATTGTCCATTCTCTCTGGTCCTTTTTCCTTTAGAATTAATTCATGATGTACAAATTGTGTTCTTCTGCAAAATTCGATCAGTTGGTTGCCTCTATCATCTCTTTTTCCAGTTCTATGTGGTCCAATCGATTTTAAACCATTTTGGATCTTACCAATTGGTTCACTTTTGAAATGTCGCACATCTTCCTAATGTTGCTTGTCAAATCATTGTTGTTTATTATCTCGAATGTGTCAGTGTTGTACGTCAAATACTTTTGGAAGTATTGTTAATAGAGAAAATAAAATATATATATATATATATATATATATATATATATATATATATATATATATATATATATATAAAAAAATGAACATTTACAAATAATGTACAAAAACTAGTAAAGTTTTGTAGTTTGTAGCAATCTTTATTGAAAAAATAACGATTTACAAAAACGATTTAAAATAAAGTACAAAAATTAGTAAAGGTTTGAACTGTGTAGCAATCTTTATTGAAAAAAAAATGTAATTAACATAACAAATGACAGTGGATATTTATATGTATATATGTATAACAAATTAACCAGACATTTATTGTAGCAATGTTTAGTGGAAAAAAACATAATTTAATATAGCATAACAAATGAAAGGGAATATGCATATGTATGTATGTATGTATGTATAACAAAATAAACAGACATTTTTTGTAGCAATCTTTATTGAAAAAACAATATTTAATACAGCATAACAAAATAAAAACAACAGATATGAGGATTAGGAACAATTTAAGTTAGGAGGTCTATTTATTAAAATGCAAATTTTGTGACACAGCTCTAAGGTAGTCAGACAACGGTGTGCTTGAATAGTTTGTAACAATTAATTTCAATCTTCGTGCATTTTCCCTATGCACTTTTTTAGCTTGTGGTGACTCCTGTCCTGAAGGATATTGTTCCAATTTTAATTCCGTCAGACTTTGTTCCTTTTTTAATCCATTAATAAAGTTCCAAATACTTGGGTGGCATGCCCCTAGAAGATGGCTGAATCCTCTATGCCACCCTTCTATTATTTGTTTTTGGCAGGTCATGTAAAACTGAATGGAAACTGTTCCAGAAGTCAACGTCAAACAATGCTTTGTTTCTATTATTATGTAAGGGTTGTGATGTGAAACGAATGTTGAATTTTTTAAGCTTATGGGTATTTAGGGAAATATGAAGGTGTGACTCCAAGCAAGAAATAAAATGTGCATACTAATTACATGTTGGGTGTGTCATCTACTAATTTCATTTGTTACATGTAGTTCTTTTGAAGACCAGACCTTTTGATAAAATATTAAGGTGTGACTTGTACAGAAACTCCTAGGAAATTAACACAATATGTAAAGTAATTACATCCAGTAATTAAAATTGTTACAGGTAGCAATAAGATAAAATGTAAAGGTGTAACTTGAAAGAAATGTATGCAAAATATTGACATCTAGTAGTTACATTTGCAATTATCTGATGGTAGAGGCAGTAAAGACTTCACTTTAAAAATGTTGCACAACATTATGTGCTCAAGGTCACAAGAATTGCTCCGAATGTCATGCATCAGCCCCAGTGACATGAGGTCACAAAGACATGACACTGGGATGCAAGCGAGTATTTTCCAGTAATTGCCAATGTTATTGTTTCATAGTCACATGCCTGCAGCCTGAATTAACCCTTTACTAGCCGACTCACTACCTCTCTTCAGTATTCACTTGACTGCCTGGCCTGACCCTGCTTACTTGTCTGCCAGTAGCGGATCTTCTGTGAATGACGGAAGATGTCAAGACAGCCAGAGCACAGAAACAGAACCAGAACGACAAAGCAGGATCGGCAGACAAGTAAGC
Organism: Rhinophrynus dorsalis; assembly: GCA_037306005.1. Classification (NCBI taxonomy): domain Eukaryota; kingdom Metazoa; phylum Chordata; class Amphibia; order Anura; family Rhinophrynidae; genus Rhinophrynus; species Rhinophrynus dorsalis. The sequence goes on along the minus strand of CM074724.1, from coordinate 344,575,588 downwards.
AGGGTCAAGCAGGGTCATCAAGTGGATACTGAAGAGAGGTAGTGAGTTGGCTAGTAAAGGGTTACTTCAGATTGCAGGCATGTGACTGTCAAACAATAACACTGACAATTACTGGGGAAATACTCGCTTGTATCCCATTGTCATGTCTTTGTGACCTCATGTCATTGGGGCTGATGCATGACATTTCGGAGCAATTCTGGGGCAAGCCACCTCACCATATAGGATACAGGGCTCAAAATTTCCACTCGCCACTAGCCAATGGCAAGTGAAAATTTAGCCCTGGCGAGTAGAAATTCAGCCCTGGTGGGTAAGCTATGGCTTGCAGTGGCGAGTAACTTTTCAGGTCTGGCTAGTAGCAAAGGACTTCAAATTTTAAGCCCTGTAGGATAAATATGCAACCGTTCAGTAGGCAACATGAGAATCTCGCACTGTCGTGCAGTGTGAGATTCTCATGTCACCATTTTTATCATGGCGACATGGTTAATGTGTCATGTGGTCGCACTCTCTTTTGCTTGCAAATTTTTAAAAGGATACCTGCATTTTGCAGGGCATTTTGTCCAAAATGTGCGTGCGAAATGCAGAGTCCACTTTGTCCCTGATCCTATCTGGAAGATACTTGTCCATATAGCTGACAAGTATCCCCAGCTCCACATTTGTAATAGAAGGCTCCATAGGCATGTTTGTAATATAAGTTGCTAGCAAGCAAAACCTCCGTGTTTGTGTCTGCGTCGTGTCATGGCGCAATGTTGGTGTACTTCCTGTCTTGTTTTCAGTAGTGATGCACTTATTGATTTGAGTGCAACGGAAAAAAATTATGAAGTTTTTATGCAATGCGTCATTACTGCGCCATCCTTTTGTAATATGTGTAAATGTCACATTTGAGCCCTTAATGCCATTGCACACCTATTGTGCTCTTATTGCGCCCTTAATGCCAAGATGTGAAGTTTAAAGATGTGAAGTTTAAAATATGTCACATTTGCGCCTAAGATGTGAAGTTTAAATGCGCCCTTATTGTACTCTTAATGTTCCCTTATTGCACCCTTAATGCATCCTTAAGTGTGACTTAGTGAAGATGTTATGCGAAAGTGAAGATGTGAGCGACATTTTGACGCAGCCGACTTATTGTGGGCGACATGTTGTGCAGGGCGATATATTGAATGTGCGATTGTTTGACAAGCGATATTGTGAATGCATCATTCTCAAGCTGGCGACCAAAGAAATGTGACATTTTGAGACTCTCAATGCGGCATGCAACTTTTCAAAAGGATACCGTGGCTACCAGTGGGCAGGGGAACAAGGCATGGGGTCATTCAGTGTGTGTGGGAATCTGTGGCTACCAGTGAGCAGGGAAACAAGGCTGGGGTGTCAGACAGTTAAGGTGGAGGTCTCTGGCTACCAGTGAGTAGGAGAACATGTCTGGAGTGTCAGAAAGTATATGTGGGGAATCTGTGGCTACCAATGGTCAGGATAAAAAGGCTAATGGGGGCAGAGGGGTGATTTATTTTAATTATTTATTTTTTAATATATATTTCTAACCCTTTGAATGCCAGAGGAATATGCAAAGTAATGTGTTATTCAACCCTATGGGACTCAAAGCATTCAGACCTCATTTGGTGGAATCAGTATGCCCTCCTCATGCCCCCTGGCATTGATTGGGTAGGCGACCAATGCAGCATCCGTCTTCTAACTCCTCCTGGTCAACCCGGCATTATATTAATGTCTGGGCTAAGTAGGAGGATCTTCAAGGCCCACTCTCTGTCAGATGCCATATACTGGCATCCACTGCATTATGACTACCAATACCAGTGCTTGGTCTGGCATCAAGCACTGAACATTCCAGGACCTTCCATGGTGTTGAAATAGTTAAGTATCTTTGAAATGATTGTATGAGCTTTTTTTTCCCCCATAAAAGTTTAATGGGAACCCTCACGGGTCCTAGTCATACATGTAAATCACATATACACAATGGGTACAAACAGTAGTTATTGCAAGATACACAAGGGAGGCTCTACCGGCCTTGCCAATATACCGGGCAAGGCAGCCTAAAGGGTTACTAGACAATCTGAATGTGGCTCTACCGGCCTTGCCAGTATACCGGGCAAGGCAGCCTGGAGGTTTATTCGACAAACTGGTTGTGGCTCTACCGGCCTTGCCAATATACCGGGCAAGGCAGCCTGGAGGGTTTACCAGACAAGCTGGTTGTGGCTCTACCGGCCTTGCCAATATACCGGGCAAGGCAGCCTGGAGGGTTTACCAGACAAGCTGGTTGTGGCTCTACCGGCCTTGCCAATATATCAGGAAAGGCAGCCTGGAGGTTACATGCCAATCTGAAGGTGGCTCTACCGGCCTCACCAATTTACCAGGCAAGGCAGCCAGGAGGACAGAGGAACAACTACACTAATGCTGCATAGATGGAGCAACAGCATAAGATGGAACAGTGGAGCAAACCAGTCTCCCAACCAGGGAGACCAGACCGGTGTAGTAACGCAGATGGCAACAACCGGTGACTGTGGAGTAACCCAGTACCATGTAAGGAACAACAGTATAGCCCAACTGGTTCTATACAAATGGGATTAGCAACCAGTGGATATGGAGTAAACCAGTACCGTGTACTGGACAACAAAGTGCTCAACCGGATCTATACTTGCGGAGTCAGTAGCCGGTGTATCGTGGAGTAAACCAGTAAAGTGAACTGGACAACAATAGCGCTCACTCGGCTCTAAACTAGCGGGATCAGCAGCCGGTGGATGGTGGAGTAAACCAGTACCACGTACTGGACAACAATAGCGCTTAGCTGGCTCTATACAAGTGGAAACAGCAGCTGGTGTCCGAGGAGTGAACCAGTACCACGTACTGGATAATCGTAACGCCCAACCGGTACTATACAAGCGGAATCAGCTACCGGTGAATTGGAGTAAACCAGTACAGCGTACTGGATAAACGTAAGCCCAACCGGTTCTATACAAGCGGAATCAGCAACCGGTGAAATTGGAGTAAACCAGTACCGCGTACTGGAAGCGTATTGCCCAACCGGTTCTATACAAGCGGAATCAGCAACCGGTGAAATGGTAGTAAACCAGTACCGCATACTGGAGAAGCGTATTGCCCAACCGGTTCTATACAAGCGGAATCAGCAACCGGTGAAATGGTGGTAAACCAGTACCGCATACTGGAGAAGCGTATTGCCCAACCGGTTCTATACAAGTGGAAACAGCAACCGGTAAAATTGGAGTAAACCAGTACCGCATACTGGATAAGCGTATAGCCCAACCGGTTCTATACAAGCGGAATCAGCAACCGGTGAAATAGGAGTAAACCAGTACCGCATACTGGAGAAGAGAATGCCCAACCGGTTCTATACAAGCAAATCAGCAACCGGTGATCGTGGAGTAAACCAGTACCACGTTCTGGACAAACGATACGTCCAACTGGTTCTATACAAACGGGATCAGCAACCGGTGAACATGGAATGCACAGATGATCAGAATGTCGCCAAGCGACTCAGCAGCCAGACGGATGACAAGCAGCAGCGACAGCAGACAAGCCAGGACCCCCACAGGAACGACAGCACCGTCAACCAGGTCAGGAACGGAGCAGGAACAACAGCAGCATGGGATTAGGAACGGAAGCAGGAACAACAGCACCGTCAACCAGGTCAGGAATGGAGCAGGAACCACAGCAGCCCGAGATCAGGAACGGAAGCAGGAACAAGATCTCAACTGGATCAGGAACGGAGGCAGGAAACACACAGGAGAGGCACTGACTACTGGAGCAACGCTGATACTGATAGCAAAGCGAAACAGGCCCAGGGAATAGGTACAAGGCAAGTGACTGCTGACATAGAGACACCACGAAAGGGCAACCAAAGGGTGCCTCAGCCCAGTCTATAAAGGCAATACTGGGCGGGCAAAAGACAGGTGGCAAATGGAGAGTACACACACCTGACTGACAGCAGAAGTCAGCAATCACGGGCACCGTGATAGCTGGATAGGGAGAGGGGAGCAGAGGAAGAGTGACAGAATGCGGGTGCAGAGCTGTACTCTCAGTCTGTCCGGAAGTAGAGACAGGGAAGTATTTAATGGATTAAATTCGTCTAAATAGCAATGTTTTTTAAAAAATGAAAACTTTACCCAAGCTAGTCTCTACATAAATGACCTATGTAACCCAACGTGTGTAGGGGTGATAGATCCCCTTTAACTACAGGACACTTATAGAAAACACACACTGGGTTGTACTGATTCCTGCACAGTCCAGCACAATGTCATTTTCATAAGGGATATCTCATACTCTTACTCTAACACCCAAGGGGAAATAATCTGGAAACAAATTAGTGGTTCATTATTACTTTCCTTAAAGAACTAGTAATAATTTATTTTGACTTTACATATTATTCAAGTATATCAGCTTCACCTATTTTGTTACACTTTTATGTCCCTGACACTGTGTGTATAGGGTTGCCAAATCATCCCTTTAAAACTGGGCACATGTAAAATGCCTGCTGCATGGGAATCATTGCAGCCCGGTAATTGCCATTGCATAACTGCAGCAGGCATTTTAACATAATGATCTGACAACACTTCAATTTGCTTCACCCAGAATTGTCCCACGTTTGTTTGTGTGTATTACCATAAATGGCCAATTATTATTAGTCAACACATATTTAACCTAGTGATGTGTCTGGGCACATTTCCAGTTATTTGTGTGACGGTCCCTGAATTGACAGGAAGAGACTATTGACACAAAGATTCGGTTGCTCTGCAAAACGTCAACATTGCTTTTCCCAACGAAGTTCTTCAGAAAAGGTTTCCCGGCCAGTCTTGTACCACTGTACGGTATGCACTGTCCAGGGATCTGAACTCACATGACCTCAAAGTCCACAATAATGTAGTGAGGGAAGCTGCACTGAGCACTAGATGGGGCCGTTTGCAGACGCTCCCAGCTTGGAGGAGGAAAGGAACCACTTCTCTGGGGCTGAGTGCTTATGTGGGTGAGATTTCTGTCTTGTTCCTGTCACTATAGAAGCTGGAAGCCTGCTGTCTGATACCTGTTTGGATTGATACATTGTCATGTTTGGAATACGTTGTGTCCAGTTGTAATCTCTGCTGTGGTTTTACCTATTCCATGTCCTCACAGCAATTCATACAGCGGAGGTGTGTTTGCTTGTATCATAATTACCTCTCTAGTACAAAAATGCTGAAGGAGAAACACACGCACAGAATGAATTGAAGGGGATGGAAAAGAAGCCATTTTAATTTGATTATCTCATCAGATTGCGGTTTTTAATTGCCTACTTTTCACCCTCGTTGATTCGATCTAAAGATGTAATTTATTTGATGTGGAAAACCATAATTTCTATGTTGGATTTTTCCAGAGCACTCCTGACAGCCAAGGTGGGTTCCTCTATGTGTGATGTAGGCAGTTCATAGGAAAATGACCAAGCCAGGCTCTAGATTGTCATCCACATTGCCCTAATTCTTATTTTACAGTTATGTCCAGGATTCAGTGTTTATATTACATAGTAAATTCATTGTATGTCCTGACTCCCTGTGCTGGTGGTATTAAACGCATTGCTTTGCAATACATTGGGTACACCGCTGGCAACCAAGGGGTTACAACCCGATTATGCATCAAGCAGCTTCTTTTCTTTTTGGGAAATACTGCGGTTTAACCCATTGAATGCTAGAGGTCCCCAACGCATAGCATTCAGAGGGTTAAACAAGTGTAAATCCAACACACCCTATGGCTTTCTTGCTGCTGTTGGACTACAACTACCATCAAGCTGTCATTTGCAGTTTATGCCACACTATTGAAGGCGATGGGAGTTGTAATCTAACGGATGGAGAGCCATATGTTGCTCTGTTTTGCTGTGTTCGGGCTATCTGTTTTCCATCCCCTCTGAGTTGACTGGTTTATTTTACTGACAGGTATAAACATTAATCAATAACCCCTGTATATTAAGGTAGGGCACTAGTTGAATTCAGAGATACACAGGACTCTTAGGAAAGTAGTCCAACTCTTCTTCTGTGATAACTTCATACAGTCAGACTGTGTTTGACAGGTCTGGTTGAGAAGATGTTCTGAAACAGCTTTTGACTCTATTTTATGTTGGCATCTTGAACAAGTAGTCATCCATGGTGGAGCAGTTCTACCTTAATTCCTTGAGGGATACACACACCCCTCTAGTCTTCAGTGGGTTAAAGGAGAAATGTGCCCTAGTAATAAGACCTTAATCTGTTTAACACATTGATTTACTTAGGTAGGTGTCCTTCATACAGCAGTCATTTATTTCTGTCTGTATATTTTTTGTATTATATTTTCAGTTCCCTTTATATATGGATCTCTGCTGAAGACTACAACTAGGTCACATCTCCCCACTGTAACCAATAGGCTTAGATTGACCTGAATTACTTTTAGGGTCCCTGATCCCTAGTGTTATCAGATTCAAACTGAAACAATTAGCAGGTGTTAAAACAGAGATCAAATGCAAAGAAAAATCGTAAATATAACTTATTGCTATATGACACTTACCTAGCCCCTTATCTTAGGAGATAGTTCCCCTTTAAAGTAATGCTTAAAATTAAAAAAAATATATGTTGTAGGGTTTATCCCCCTGAGTAAAACAAGAGTACTTCCACTGCTGAAAGGTGTTTTATTCAAAAGTTATTACAGCTCAAAGTTGATTTTTTTAGGTGCACTATCACAGTGACCTGAAATTGTACAGTGGTGCTGTTGTTACACCATCCTATGGTCAGCTCTGGTCCCAGGACCATAAATCTCCATAGGATGGTGTAACAACAGCACCACTGTACAATTTCAGGTCACTGTGATACTGCACCTAAAAATTCAACTTTGAGCTGTAATAACTTTTGAATAAAACACCTTTCAGCAGTGGGAGTACTCTTGTTTTACTTGCGTACCCCTCTGGCACTCAAAGGGTTAATACCTTTGCACCATCTTTTATAGTCCTTTTTAGGCTATTACCCCCTAGGATGCTGGAGTGAAAACAGATATGTTGAAGATCTCTCTAGCACCCAGGTAGTTAAAGATTATTTTTTCCCCTTGCTTTTTGTAGGCCAAAGGTATTTTCCCAAAGATAAACAGTGAATGTGACTGGGGGCAGGGCCATGTGAGGGATGGGGGTGTGGTCATGGGTGGAGCTAAGGGTGACTACAGTGCCTAGAGTTGGGGTGCCTGGGATGTAAACCCAGCCCTTTTAGCAACAGTGGAGTTCTTAGGTACCCAAAGGACCGAGGGCTTAAGCCAAATTAATGTATTAATAGTTTACTGTGCAGCACAATTTCACTTTTACCCTTAAAGGATTAATCCTTAAAGCAATGTCTTTGCACACCCCTCTGATCCTTAAAGGGTGGAAAATCCTAATTAGGAAAACATCATATTTTGTAGTGCTCTCTCTATTGCGTAAAGCAATTGTACCTCTAATGCTGGGAGATTCTTCTAAGAAAGTTATTATTGTCAACTTGGCATTTTTCTGATAACTTGAGTTCAAGATGTTTTGTGGCCAGGTGACACACTTGCTACATCTATGGAAAACTTGTGTCTGTTACACATAGCTCTTCACAGGAAATAATAGCAACTAAATAATAGCACCTGGCTCCAACTAAACCTTGAATACAAGCTCTCAAAAATATTGTAAGATTGTTGTGTAATAATTTTTGAATGAAGTGTCTCCAGACCGTGGACATACCCTTGTTTTGTTCAGTAGGACATGTCCTACATAATACTACTTCTTTAAGGAAGATGGCATAATTGTATTTCCAACTAGCAAAAAGTTTCAGGGCTTTAAACTTGACATATAGGACTCAAAGTACCTAGAAACACCCCTGTTTAGTGATGACAATTATTCGGTTACATTTTCCAGGGACTGTTAGTGACTTTTTGTTTTTCCATACAGGGTGCTAGGCTATAGTGCTTACTAAGGATCAGATGGAAAACACAATTGCACTGTTTGGAATCTTACCAGTAGTGTTTCCTAAATTGAGTTGTATGGAACCCAAATTTTCTCTGAATACAGTAAAAGGGACTGAGCACATTTAAAGGAGCACTATAGTTTTATTATAAAAATACATTTGTTGTAGGTCTATTCTTGCTCTCTCCCACTCATGCTGCTGGAAGATGCCTTATTCCAAAGGTATTTCACAATCAAGAAGAGGTGAAGCTGTTATAGTCACATAATATGGAGAACTGTAGCCATTGTTTACACCCCCCTCCTGTAGTGCAGCCAACACTGTTGCTTACTGCACCTTTAAGTAGTGGTAGGCTGGGGTGGAGCTCAGGGGGACTACTTTAATTGATTTTGGACAAACCTTAGGCTCTGCCTGTCCCTCCTGGACATAAGTTGGAGAACGATGTTTGGGAGTGAGGATGGAGACAGGTGTTGATGTCTAGGTGTATCCATGTTGCAGCCTAAGCTGGCCAGACATACTGAGCATGAAGACAGATTACCCTTCCCCAAATGAGCCAGGGAAAGGTCAGCATGGATACACCTGGTGCTGAAAAATAAATGAACCAGGCTCAAGTAGATCAACCCCTGGGCTTGTCAAGAAGAAAGAGAACAGGAACCGTAGAGGGAGAGAGAGAGAAGATGAGTGGAAAAGGGGGAGGAGGAGATTAGGGGAAGAGAGGCAGAAATTAATGAGAAGAAAATATTCCCCAAAGAGAAAAAAGAAAAGTGGATAAAGAAAGATTATAGATGGCAAGAGTAAGCAGAAAAAACTTAACCAAGAGTAAAGATTTTCATCTCAAACTCCAATGAATGGCAGACTCACAAGGACGCCAGTCAGTTAAATGTGGTGCTCTTGTGGTTCTGCTATCAGACACGGCCCACTTGTGTCCAGATTGAGGCTAGTCCAGTACAGTCGCCCACATGATAATGCTAAAGGCTGCTCTCTGGATTTTCTCCTGAACTTGGTAATGAGTAAGGTTTCTTCCTCTTTTTTTTCCCCCTGCATAATGCCATTAGGGTCATATTCAGCATGATAAAGTGGGGCAATATACTTTACACCATTGGAGACAAATGACATTTCCCATTGATTTTAAATTTGGTTTTTATCTCATGAATAATGCTGGAGATCTCTCTAGCATCCATTAATCAAAGTGATTTTTATTTTTTTTCTTCTTATATATAATATGGTCAAATAGTTGAAATACAAGTGGCTATGTTTTACCTTTCATCTATATATATGCATTTTTTTTACTAATTGCTTATTTGTTTCCTAGTCTCTCAGTATATTTTCATATGACCATATTTGTCCTTTTGCTTTTCTTGCAGTTTTGAATCGAGGGATTTCTCAGGTCCATCGGAATAGCTCTTTTTGTACTTGACAGGTCCCAGGTAATAAGGAGCTGGATGGCTGATCACAATCACCGGAGACGAAGTAAGTAAGACTGGATAAGGGTCACAGAGAATTCAATTATCAAAATGCATCTTGTGGACAGAACTGGCTGTGAAGTGAGTGAGGTTGCCAAGGAATTCACTGAGCCTGACAATCAACCTCTGTCCCCAGAGATCTCTAAAGACCAGGGCCTCTGGGGCAGATCTGGAGAGCTCCCAGTTATGTTCATGCAAGGGGCAAACCCAGAATTTTTACAGAGTGGTATGCAAAAATATGAAAATGCATGGGAAAAAAATACTTTGAACTGGTTTTGTGTTGTTCTTTATTCAGAACTCTTTGCTCATTCCTGGCCTACACAAAGGCAGCAGCAACCTGCCTCCCTCCAGCTGTTGGACCACAAGTTCTATAATCCACAGACAGCCTTCAGCTGGCTAATGATGATGAGAATTGTAGTCCAATAACAGCCTGAAGGGAACAGGTTGCTCTCCTTATATAATCATATGCCCAACAGGATCAAACCTCTTTTTTTTTGGGTGCATATGCATCTGGTGTATTTCTGATCTGATGGGAGCAAAATAATACAAGAGGATTTCTGGCCAACTGGAAGTCCTCTCTGTTTCACCTTGATGTACATCTACAGAGTTTATTTTTTGTGCATAAGATTTTACTTATAGTGGATTGCTAGTTGTTTCCGTTTTCAGTCTGATAAAGACTGATAAAAACCCGAGTCTCTTAGGGCTACTTTTTTTAAACAACTGGAAATGCTGGTATGTTTTTAGTGCTACAGTATAGCAAGGTTTTCGATCCTCCCATTTTCTTATTATAAACAGAACTGATAAAATCAGTGAAAATGCAGTTACCAGCAACAGATGTGCAGCTTTAATATGGCTTCAGTGTGATTCCATTGAAATCATTAATGCATTTTTATAGACACATTATCACTGTTTAAGGACAGTTGCAGCGTGCTGCGTCTCTGAGACAATCACAGCATATGTTGTCTGTGTGAAATGATCCATAGGACATGATTTCACAACTCGTAGGTTTTTTTCCTTCACTAATTTCTTGCTGTCCCTTTCACATGGATGCCAGTTTATTCGTGTCTACTGAAACCTGTTGTGTGTTGTGAAGAGGTGTGACCTAGAGATTTTGGATAGAGATCACTATATACAGGAAAGTGCAGATATAATGCATAAATATCTGACTGTTATATGAAGGACGCCTAACTAGATAAACTGAACTGTTACTATTTCCCCTTTAGCACTCCTTAGCATGCCATAAATAAATACCTCTCTGCATTCAAAGGGTTAAAGAAGTCTTCTTTCTCCAGTATCTGATTAAAGGGATAGTAATACTTAAAATGTAAAAAATATATGTTGTAGGGTTTATCCCCCTGAGTAAAACAGAGTAATCCCACTGTTGAAAGGTGTTTCATTCAAAAGTTATTAATTTTCAAAGTTGAATTTTTTAGGTGCAATATCACAGTGGCCTGAAATTGTACAGTGGCGCTGATGCTACACGATCCTATGGACAGCTCTGGTCCCGGGACCATAAATCTCCATAGGATGGTGTAGCAATAGCGCCACTGTACAATTTCAGGCCACTGTGATATTGCACCTAAAAAATTCGACTTTGAAAATAAATAACTTTTGAATGAAGCACCTTTCAGCAGTGGGCGTACTCTTGTTTTTCTCAGGGGGATAAACCCTACAACATATTTTTTTTTACATTTTAAGTATTACTATCCCTTTAAGGGTATCAGACGGTAAATTTAAAGTGGACCTGTAACCCTAGTTTATTTGAAAGAAAATTAAAAACTGCCTGTATGTTATTCTAGCAATTTCTTAGCAATTTGAATCGGTTTTGTTTTTTGAGACTTTGTTTTTTTAGTCTGGTGTATTTAAAACTGAAAATGTTATAACGTCTTTACAATATTGTTTTATCAATACAGTAAATTCCTTACTCAATACTGCCCTTCATTACAGTCAAAAAGGGTGAGGAGTCCTATGAGATCTCAATCCCATATGAAGAGAATCAACGTGCAGAATCTCAGGTCTTTTACAGCCTCAGTTCCCAGCAAAATAACTCCCAAGGTAAGAGCCTTTTTACGGCACCTAGAACATGAGTGGGCAGCCTGTGGCCCTGCAACTATTGTTGGGCTATCACTTCCATCATACCCAGATGGCCAGTGCCTGGCTAATTGCAAGCTGAGGATTATGATTGATGTAGTCTAACAGATGGTAATCCAAAAGACATGGGGAGTGAGATGGAGTGCGAGAGTAGGAGACTGAGTTTAAAGGGATAGTAATACTTAAAATGTAAAAAAAAATATGTTGTAGGGTTTATCCCCCTGAGTAAAACAAGGGTACTCCCGCTGCTGAAAGGTGTTTCATTCAAAGGTTATTAATTTTCAAAGTTGAATTTTTTAGGTGCAATATCACAGTGGCCTGAAATTTACAGTGGCGCTGTTGCTACACGATCCTATGGACAGCTCTGGTCCCGGGACCATAAATCTCCATAGGATGGTGTAGCAACAGCGCCACTGTACAATTTCAGGCCACTGTGATATTGCACCTAAAAAATTCAACTTTGAAAATTAATAACCTTTGAATGAAACACCTTTCAGCAGCGGGAGTACCCTTGTTTTACTCAGGGGGATAAACCCTACAACATATTTTTTTTACATTTTAAGTATTACTATCCCTTTAAGAACAAGACTGATGCTGTGGACGTCTGTGTACAAATTTGCATCATACCTGGAAACTTCCTCTTGTGGAGCAGCTGGAGAAGGTTCATGGGATGCGAATAGGCTTAATTTAAAGATGTGACTGGTGTCATAAAGTGGGTGGGGCTTACTTGGGTGGGCTGAGCCAGGATTTGGCTAGGAAGTGGGCAGACCAGTGTGGGAAGGAGGAGAAGTGGGCAGAGTTTCTCAGAAAACTCCCCACAGTTGGAGAATCAGCCTCTGTCCCCTGAGACCTGGTAATAAACAATAAAAAACAGAGTCTCTGGGGCAGATCCATGGAGTTCCCAGGTATGCTTTGCATGAGTTGTAGACTCTGGGTAATTCCAGGCTATTTATAGTAATGGAGGGCTGGACAACTTTGGCTCTCCATATGTTGAAGACAAAACTGGAGAGCCATGTGCTAATGTATAATAAAATTTGTAGGAGGACCCTATCAAACACCCCTTCATACTTTCCTAAAAGGTGTTTGAGTCTCTACCTAATAAGCTATTTTACCTTTACACTGGGGGTGGAGAGGAGGTCACTATAGTTGCTCCACTGATCCAGCGAGTGAGGAGCAACCAATCAGATACCTCCCTGTCTTGTCTAGTGGATGTGAGATTCATGTTCTAACCCATTCCCCATAGAGGTATCATAAGGTTATAATGTTTACCCACCACTACTATACATATGCCCCTGGCCCATGAAACAAATACTGTCCTTAGTCCAATTCCAGTGTTGTCAGTCAGTGTTCTTGCAACCAACTGCACCATATGAAACACATAAATTCCTATTGATTTGAATGGGCATTTTTGTCTCATCGAATGCTGTGATGTTCTCCAATGCACCGCAATGCAAGAAACTGTTGTCAGGAAGTGATATCAGAACATATTGAAGAAATATAAATCTGAATTGTAGATTAGGTTAGCGTAGTGTACTAATAATCTTAATTTTAGTAATGACAGGAGGCGAATATTTTGCTTATCTTCCTTTACTGAAATCTCCATAGCAGCACAGATCATTTACATAACCAATCAAAAAACAGCAATCAAGGCCATATAAGACCCCAACTCCACCCACTCCTCCTCTTTCTTTGCACAAACAAGCAAACATGACATCTAAACATCAGCAACCAACATGACGTCTTCAAGATTCAGCATCACCCTCGGAGCAGCAAAACACGATGCCAGGACCATTCAAGCAAACTGACCTCGCGGTAGGAGAGACACTGAAAGAAAAGAAATGTATGAAAGTACACCAAGAAATATCAATAGACATACCAATAATACATACAAGAAACACAGAAATTATGAATAAACATAAATAAATGTACAGAAACACCCATAACTGAATCCAAACCAAAGTCCACCATTCTTCCCTAATAAATCCTAAAAAACAGAACACACAGGGAGGGAAAAGGGAGGGAAAATATTCGCCTCCTGTCATTACTAAAATTAAGATTATTAGTACACTACGCTAACCTAATCTACAATTTTACCACATGACAGGAGGCTTCATATTTTGCTTTTTTAACGCTAAAACATCAAAGAAAAACGAGCATGAAAAGGACGGAAAAAGAAAATGTGAAACAAGTTTTCCCAATACTAGTCCGTCTAAGACAAAAGGTCCACCACAGCACCTCTGCAGACAGAGCCCACAAAGCAGTTGCTCCCCAAACTGAATGCACACCAAACGAAACATGAACTCCTGCCAGAGTCAAAACCCAACGAAGTCCTTCTAGCTAATGTCACCTAAAACCCTGGGCCTGACCTATGAAACCAAAACCGGACCTGATGTAAACAAACGTGGAGAAGTAGTAACCTCCGCACAACAAAGCAAAACAAGCCTACAAAAAAATCCTACGAATTAGGGTGACAAACCAAAAGACAAAGCAGAATCTACCAACAATGTAGACTTGTAACACCCTAGAATTTAGAAATAATGAATGTGTAACACACACTCTAAATTACAGACAATGTATACGTGTCAGACACCATAGACTCCATAGCTAATGTAGATGTGTAACACATACAAGAATCTACAGATTATGTATAAATGTAAAAGACACTAGAAACCACAGATAATATATGTGCAATACACACAAGAAACTACAGATAATGTATAAGGGTAATACACACTAGAAACTACAGATAAGGCATAAGTGTACGACACCCTAGAATCTACAGATAATGTATAAGTGTAATATACACTAGAATCCACAGACAATGTATAAGTGTACTACACACTAGAATGTACAGATGTATAAGTGTACTACACCCTAGAATCTACAGATAATGTATAAGTGTAATATACGCTAGAATCTACAGCTAATGTATAAGTGTAATATACACTAGAATCTACAGACAATGCATAAGTGTAATGCATACTAGAATGGACAGATAATGTATAAGTGTACTACACCCGAGAATCTACAGATAATGTATAAGTGTACGACACACTAGAATCTACAGAGAATGTATAAGCGAAATACAAACTAGAATCTACAGAGACTGAATACGTGTAATACACACTAGTATGTACAGATAGTATATAAGAAAATACAAAGTAGAGGAATGAAGAAGTGAAATACAAGCTAGAATCCACAGAAAATGAATATGTGTAATACCCACTAGAATCTACAGAAAATGAATATGAGTAAAACAAAACCAACATCTACAGATAGTGTATATAAACAATATAATCCCCATAAATACAACCCCCACACAGAAGGGAAATGTGTACACTAGGGTTTGGTACGCATGGACGCTATGTATGATACGTGTACACTGGAGGATAGAAAGCATAGACCCCCGAGGTTGGTACACCAAACACATGAACTAAAGCCGATCCAGACTCCGAAAGAATCACCTGAGTCCCGGAAAAGGAGATATATAGTACAGAACCAAATGGAGTTAAATCCATGGGGCACACCCCAGGTGTACCAGAAAGCGGCCTCCTTAGCGACAGACTCAGTAGTCACAGATATAGAACTACCTATATATAAATATAACCAGTCATAAAAACCACCGCAGAAAATACTATACACACACATATACATACACACATACATATATATACATCCACATATACATATATATACATACATACATACACAGACACATACACACCTACACATATATGCATACACATATAGATACACACACACATACATAGATGAAACTATAGCCAGGGTGCACTCCCACCTTAAAGGAGCATGGCCAAACTCCAAGGGCAAAATTAACCTGAGAGCACCTCAGAATGGACGACTATCTCAGGAGGCCCAAAAATAGTCGCAAATAGAACCTAACAGGGGCTCGCCCCAATAGCCTATAACGTGAAAGAAAGGGCTCACCCTTAAATATTCCCAAAGGGCTCACCCAATTAAAACGTAAATATGGAAAAACCAGAAAGGGGAAAAAACCAACGTCAATCACCAAAAGAAGGAGGGCGCACCCGAGACACCTCAATCCCAAGGAACCTTAATCAAAGAAATATAATGTTTAGCCATCCAAACTATATATGGCCTGCGTTCACCGGAAGTATAGCAGGAACATAGAGTGAACCTCTCAAGAAGGCAGATAAACGCAGAGAAACAGATAAGCAACAGCAAAACAAAGGGCAGAACAAGAACCTAGAAACACCCAATCATAAAGGGGTAAAAGCCATCCAGGTAACACCGGGGCTCATCCAGAAAAGGACTACCACCAGCCCGCAAGGGAAAAAGATAAATATCATATAGCAATAAGACAGGGAAAGTGCCCCGCTTGCAGCCCAAAAAAGGAGCCTAAGAAAAAACCAAACAAAGAAGTAACAGAACCAAGGAAAAAAAGGGGGGTCACCCCAAGGACAGAATGGGGCACACCCAAAGTAATAAACAGGAAGCCCTAATATCCTTAACATGGGGGCTCACCGCAGTGACACCACAGGGCCTCACCCTGACTATCACAAATGCAGAACTGAATTCAGGAACCAGATGCTGGAGCAAACCAGTCATGGACATCTGGGGTTCACCCAGTGAAAACCCACCCCGAACAGATGGCAGAAATTTGGTCCTTATAATAAAAAGGACCAGACTGACACAGGGAAAGATTGTGCATACACAAATTGAGATTCAAGGGGGGCTCACCCCCAAAGCATGGGCATAGAAGAGTGGCTCACCCTCAGTATATGTATATAAACCAGAGAAGAGAGGGGCTCACCCTCAACATATCTAAGGTATGTCCGATAAGTGAGGGCTCACCTCAGAGGGCCCAGCAAAAACAGAGAAAGGCATATTCCTCTAACCAAGTAGGTGTAAAAGAAACACAAAGCAGAATTTATTTATTTATTTTTTTTTATGCAGCACATGAAAATAGGCCCATCCCACAACAGGATACAATGAGGCTCATCCCAGGGGCACACCAGAACGAAGGCAGGATAGTATGGACCACTAGGATGGGGGCTCACCCCAGATGTATACACGCCCTAAGGCAGGATAGTAAGGGGCTCACCCTAGATGTAATGCAGGGGCACACCCCAATAGCCACAGAAGAACTGTAGCAGATTAGTTTAAATCACACGGACAACGAGGGAAAGGAATGGCTTCCTCCAGAATAACCAGAAGTTGGAAATGGGGGCTCACCCCACCCATATACCTCACTCAACCCTGTTATCAGGAAAAAAATGGGGGCTCACTCCAAGTGATCATAACCAACCAGTTCAGTATTTGTTTTTTTTTTTTTTGTTTTTTTTTTTGTTTTTTCATAATATCCATAACATGGGGGCTCACCCCAGGTGCAGCAGAGGGCACACCCTGCCATTGCAAATATACAAAAATATATAAGGGACAGAGGAAAGTAAAAACTCTCCGAGAGAAAACCCATGTCAAGCATGGAAGAAGACACCTAGCATTAACATGGGGGCTCACCCCAGATACACCTCAGGGGCTCACCCTGGTGAAACCTGCAGACTAATAAATTTGCAGGATAAGTACCTTCCAAAATAAAGAAACCAAAAGGTATAGGGCAAATACCTGCTAAGAACAGCTGGGGCTCACCCAGAATGTGAAGTAAAAGTTTATTATTTTTTTTTTTTTTTTTTTTTTTTTTAAATGCAGTGGGTGATCCAAAAGAATTGCAAATGCAGTCAGAAACCCCTCCAGGGGAAAACCCATGCAAGGCATGGCACAAGGACTACTCAAAAGTAGCAATGTAAGCAGGGGGCTCACCCCAATCAACAGTGGGGCTCACCCACAATTAAAACTGTAATGAACCAGTGAGGTTTATAACAAGCAAAAACCTTACACTAGTGAGACTGTAATTTACCAATGAGGAGTAGACAGAGGCTGAGCACTCCCCGGTCACACTGGAGCCCCACCCTGACTGAAGGGAGAGACTCCAGAACGACCGAGAACCACTCAGCCAGAAAAGAAAATGGCCGCTGAGATCTCGCAAGATGCGAGATCCAAGATGGCCGCCGAAGCTACGAGTGGGCCACAGACCACCAAGCAACTCCAAAGGGGACACAGAAGAAACTAACGGTCCCAGGCCCTGCTAACCCCGCTAGAAGGGAAACAACGGACCCTACACATACACACACAGCTCTTCAGAAATAAGACACATTGTGTAACAGGATTTTGGGGACGGCAACGCTTTGCGAAAAAATCCCACACAAACATACATATACATGAGCACATTAGAAAAAACAAATTATGTATATATAAGAAAGAAAAATAGAACTTGAGCCCAAAGGCCCCATACTATATCACACCATGAAAACCAATTATAGTGTAAAAGAACATTAGACAAACAATGTAAAAACATATAAAGAGAAACAGTACTCTGACCTATGCAGCTTGTGTAAAAACATATACAGAGAAACAGTACTCTGACCTATGCAGCTTGTGTAAAAACATATACAGAGAAACAGTACTCTGACCTATGCAGCTTGTGTAAAAACATACAGAGAAGCAGTACTCTGACCTATGCAGCTTGTGTAAAAACACATAAAGAGAAACAGTACTCTGACCTATGCAGCCTGTATAAAAACACATAAAGAGAAACAGTACTCTGACCTATGCAGCTTGTGTAAAAACATATACAGAGAAACAGTACTCTGACCTATGCAGCTTGTGTAAAAACATACAGAGAAGCAGTACTCTGACCTATGCAGCTTGTGTAAAAACACATAAAGAGAAACAGTACTCTGACCTATGCAGCCTGTATAAAAACATATACAGAGAAACAGTACTCTGACCTATGCAGCCTGTATAAAAACATATACAGAGAAACAGTACTCTGACCTATGCAGCCTGTATAAAAACACATAAAGAGAAACAGTACTCTGACCTATGCAGCCTGTATAAAAACACATAAAGAGAAACAGTACTCTGACCTATGCAGCTTGTGTAAAAAAACATATACAGAGAAACAGTACTCTGACCTGTGCAGCTTGTTGGAGCAGCAAGAAAGAGGAGTGGGTGGAGTTGGGGTCTTATATGGCCTTGATTGCTGTTTTTTGATTGGTTATGTAAATGATCTGTGCTGCTATGGAGATTTCAGTAAAGGAAGATAAGCAAAATATGAAGCCTCCTGTCATGTGGTAAAATTATTTTTACCCTTAACATGCTGCCTGACTTATCTCTAGTTCATCCCAGGAGGCACTCAGATTTATTTAGCAGGTGTCTGATAGTTAAAGGGGAACTTTCATGTGTAAAAAACTTTTTTCTATATGCTTAACTATGAAAATAGTATTAGGAAGCATGTTATTTAGTCTTCAAGCTGTGTACAGCTCTGACGGAGCTTGCTGTAATGATAAAGACGATTCATGCCACTACGAAGGGAAGAGTGAACTCACTCCCTGAGGCAGCTGGGAGGGAGGTGGGAGTAGAATTAAACAGCACTGGGAAGTCCTGCAGAGCTGTGCCGAGGATTCAGTGTACCGCAGAATGCGGAAGCGCACAGCTTGAGGTCTGACTATCTTACAATGTACGTAAATGAAAAAAAAAAAAGGTTTCCTAATACTATTTTCATAGGTAAGCATATGGCAAACAGTTTTTTACAGGTGAAAGTTCCCCTTTAAATGTACTTATTCGGTGACTAATAATATTAAGTACCAACTGGGCACATGGAAAATATAGGAAAGTAGAGGGGCAAATAAACCCCATTAACAGGTATGTCAAAAATGTGCCCCCCAGTTTCCTGATGTTGTGATGTGCAACTTTATAATAATTATATGGGTCCAGTTATAGTTGTATGTGGAATTGAGTGAGTTAATACTTACACTGGTTTATACTCATACCACTCATATCTTTTGTTCTATCAATTAACATAAGAAAACAAGAGCCTAATTAGGTAGGTGGCTGAGGCTAGTATCAGTGGCAACTATTCATTTGCTATGTTGATGACTCACAAAGTTCAAGGAAGAGTTATAGACCATTAACCCTTTGTATAACATATGTCCCTTTTGCAGTCCTTTTTTCACCCTCCCTCTCTGCTACACCTTTGGTTTAAAAAAAAAATCAAACCTCCTTGAGGGAGCATCAGGACCCTCCGGGGTCAACACTGGTGACCTGGGAAGCACACAATGCCTACCTTCCTTCCCTCCCTACTCAGTCAAGAATCCCAACCTAGATTTTCTGCCACAAAGGTCTGCATCCTGTCCTGCCAAGTCAGTGTGACACAGGTACAGTTTAAAAACAAAAAAACATACTTTTGAGTTTTAGGTGACATACAGCAGGAGATCCCACACCTGAGCTGAGACAGAGAGTGACAGAGGCATACATCATACATATTTTCAAACAAAACATTACTCCAAATGCTAAAAGCTCTGTTACATACTTTACAGTAAAATCAACACTACTATCATTATGTCCACCAGGAGGCAGGGTAAAGGGCAGAAGATGTGCACTAACACATTGATAGTAGTAAAGTCATACTACAGAAACTGACTGCAGCCATGATTGCTGCAGCCTGTGCAATAAATGATGAGGATCCTCCTCCTGAGGAGGCTGTAAACGTGACATGAATAGTAGTAATAGTAATTAACCTCTGCAGGACCAGAGGTGAGAGCAAAACACATATCTATCTAGTCCTGACACACAGTTAAGTTCTGTAAAAATATGTAAACCTTTCTATACACATTACAACCCTTTTTAAACCATATTACCTAATGTTTATAGTGATTTTATCTTCCAACACCCCGGTCCTTACCTGGAAACATTCAGTGTGAGCTATGAGATACAAATGATACAATGATTAGCCTTACTGTTGGGTCACTTCTCATTATAATACTAGGAACTGAAGCAGCAATGGATTAAGGCTCCATAGGGCCCTAGGCAAGGTGACAATTTGGGGCCCACACATCTTGATCTGTGGCTCTAATGGAAGTAGGAGTAACTGGATGATGCTGGTCTCTTTCAACAAAAATGGGCATCTGACACAAAATGTTAGCAGCAGCAGGGCCTCTGTCTGTGACCCATCATTTGCAGCCAGAGCCCCTCATATTGCCATGGGCCCTAGGCAGTAGCCTAGCTTGCCATAATGGATGATCCAACTCTGAATGAAGTGCTTTCTGTTTGAATACAGCTGAGTCAATCATCCTATTTTTAATTCGCTAAGGATGTTTGTCAGAAGCCGTCATGCGCAGTAGAGGCGGCCACGCTCGCTGTAGTCAAGGTTGAAAAAACAATCTTGTGCTCCTGATAATTAGGGCTCTGCGCTAGCCATGAATGTAGGTAAAACTATATATATTTGGTATTTTTGTACTTAGGGGACTTGGGGCTTTTTCAAATAACTGAAATTTTAA
The DNA here is from genome assembly GCA_037306005.1 of Rhinophrynus dorsalis. Taxonomy (NCBI): domain Eukaryota; kingdom Metazoa; phylum Chordata; class Amphibia; order Anura; family Rhinophrynidae; genus Rhinophrynus; species Rhinophrynus dorsalis. Next base: position 344,554,729 of record CM074724.1, on the reverse strand, counting down.
CAATCAAAATTATGTTTTTGACACATAGTATGTGATTTTAGCAAAATAAGGAATTTTTTATTTTTTTTGTGTAATTATAACATCATAGCTTTTTGCACCATGCAAAATCTAAATTTGTTCTGAAAAAAACGATAAATAGTTTTGCATATGTAACTAGAAAGTTACCAGCGGAAATCAAGCCTAAACAGGTGTATAGCAAAAATGCTGAAAAGGTGTCTGGCCTACAGGGTACAGAAAATGGCCCAAGTCTCCGGCACTAAAAGGGTTAAGGATCTCCCTGTCTGACAGGCGAATGAATCAGTATGACAGATCCACTAATCACACACCTGCCCTCAGACAAGGAAATCCAGAGCACCTACACTGGTGTGACACACAGGCAATTGTGTAACGCAGCTTTTTTTTGTAGCAACTGAAAATGTCAGTGCAATTTTAGTTTTATGGTGTAGCAAGGAACTTTTAACCCTTTGAGTGCCAGAGGGGTAATCACCACATTGCAGAGCAATGAGTTGCATACTCCTGTGACACTCAAAGGGTTAAATAAAATGAGCTCTCCATGTGATCTTTGAAAAATTAACCCTTAACATTCCCAAGAAAGAAGAATATTCCAATGTCCATGCTTGCTAACCCAGAGATGGTCCAGTCAGTCCCCAAGGAACCTCTAACAAGCTACAATTCAGAGGTATCGCTTCATTTTGAGTGCCAGAGAGGTATCCAATGCATTGTAGTGCAATGTGTTGGATACTTCTCTGGCACTCAAAGGGTTAAACCCTCACAAGACAAGCAGGACTTCTCCCTGTGTTTTCGGTTAGAAATGTCACTAATTCAGTAATTGAATAAGCTGTAAATTATATAGCAGGAAACACTGGGCTCTGTCACCCTGATAATTTGATCCTTCACACTAAGATTTGGTTCAAAACACTGAGAGTTCCCATGTATAAGCAAGGTTTCCCAGAATCCCATTCTCTCAATAGAAACAGAAGTGATAAAATCAAAGGGACGATACAGCTGCATGCAACAGTTGTGCAATGTTAATGTGATTGTACTAAGATCAATATTACAAATTGTAGCTGCCTTATCACATTGTCTGAGGAAAGTTGAAGTATGCTGTGTCTTTGCTGCATGTGTGAAGTGCTCCACAGGACACAATGACTTACAACTCAGGCATTTTAGTTCACAATATTTTGTCGCTATGACGAGGTCACCTGTGTGAAAAGGACCTTCGTGGTACAGGAGGAGCACAGTTGAGAACCTGTGCACTATAGTGCAGTTGGTTTGTTCCAGAATTGCTCCACTTCTCCTTGGTGCATCAGTGTGTTTATTATGATAATCACTCCTTTTTGTGACTTCTGTAATGTATTTCCTGATCACCAGGTTTTAGTTCCTGGGGAAGAGAGGCTGACACTGTACTTCATAATTATGCTCATTGTTCTGTCACCAGAGGCGTGGTACATCTTTAATAAGATTTAATATGGCTATTTTGATTGCAGAAATCTCTGAGCCAAACCCTCCCTCCATTGCACTTATGAACAGCATGAATGCACAGCTCCACATGGCTTTGGAGAGGAACTCCTGGTTACAGAAGAGGATTGAGGACCTAGAGGAAGAGAGGGACTTTCTTAGGTGCCAGCTGGACAAATTTATCTCCTCAACCAAAACAGATTCTGGTAATGTGCCCATCATGTAATACAAGGCAGAACTGTGTTGTATGTGTAAGGGAATGTTAACATTTAAGCCATTCATTCAGCATTTTAAAGAAAGAGCCAGTTTCCTGTATCTTAGAACACATTGGCTATGCATGAATAATGCCTAACACAGAACTTTACAAATCTGCTGCATTTGTGTGTTAAGCACAGTTAAGTTTTACATGGCTGATCTGCACAGGACCTTATGGCTGTGGCTCACATGGTTCACAGAGACATATGAGGGATGCAAGAAACGTTCGCATGCGCTAAAGGCAGTTTTCCTACACAGATCGATATTGATCATGTTCTAATCCAGGAAGCTGTATACCCAAAGCTTCTTGAATTACACATAAAAAAAAATTAGCTTTACCGACACCACTACACAGATATATAAAATCGTTCATAATAGCACTTCCTACATTAGGTGCGTTCAGTATTCCACTCAGACAGATTTAAAAAAATGCTCAGTTGTTTGCTAATCTTGATTTTTCGTGTGCAATTCAGCAAAATCATGCATAAACATATTGTGATTTTTCACACTGGAAATAGCGATAGCTGCTTCTCAGTGGTATACAGCTGATGTAAATCGCCTACCAGGCACACCTCTGACACACTCTAACCCCTGCAATGGGATTGCCAGAGGAACAGTCAGATCAGAGAGACAAAACAGACCACTCCAAATTGCAAATGTGAATTTAACCTTTTGAGTGCCAGAGGGGTAGGCATTGTAGAGCAATGCATTGTGCACCCCACTGGCACTCAAAGGGTTAAGAGCAAAACTGCAATAATTCTGAGACCAACCAACTGCACCTTAGGGAACAAGTAAAAATTGCCAAAATGTCCACTGATTTCATTGGGCTTTTAACCCCTTGAATACTAGAGTGGTCTCCATCTCATTACTTTGCAGTGTCCTGGAGACGACCTTCCCTTTGACCCTCCACAATGCGTTGCGTACCCCTCTGGCACCCAAAGGGTTAAGGTGAGCAATCCAGCACTGAAAGAAACAAATAGGGCTGTTTATGAGGGGCCGCGTTGGAATACCATTTGCAACGGACAACCAAGCCCAGTTCCACTTACTCTTTCAGTGGAGACCTGTCTAGTCTATAAGTGGTTAAAAGTCACATTTAAACAAATGGGAGTATTTTTGTCCCCTGTGGTGCAGCTCCTGTATGGCGCTACAGTTCATTTTGTACATATGCGCCAAGATCTCTTATGTTTGAGGTTATGCATCATATTCTTCTCCATTTGAGTTGGATGACTTGCTGCTTTGGATCTTTACAGTGGACCTGTTGCTTACAAAAAAATACAGTTCGCCTATTAAAGGGATAGTAATACTTCGATTTAACTTTATTTTATTTTGTAGGCATTAAAAAAACATGAAGAATGATATAAGTCTTATCTCTCAAACCTTTATGGTTTATGAGATATTCACAAGCAAAGTTTCCCCCTCCCACCCCTTTTACCTAGTGTAAGCCATCTCTTCTCAGATGTGGAATACAGTCCATAGACCAGACAGATAACAGAAGGGGACAATCTTCTTCCTATGAGAACAATGAAATCCCAGCCCACCTTGACAAGCTTTTCAGGTTTTTCCCTTATCTTAATTGAAGATTGTCCCTCTCTGCAGTCTACCTGGGCACCTCCCTTCTGCTCTGGATAAACAGTGTGACATCAGTAAAAGGGACAGGAGGGGGACACTTTGTCATTGAATTACTCTGGAACTACAACTCTGACAGAATTGAAATAACACTCTCCAAAGTCCAAATACTATGATGATTAATTAGAGCTGCTTTTATTATGAAACATTACTATCCCTTTAATAAATAACTGTAATTTGTGGTTTTCTTCTAAGATGCACCTTTTTCTTTAAACAATTTAAGGACCAGAATGGTGCTCATTACATTGCAAAGCAATATGTTGCACATCCCACTAGTCCTTAACCTCTTAAGTACCGGCTGATTGTGTACCTGGCCGGCACTTAAGGACCACGGACCATTTTTTTTTTCCAGTATCTGTTTCAGAGCTCCCCCTACGGAGCAGCCGAGTGGGGAGCCCTGAATTCCATGACGGTCCTGGCACATCATGGGTCCTTAACCCTTCGCGTGCCAGAGTGGTACAGAATGCATTGTAAAGCAATGCATTCCGTACCACTCTGCAATCAAAGGGTTAACTCTCCCCAACCCATGACGTTCCAGGACAGTCAAGATTCCTTAAGGGGTTAAAGGGTTAATTTCTCTTTTGAACGTTGTATGACCTCTCTGCTTAGGATGACATATCAGACTCCTAATGCATTGTTCTGAAAAACACAGAGGAAGAGACAGAAGGAGACCCAGAGAATGAGTAATGGAGAGAGGAAAAAAATGGAGATGTAGAGGTACAGAGATGGGGGGGGGAGATGGGGAATAAGACAGAGAGATGGCGATAAAGAGGAATACAGCGAGAAGGAGATATACAGACAGTGAGAAAGGGAGGCAGACGTACAGCGAGGAAGAGAGGGAAGGAGACGGACAGAAAGAGAGAGGGAGACATCCATACACACAGAGGTGGTTCGAGAAAGAAGGGAAGAGGGACATACATAGTAGTTTGGGGTTTTTTTATAATTAAAATATGTTGAAACAATTTCCCAGTATAGAGTTCTAGAATCTGACATGTCACTCTAAGTAGAGGGGTCATGCAGTGGTATGTTTTAGAGAGTTAAAAGAAGATGGTTAAAAAACACAGTATATAGTTACTGTTCTATTAATTAATAGGCAATATTTTTGTTTCAGTGATAGGTTCAATGTAATCTTTTGTTTGCTACATCAATAATTAGCCAGTAAGCTCCAAGCACCAAAACTCTTGAGTGTGGTGAGATAACTTCCCCCTGTGTATCAGCTGGACCTAACGGACAAATGTTTGTCTCCTGTGCTTGGAGATGACATTAGGAATCATAGTCTCCTTCACATTATACAAACTCTTTCTGCAAAGCACATTTACAATTGATTGTGCTAATAATAATAATAATAAGCTTGATAATGTATTCATACATGTATACTGCACCATACATAGAAATTCCTGTGCACAATGGCCAGGACTTGCCAAACCACAACATTGTTTAGCGTACAATCCTCTTATTTACAAAAAAAAAAAAGGGGGAATATGACAGGTTACAGTTGTCTTTATTTGTGTCTTGGCTAGATGCATTCTCTTTATAATCTGGAAAAAATCGTTTTTTGCTAGGCACATGATCCTATTAGTGTACAGCGTGACATTCACAAATGTAGAGGGATACATAGTGGAATGGGTTTTATTAATTATGGAAAGGTCAGAACAATTAAAGACAATGGATGAGATGTTCAAAAGGTCCTAATGAAAAAATTGTCAGATCACGAGTTGGTTGCAAAAGGAGGATGGTATTTACAGAAGGAAATCTATCACATTTGAAAATGTGTCATAAAGAATTAAAAATGATCTTGATGAATATTACCATTACAAATGCTTATATTAAAAATTAAATGAAATTAAATGAAAAAGAAGCAACAATATTTGTCATTAAAATGACAAATTTTCATACAAAAACCTTTTTTTTTTTTTTTTTTTTTTTTTTTTACCACTTAACACGATAGTACTATTCTCACTCCTGCAGACAAACTGTCAGGGGTAATGAAAACCACACGTCTTCATGGAAAAAAGGAAAATTTGGGAGTAACCTCTGTCCAAAACAACTGCTTGCCCACATGAGACACCAATGAAAAATATTAGTTTTGCACATAATATGCATTTTGGCACTGCCTGGCATTTAACTGTACAGAGTTGTGCCCTGGCAAAACAAGCATATGAAGTGGAAGTGCCAGTTATGATACAGATGCCAACAATTATTATTTTACCATTAGGAAAAAAAAAGATTAATATGGATGTGTGTCCCTGATTGTGTTAACCAATATGTAAATCCCTGTCCAATATAGGGTATGTTCACAAATGCATCACTGAAGGTTGTGATGCTCATCATAACCTCCAGTGACTGGCTTACTCACATAGGTGTCAGCCAATCATATGGCTGATGTCATTGTGAGATGGCCATTAGCCACTCCCTCCCAAGATGAAACCTGTGAATGAATGCACGGGAAGATAAGTAAAAAGTCTTTGCTGGCTTTAATGGAGCTACATCACATCACTACTCAACTTGTGAACATAGCTTTATACACTTAAGACCACCAAGTATTGTTGTATATCACCATAATGCAAAACCAAAACATATCATTATCTACCAATATGTAATTATAATACTGCAAAGTCATATAATGTTTCTTAACCCAGTACTTAAAGAAAACCCAGTGTCTGATTTTCTAGTGTAATTCTATACAGATGCAATATTGTTTGTCTTGCAATAATGATTAGAAAACCAGATCCCTGAATCTGACACTAGTCTTGTACATTAAGTTAGCAATTTTTTTCGAGCTTAGTTTGACTAATTGAAGGGAAGCTCAAGTTCTGCTTTCTAGAGTCTCAAATAGACTTTATTTGTGAGATTTTCTTAATCTATGATTGATTGTCAGGTTTATTTATCACTTCTTTGGTGTAAGAAGTTTCCTTACTTAGAAAAATCGTGAATGGCGAAAAAAAAGTATAAGTAAAATATTTTTGTTTCTTTTACCTTTTCTCTTACCTAGTACTTCTGAGTGTGGAACCATCTAACCTTGCATTCCTTTACTGACCTCAGATGACTATCTTAGTTGCAGGACCAGATCTTGGTTAGTAAGTGAAACTCATGAGATCTTGAAATCTTACACAAGTACCAGACAGAGGGATTACCTTGACTCAGGAGCTGCTTCCGCTATCATGTAATGCTTTCTTCAAGGGAATTTGTTCTTCCAAAAATAGGGATGGTCATTCTTTTACCTTCCAGCCTTTGTTGGTCATGTACAGCTCTCATCATTCACAGAAAGACAATGGTGGTGGCTCTTGAGAACCGAACCTTGGCCCCCCCTTGATTAAAATTAGAATGGTTTGGAACAATAGGCAGTGGAAAGGTTGGCTACTATGGCCTTTCTAGCATCAGAGGAGATAAAAAGTGAAAGCTTTTGGCTTCATTTTGTACTGACAAGATGTATTTTATTTGTTTAATTTAACCCATTAAAGTCAACAATAAAACAAAAAGAAGGGACGAAATAATTGTTCTTGCTATGTAATCTCTTATAGAAGATCATACACGGATAAAACAAGCCCATAGAAGGTCAGAAGGCAAAGAGTGCCGGAATGGGGATCTGACGGACAATGACAGCGTGCAATCTGCCAGCGGCAATTCTGAAGAGGGAGACTCCTTGGCAGATCTCAAGAGACAACGGCAAAAAGGAGGTTGCAATAAGAGGGGATTTTGCAAGGCCAAAATCAGAGAGAGGCAGAGAGGTGAGTTTTATCTGATTAACACTTTTGAATACTGAATGGGTGAACAAAGCATTGCCTCTAGCACTCAAAGGTCTAAGAAAATGTAAAACTTGGAAGACATAACTTTAGTCAATTTATAAACTGCAAGAATAGTCCCCACACAGGACCAACAGGAGTGATCTGCTTAAAGGGATAGTAATACTTCATTTTAACTTTATTTTATTTTGTAGGCATTAAAAAACATGAAGAATTATATAAGTCTTATCTCTTAAACCTTTATGGTTTATGAGATATTCACAAGCAAAGTTTCCCCTCCCGCCCCTTTTACCTAGTGTAAGCCATGTCTTCTCAGATGTGGAATCCAGTCCATAGACCAGACAGATAACAGCAGGGGACAATCTTCTTCCTATGAGAACAATGAAAGCCCTGCCCCCCTTGAAAAGTTTTTCAGCTTTTTCCCTTACCTTAATTGAAGATTGTCCCTCTCTGCAGTCTACCTGGGCACCTCCCTTCTTCTGTGGCTGAGCAGTGTTATATCAGTAAAATGGGCAGGAGGGGGACACTTTGTCAATAAATTACTCTTGAACTACAACTCTGACAGAACTGAAATAACACTCTCCAAAGTCCAAATACTATGATGATTAATTAGAGCTGCTTTTATTATGAAACATTACTATCCCTTTAACACAAGATTGCCAGTGTAACCTGCATTTCCTATAGAGGTCATTCCATATTTACTCATATCCTTCCTGCATCTTAACAAAACTTCCCAACAGCAAGTAATGACTTTTAGGATCTTATTTACATATTTATTCATTTGCTCATGTTGGTTTCATTTGTTTAACAGAAGAATTTACTTTGGTAGGAGTCCTTCATACTGCAGTCCAACATTTGAAACTTTTAGTTGCCTATAACTGATCATTTTATTCCACATTCTCATTAAGACAACAGTTCTGCAGAATCACGGGTGGGAATTTTCTCTATTGTGTTTTTCATTCAGTTGAGTGAAACCTGTTGTATGTTGTAAAATCTGGACTGATGGCAGTTACATACGAAAAATATAAATTGATCTATCAGAATGTTATATGGAGGCTATTTACCTAGATAAGTTCTTAATTTTTAAGCAATATGATTACATTCTGCAACAAAATGTTAATGTTGTTTTATTAAAATTCTATCCAATCTCCCTGCAGTAAAAGATGCTGATGGCGTCCTCTGCAGATACAAAAAGATTCTTTCCACCTTCCAGAAGCTGAAGAGCATGAGTAGAGCCTTTGAGTACCACCGTGTAGATCGCAACACTGTAGCCCTCACTACTCCCATAGCTGAGCTCTTGATTGTGGCACCTGAAAAGATAGCTGAGGTGGGCGAGTTTGACCCTTCCAAAGAAAGGCTGCTTGAGTACTCCAGACGCTGCTTTTTGGCTTTAGATGAGGAGACCCTCAAGAAGGTGCAAGCACTCAAGAAAAATAAGCTGCTTCTACCCATCACCTACCGTTTCAAGCGATGACTGACCAACATTCATGCTTCTACTTCAGCATCACAGTACAGGCGAAAAATAAATGTTGCATTGTGTCCTCTCTTCAGCCTTTTCCAATAAGCCAGTTTTATAATGGGAGCCTCCGATCACAGGAGGTCTTTTATACTTCCACATCTGTTAATGCTGTTCGTTTGCTCCTTGAAGAGCTAGAGGAACTGCTAAATGTGAGCTGCATTCCAATGGTGTATTTTGACCCACTGCATTCTTTCTGAACAACAAATAACTGTCAAATTGAAAAAAATATGTAAGCGTTCCATTTATATAAACATTTCTGAAATGTAACATGCTCTTTGTTATTCATTTTTTGCAGTTACCCTTCCCTCAGATAGCAAATAATGATGAGCAGGATCAGAAACAGGTGCATAGTTGGAAAGTTTCTTTTCCTGGTGGCTTCAGTTAGTTCAGTGTAATGTACTTTACATATGACTAAGTTTTGTTAGAAGTCAAGCTGGTATCTTAACTTCCAATCTGTATATGTTATATGTAAAGGGGTTTCTGTGTTAGGAGTATCATTTTGTGTTCAGTTCCTTGGATGTTAGAGAAGTCTCCAATGGATTATATTGTGATGTGTTGGAGACCCCTTTTTAGCATCTTAGGGGGTGATGTTAATTTTTATATTTTATAAAGAGGTTTAGAACCCGCAAAAAAGTTGCTGAGTTGCACATGAGACGAATGAAATATTTCTGCCAAATTTCATGCAGTTCGGTTGCCTGTGTTATTCTTGTCAGTTCTTAAAATAGCCAGTATGTCTCATCCTGCCTCCATAGACTGTTCTGATGGTAAATTACCTTGGACTTCACTAATCAAGCTAAAAAATGGGTAAAGCATGGTACTGGGCTAGCCATGGAAAATGAAGGAGACTACAGAGTAAAAATTCTACCTTTATTGGCTGAGTGCCTTTGGATGCAAGCATTCAAGACAACTAGGTCTCCGCTTCAGACATAATAAGACTCTTATTATGCCAGAAGAAGAGACCTAGTTGTCTTGAACACTTGCATCCAAAGCCACTCAGTTAGCCAATAAAGGTATCATTTTTACTCTACTAGTCTCAAGCTAAAAAAACACCCTTGAATTCTGATGTTTATTGAAATGAAAAATGAGTGAGGGTTGATTCAGGACATAAATTAAACCAGATACAATTATATCATCACCTTCACTATGAAGCTGATACTGCAGTGTAGGTGAAATTGTATGAAACCGCTTCTACTAGAACAAAAAAAATGCCCAGCACTAATTTGAAATTAGACCTATTCAGACACTAAAATACCATGACAGTAATTCACAGTACAGACGCTCCAGCACAGATCCTATATAACCATCAACGTTTCCAAGCATACTCAGAATCTTCACATAGTATCCACCTTCTACTATCTCAATAATTTTTACTACCCCAAGCTTTTGAGTGGTGTATGTGCGTGCATTGCATATATGTACTCAAGCACCCCTTTCTAAGTTATGAGTCTGTCTAACCTTCTGTGTTTGTGTGTGTCTGTCTCCCAGTAAGTATATATCTTCAAATTAGTTACTCCACTCTATTTCCAGCCCTGGCCTTGGCTGGCAAGGACCCAGAATCAATCAATTATCTTTCATTTTTGCACTAACTTAACTGGTCTGGCGTTTCATTAGTTTTATAACATATACATTTTGTACAAACACCCCCCACATTGGTAGTCTCCGTGTCTGCCACTGTAAATGCGGATACATTTTATGGCTTTAGCACCAATCGGTGTACAATATATTTCAAATGTCCTGCGACATGTAGTTCTAATTGCAAGAGCTGGAATGAAATAGATTACTGCCAAGTGAAGTGGAACTATAAATACCAGCACACGTCACTCTGACTCATTCCAAATCCCTTGGTGTGTCAGAACTGAACCAGATTCTGTCATATAACTTAAATTAATTGTGAGATATCACCATCCCACCTAACATTAGGTTGCTAAATGTATCGGTCTGATCCAGGATATCAGAAGTTTCATGCCATGGATGGGTTGTAACTGTCTTGTTAAGTTACGGGGGGGTCAAACCAATTGGCAATCTCCACTGCACTGAGCAGGCATTCAATAACAAGTGTGCACCAGTGTGCTTAGATTAATTTTTGTGCCAAGTCATGCCTTGAGGAGGAACTATAACCTCTTTAACTTCTCACCTCAGTGGGAGCATCCATCTAGACCGGTTTTACCTAGTAACATAGTTGATGAGACAGAAAAAAAGACATGCATCCATCAAGTTTGGCCCATGCCATATCATTCCTGTTGATCCACAGGAAGGCAAAAAAAAAAACATTTACAGTTCAGCCCCAATTGGGTAAAAAACAATTATTTCCTGACTCCAAATGGCAGATGGATATTTCCCTGGATCAATGATTTGCATGATTATTCCACAACTTCGGTGAGAACTGACGTGTTCCTGCAGCTTCAGAATGAGGGGGAAGGCAATTTCAGGACAGATGAGTAAGTAATTAGGCAGGCTGTGTCAAACAGGTCTGAGAGCTCAACTATACATAGGTTAAAGTCCATAACAACTAAATCACAAATCTCTAATATCATTACCATGACTGAAAAACAAAAAGCACAAGATTTAGGCAGTTTATATGGATGCCTTTGATGAGATGAAAAGCTGGTACAGCAAGTGACACAACCACTCTAAAGTGAACACATTCAGAAATACATTGGTTGTGGATATGACCTATGCCTTACACAACACATTGTCATGCCCATTTATAAAACCATCATATTATTAGCAACAAAGAAATCATTCTAGAACAATTTTTGTAATATTGGTAATAAGTAACCTGTTAACTGTGTAATTGTAATTTTACCTCAAAGTTAATGAAATATATTGTATAATTTTTTGTGTGTTAAATTAATTTAGATAACCTGCGTATCACAGATGCCACATACATAGAAATAAAAATATTTTCTCCTTAAATTTACCTGTTAAACACAGGTTTCAAGGAAGATTAATACCTAAAAATGAAATATGGTTATAAGAGGATTTTTGTGAACTTATTGTTAAATACATATCTTTTAATCCATGTGGAACACAAGAACCATGAAATAAAGTCCTTTCCTCCAGGGCCCTAGACACACAAAGGCCTCAGAGGTAGAGACTTCCATCTTCCCTCCACTTTATCACCACATCCTACATCCAGTTTTAACATATAGCAAAGCCAAGATAAGGAAGAAATGAAAGAAAGAAATCCTCTGAACAGAGAACCTAGGAGGACCCCTCTGCCTGGGGACTCCATGTGGGAGACCTGTGTTCCACATGGACTAAGAAAAAATGATTTACTGATAAGTTCACTAAAATCCTCTTTTCTTTGTCATCCAACAGGGAACACAGGAATCATGGAGATTTACCAAAAAGCAAGAAGGCAAAAAGCCTGCTCCATATGCTCCCCTTATCTTCGGTATCCTTTTGAAAGGTTGCATGAGACCTTTTAAGTCATTCACCACATCACCATGCTCAAAATGGCGACATGACAATCTCACTCTGCAGGACAGCATGAGGTTGTCATGTCGCCTACTTAATGGTCGCATACACAGCCTCCGTGAAGAGGTAAGGCCATGATAACTTGGAGGCGGGGACAATAATATTTGCTTTGCCCAGATTTGAACTTAAGCATATACATGTAACATAAATATCATAAGTTATGAAACAACTGATGGCAAAGTCTAAAATGCAATGGGGATGCTGAAGAGGGGCAGATGGAGTACCTCTGTGTGCTGCATACAAAAGAAAAAGCATTATGTATGCAGCACACGGAGGAGCTCCAGCTGCCTCTCTTCAGCATCCCCAGAGCATTTTTGCCATCTATCGTTTCATAACTTACGATATTTAAGTTATATGTTTTTTGCTGACATCTGCATGCAGTCGGCTGGTGGTGAGGTGTTGTCCTGTGGGTTTTGGTGCTGGGATTGGCCTCCTCCACTGGTGGTGGCCTAAGCCACAGGACTGCGGCCTCGATTTCTGGATCTGCAGGCTAGTTGGCTAGTGCCTGGTTTCGGGACTCTACTGATGGCTGGATTGGATGTATGTGAAGCCCTGCCGAGTGAATCTATGTAGCAGTCGGCTATTTAGGGCCGAATAGGAGGTGTGACTTGCGGAGAGGGGATTTTTTCCTCTCCTTCGATCCTTGTGGCCTGTCAGTCTGCGTCTGCCTTGGTGCTGCACTCCCGGGGCCAAGCCAGTAGGGAATGTTTGTCTGAAGGCGGGAGGTGCTAGAAGATGCTGAGTCTGCTCCTGTTCACCCTCGCTGGGTGCACCTCTGGGGTAGTCGCCCTTATCAAGTGCTACCTTCTACTTTCTCCACCTACCGTTCTGATAGCTGATGTTCCTGCAGTGTATGTGACCATTAAGTATGCGACATGACAATCTCGCGCTGTCATGCAGTGCGAGATTGTCATGTCGCCATTTTGAGCTTGGTGACGTGGTGAATGACTTAATAGGTCTCACTCTCTTTCGTGTGCGACCTTTCAAAAGTGAACCTTATGTTCTCACCATGTTCAGATGCCGCACTGTAAACTCTGCTCCCTCTTAGATTTGCATCTCTCTCCCGTTGTTGGCAAGATGGGTACTTAAGAGGGAATAAATTACAGCATCTGAGCACAGTGAGACTTAACTCTTTGGATGCCAGAAGGTATTCAATCCATTGCTTTGCAATGCATTGGACACTTTTGTGGCACTCAAATGGTTAAGAGGAGCAAAAAGAACAAGCAGAGAAGAGCAGTCAGGGTTTTAGGGCCAGATTTAAAGGCAGCCGATTGCAAAAAAAACAGGTGCTGGCATTCTTTCAATCACAGTAAGCGATTTAAAGATGAGTGCTATGAGAAAATGCCGGCAAAAAACCCTTTAGATGAGTTTTGGCCCGTTGAAAATAAGAAAAACGCTACAACTTGCCATTTAATGGACTGTGTTAGCCCTAAAGATCCGATAAGGAACTCACTTAGACGCATAAAATTTAAGACCCAGGTTTTTTTTTGTTTTTTTTTTACTAATACAAAAGAGATCAACCGTGCTGCTACGCTAATCAAAATAATATATCATCCAGTGATGTAAAGACAATAATCCACTGAACTCACCCAGAAGCGGAGTGCTCAGCCTAAACGGGTTCTCCAATCCCGGTGTCTCAAATTGTATACAAACAAAGATGTCAGGCGGCACCTCCAAGATCGAACAGGCATAGAAGAGTTAAAAACGGCTTTATTGTTGAATCATAAAAAAGGCATGAAGATACACCCCAATAGTGCAGGATACATTAGACTGATATAACACCGTCTAACATGTTTCGCGCTTCCAACAGCGCTTAATCATAGACATAAGGTGCTGACCCAAACCAAACAAACATATAAAACATTCGTGAATTAAAATGATCTTAATCACCTGTCAGTCTAATAACCCTATTGGGCCAGCCATTTAGATCATCCTGACTGGACTCCTAGAGTTAACCCTTAAGTGATACATCGACACTCTGAGAAAACCTGAAAGTTCAAATACAATATCCAAAAAACATATATATGCATATATATATACACATGAATATATAAACACATAAACTTTCCCAGGCTTAGTCAGAGCATCAAGAGCCACAAAGCATTAATAAAAGAAATTAAAATAAACTAAAATCTCAATGAAGCAAAACCCCAATTTTAACTGTTGACCATCCTAATCAAGTAGTATTATATTATATGATTAATATCCCATTCATGGTTTAACCCTTCAGGGTCACGGGTATGTAACTGGAATATCCAGTATGCTTCCCGTTTGTTAATAAGTGAAAGCAAATCACCTATCAGAGGCTTAGAGCTGATCCTACAGATCTATATAGATCTAAATTGAGATGTATAGTGGAGGTTGGACGTTCCTTGGGTATCCTTGACGAGAAGGAGGTGGAATTTTTGGTTCCTCTGAATCCAATTATTCCAATCTTCCACCATTTACCTAAAGTTCACAAGAACAGGGTTAGTCCCCCAGGGAGACCGATTGTCTCAGGCATTGGCTCTTTGAATGAGCCTTTGTCTTCTTGGGTGGACTTGTACCTTCGTCCATTGGTGGAGGAGTTGCCTGGCTTCTTATGGGACACCAAACAAGTTCTGTATCAAATGACTGACACCGTTTGGGATGATAGATGTGCTTGGCTGTCAGCAGATGTTACAGCTTTGTATTCATCCATACCCCACAACTTGGCTCTTCAGGCTCTATCTTTTCATCTTAAGTCTTTTTCTAGATACACGGAGGAGCTAGTTGATTTCCTTATGTTGGCTGTTGAGTATCTTCTGTGCCACAATTTTTTCTCCTTTGATGGTGTTTTCTACCTCCAGAGATGTGGAGTGGCGATGGGGGCTTCCTTTGCCCCGTGTCTCGCTAACCTCTATATGGGGTGGTGGGAGTCCACCCACATCTTTGGGGGTGGAAACCCTTTTGGAATGAAGATTTTGTGGTACGGTAGATATAGCGACGATCTCCTCTTTATATGGTTGGGTACCAGAGAAGAGATGTTGTTGTTTATGGATCATCTTAACCACAATAGTTTAAATTTGAAATTTACTTATCAATTTGAACCTATTTCAATCTCTTTTTTGGACCTGACCTTGAGGGGAGATAGGCAGGCAGGAAGGATATTTACTACTATATATAGGAAGGAAGTATCTGGCAACAGTCTCCTACATGCGTTTTCATCACACCCTGGACACTTAAAGGAAAATATTCCGAGGGGTCAGTTCCTTCGATTAAGGCGTAATTGTTCATCTGAAGAAGAATTTGAACATGCGTCTAGGGAACTAGTTGCTAGATTTCGGGATCGAGGCTATGATTCCAAAACACTGGACAAGGCATATCAGCATGCAGCTTCTAGATCAAGAAGAGATCTAATTGATATAAAGGCTAGGAAGCGATTAGATGCTAACCATAACAATCATGTCAGGTTTATTACCACTTATAGTCCCCAGTATGCGGAGATTTGTACATTGGTTAGATCTCTCCTTCCTATACTTTATACTGATCCAATTTTGGATCAAGTTCTGAAGCAAGGAGTTAACTTTGGGGCTAGAAGAGGGATTACTATTGGCAATATGGTGTCTCCTAGTTTCTTCAGTAGAAAAGATACCTCGGCCACATGGTTAAGTGTTCAAGGTAATTATAGATGTGGCAACAATGCATGTAGATGTTGTCAAGTGATGAAGGTTTCGAAAGAATTTAGATCTACTATTGATCAGAGAGAATATAAGATCAAAGATTATATTAATTGTTGCACGCATCATGTTATCTATCTGTTTACATGTTCCCTGTGCTCGATCCAATATATTGGTCGAACTATACGTTCTTTGAAGATGAGAATCAGGGAACATGTACATCAGTTATCTCAGCAGAATCCTACATCTGCGGTGGCTAAACATATTGCTGAGATTCATGGAGGTGATTCTAGATGTTTGTCCTTCCAAGGTATTAAGAAGGTTAGATTGCCTTGGAGAGGAGGTGATTTGCTTTCACTTATTAACAAACGGGAAGCATACTGGATATTCCAGTTACATACCCGTGACCCTGAAGGGTTAAACCATGAATGGGATATTAATCATATAATATAATACTACTTGATTAGGATGGTCAACAGTTAAGATTGGGGTTTTGCTTCATTGAGATTTTAGTTTATTTTAATTTCTTTTATTAATGCTTTGTGGCTCTTGATGCTCTGACTAAGCCTGGGAAAGTTTATGTGTTTATATATTCATGTGTATATATATATGCATATATATGTTTTTTGGATATTGTATTTGAACTTTCAGGTTTTCTCAGAGTGTCGATGTATCACTTAAGGGTTAACTCTAGGGGCTCGATTTAAAGGCAGCCGTTAGCAAAAAAAATCACTAACGGGTGCGTTAAGTGTCATGTTGCAATTCAAAGATCCGTCTAAACAACAGCTAACGGCAGTTGCACAATCCTAACGGCCGATACACCTACGTGCATTCAGACGCATGGAACAACATACCCCAGAGCTATTCAAAGGCTTGCGGTACTGCTAACGGCTGAAAAAAAGACACACCTAACGGCTAAAAGTTAAGACCCACTTCTCACACACGTTAGACACTTAACGGCCAAAACAAAACACCCGTTACAGAGGAAAACACACCAAATGCTTACAGCACAACCATGTAAATGGGAAAATTAACCCGTGCAATGCCAAAACAACACAAAAACATGCACACACAACACAAATCACTACACAAACAACAACAACCAACACCACAGGGACAACGACACCCAAAAACAACAACACAACATGGCACGGAACAATGGGGGTCATCACACAAAGCGGACACCTGCAAATACAAGCTCACCTGGGCAACATCAACACGCCACCTGCACCCCACAACTGCACGTCCGCAAATGGCACACACAGAACAAGCACAACACACCACATCTTATAACACACACACACCTGCTAACACTTACCTGGACAAAAACAACTCACCATTGGTCAGCACTCACCTCATCAACACACCTACACAACGCCCTAGCAAGTACTTAAAGGGACAACTCAACACACTCACTTGTGGCTTGTTTTCCACTCAGGGAGGGAGAGAGAGAGAGATAGAGAGAGATAGAGATAGATAGAGAGAGAGAGAGAGAGAGAGAGACAGATAGAGACAGATAGAGAGAGCAAACAGTATGTTGGGTTACATATTGTTGCGAAGGCTGCGGAGAAGGCGTGCAAGGGAGAGAGCTGGGGAACATCAGCAACCTCCAAGCACGCCTCATCAACAGCCTCCACCTGTTGCAAGTGAGGAGGCTCTGGCTCAGCAGCCACACAGGAGCCCATCTCCACCCGGAGGACACCTGCCTGCAGATGCACAGCTGCAGCAACAGGATGCTCCCCAGCTGCCACAGGGACCCCTGCAGCAGCCCAGGATGCATAGACGACCACCAAGGCCCAGGGTATACCGTCCAAGGGTCACTCTCTTTGGAATGACCGATGACGAGGTTATTGATCGCTACAGGTTGAGGCCACACAGCATCATAGCCCTGTATGAGGTCATCAAGGAGCAGGTGGATCCCATATGCACCCATAACCATGCTCTAACTGGCCTTCAAAAACTCCTGTGTGCCATACACTTCATGGCAAGTGGCGCCTTTCAGTCGACAGAGGGTTACGCATCTGGCATGTCCCAGGCCACATTCTCCAGGGTGCTGGCCCAGGTCTTGCCAGCCCTCAAAGCCAAGGCCAGTACCTACATACGTTTCCCCATCACCGATATGGAGTGGACACATCTGAAGCAGGGCTTCTATGCAAGGGGAGGCATGCCCAGGGTCATGGGTGCAATAGATTGCACCCATGTTCGTATCAAAGCACCAGCACGTCAGGGACATATGTTCCTGAACCGCAAAAACTTCCACTCCATGAATGTGCAGATGGTGTGTGACAGCAACCTGGCCATAATGAATGTCTGTGCGAAATTTCCCGGGAGCTGTCACGATTCACATATACTCAGAAATTCATCTGTGCAGAGGGATTTCGAAAATGGGACCTATACAGGCGGATGGCTTCTGGGTGAGTTAACAGCACCAAATGACACCACATACACATGTGCTAGTACGTTCACCACAGAAAACAACATTTACACAATATGTGCTCCTTGTCACACCATGTCACTCACTTTCCACAGGTGATGCTGGCTATGGATGCAAGCCATGGCTCCTCACCCCGGTCGCCAATCCCCAAAACGATGCCCAGGAACGATATAACCAGGCTCATGCCAGAACACGGAATGCCATTGAGCGGACCTTCGGCCTCCTCAAGTCCCGATTCCGATGTCTGGACCACTCGGGGGGAGCATTGCAGTATGCACCAGGCAAGGTCTGCGACATCATCGTGGCATGTGCCATCCTACATAATATCGCGGTGGACACCAGACTCATCGACGGTGTCCATCCCCCACCCAGACCTGAAGACCCTGTGGATATCGTTGAGTGTGAGGAAACCCCAACAGGGATGCAGACAAGGGACAGATTGATCAGGGATCACTTCTGCTGTGAGTATAATACATGTATGCACACAATCCATGCATACACACCCACCACAACACACATGTTCTGTTTCACCCCACAGGATCAGTGACACAGCCCTGTCACTGGCTGCAGTATGGACCACCAGCATCAACTATTCCGTGGACCAGTCAGATTGGGCCTAGAGATTCCGAATACACCTGACAACCTGTCGTCCATGTTGATACTGCTACCTCAAGGATATCATGCATGCCCCCCCTGGAAACCAAGGTACAACACTTTAACCTTGTTCAGCATATCCCACAGCTCCCTAGGCACCAACTAAAGTGTTCTGCTAGGATCAGACCCATAGCAACCATGGTACCCCTGTAGCAAGGGAGTCTCATCCAAGCCAATGCATCGGATAGAACTCTGTCATATAAGGGGTTCAGGGGGCATTCGTGGGGACATGGGACCAGTAGCTTGCTACAGTTGAAGAAAGCAGCAGAGGGGTGGATCGACAGTAATAGTGTGTTACACAACATGGAGCTCATGAAATGTGGATCACATCTCCATGGACACCATGCTGCCCTGTGTGTGTGTGTGTGCAGTGATATGTGCCCCAGAAAGAAATACACACATTAACAAATATGTCCTACTAGCTCCATGAACCAAACATATTTGGCCTGTCTCTGACAGTGGCAGCCCAAATATATTGTTGTCAGGAAGCTATTAGGACATATTTGTTGATGTGTGTAACCATGTCAGGGGCAAATATCCCTAAGGATGGTTAACATCCCCTTAGTTCCCCCCATGATGGTTCATAGACCAGTACACAACACATTACAAAGCAGTGGTTTGTGTAGACTTATGTAACGGGAAAGATTAAGAGGATCATGATGTTGTAGCTGTTGCATGACGATCACTTCGAGGGTGATGTTCCAAATCCTGTCCTCTTGTCCCACAGGCATCCATAGCACGATCCATCCTTGAACAGAGGAGTTTCCATATGACTGGACTGAAGTCTGGACAACACTTCCATGAAGCTCACCCCTTGGCGTTCCAAGTGATTGTGTTGGTGATGCAATGTTTGACCTGATGTTCACAGCAACCTCTACTGGAACATTCACATATGGACACAAATTTATGTGTGTACTAACATCCAGGTATCAGACCTGTACAGTAAGACTGCTCATACACAGATGCCAAACGATGTAGACAACACATGAGCAGTTCACTAGCATTTCTAATGTATTCCTATTTAGTTCAGATGTACCTTTTTGTGCTCATACAAGTGTTTAATGCATATTGGCTAAATACACAAGAAACATCACTACTCAATCCGTGTCTGTATGAATGAATGTTGGATCAAACACCTGTCAATGTGGAACCGTACCCAAGGCTAGAGTATCCCTCATACAAAGGAAGGCATGATTTACATCACAGGAGTCCACTAGTTGCCTGACCATGAGTGGACTTTGTGATGTATACATGCAATGACATGATGGCAGTGATACACTGATGTGTGTTGTGAGTGATTAGCTGGTGATACAGGGGACACACTTCCACTGTGATGTGATGTCCATGGTTTGTGTGTTGCTCAATATAATCAATGTCCTGAGATTGCTGTAGGTTGTCATATCTCAGTACATGGGCTACATCAACAAAAACAACCATGTGGACAAGTGTTATTACTGGTGAAGTGTGTTATAACCTTAGTTAAACAACAACACAACTTAAGGGGATAGTAAACCCTGAAAATAAGTTTATTTCACATTGTAGCCCTTTAAAAACCATGAAAAATGATATCAGTCTTATCTACCAAACATATATGATTTGGGAGATAAGACTTATATCATTTTACATGTTTTTTTAAGGGCTACAATATAGAATGAACTTATTTTCAAGGTTTACTATCCCTTTAATACATAAGCCAATGCTCAGCCTAAGGTTCCAATGTGCGTGCTACACAATGAAATCTTAGGAAGATCATTGGGTTATGCAGTAAGTTAGGCTGTGATTCAAACTCCTGTTGTGCAACTGACTTGCTGGAGAACACAATGCTCACCCTAGGATCACAATGTGTAACACACACATTGAGATCCTAGGGTGTACATTGTGTTCCCCAGTATGTCAGCTGCACAATAGAATTTTGATTTAAAGACCATATTGATGCATGTTCAATCTGTCCTGCTTGTTATTTCCCTGCTAAGTCGCATAGCTGTTAGTTTGGTTTTCCCCTCAAACACAACAATTGATGCAGACGAATGTTCAGTGTTGCACCAGTTGTTGTGCTAAGGGGTATGTTCTGATCAAATCTGACACACATCATGGCCATGTAACACTGTTGTGTTATATGGCTACAGGGATGGGTTGCCAGGTGAATTTGGACAACGGTGTGGGTGTGTGTGAACCCATGTTGTAACATCACACAAACATTTCCCCCAGGCAGGAGTTGAGTTCACTGCATTGTTTGGCAATGCATTGGAGACAACCCTGCCACCCAATCTATAAGTGAATACACAGCAGATCAGACAGGATTCAAAAGCACAATTTTCATTTATTGAGGGGGCAGATGACAGGTTGGGCCTTTCATTTCTTTTTTTTTGGGGGGGGGGCCTTAGACTTGGTGCCAGAGGTGGATGCCCTGGCTGATTGCCTTGTCACCCTCTGTCCCCTAGGTGTGGCTTCTGGGGTAACACTGGAAGGGGTGGTGGGTGCAGTGGACCCCTCTGTGGAACACAGGTTCTCCCTCTCCATCCTCAGGTTCTCCCTGCGGTTAATCTCTCGCAACTCCACGAGCACCTGTGCAAACATGTCCATCATCCCCGTATGTATCTGGTGGAGTTGTGTGTTCCCCCTGGCAACCTCTGACTCCCTGGATTCTGGTCTCCAACCTGTTCGTGTTCCTCCGGGATTCCCTCCGGTTCCTCGTGAGGTTGTCGTTGGTGGCGTGGGTTGCCCGGAGCTGTCCTCTTTGAAGGGCCATGCACTCAGCCTCCAGATCTGGGGTGCGTTGACTGCTGGAGATGGGAGTGGCCGGTGACACATGTGCTGTTTCCCCAGCTTCAGCTGTCTCCTCAGCCTCTGTTTCCCCAGCTTCAGCTGTCTCCTCAGCCTCTGTTTCCCCAACTTCAGCTGTCTCCTCAGCCTCTGTTTCCCCAGCTTCAGCTGTCTCCTCAGCCTCTGTTTCCCCAGCTTCAGCTGTCTCCTCAGCCTCTGTTTCCCCAGCCTCTGCTGTCTCCTCTGCTGGTACTGGGTGTGCTGTGGCTGCTACTGCTGTTTGTGTTGGTGGAGTGGCTTGCACAGACAGTGTGTGGGTGCCCACCACATCAAGGGACCCACTGCTGCCCACTGATGTCTGTGCTGGTTGAGGTGGTGGGGTGAACAAGTCCCTTGGCTGAGGGCGCTGGGGCTCCCCAATCAGGCCCAGGTGTTGGTAGTCAAGTGGCCAAGGGTCATACCTTGGCCAGTGGTAGGTGCTTGGCCCCCACCTGGGATCATACCTGGGGCCATGCTGGGGAGCCATCCAGGAGGGTAGATCCATCTCGGTGGAATATGGCCCATATTGGCTGGTGGCCACATTCCCAGGCAGCCATTGCCTCCCTGGTGGTGGTGGTGCTGCTGCTGGAGGGTAATAGCTCCCGGTGCTAGTGGGATGCATCCATCTCTCCCCCTGAATCCAGCCGCTGTACATTTGTCGAGCATCCTGTGGTGGGGCAGGCAGTTGAGAAGCAGGCAGTTGAGAGGCAGCCAGTTGAGAGGCAGGCAGTTGAGAGGCAGCCAGTTGAGAGGCAGGCAGTTGAGAAGCAGGCAGTTGAGAGGCAGCCAGTTGAGAAGCAGGCAGTTGAGAGGCAGCCAGTTGAGAGGCAGGCAGTTGAGAGGCAGCCAGTTGAGAGGCAGGCAGTGGTGATGCAGCCAGTTGGGGAGGAGGTGTGGTGGTTGTAGACGCTTCCCAGTGGCTAGTCCCCTCCTCTGTATCCTCCTCACTGGGTGGTGTGGTCGGCTCCTCCACGGGCTCCTGCTGCGATGGAGGCCCATAAGCTGTGTGGAGAATTGAGATTGTGTGATTAGTAAACGTAGCCATGATGGGATTAATGGGATACTAATACATGAAATTCAGAAAGGGAAATATATGTTTTGTGGTTTATCACCCTGAGTGAAACAAGGGTACTCCCACTGCTGGAGGAGGTTTTTGTTCAAAAAGTCTCCCAGCTCAGAGTAGAATTGCTTTGGTGCTATATCCCAGTGGCCTGAAGTTGTACATTGGCACTGTTGCTACATTATCCTATGAGAATTTATTGCATCTGGACGTAAGCTGTCCATAGGATGGTCTAGCAACATCGCCATTTTAGAGTTCCAGGCCACTGTGATATTGCCGTTGGAGTAGTCAACTATGAGCTGTGCTACATTTTGAATGAAACACCTTTCAGCAGTGGGAATACCCTTGTTTTGCTCGGGGGATGAACCCTGCAATATATTTTTCTTTTCACATGTTAGGTATTACTATCCCTTTAACGGAATAGCAATGGTTAATTTCACCATGATGTAATATTGTAGGCATTGTAAGAGATAGATGTGGATCGATGTTAGTCCTATCCCTCCAACCCACATGGTTAGACAGATATTGCTCTATTTGACAGTCATTTTGACATGTTTGACAGTCATTTCACCACACGGAGGCTCTTCAGCAGAGCCTAAATTGCCCCATTCAGAGATGTAAACTTCATTGGAATGGTGAACAGAGTGTGCTTGCAAACCTGGCACACTTTGTTGACCATCTCAAAGATGTCTCCATCTCTGAATGGGGCAATTTAGGCTCTGCTGAAGAGCCTCCGTGTGTTCTAATGACTGAAATCTCCAGCTGTCAAATAGAGCGATATCTGTCTAACCATGAGGGTTGGTGGGATAGGACTAACATGGATCCACATGTTGGTGAAATT
Source organism: Rhinophrynus dorsalis (assembly GCA_037306005.1). Taxonomy (NCBI): domain Eukaryota; kingdom Metazoa; phylum Chordata; class Amphibia; order Anura; family Rhinophrynidae; genus Rhinophrynus; species Rhinophrynus dorsalis. Next base: position 344,531,219 of record CM074724.1, on the reverse strand, counting down.
AACAATTGGTATGCCATTACAGTTACATACAAGGAGAAATGGTCATATATGCATGTGGATGTGTACCTTTCATATGGATATGAATATATCCTTTCCAGATATGAAGCCAGAGCTCATTTCAGTAGGTGTGATTGCCTTACTGGCTATATATGTGCACCCATCAAAATATACATTGGATTGATATGATGGATATGAACATACCTCGTATATCCCATCTACGTAGAGTGGGATATACTAGGTATGTGTATTTGGATGGTATCAATGTAAGTTAGTTTCTGATGGATGCACATATCTGGCCAGTAGGGCAATCACAGGCAGTGAGATGATCTCTGGGTTCACATTATGTTGGGACATATTTTGAGCCATTTGAAAGGTACATATCTGACCATTTTCCTTTGTGTGCATATCTTTGTTTGAACAGATGTGCAGTGGGAATCAAGTGTTATTCAACCCTATCTTCTTAGCTGATCCCGTCCAATTCACAATTTTTCATTACTTGACAGGTGACTCTCTGGTTGTCAGGATCATATCCTATGCATTTCATTGTAGGGCATGGGATACCACCCTGGCAATCAGAGATTGATGAACTGGACAGGATCCTGTCCATGTCGTGTGTTCCAGTTGAATCCTGAAGGGCAACAATCACGCCAGTAGTGAGGGATATCTCTGATTGAGGCCTGTTTTTCTTTGAGTATGAGCCCATCCATCCTTCTGAGTGAGGCAACCGTACTCAATCCGAGATATCTATCATTCATGGCCTGTTGGTGACCAAGGTACAATGGATGATATTTGGTTCCCATGTGTATCCTGCAAACAGTGTCTGGTGTACCATCCATCCATGGCATCAGCACCCCTGAGGATCCATGTGGGAATCAGATGTGAGATATGTCATTTGAAGTTAGGGTAAATGATTGCAGACACAACACCAAGGCCTACTTTTTCCCCCTTTAATTCTGGGGTATTGTTTGAGGCCTGTGTGTTGCACATACAAGCAGTTATTCTCAGTGCCACTGTGATGTGTGACCTGCTCCATCCTTTTTGTGATTCAGTAAGCGGTGTTGTTGACATGATGGAGTGTACATAATGCTGACTTCTCCAGTGATCTCATTTCCCCATTTCCAGTGTTTTCTATGGAGTGTATACGATGGGACCTTAGCAACTTGATTCATGTTATTGCATATTCTCCATAGGCTAACACTGGTATTGGTGAAATGAGGATGTGTGATGGTGAATTTCTCTCCACCATGTGTTTGTCACCGCTTAGTGAATGTCCCCTGTGTAGCATGTGATCGTTGGCCTATTGACTTGATTGTTGTCTGGTTAACCCTTTGAGTCCCAGAGGGGTTGCCAAAGCATTGTTGATTGATGCATTGATGATCCCTCTAGCACTCGAGGGGTTAAGTGCTGACATCCCAGTGGGGACATGGGTGACATTGTGTGTGAACAGTGATGACAGTCGACATTTGGAACTGCATGGTTTGTGTATTGTGTGTGATGAGCACAGTGACAGGAGGGTTGAAGTAGGACTTGGACAGGTTTGTTCCAAGTTGGACCTTGATATTTGTCCTTGTGTTGTGTCCTGTTTTTAACCCTCAGGGTGCTGTGTTGGTGCAGTTGTGTGCATGAATGATGGGCATGTGTTGAGGTGTGACTGTGTGTGCAGCTGGTGTTGGTTGCTGTAGTGTGTTGTTCTGTAGTGTTGCACTTACCGGTAGTGTGGAGGCTCCTCTCATCCCCAGTGTCAGCTCCTCCAACAACCCCCTCGATCAGGGTTGGGGACATATTCTGGCGCACCATCTCCTCCCAGCCGCAGAAGGTGATAGGGACAGGTGGGCCACCTCCAGTGCCTCGGGCGTGCTTGGCGAGTTCGGAGAGCTTGTTCTTGACCACCCTCCGGCAGTCGCCCCATCGCTTTTTGATGGACTCCACGTCCCGTCTGCATGGAGCCACCGCGTTGACCCGGCTGCAGATCTGGTTCCAGGCTGCCTTCCTCCTCGCTGACAGGCCAGGGACCTTCGCTGTCGGGTGGAGAACACTCTGCCTCTCCAGGACAGCTTCCACAAGAGCCGTGTTCTCCTCCTCTGTATACTTTGGGTCTCTGATCCTGGCCTCATCAGCTCCGGCATGGGATGACTCAGAGCCGGAGTGCCCTGCCTGGTCTGACCCTGACTGTGTGGGGTGCTCCCCAGCAACTACCCCTCGTCCCACTGCAGGTTCTGTCCCTGTCCTGCGTGTTCCTGCTCTTGTGGGCCGGGTCCCCCTCCGCCCTGCGGATCTCCCTCTCCCACCCCTGCTCTGCTGAGGGATCCCCTCCTGAGCTTCCTCCTCCTCCACTACTCTCCCCATCCCTCTCTCCTGTCCTCCTCTCCTCGCCATCATTCACCCAGTCACACCCAGGCACTCCCACAGGCCCTCACAGACACACTCGATCCACTCACTCTCTGTCACACACTTTCACTCCCAGATTCACACTGTCAAAAATAAAAGTAAAATGTGTGAGGTGTTATAAAATAAAAGGACTATGTGTATGTGTGTGTATGTGTTTGTATGTGTGTATGTAATATGTGCAAAGGTGTGCTATGTGTCGTATTCTGTGCAATGCTCTCCTCTCTCCAAACTCCAAAACTCCTCTACCTCCAATGAACGCTCCTGTCTCCCTCTCTCTGATCACTATCCTCCGCTCCTGGGTCCTGATATCTGGCTCTGAAGAACTCGATAACAGACAGTGTGTGGCGGTTATTTTTGGGTATATATAGGTGTATTTGAAGTTATTTGATACATTGGGGCTTTGGGATTGGCTGTGTGTTTGAATTTGTTTTGGCATCAATCATGGTTGCTTGACAACGGCAGCCGTTATATTACATGTTGTTTGGAGCTCAGTTATCGTGTGATTTGGCCGCCCGTTGTGCATTAACATGAGCGACAACGGGTTTTGTGTTACGTGTTTTTTGTGTGCCTACGCTCGATAGCTATTCTTGTAGAGTAGCTATTGAATCTGCCGTAACTCCTGTATTATTTGCGAGCGATGTGCCTTTTTCACTTAGCGGCTGGTTTAACGGTTGGCTTTAAATCTAGGCCTAGGAGTCCAGTCAGGATGATCTAAATGGCTGGCCCAATAGGGTTATTAGACCGACAGGTGATTAAGATCATTTTAATTCACGAATGTTTTATATGTTTGTTTGGTTTGGGTCAGCACCTTATGTCTATGATTAAGCGCTGTTGGAAGCGCGAAACATGTTAGACGGTGTTATATCAGTCTAATGTATCCTGCACTATTGGGGTGTATCTTCATGCCTTTTTTATGATTCAACAATAAAGCCGTTTTTAACTCTTCTATGCCTGTTCGATCTTGGAGGTGCCGCCTGACATCTTTGTTTGTATATATTTTTTTTTACTAAACTCCCTTATCGACCTTTAGTTAACCGACGCAGCTATTAAAAGCAAATGTCCGCAGTGGATGTATTGATATGAGGCCCTAAGCCATAAGCCCCACATCAATACATCCAAAGTGCCTAAAAACTGTTCATTGTTAGTACAATTAACTCTAAGAGTGCCAGTGGGGTATAATTACCCCGTCGGCACTTATAGGGTTAACCCGACTGAGTAACAAAGCAACAATCCATTGCAAGTAACACTTACCATTAATCCTGATGTCCAATGGAGTCCTCAGCATCCCGGTCAGCTTCTGTCCTTTTTCCTTCTCTTCTCTCTTCTATCTTCTTTTCATCCTTCTTTCTACTAGTTGTAAAGAAAAGAAAATATTAATACAAGTTTGCAGAAATATCGCGGACAATAATACATTGTTTAACCCCTTGAGTGCCAAAGATGTACATAACGCATTGCAAAGCAATGTGTTGCGGACCTCTCTGGGGCTCAAAGGGTTAAACAATGTATTATTCTCCGGTTCCGTAAAAATGTGCCGCCATTATTTTAGTTAAGCCATTATAGTAGGTCAACATTGAGCAGTATAATATGTCTGAAAATGAATTAATAAAAACCTTAGTTTATTAAACTGTCTCCGCCACTGTGTGATGTTGCAGAGGCAGCAGCAGCGGAGACAGTACTGTGTGACACAGGCCCCCCATCCTGTCCCTCATGGGCTGATGCCCATTCCACACTGAGAGAATTTGAACAGAGCCTGCCTTTATATATGGGCAGTCTATGTTCAAATTCCCTCGCAGCCATTGGCTGAGATTTGTTTACGCACATCCCAGCCAATCAGATTTTGGTGGCTGTTCTTTAAACTGACTGCGCACATTTTCAGCCAATGGCTCTGAGGGAATTTGAACATAGACTGCCCATGTACAAAGGTAGTCTCTGTTCAGATTCCCTCAGTGTAGAACTGGCATTGGCCCATGAGGGACTGAATGGGGGCTTGTGGCACACAGTACTGTCTCCACTGCCGCTGCCTCTGTGGCCGCACACAGCGGCGGAGACAGTTTAATAAGCTAAGTTTTATATTAATTAATTTTCGGACATATTATACTGTGCAACTTTGACCTACTATAATGGCTTAACTTTCACTTGCCTTATTGGCTTATTTGGAACTAAAATAATGGCAGCATATTTTTATGTAATTGGACAGTAATACATTGATTAACCCTTTGCACCCTAGAGAGGTCCAAAACGCATTTGCAATGTGTTGCGTACCACTCTGGCACTCTAGGGGTTAAATGATGTATTATTGTCCACAATATTTCTGCAACTTAAATTAATATTTTCTTTTCTTTACAGCTAGAAGAAAGAAAGATGGAGAGAGGAAAGACGATACAAGAAAGAAGATAATTCAGAATGAAGACAGGAGACAGACAGTGGATGACAGGTAAGTTTAACACATAAAAGTTAACGGTGGGTGCTTGGCAGTATGTCCGACACCGATTGTTAGCTTTTTTACTGTGAAGTTCCCAATATCACTGCTATTTAATGGTGTTTTGGGAACTTAAAGCACAAAACGGACCATTTCTGTGGCCCAACGTCCGTTGTGCTTTTAGCTGGTAGTTACTTTAAATACTGACTTAGACATTTGATTATGTCGGTCGGTACTCATTTGGCCTTACCTCATGCTTTTGTGCAAACCTTTAAATCTGGCTCTTAGTGTTTGTGAGATGAGAGGGGAGCACCTTACAGAGCCACAAGCGCCCCAGATACCAAACTCTAACAGTAACTTAACTTTTATCGCCTTTGTTTTCCATTAACTTCTAACATTACAGCAATATTTCTCAAGTAGGTATATAGAAAATAAAATAGAACATTAAATAGTAATACCTCATATCTATTGACTAGTTTATGAAGGGTATCGTTTTAGAAGTCACAAACTCAAAAAATTCAAAATAGTTTACTTTTTCTCTCTTCTGTTTTTCATATAACAACTGATATTGCAGCAATATGTCTCATGCAGTTTCATAGAAAAAGAAAAAAAATACTTTTAATCCTCCATGTCTCCTCAGTACCCTATAAAACATATTATTTCTAAAATCAAAACCACAGGGGAATTAAGAAATTATTTACTTACCTTTTCTCTCTTCTGTGTTCTGTATTATGTCTCACATGGCAGCATTATTCTCACAAAAGGTCATATAAATGAAAAAAAAAATATTACCACCCATTTTTCCTATAAAACATTTAATTTTTTAAATAACAGCTAAAGGACAGGTCAATCTCAAGCCACTTACTTACTTTTCCCCAAGTTTTCCATGTACTGTCTTTGGTGCAAATATTCCGGCTCACTTTTAAAAGAGAACAAAAATCAAATATTAATGCTCCCTGTCTACTCAGTATCCTGTGAAACACACTATTTATGAAGTCATACCCTTAAAGAAATAAAAATAATTATTTTCTTACCTTTTTCTCCAGTATTTTTGATTTAACGTCTGACACTGCAGCAAAATAATATTTAGAGTTAATGCCCCATATTTCCAGTGAACCCTAAACAACATGATTCCTAAAATAAGAACCCTCGTGGTTAATACAAATATGATTCACTTTTTCTCTTGTGTTTGTATAAAGAATTGTGGCACTATTGTCAAAAAAGTTCAAAGAAAAAAAAACAACTTCACGTTCCAACTTCAGCTCCCCGCATTTTTTGTCCCCCACCAAGTACCTTAAACCCCCCCCCCTTGAAAGTGTAGTAATGTTACCCACTATGATAATAAAATCTACCTTTCCTGTCAGGTAGATAGAGGGAGATCTCTGCCATCTTAATTATGTTGAGAATGATTGCCAGTCCTCTCACTCCACTCTAAGCCTGCCCCCAGTCTTTTTTCTATGTTTGTCGGCTGCCAACTGCTGGCAGATAAATCCAGAAGATGGCAAAGAGTAAGAAGGCAAAAAGCTTGCTCCGGATGCTCCTCTTATCTTTTCACCACGTTCAGGTGCTGCACTCTAGACAAACAGCAACGATGATGGAAGCACTCCACAACAGCAAGGTGATCTCATGGTTGATATTTCCAGATTGAAAAAATCACATGTGGAAGACAATTAAAATTCCATTTATTGTATAACAAAATAAAATTCAAACAAGCATGGTCAAACTCGGGGGAGCCGAAAGCTATACACAGAGGAGATGTGAATTCTGTAAAACGTCTAAGATGTTTCGCGCGTCAAAGCGCTTAATCAACCATGAGATCACCTTGCTGTTGTGGAGTGCTTCCATCATTGTTGCTGTTTGTTTGAATTTATGTGCAGCGACTGGAGCGCTGTGGTTGAGTATTGCTATTTTCTGTGCGTGTTTGAATGTGAAGCACCATCTTTTGCAATTAAGTGCTGCACTCTAGACTATGCTCCATCTTAGGTTCACTTCTCGCTCCTGTTGTTGGAACGTTGTGAATCTAAGAGGGAGTGGAGTACAGTATCTGAGCATGATGAGAATTAACCCTTTGAGTGCCAGCAGGTATTTAACGCATTTAATTCCAATACATTGGATAGCTCTTTGGCACTCAAGTGTTTAAGAAGAGCAGCAAGAGTTTAGGTGTCTGTGAGATGAGAGGGAAGCACCTTACAGAGCCACAAGCACCCCAGATACCAAACGATAACAGTAACGTTTATTTAATCCCCTCTGTTTTCCACTAAATCATTCTAGCAATAATTCTCAAACAGATACATAGAAAATAAAATACAACATTAAATATTAAAACCTCATGTCTATTAATTAATTTACGGAACACATTTTTAGAAATCACAAACTCAAAAAAAAACGATTTAGAACATACTTTACTATCCCTTTAAAGAAATTCAAAATAGATTTTCTTACCTTTTTCTCTAGTATTTTTGATTAAATGTCTGACACTGGTGCAATATTTCTCTCACACGTCATTAGAAAATAAAAAAATAATATTTAGTGTTAATGCCCTATAACTCCCAAGAACCCTGGTGCTAACTCCTAATATTAGAACCCTGGTGCTGAATAAAAACATGATTCACTTCCATTTTTTTTCTTGAATGTTCTGTATAAGATTTGTCCCATTATTCTCAAAAAATTCAAATAAAAAAAACATATAAATTTAAGTGTAACTGTCACGTTCCAACTTCACCCCCACACATACATATTTTTTATCCTCCCCCCTCAAGTAGCTTAACACCGCCCTTGAAAGTGTAATAATGTTGCCCGTTATGATGATAAAAGCTACCTTTCCTCTTAGGTACCTAGAGGGAGAGTGCTACCATCTTGAATATGTTGAGAATTATTGGCAGTGCTCTCACTTCACCCTAAGCCTGCCCCAGTCTTTTTTCAGTCTTTGCCGGCTGCCGAATTAAAGAATAATGCTTGCACCGGATGCTCCTCTTATCTTCTCAACACGCTCAGATGCCACACTCTAGGCTCTGCTCCCTCTTAGATTTGCATCTCACTTCAGTGGTTGGTAAGATGGGAACCTAAGAGGAAGCGGAGTGCAGCATCGGAGTGAGGTGAGAATTAACCCTTTGAGTGTCAGAAGGTATTCAGTGCATTGCATTTCAATGCATTGGATACCTCTCTGGAACTCAAATGGTTAAGAGGAGAAAAAGACAGCAAGCAGATTAGAAGAGCAGCCAGAGTTTAGGTGTGTGTGAGATGAGAGGGAAGCACCTTAAAGAGCCACAAGCACCCCAGATACCAAACTGTAACAGTAACTTATCTTTTATCTCCTCTGTTTTCTATTAACTTCTAACACTGCGGCAATATTTCTCAAACAGGTACATAGAAAATAAAATAGAACCTTTTATATTAATACCACATGTCTATTAAGTAGTTTATGGAACACATTTTTAGAAATCACAAACTCAAAGAAAACCTTTTACTTACCTTTTGTCTCTTCTGTTTTTCATATAACTTCGGACATTGCAGCAATAAGTTCCACACAGTTTCATAGAAAAGAAAAAAGGTGGCTTTTAATCCCCCATGTCTCCTCAGTACCCTGTAAAACATATTATTCCTAAAATCAAAAACTCCGGCACAATAAGAAAAGATTCCTTGCTTTTAAACTATTGAAATCACAGCTACAGGACAATTCAGTTTTCAACCTAGTTACCTACTTTTCCTCATGTCTCATGTCTTTGGTGCAAATATTCCAGCTCAGGTTCAAAAGAGAAAAAAAAATTAAACATTAATGCTCCCGGTCTACTCAGTATCCTGTGAATCATACTATTTATGATTTCAAAAATTATTTTCTTACCTTTTAATGTAGTATTTTCAATTTATCGTCTGACACTGCAGCAATATTTCTCTCAGAGGTTCATAGAAAAGAAAAACAATATTTATTTTTAGTCCCCCATGTCTCCTCAATACCCTATAAAACCTATTATTCCTAAAATCAAAACCCCAGTGGCAAGAAGAAAACATGTAGTTAACTTTTCTGTCTTCTATGTTCTGTATTATCTCTCACATTGCACCATTATTCTCACAAAACTACATACAAAAGAAAAAATAAATTATAACCACCTGTTTCTCCACTTTTTTCTATAAATCATTTAATTATTGAAATCACATCTATAGGACAGTTCAGTTTTCAAGTTAGTTACTTACTATATCATCATGTTCTCCATGGATTGTCTTGTTTGGGTGCAATATTTCAGCTCAGGTTCAAAACATTTTTAGAAATCACAAACTAAAAGCAAATGGTTTACTCTTCTGTTTTTCATATAACTTCTTATATTGCAGCAATATGTTCCACTTAGTTTTCATTGTAAAGAAAAAAAAATAATCCCCAATGTCTCCTCAGTACACTGTAAAACATATTATTATTTCTAAAATCAAAAACCCAGGCACAATAAGAAAAAAGTTCCTTGCCTTTTCTCTCTTTTGTGTTCTGTATTATGTCACACATGGCAGTATTATTGTCAAAAAAGTTCATACAAAAGAAAAAAGTATTTTTTTCTTTTTTCTATGAACCTCTGAGACAAAATATTGCTACAGTGTCAGTCGATATATATAGAAAATACTACATTAAAAGGTACGAAAATCATTTCTGAATTTCTTTAAAGCTATGACTTCATAAATAGTGTGTTTCACAGGATACTGAGTAGACCGGGAGCATTAATATTTGATTTTTTTCTCTTTAGAACCTGAGCTGGAATATTTGCACCAAAGACAAAACAATCCATGGAGAACATGAGGAAAAGTAAGTAATTAGCTTGAAAACTGAACTGTCGTGTAGCTGTGATGTATGTATGTATGTATGTATCTTTATTTATATAGCGCCATACATGTACACAGCGCTTAACAGAAGTTAAAATAATACAATACAAAAACGATAGAACTGGGTTAAGAGCATTAAGGTTAAGTACAATCATTACATTATTTGTGAGGGAAAGTGCAGCAAGGAAATCATACATTAGGAAAGGGACCCTGCCCCAAGGAGCTTACAATCTAGGCTGAATTCATAATGACAAACAGAGACAGTAGGAGGAGTATTATAAGTGCAGGTACAAGGTGTGGTGAAAGAAGTGCAGAAGGATTCTGATGTGACTGTCAGTGTGCAGAAGGAGGACATTGCTATTGAGATGCCTCCCTGAGCAGGTGGGTTTTGAGGAGTCGCTTGAAAGTGATGATTGTGGATGATTGGCGAATGGTGATGGGGAGGGCATTCCAGAGTCGAGGAGCAGCCAGTGAGAAAGCTTGTAGTCAAGAGATGGCTCGAGTTGTGTAGGGAGAGGACAGGAAGAACCCTTGAGAAGACCGTAGGGGACAAGCAGGGGTATAGCGGGAGATAAGGGCAGAAATGTAAGAGGGTGCTGAAGAACATAGTGACTTACAGGAGAGGAGGAGAATCTTGTAAGAAATACGATACTTTATAGGTAGCCAATTGAGGGATTTCAGGAGGAGATGAGATGGAAGGTACAAACAGTTAAATGTTTTGTATGAAACACTGGAGAAACGGGTGGTAATAATTGTTTCCTTAAAGCTCCATGTCTCCTCAGTACCTTATGAAACATATTATTCCTAAGATCAAAACCCCAGGGGAAATAAGAAATAATTGACTTACATTTTCTCTCTTCTGTTTTCTGTATTATGTCTCACATGGCAGCATTATTGTCACTTAAGTTCATACAAAAGAACTAAAACAATTATTACCAAGCGTTTATCCAGTGTTTCATATAAAACATTTAACTACTGAAATCAAAGCTACATGACAGTTCAATTTCAAGCTAGTTACTTACTATTCATCATGGTCTCCATGGATTGTCTTATATTTGGTGCAAATATTCCAGCTCAGGTTCAAAAGACAAAAAAAAATAAGTATTCATTCTCCCAGTCTGCTCAGTATCCTGTGAAACACACTATTCATGAAGTCATAGCCTTTAAAAATTAAAAATTATTTTCTTACCTTTTTAATGTAGTATTTTTGATTTAATATCTCACACTGCAGCAATATTTCTCTCACAGGTTCATAGAAAAGAAAAAATAATTTATTTTTAGTCCCCCATGTCTCCTCAATACCCTATAAAAACTATTATTCCTACAATCAAAACCCCAGCGGAAAGAAGAAAACATGTAGTTAACTTTTCTCTCTTATGCGTTCTGTATTATCGCTCACATTGCAGCATTATTCTCAAAAAAGTTCATACAACAGAAAAAGAAACAATTATTACCACCCTTTTCTACAGTATTTCCTATAAAACATTTAACTATTGAAATCACAGCTACAGGACAGTTCAATTTTCAAGTTAATGACTTACTTTTCCTCATGTTCTCCATGGATTGTTTTGTCATTGGTGCAAACATTCCAGCTCAGGTTCAAAAGAGAAAAAAATCAAATATTAATGCTCCAAGTCTGTTCAGTATCCTGTGAAACACACTATTCATGAAGTCATAGCTTTATAGAAATTCAGAAATGATTTTCTTACCTTTTAATGTAGTATTTTCTATTTATCGTCTGACACTGTAACAATATTTTGTCTCAGAGGTTCATAGAAAAGAACAAAAACAATACTTTTAATCCTCCATGTCTCCTCAGTGCCCTATAAAACATATTATTCCTAAAATCAAAACCCCAAGGGTATTAAGAAATAATTTACTTACCTTTTCTCTCTTCTGTTTTCTGTATTGTGTCTCACATGGCAGCATTATTCTCAAAAAAGTACATAGAAAAGAACAAAAACAATTATTACCACCCATTTCTCCAGTGTTTCCTATAAAACATTTAACTATTGAAATCACAAAGAGAAAAAAAAATTAATTTTAATGCTCCCAGTCTGCTCAGTATCCTGTGAAACTACTATTACCTTTTTAATGTAGTATTTTGATTTAACATCTCACACTGCAGCAATATTTTTGTCACTGGTTCATAGAAAAGAAAAACAATATTTATGTTTAGTCCCCCGTGTCTCCTCAATACCCTATAAAACCTATTATTCCTAAAATCAAAACCCCAGCGGAAAGAAGAAAACATGTAATTAACTTTTCTCTCATCTGTGTTCTCTCTCACATTGCAGCATTCTTTTCACAAAAGTTCATATAAAAGAAAAAATATATTATTACCTCTGGTTTCTCCAGTTTTTTCTAGTAAACATTTAATTATTGAAATCACATCTATAGGGCAGTTCAGTTTTCAAGCTAGTTACTTACCATATCCTCATGTTCTCCATGGTTTGTTTTGTTTTGGTGCAAATATTTCAGCTCAGGTTCAAAAGAGAAAAATATCAAATATTAATGACCCCAGTCTACTCAGTATCCTGCAAAAGATAATATCCATGAAGTCATAGCCTTAAAGGGATAGTAATGTTTCATAATAAAAGCAGCTCTAATTAATCATCATAGTATGGACTTTGGAGAGTGTTATTTCAATTCTACTCTGTAGTCCAAGAGTAATTCAATGACAAAGTGTCCCCCTCCCGCCCCTTATATGATGTAACACTGCTCAGCCAGATCAGAAGGGAGGTGCCCAGGTAGACTGCAGAGAGGGACAATCTTCAATTAAGATAAGGGAAAAACCTGAAAAGCTTGTCAAGGGGGGCAGGGCTTTCATTGTTCTCATAGGAAAAAAAGTGTCCCCTTCTGTTATCTGTCTGGTCTTACAACCAGATTCCACATCTGAGAAGAGATTGCTTACACTAGGTAAAAGGGGCGGGAGGGGAAACTGCTTATGAATATCTCTCAAACCATAAAGGTTTGAGAGATAAGATGTATATCGTTCTTCATGTTTTTTAATGCCTACAAAATAAAATAAAGATAAAACAAAGTATTACTATCCCTTTAAAAAATTAATTTTTTTTTACCCTTTTCTCTAGTATTTTCGATTAAACGTCTGACACCCCATAAAACATAACTCCTAATATTAGAACCCTGGTGCTGAATAAAAACATGATTCACTTCCCCTTTTTCTCTTGAGTGTTCTGTATAAGCTATGTGGTATTAGTCTCAAAAAAATTCAAATAAAAAATAAATAAATTAAAGTGTAAACGTCACGTTCCATCTTTACCCCCCCACACATATATTTTATCCTCCTCCTCAAGTAGCTTAAAACCACCCTTATAAGTGTAATAATATTGCCCATTATGATGATAAAAGCTACCTTTCCTCTTAGGTAGCAAGAGGGAGAGTGCTCCCATCTTGAATATGTTGAGAATTATTGGCAGTGCTCTCACTTCACCCTAAGCCTGCCCCCAGTATTTTTTTCAATCTTTGTCAGCTGCCGAATTAAAGAATAATGCTTGCACTGGCTGCTCCTCTTATCTTTTCACCACACTCAGATGCCGCACTCTGCTCCCTCTTTGCTTTGTATTCCACTTCAGTGGTTGGCAAGATGGGAACCTAAGATGGAGCTGAGTGCAGCATCTGATTGAAGGGAGAATTAACCTGTTGAGTGCCAGAAGGTATTCAATGCATTGCATTCCAATGTATTGGATACTTCTATGGCACTCAAATGGTTAAGAGGAGCAAAAAGAGTAGAACAGCAGGTAGAGTTTAGGTCTGTGTGAGATGAGAGGGGAGCACCTTAACCCCTTAATGACCCATGACGGTCCTGGACCGTCATGGCTTAAATTATAGCAGCATGCCTCCGTGCACGCTGCTATAATTAATTCCAGGCTGAGACTGAACGCTCCGAGACCGGGGCGTTCAGTCTCAGCCCTTCTTGCTTGTGCCGGTTCATGTGATCGCTGTACCAGCATTCTGAAAAACAGAGGCAACACGCAAAGCATGCTGACTCTGAGTGTCTCCATAGTGGGGTTTTCTCTATATTTCTATTTGTTATTATTCATTCATTTGTATTGCCCTTGGAGGTTTGCGCTTATCCGATATTTTATAAGATTGACTTTCTCCTCTACCTCTGTTTCCCTTGCTATCAAAGTAAGGGAGAGAGAAGTAAAGAGGAGACAACTAGTGGTAAAAGAAAATACAGCAGCTGGGGGAGGCTGGCTAAATGCAGGTCAATTTTTGACCTGCAATGATATACTTTTTTTTTTTTTTTTTTTTTTTTAAACACAACACATTTTTTTTTTTTTTTACAAAAAAAAAATGTTATTTAAAAAAAAAAACATCTCATTAAACAATATTGGAAGTGTGATTGTTGTGGAGCCATGTAATACACTTATACACACCGCCAAATGTCAGGGATAAAAAAGTGACAAAATAGGGAAAAAGGGACATGGGGATTTTCACCCAGGGGGGACAGTGGCCACTTTAAACTGGGCATTTTGTAGGTATGACTGACCGGTCATACCTTTCATGTAGTCTCCATAAAAATGTAACCCTTTGTGCCCAATTGATCCCAAGAGAAAAAAAAAGTGGTGTTACTTAATTTGTTCTCCATGGATTAACTTATCTTTGCTGCAAATATTCCAGCTCAGGTTCAAAAGAGAAAAAAAAATGTTAATGCCCACAGTCTACTCAGTATCCTGTGAAAAACACTATTCATGAAGTCATAGCCTTAAAGAAATTAAAAAATTATTTTCTTACCTTTTAATGTAGTATTTTTGATTTAACGTCTGACCTGGAGCAATACTTCTCTCACAGGTTCATAGAAAAGAAAAAAAAATACTTTTAATCCTCCTTTCTCCTTAGTACCCTATAAACCCTATTATTCCTAAATTCAAAACCCCAGGGGCAATAAGAATAAATATATTTACCCTTTCTCTCTTCTGTGTTCTGTATTATGCCTCACATGGCAGCATTATTCTCTCAAAAGGTCGTAAAAAAAAAATTATTAGCACCCGTTTCTCCAGTTCTTTCTATAAAACATTTAATTATTAAAATCAGATCTATAGGACAGTTCCGTTTCAAGCTAGTTACTTACTGTATCCTCATATTCTCCATGAATTGTCTTGTTTGGGTGCAAATATTCCAGCTCAGGTTCAAAAGAGAAAAAAATCATATATTAATGATCCCAGTCTACTCAGTGTCCTGCGAAACATAAAATTCCATGAAGTCATAGCATTAAAGAAATTAAGAAATTAATTTTCTTACCGTTTTCTCTAGTATTTTCAAATTAATGTCTGACACTGCAGCAATACTTGTCTCACAGGTCCTTAGAAAATAAAAAATAATATTTAGTGTTAATGCCCTATAACTCCCAAGAACACCATAAAACATAATTCCTCACATTAGAACCCTGGTGGTGAATAAAAACAGGATTCACTTCAGCTTTTTCTCTTGTGTGTTTTGTATAAGGTGTAAAATTGTGGCATTAGTCTCAAAAAAAGTTCAAAGAAGAAAACAAATAAAGTAGAACTGTCATTTCCAAGTTCACCCCACCCCAAGTAGCTTAAAACACCCCTTGAAAGTTTAATAATGTTATGAACTATGATGATAAAAGCTACCTTTCCTCTTAAGTAGCTAGAGGGAGAGTGCTACCATCTTGATTATGTTGAGAATGATTGGCAGCAGTCTCAGTGCATCCTAAGCCTGCCCCCAGTCTATATTCAATGTTTGGCAGGTACCTACCACTGACAGGTAAATCCAGAAGGAGGCAAAGGGCAAGAAGGCAAAAAAAGTTTGCTGCAGATGTTCCTCTTATCACCACACTCAGATATATCTCACTCTAGACTCTGCTCCCTCCTAGGTTTGCATATTGCTTCCGCAAAGAGGGAGTGGAGTTCAGCATCTGAGCGTGGTGAGAATGAGTGCCAGAAGGTATTCAATTCATTTCTTTGCAATGCATTAGATACCTCTTTGGCACTCCACTGGTTATGAGAAGCAAACAGAGCACGCAAAGAAGAGCAGTCAGCGTTTTATTGTGTGTGTGAGATGAGAGAGGAACACCTTACAGAGCAACAAGCACCCCAGATACGTAACAATAACTTAACTCTTCAGTTTTAACTTCTAACACTGCAGCAACATTTCTCAAACAGTTACATATAAAATAAAATAGAATGATAAATATTAATTCCTCATGTCTATTAAGTAGTTTATGGAACACATTTTTAGAAATCACAAACTCAAAAAAAATGGTTTCCTTACTTTTGGTTATTATGTTTTTCATATAACATCTGACATTGCAGCAATATGTCCCACGCAGGTTCATAGAAAAGAAAAAAAAATACTTCTAATCTCCCCTGTCTCCTCAGTACCCATAAAACATATTATTCCTAAAATCAAAACCCCAGGGACAATAAGAAAAAAGTTACTTACCTTTTCTTTCTTCTGCTTTCTGTATTATGTCTCACATGGTAGCATTATTCTCACAAAAGTTCATGCAAAAAAAAAAAAAATTACCACCCGTTTCTCCAGTTTTTCCTATAAAGTATTTAATTATTCAAATCATACCTACAGGACAGTTCAAATTCAAGCTAGTTACTTACTTTTTCCTGATGTTCTCAATGGATTGCCTTGTCTTTAGTACAAATATTCCAGATCAGGTTCAAAAGAGAAAAAAATATATATATTAATGCCCCAGACTACACAGCATTCTGTGAAATATACTATTCATTAAGTTATAGCCGTAAATAAATTCAAAAATTATTTTCTTACCTTTTTCTCTAGTATTTTATGTCTGACACTGCAGGAATATTCCTCTCACAGGTCCTTAGAAAATAAAAAAAATAATATTTAATTTAATGTTAATCCCCCATATCTCCCGAGAACCCTATAAAATATAATTCCTAAAATTAGAACTCTAGTGGTGAATAATAATATGATTCACTTTCCCTTTTTCTCTTGTGTGTTCTGTATAAAATGTAAAATTGTGGCACTATTGTCAAAAAAGTTAAAAGAAAAAAAACAATTAAATTAAAGCGGAACTATCACGTTTCAACTTCAACTTTCCACATTTTTTGTCCCCCCGCCAAGTAGCTTAAAATTCCCCTTGAAAGTGTAATAATGATGATATGATGATAAAAGCTACCGTTCCTCTTAGATAGCTAGAGGGAGAGCAGTGCCATCTTGATTATGTTGCGAAAGATTGGCAGTGACTGCCGACCACTGACATGCAAATCCAGAAGAAGGCAAGGAGGAATAAGACAAAACGTTTGTTTCAGATGCCCCTCTTTTCTTCTCACCACTCTCAGATGCCAGATGCCTGTCTGTTTTTATGAGCGCAGTCTGGATTTTGGTTTTAACCCCTTGTGTGCCCGTGACCATGCCACCAAAATATATGTAAAAAAGACTTCTATGCATGTGATCATACAGCATAAATCTATCAATACATCAATGGATAAAGTGATAAACATAAACTGTTCCAGAAAACCTGTTAATGCTAAAAATAACATAAATCTATATATATATTTGTTTGAAAAATACATGCACCAGCCAAAGCCAGGACATCCACCCGATAGTGCTTAGCAAAGATGTGCACAGAGGACAAAAATGCAGCCTTGCACTACTGCTCAGCTGAGGCCTGTTTCTTAGAAACCCAAGAGACCCCAACAGGCCTGGTGGAATGTGCTGTCCCACGGTAGGGAACAGGTTTCTTCCTAAGTTCGTATGTGTCACGGTTTGTTATGACTCTCAGACACCGAGTTAAGATAAAACACACCTTTATTGAAAAGTTTAATGGAAACCCATGTGGGTAGCATACACATATAACATTTAATGACAATACATAGTAGCAAGAGTAGTGGTATACAGAATGTAACACGGTCTCTACCGGCCTTGCCAATACCGGGTAAGGCAACCTTAGCTGGCACAGATGGAAAAGGTTCTACCGGCCTTACCAACATACTGAGCAAGGCAGCCCTAGACTAGTAACGGAGAAAAGGAGGCTCTACCAGCCTTGCCAATATACCGGGCAAGGCAGCCTGGAGACTGGTACAATGAATAGTAATAGGATTTACCGGCCCTGCCAATATACCAGGCAAGGCAGCCTGGAGACTGGTACAATGAATAGTAATAGGCTCTACCGGCCCTGCCAATATACCGGGCAAGGCAGCCTGGAGACTGGTACAACAAATAGTAATAGGCTCTACCGGCCTTGCCAATACCGGGTAAGGCAACCTTAAGTTGGTATAATGTGGAATAGGTTCTACCGGCCTTACCAATATACCGGGCAAGGCAGCCTGGACTGGAACACAATCTCTACCGGTGCTGAGGAATACGCAGCAAGCAACCGGTTAATACGTGGAGCGAACCAGTACCCGCGTACTGGAGGAACAACAAGTCTAACGGTGCAGTCTAGGACTGAACAGCAATCGGTTATGCATGGAGTGAACCAGTACCCGCATACTGGAGGGACAAAAACTCTACTGGAGCTGTCTAGGACTGAACAGCAACCGGCTATGTATGGAGCAAACCAGTACCCGTGTACTGGAGAAGGAAACTCTACCGGTGCAACAAGCAGCCGGCTGTAGATGGAGCAAACCAGTACCCGCTATCACAGTGCCTGTGATTCCTGTCACTCTCTGTTGTGGATGTCACTGATTTGCTGACTGAGTTTGACCCGCCTCCTGATGACCTTTTTATACCTGGCTATCTCTCTGGTCAGTTGCCCTTTCGTGGTGTTCCTGAGCCAGTAGTGCTTTTGCTGTGTTCCTGTGTTCTGAGTTCCTGTGTACCGATTCGGCTTGTCCTGACTATTCTCCAGTGTTCCTGCCTGTGTATGATTCGGCTTGTCCTGACTATTCTCCAGTGTTCCTGCCTGTGTATGATTCGGCTTGTCCTGACTATTCTCCAGTGTTCCTGCCTGTGTATGACTCGGCTCGTCTGCGGACCACCCTTGGATCCTGACCCGGCTAGTCTGACGTTCCTGCCTGTGTATGACCCGGTCCGGCTGACTTCCTGCTCCGAAGATCGACTTCCAGCTTGTTCCAGTGACCTGCGTTCCAGTTGTCGCCGTCGCGACATTTTCCAGTCCTTGCTGCCACGAGTGTGCCATTGCCTAGCCTGGTGATTCCTTCGATAGTGCTGTGTCTCGTTCTAGTGCAGAGCTGTGTGTATTCTGTGGGCCTTCCTCTCCTTGCAGAGCCTGACCGTAGCGTTGTAGCCTCGAGTAACGTTACAGAGCCTTGCAGTAGCGCTGAAGCCTCGAGTAAACGTGCATTTTTTTTTTTTTTTTTTTTTTTTTTTTTTCCGTTTAAAAGAGCTTTATTGAGAAAAAACATAAATAATACATTGCATAAAGTGTGCGTCAACCCAAAGAGGACATGCAAGTCCATGAGCAGAAACGCTAACATCAAAGAGATAATAAAAAGAAAGCACAATGCAAAGCCTTGCAATAAGCAGTTGTTGTATAGAATAAAAGCAATAAAGATGGAATATTCGCTTGGTTTTATATTATTAACACTTAAATAGCCAACTGTGGCCGAACAAAGAAACTTCAAAGCTTCTGTATGCAAACGGAGAATGGGCAAGGTGAAAAAAAAAGGAAGAAAATAGTGGCCGAGGGGGAGGAGGAGAGAAAAAAAAAAAAAAAAAAAAAAAAAAAAAAATATATAACATAAGTATCCAACAATAACAGCTCAACAACACAGCCACAGACAAATACTACATATCGAGGGCCAGATGCAGGGGAGGGAGAGGAAACCCTAGGGGACTATGTGAGAGACCAAAACTTTCGGGAACGCGTTCAGAAGAAGAGGTCAGATCAGTAACCCAGGAGAACACACCCAACCAGCACCACAATCCAACACCCCCAGGCACCCCCTCATGTAGCATACGAGGAGTTCTCCCAATGGGACCACAGCTCCCGGAATCTATGCAACTGCAGCATTCGCCTAGCATGGAGGCGTTCCATGTCCCTATAAGTTCTAACCCTAGTCACCCAGGTAGAGACCGGTGGCTCGATATCGCGATTCCAATGCGCCGCAATGTTAACCCTAGCCGCCGACAGCATGAAATGGAGCAGAGCAAACTTAGTAGGTCTCAGCACGTCATGATAAGAGAAGAGGCAAAGAAGTGGGTCAATCGGGACTAAACAGCTCAACACTTGAGACATGATACCACACAGGCGAGACCAATATGACTGAATCAAGGTACAGTCCCACCACACATGAGCCAAGGATCCCCCAGGTTCGCCACATCTCCAGCAAAACGTGCATTTTAACTCTTGCAGTGCTGCCTCATATTCACTCTCTATATCTCCAGTACAAGCCTTGTTACTAGTGATACTGCTGCTGAGTTGGCCGCTCTCCGTCGGCAACTCTAGTCTTACGTTGCAGAGTGTTCACGAAGCTTGGGCCGTTTGGGCGCTTAAGGCTCTCCGGTGTTGGTTACCGACGAGATCGTATACCCAGAGTGTTGGCAGAGAGGTTCAGTGTTGGCTATTCGGTACGAAGCCCGAGGGGGCTAGTGGTTCTGGCTCTAGCATTACTGCATTCGATTACACTTGAGGAGGCTCTTAGCTCTTGCATTGCAGGCCGATTTCCTTATTGCCCTAAGGGGCTATTCGCACTTGCACTTACTAAAGCAGTTCCTGTAGCTACGCCCGTGGGGGCTAAGTTGTTACCCATTCTGCTTATCATTTACCACCTTGGCAAGGCAGCTCGTTCCTCTGCACCTGATGAACTTCGTCTGTACAGCACAGCCTATTTAACATCAAGGGCGTGTCAAACTTCCACATCTGAGACTGAGTATATTTGGACTTTAACCCCTTTGGGGCCTATACCATCCTAGGGCATACTGACTTGCATTTATGTCCATAATACTATTTTCCTTGTATTCTCTCAGTTTACATTATCTGTATATTACCTACCGCCTCTAGAGGGCGTGAGTATCATTATTCACTTTAATAAAGTGTGTTTTATTTTCACTTATTGGTCTGAGTGTCATAAAAACCGTAACAGTACGAAAGGGCCATGACCTCAGACGGTAAGGGTGAAAGTAATCCTCTGAACATCCACTGGAGAATGGATGTCCAAGAGCAGCGCCTGGACCAATTGGCACTGGCTCTACAAACGTTGCTTGAACGTACAGTACATTTGGACAAGTCTGGTCCGAATCCGGTGGTCCCCCCAGTCGTGACACCGGAGAATCCCTCGGTACCCATCAGTACTAACACAAGAGGGTTATCGGCAGCGGTACCGTTACCCCTAAGATATGATGGCGAACCCTCCTTATGCAGAGGTTTCATTAACCAGTTGGAGATATTTTTGGAATTGGCACCTCAGGCATTCCCTAACGACCGTAGCAAGGTCGGCTTTATGATATCTCTGTTGACGGGCAAAGCTTTGGCATGGGCAAATCCGATATGGGAGAGTGCCAGACCCTGCACACTGAACTTTAGAGAATTTGTGGCGAAGTTCAGACGTGTGTTTGAGGTTCCTGGTAGGTCTGCCTTTGCTGCCAAAAGGCTGATGGAGATTCAGCAGGGCGAACGCACTCTGGGCGAATACGCTATTGAATTCCGGACCTTGGCAGCAGAGGTTGGCTGGAACGATGAGGCCTTACTTGCTGCTTTTTCTCAGGGCCTGGCTGAACAGATCAAGGACGAGATAGCAGCTCGAGATGTACCCAGCGAGCTGGACGAGTACATTGACTATGTCATGCTAATAGATTCTCGCATCCGGGAGAGACGCTTGGCTAAAAGGACCAAAGCAAAGAGTTATGGTCAGAACCAGTTCCTTAACCCACCCACTCCACCCGTGCTGCTTGAGCAAACAGCTGATGGCATTGAACCTATGCAATTAGGTTTTACTAGGCTCACGAAAGAGCAGAAGCTGTATCGTAGAAGGCAAGGCTTATGCCTATATTGTGGCAAACCAGGTCATATATTACGCAATTGTCCTGTAAGGCCGGGAAACGAACGCACCTAGGGTACCTTGGGGGACAGGCCCTAGGTGGTGTTGAACAGTCCCTAGAGACTTGCACCACTAAACCCACCATCCAGGTGGCTTTTGCCTGGACTGATAAGGTCATAGAAGTCTTAGCATTGGTGGACTCCGGGGCAGCCGGATACTTCATGGATCAGTCCTTTGCTGAGTTGCAAGGCATTCCGTTATGTAAAAAGGACTCTCCTGTGGCTATAGAGGCCATTGATGGCAGACCCCTGGATCCTGCTTTCATTACATTCGAGACTATCCCAGTGTCTATGACTGTGGGGGCTTGTCACAGGGAGCAGATACAATTTCAGATCATTCGTTCCCCACATCATTCAGTTATTTTGGGGTTCCCGTGGTTGCAGACACACAATCCCCAATTTGACTGGCAAAGGTGTGAAGTTAACTCTTGGTCGGAGTATTGTAACAAGAATTGTCTTTCTCTCCCTATTAAGATTATGTGTACCTCTCCAGCTGTGCCAACAGAATATGGACAATTCAGTGACGTGTTTAGCAAAGGAGAGGCCAGCGCATTGCCTGACCATAGGCCATATGATTGCGCCATTGATTTGTCTCCAGGGGCCGTGCCTCCTAGGGGGCGTACTTACCCACTGTCCTGTGAGGAAAATAGGGCGATGGAGGAGTATATCACAGATGCCCTGGAGAGGGGAATCATTCGAAAATCTACGTCTCCGGCTGGTGCCGGATTCTTTTTTGTAAAAAAGAAAAATGGGGAACTCAGGCCTTGCATTGACTACCGTGGGTTGAATAAGCTGATGCCCAAGAACGCCTATCCCATTCCACTTATTACTGAATTATTTGACAGATTAAAGGGCTCTTCGATCTTTACCAAACTTGACTTACGAGCCGCCTATAATCTAGTCAGAATTAAAGAGGGTGACGAGTGGAAAACGGCGTTTAATACCAGAACAGGGCATTATGAATACCTGGTGATGCCATTCGGCCTATGCAATGCGCCTGCAGTATTTCAGGAACTGATTAACGATATTTTACGTGACTTGCTTCAGTCCTGTGTGGTTGTGTATCTAGATGATATACTAATTCATTCTGCTAACCTCGCCCAACACATTAAAGATGTCTCAGAAGTCTTGCTCCGACTTCGCAAGCACAAGTTATTCTGTAAATTGGAAAAGTGCGAATTCCATACTTCTCAAGTACCATTCCTGGGGTTCATTATATCCAAAAATGGCATTGCCATGGATCAGGAGAAGTTGGCTGCAGTTCTGCAATGGCCTCGGCCTAAGGGATTAAAAGCCGTTCAATGATTCCTAGGTTTTGCGAATTATTATAGGAAGTTCATCAAGAACTTTTCCACAATTGTAAGGCCATTGTCAGACTTGACTCACAAGGGCGCTTCTCCCTCTCAGTGGTCTGAGGCAGCTGAAAACGCATTTGTTACCCTGAAATCTGCCTTTGCATCTGCTCCTGTACTGTCCCACCCTAATCCCTCCCTGCCGTTTACTTTGGAGGTTGACGCTTCAGATGTTGGGGTTGGGGCGGTGCTCTCCCAACGTCCTGTGGGAGGTGGAGCTTTGATGCCGTGTGGGTTCTTTTCTAAGAAATTGTCCAGCGCCCAGAGTCATTACGAGATTGGTGACAGGGAACTGTTGGCCATCATACTGGCACTTAAGGAGTGGCGACATCTCCTGGAGGGCACTCAGACTCCAGTACTAATTCTTACTGACCATAAGAATCTAACCTATCTCTCAGAGGCCAAAAGACTGTCTTCCCGACAGGCCAGGTGGGCGCTGTTTCTGTCCCGGTTCAATTTCTTAGTATCCTATCTCCCTGGTTCTAAGAATATCAAGGCCGATGCGTTGTCACGTCAGTTCGCTTCTGACACTGAGAGGGAGGAAGTCCCGGTACCCATCATTCAGCCAGATCGGATCCTGGCTACTATTCGCACTACTATAACCTCGCCACTGGGGGAGGAGATACTGGCATCACAATCACGGGCACCTCCAGGAACCCCAGTGGGGAAGTGTTTTGTAGAAGAGTCTTTCCGTACCCGTCTCTTGGAGACCTATCACGCCTCTAAAGCAGCTGGGCATATTGGTAGGGACCAATTAGTATGGTCTCTTTCGCAACTATTTTGGTGGCCTACATTGAGAGCTGACTGCGCTGCCTTCACGGCAGCTTGTACCACATGTGCCCGTGCCAAGACCCCTAGGCATCTCCCTGTGGGCTTATTACAACCTGTGCCTAACGGAAACCGTCCATGGTCTCATATATCCATTGACTTTCTGGGAGAATTACCGGCATCTAGAGGTTACAAGTTCATTCTTATGGTGGTCGACAGATTCTCTAAGATGGCACATTTTGTGCCTCTGACTGGCCTTCCATCGGCTCAGGAATTGGCGATAGTTTTTGCCAGAGAGGTGTTCCGTCTGCACGGAGTGCCCAGAGTAATTGTCTCTGACCGTGGGAGCCAGTTCGTTTCTAGGTTCTGGAGGGCATTTTGTGGTCAGATGGGCATTCAATTATCATTCTCCTCCACCTACCATCCCCAGACGAATGGGGCCGCTGAGCGTGCCAATCAGGGACTGGAACAGTTCCTGCGCTGTTTTGTCTCCGATCATCATGATAATTGGGCTGACCTGTTGCCATGGGCAGAGTTTGCCAGGAACTGTGCGGTTAACTCATCGTCCGGGAGCTCCCCATTTTTCGTGAATTATGGTTTCCAGCCTTGTCTGCTCCCGGACTCCTTTCAGGCACAGCAGATCCCTGCTCTAGACGAGCATTTGGCACGACTTCATTCCACTTGGGCACAGGTTCAGAGGTCCCTCAGTCAGTCTTTCAGACGGCAGCAACGGCACGCTAATCGCAGACGCCTTCCAGCGGTCTCATTTCAAGTTGGGGACAGGGTATGGCTGTCATCCAGAAACCTCAACTTACAAGTCCCATCCAATAAACTGGCTCCCCGGTTCATTGGTCCATTTAGGATTATCCGCAAGATTAATCCGGTTTCTTATGCTCTGGAGCTTCCACCCTCTATGCACATTCATAATGTGTTCCATGTGTCTCTTCTGAAACCCTTGGTGTGCAATCGATATACTACTACGCCAGTGATTCCTGGGCCGGTGGACGTCCAGGGTCAAGAGGAATATGAAGTCCAGAGTATTGTTGACTCCAGGAGATTCAGAGGAAAGCTGCAATATTTGGTTCATTGGAAGGGCTATGGTCCTGAGGAACGCTCTTGGATTGATCAGGGGGATCTCCATGCTCCAAGATTAGTACGCAGCTTTCACTCTAAATATCCTTTGAAACCCAAACCTCAGGCTAGGAGAGGGGGTCTTTGAGAGGGGGGTACTATCACAGTGCCTGTGATTCCTGTCACTCTCTGTTGTGGATGTCACTGATTTGCTGACTGAGTTTGACCCGCCTCCTGATGACCTTTTTATACCTGGCTATCTCTCTGGTCAGTTGCCCTTTCGTGGTGTTCCTGAGCCAGTAGTGCTTTTGCTGTGTTCCTGTGTTCTGAGTTCCTGTGTACCGATTCGGCTTGTCCTGACTATTCTCCAGTGTTCCTGCCTGTGTATGATTCGGCTTGTCCTGACTATTCTCCAGTGTTCCTGCCTGTGTATGATTCGGCTTGTCCTGACTATTCTCCAGTGTTCCTGCCTGTGTATGACTCGGCTCGTCTGCGGACCACCCTTGGATCCTGACCCGGCTAGTCTGACGTTCCTGCCTGTGTATGACCCGGTCCGGCTGACTTCCTGCTCCGAAGATCGACTTCCAGCTTGTTCCAGTGACCTGCGTTCCAGTTGTCGCCGTCGCGACATTTTCCAGTCCTTGCTGCCACGAGTGTGCCATTGCCTAGCCTGGTGATTCCTTCGATAGTGCTGTGTCTCGTTCTAGTGCAGAGCTGTGTGTATTCTGTGGGCCTTCCTCTCCTTGCAGAGCCTGACCGTAGCGTTGTAGCCTCGAGTAACGTTACAGAGCCTTGCAGTAGCGCTGAAGCCTCGAGTAAACGTGCATTTTAACTCTTGCAGTGCTGCCTCATATTCACTCTCTATATCTCCAGTACAAGCCTTGTTACTAGTGATACTGCTGCTGAGTTGGCCGCTCTCCGTCGGCAACTCTAGTCTTACGTTGCAGAGTGTTCACGAAGCTTGGGCCGTTTGGGCGCTTAAGGCTCTCCGGTGTTGGTTACCGACGAGATCGTATACCCAGAGTGTTGGCAGAGAGGTTCAGTGTTGGCTATTCGGTACGAAGCCCGAGGGGGCTAGTGGTTGTGGCTCTAGCATTACTGCATTCGATTACACTTGAGGAGGCTCTTAGCTCTTGCATTGCAGGCCGATTTCCATATTGCCCTAAGGGGCTATTCGCACTTGCACTTACTAAAGCAGTTCCTGTAGCTACGCCCGTGGGGGCTAAGTTGTTACCCATTCTGCTTATCATTTACCACCTTGGCAAGGCAGCTCGTTCCTCTGCACCTGATGAACTTCGTCTGTACAGCACAGCCTATTTAACATCAAGGGCGTGTCAAACTTCCACATCTGAGACTGAGTATATTTGGACTTTAACCCCTTTGGGGCCTATACCATCCTAGGGCATACTGACTT
The DNA here is from genome assembly GCA_037306005.1 of Rhinophrynus dorsalis. Classification (NCBI taxonomy): domain Eukaryota; kingdom Metazoa; phylum Chordata; class Amphibia; order Anura; family Rhinophrynidae; genus Rhinophrynus; species Rhinophrynus dorsalis. The sequence continues at coordinate 344,505,036 of CM074724.1, read as the reverse complement.
GCATTTATGTCCATAATACTATTTTCCTTGTATTCTCTCAGTTTACATTATCTGTATATTACCTACCGCCTCTAGAGGGCGTGAGTATCATTATTCACTTTAATAAAGTGTGTTTTATTTTCACTTATTGGTCTGAGTGTCATAAAAACCGTAACACCCGCGTACTGGAGATACCCAACCACCACCGGTGCTGTCAGATGATAATAAGCAGCCGGTATACCTGGAGCGAACCAGTACCCGCGTACTGGAGTAACCTAGAACTCTACCGGTGCAACAGCAGCCGGTTGCATGTGGAGCGAACCAGTACCTGCATACTGGAGTAATCTAGAACACCACCGGTGCTGTCAGATGATAGTAAGCAGCCGGTTATACATGGAGCAAACCAGTACCCGTGTACTGGAGAAACCTAGAACTCTACCAGTGCAACAGCAGCCGGTTGCATGTGGAGCAAACCAGTACCCGCGTACTGGAGATACCCAATCACCACCAGTGCTGACAGATGACAATGAGCAGCCGGTTATACATGGAGCGAACCAGTACCCGCATACTGGAGTAACCTAGAACTCTACCGGTACCACAGCAGCCGGTTAACATGGAGCAAACCAGTACCCGTGTACTGGAGTAACCAGAACTCTACCAGTGCCACAGCAGCCGGTTATACATGGAGCGAACCAGTACCCGCGTACTGGAGTAAGCCTAGAACTCTAACGGTGCAATAGCAGCCGGTTGTATGTGGAGTGAACCAGTACCCGCGTACTGGAGAGTGCAACACAAGTGAATGAAAATGTCGCCAGGGCGACTGGAGGAGAGAGGCACACTGAAGGCGATCCAGGAGCAGGAACACAGCTGTTGAAGGACAGGAAACAGATCTACAGGCAGTCAACCGGATCAGGAACGGCAGCAGGAAACAGCAGTAGAGACAGCAGCCCCAACCGGATCAGGAACGGATGCTAGAACCAGGGAAGCTGGTGAACAGGAACTCAGGCGATCACTGACAAGCAGGAACAGAGAAATGGCCCAGGAAGCTCAGGAATCCAATGCAAGTGCAGGTAGCATAGAGACAACACGAAAGGGCCATCAAAGGGTGCCCAACTCAATCTAAATAGGCAACACAGGGCAGGCTGAAGGCAGGCAGCCAATGGAGAGCCCCCTACAGGTAACTGACAAGGAAAGGCAGCAATCACGGACACCGTGATAGTATGTCCTACAAATGGTAGATTTGATCCAAGAGGCAATGGTGACCTTGGAAGCAGCCTGACCTGCCCTAGGACCCTCAGGAATGACAAACAAGTCATCAGTCTTATGAAAAGACTCTGTAAGGTGCACATAGAACTTAAGACAGCGCACCACATCCAACAAGTGGATCCCTCTCCATGTCAGACTTGGGGTCAAGATAAAATGAAGGCACAACAACCTCTGATTCATATGGAACTCAGAAACCATCTTAGGAATAGTGGTGGGTGAAAAGTGAGCAATATTTCCCACATGACTTTTCATGAAAAAACTGACAATTTTTCTCTTTTTTTCGCAAACGTTTTCTCCCTTTTCTCTAATGCAAAATTTTCCTCCTTTTTTGCCTATTCCAGCAATTCTTTTGCCTATTCCAACACATTTTTCTCCTATTCTAACACATTTTTCGCATATTCAACACATTTTTCTCCAATTCCAGCACATTTTTCCTATTCCAAAACATGTTTTATCCTATGTTTAATATGGTGCAACACTTCACAGCACAAAATAAGTAGCTGGAAGTCAAAGTTGTGAGTGCTACAGCAACATATACATTGAAAAATATGTTAACATGCTGAGTGCATTTGTCTTTTGCCCACAACACTTACTTCCTGCTTAAGTGACGATGGCACGTATTCATGATGCTGTCAAGTGATTCAAAAAAAAAAAAGTACAACCTACAATGAGGCAGATGTGTATGGTAGTGGTGGTGGGGGACTGGCGTGGTGTGATTGGTAGGACTTTGACAACCTGCATTCACCCCAGGAGGAGAGGGATCGTCATCATTTATTGAACATGCTACAGCAATGATTGTTGCAGTCAGTTTTTGTACTAACACTTTACTTGTCATGGTTTGTTTGACTCACAGACACAGAGTTAAGATAAAAACACAGCTTTATTGAAAAAATAATAAAGAACCCTCACAGGTCCTGAACATCAAAGTTTGTTACAGACACCCAACAGGTTCAAGTAATATAGTATACAATGTACACATATATAGGCTCTACCGGCCTCACCAAAATATCGGGCAAGGCAGCCTAGAAGATGGTGCAATAGGACTGAGGACAGGGCTGGATTTACATCTCAGGAGCCTGTAGGCAGAGATATCTGAAGCTCCTCCCACCACCATCTCCACAATGCTCCAAATCTCCATATTGCCCTCACATTGCCCCCATCACCTTCACATTGCCCTCATCAGCTCCACATTGCCCCATCATCTCAACATTGTCCTCACATTGACCCCCATGAGCTCCACATTGACCCCATCACCATCAGCTCCACATTGACCCCCATCACCATCATGAAGCCTGTGTGTTAGCGGACGAAACGCGTTGGATGAAACGCAGAGGCACCCAGGGGGATGTTTATGTCCATCATAGGAGAATATTTGACTGGCAAGTAGAGTGATATGGTATATGATTACCTATGTCATGCGAAGATATATGCAAGATTGTTTAACCCCAGAATGCATCATGACTACAGGGATGGATGTCTAATTCGAGCACACAGTTTGACACGATAGCTGTATATGCATATATCCAAGAACGGACTGGATTTTTGGAAGCGCTATGTGTCACTTATACTGTATCAATGTTTGGATGGACGTTTGAGTTCACAGGTTGACACGATAACTGTATACATATTTGTTCAAAAATGAACTGGAGCCCTGAAAGTGCTATGTGTCATATGATCAAATCGATTTGAATCCATGGGATACTGTGAGTAGTATGATGCTTATATATTATATTCTGGTGAGTGACTGAGATTTGATACGGATGTACCTATTTGTGGTTTCATTGACATCTGATATCCATCTGTGAATGTCGAATTCATCTCATATTCATCATCTTCATTTCATCCAATTCATTTTCATCTACTTCATGATACTAATTTTATGTTTATACATTGGGACACATAATTCTACATCTATATGCAGCTATATATATTTTGATTGATTTTTGGTACTGGTGCCAGTTTATATTTCTCCTTTTTTAGTGTCCCCTTCTGGGTGCTTTAGGCACGGTTCTTTTATGTATGTGTATGTTTTTTAGGAACATGTATTATGTACAATATTTTGTTGCTGGGGATATTTATACCTGGTTGGACCTTTTTTTGGGATGGGGGGTGCAGGTCTTATGTCCATTCCTTTGTATTATTATAGTTAATAAATTGACATTTTTGTATAATTATTATTGCTTTGAATTTTATTTAGGATTCCAGCTGAGTGCTGACTAAATCCCTTTCTGTATAGTCTTGCTATTTAGATGTCTTAGTTTTTAAGGGATCACTGCACCCTGCATATGATATATGCGGTTATTGCTGGCTGATTGATAATTATAGATGTGCTCCCTTAAACATTATTTCTTTTTGTTTAAATATTTCTGGAAAAATATATTATCATCTTTAAGCTCTCTATCCTAGGTGAGCTTCTTAACAGACCTCTCCTCACATGGGACTGTTTACACTTGCTGAAGGCCATTAACCCATGCAGTACCGATACACTGGGATTCCTTCAAATTCTGCCTGACCTGTGTCAGTATATCGTGTTATGGACTCTATGTTTATACTGGACCTGTGTAGGCATATGTAAATGTAACATGTCTTGTGTCTGTATTATACTGAATATATACTACAGGACCTGTGAGGGTTATTGTATTGCTGATTGCTTAATAAAACTGTGTTTTATCCTAACCTACTGTGTCTGTGTGTCAAACAAACAGTTACATATGGTCACACTTTGCCATGGGCTTCATAGTCAACCTTCCTCTGTCCAACGGCAACAAAGTCATCCTCATGGTTGTCCCTGCTTGTGACATGTGATGTGGAATCTTTGTAATCCAACATCGGTCACGATCAGGGTTTACAGGTGGTGGATTACCACCTTAAGAGATCAAATCTTTTCACCCATCCTGATTTTTGTGACCTTATTCTAAGCTTGCTCTCTTTTGTTTTAAAACATAACTACTTTCTGTTTGATTCAGTTTTTTATTTACAGCTGGTTGGCACTACTATGGGGGCAAAATATGCCCCATCCTTTGCCAATTTATTTCTTGGGTGGTGGGAACAGGTTTGTGTCTTTTCTGATGAATTACAAAAATATACGGATCATGTAATCCTGTGGTATCGGTATATCAACAATGTCTTCATGATTTGGCAGGGTTCTGCCTCTTTATTGGAGGAGTTTGTGGATGTGCTGAACCATTATATTTTGAACATACATTTATCTTCCTACCACTCACATACTGACTTGGAATTTTTGGACCTCCTGGTGAGGGTTGATCATGACAACTGTATAAAAATGACTCTTTCGAAAGAAAACAGCAGTAAATTCACTTCTACATTTCTCAGGCTCACACCCGATACATCTTAAGTGAGCTATCCCTATTGGACAGTACTACGGGTACAAAGGAACTGCTCTACTGATGAGTCATTCTACCAAAATGCATACGAGTTACAGCAGAGGTTCCAAGCAAGAGGGTATCCACCATCAAGTCTTCGTAAAGGGTTTAATAGGGCTAAGAGCACGCGCAGACAATAACTTTTGGGAACAGGTAATTATCCAGTACAAGATAAGTGGATTCAACCTATCAGTACTTTTAATTCACAGTGGGACAATGTTCGAAAACTATTGTGTATACACTGGCATACTTTACGCAATAACCCTACCCTGGAACGACATTTGTCTCTGACACCATCATTGCCAGACGTGTTCAGATTATTGCAGAGAGGCTAGTTCATAGCCATTTCCAATCTGCAAAATGACATATTGAGGGCCATCAATGTAAAGGTACATTTCCATGTGGTAGTTGTACTATCTGTCAATTCATTTCTCCCTCTAAACAGATTCTTAGTCTGGTAATTGGTAGAGATTTAGTTATGCTCTGCAATGTCCATGCCGGAAATTTTATATGGGTCAGATGACACAAATGCTAAAAACGCTTACAAAAGCATTTTTCTCTAATCCGAAATGCTCACTCAGATGTTCAAAACGGAATTGTACTTACCAGTGTAGCCCTACGTTTTCTACCGGTACATAACAGCTTGATGGCTGGGATTAAAATCTTTGGCTTGGAAAGGTAAACCCTAGTGTTCGTAGAGGTAATATCACAATTAGACTGTTGAAAAGGGAACTATGGTGGATATATATGCTACAATCAAGCAGTACATCAAGAATGAATGAAGATATGATATTCAATAGTTACATTCATTGAATGTTTATTCCTTCTCTAGGTTTTATCGTGGATTGGATACTGTAAGTACAATTATTATGAATTGTTATTTTTTTAGGTGGGTATTTTAGATCTGTTGTTGAAGGCCTTTTCTGAAGATTCTTCATTTGATAGAATTTAATTTTATATTTGATGATAGAAAGGGTTTTTCATTTGAGAGGCATACATATATATAGTTGTTCTCATAGGACTGGATGTTTGATATTATTAATGTAGACACTAATAACATTATTTATTAATATCTGCCTTTTTCTTCCAACAGAATGGAAATTCAGGTTTTCTTATAGATTTCTGATGTGAACTTGGGATCTGGAGCTTCAACATCATATATACCAACATCAATACAAGTTCTGACTATTAGCATTGAGAACTCAGACAGATTATGGATACGAATTACTAATCAAACAATATTAGGAAGTAGTATATACTTACAAAAAAACACAAACTGGATGTACCTGCGCTAGGATGACTATCCCAGACAAGTGAAAGAGTGAATGGAGGAGAATACTGCAAAAATGTAAATATACAATAATGATGAAGCATATAATAATGGGCCCGGACACCCCACTCCTATCTTGTCAAGTTCTGTTGATGCAGCTCAATCCTCAAAATGCCAACAATCCAAACGGCGAACAATATGCAAAACAAGAAGGGGAGAGGAAAAGCGCACAAGGAAAACCTTCTAAGTGTAGTAGTGAAAGTGATCATATATAAAAATATAAATGTAAAAATTTAAGCAGATACTCACAGCAAAATATCATAAATATAAATAAATCAATGTTCATATAAAAGAGTATTTAAAATAAAAGAATTGATCCTTTATTATAAAATACAAAAAAACAAAAAAATGGAAAAATAAAATACACTCTCAAAGGAAGTGAATACTTCCAATCACTGGATAAAAAGTAATCTTGTGGTAATGGTATTTTTCGTATCCCCAATTGGGGTGCAGTGTCACAATATAACAGTAAGTCTATATAGTAACAATGTAAAAGTAATATGGACAAAATGTATCCACCAAAGTCAATGGATGGCCCCTTACTTGATTACCAGAGTATATGCGTCTTGAAAAGAGGGAACTTGTGACCCTGCACGCCGTCCAATACTGTTGCCTCACTGGGATGTGTCCCGCAGGAGTAATCGGCACCTTCGTTTGCAGAGTGGAACCCAAAGTCCTCCTCAGCCGTTTCGTCCTCCGGAAATTTGAAACACTATGTGCAATAGTCCAGTTACAAAGACAGGGGTCCAAAGCTATTGTTCAGTGGAGTATTGATCGTCCAAAAAGGCTCAACGCATTTCGGAGCCAAAACTGCGCCTTCGTCTGGAGCGTGGGGCGCCGGGCCGATGCTAGTTTGCCCCTAGTTACGCTAATATCTTTATGGGATATTGGGAAGATCATCATCTATATACCCAATTTGGAGGCAACCTCGTTCTTTATTCACGATATATAGATGATTTGTTAATCATATGGAAGGGGGATGAGGAATCAATACACACTTTCCAGTCTAGTATTAATCCAAATTCTTTAGGTCTTAAATTTACAGTTGAGTATAATAGACATGAAATAGTCTTCTTGGATCTCCATCTTAGCTCATATTTTAATAATATTGTCACCAAAACTCATTATAAATCTGTAGATGCCAACAGTACATAGAATCTTCCAGTAGTCATCACCTCAATTGGTTAAGAAGTATACCATATGGTCAACTACAACGGATCAAGAGAAACTGCCGCGTATGAACGTGGCTGTCACTAAGGGGTTAATAATGATACAACCCAACCTTTCTACTTCATTCATATTATCATGGTCTAGATGGGTTAACAGTTATTGATTTTTTTATTGAGAATTGGAAATATCACCTATTTTTCTATATAATTCATTATCTGGCTTTTTTTTTTTTTCTCTCAGAGTGTTACATTTTCTTATTTTTATTATATATATTTTTTACCACCATCATGTCTTGTATTTAATTTGTTGTATTTGGTTTTATACAACCCAAAAATGGATGATTCCACATATATATCCATATCCAGATGTCATCAACGACTAGTTAAATTTTACTATAAAAAAAAAAAGACTATTGCATGTATCCACCGGGGTCTGTATACAAATACCGGTGGATATTGGGTGATACCTTGTGTTATGTGGTTGACTATGAATGGGAGAAATGTAATGAACACGAGTTTTTGTATCTCCTGTCATTTTGTTTTGTTTTATTTATGGGGTGTACTGAGACATATGGTATGAGAAGATATGGTTCATTAAAATAATGGGAAGAAGGGTTATGTGACTTATATTACAGAATTTTTCCCGCATTCTATTTTGTTTGGAGTGCTGTATTGATTATGTGTCGCGATGCGAAGGAGATCCGCACCGACGACTATGATTCATGCACGCTCTGAACAAGATCGGTTACTTTTAATGTAATATATAAACAGAATGGAGGAGAAAGATAAATATGTTATTCTCTTTTGGTTTGATTTGAATGGACATTTGTTTTACATTAATGATCAGTTGCCAAACTCTAATTGGCTAATGGATGCTTAAATGATGACTAGCGTCTGCCCGGCGCCCCACGCTGCAGACGAAGGCGCAGTTTTGGCGCCGAAATGCGTTGAGCCTTTTTGGACGATCAATACTCCACTGAACAATAGCTTTGGACCCCTGTCTTTGTAACTGGACTATTGCACATAGTGTTTCAAATTTCCGGAGGACGAAACTGCTGAGGAGGACTTTGGGTTCCACTCTGCAAACGAAGGTGCCGATTACTCCTGCGGGACACATCCCAGTGAGGCAACAGTATCGGACGGCGTGCAGGGTCACAAGTTCCCTCTTTTCAAGACGCATATACTCTGGTAATCAAGTAAGGGGCCATCCATTGACTTTGGTGGATACATTTTGTCCATATTACTTTTACATTGTTACTATATAGACTTACTGTTATATTGTGACACTGCACCCCAATTGGGGATACGAAAAATACCATTACCACAAGATTACTTTTTATCCAGTGATTGGAAGTATTCACTTCCTTTGAGCGTGGATTTTATTTTTCCATTTTTTTGTTTTTTTATATTTTATAATAAAGGATCAATTCTTTTATTTTAAACACTTCTTTATATGTTTTGAACATTTATTCATTTATATTTATGATATTTTGCTGTGAGTATCTGCTTAAATTTTTACATTTATATTTTTATGTATGATCACTTTCACTACTACACTTAGAAGGTTTTCCTTTTGCGCTTTCCCTCTCCCCTTCAGATTAGTGATACGATTGTGTATATTTGAGACTGGACATTGTCAGTATATCTTGGTGATCTATTTATTTATATTTATATGATTTACATATTTGTATGTATATTCTTTTTTGCATTTTTTTGTTAATTTTTTTGTTATATTTTGTTTCTTTTTTTGCTAGTTTTCTTAGTAGTAATAATTTTTTTGTTGTAACAATTTTTTTGTTGTAACTGTTTTGTATTTTCTTTATTTTTGGTATAATTAATTTTTTGTGTATTTTGATTTTGTATACTGGAGTTAGTGTTGGTGTGTTTGGCCCTATATTGAATCTTATAGGATTCATTTTGGCCGAACACACACCCGTTCATATGTGGGGTGTCAGTGGGTCTTGTGGTACTTGGACTCTGGTTCTTTAACCCTGATAGATTTTATAGCCCCAGAGTATTTGTTTGGGTGCTTCAGGGGAGTATGGTTCCATGTCCATATGGGATGACCTCCCGAATACCTATGTACTTATTTATTTACGTGAAAATGTCTACACTGTATGACGGTATCACGGTGCCCGTGCTATGCTGTCGACATTCTGTAAGTTTTGCTTACTGCTGACGCTTATTGCTGAAGTGGCTTTGTCCCGTCCTTTATTTGTCCTTAAATACTGGGCCTTGTCACTTCTCCGGTGCCCTTTTGTGGTGTTTCCATTACCAGCGCTTGTTCCAGTTCTCGTGTGATCTTTGTGTACCGACCCAAACTGCCTGACTACTCTGCTGTATCTGTTCCTCCTCTGTGTACCAACCCGGACTGCCTGACTACTCTGCTATCTCGTTCCTGCTCTGTGTACCGAACCGGCCCAGCAGACGTTCCTGCTCTGTATACCAAATCGGATTGGTTGACGTTCCTGCTCTGTGTACTGACCCGTTCCTGGCTGGCGTTCCTGCTCTGTGTACCGACCCAGATTGGCTGATGTTCCTGCTCTGTGTACCAACCCGGCCTGGCTGATGTTCCTGCTCTGTGTACCGACTCAGATTGGCTGACGTTCCTGCTCTGTGTACCGGAACGGTTGGGCTCCACTGCCCGTGTATCTAGGCCTGCTTGCAGCCCCATCCGGTCCTCGGTTTGGGGTTGTCATCCAGGCTTCTCTCTGTCTCCGGACAGAGTCACTGTTGTCTCATTGTGTTTCCCAGCAGTCTAGTCTTGGTAATCTGTCTGTGTCACGCGGGCGACATTCCGGTGTGTACCTATCACGGTGCCGTGATTAATTTCTCTCACTTGTGCTGCGCTTTGATTGGTTGAGCCTGTTTGGACCGCCCCTGGTGACCTTTTTATACTTGGTTATTGGCACCTGTCAGGTACCCTTTCGTGGTGTTCCTGAGCCAGTATTGCTGTGCTGTGTTCCTGCGTTCCTGATTTCCGGTGTACCGACTTGGCTTGCTCTGACTACGTTTCTGTGTTCCTGTCCCGTGATTTGACCTGGCCTGGCTGACGTTCCTGCTCGTGTCCTGACTTGGCTTGTCTGAGAACCTGCTCCGTGATTTGACCCGGCCTGGCTGACGTTCCTGCTCGTGACTTGATCTGGCTTGTCTGAGAACCTGCTCCGTGATTCGACCCGGCTTGTTTGACATTCCTGCTTCGTGACCTGCACCGGTTTCATCTGCCCAGACTACGCTTCAGCTGCCCGCTGTCGCCGAGGCGACATTCTGACTTCCTCCTACGAACTATAGTACTGCGGCTGCAGTGGTTAACCAGTATTGTACTGAGATCCTGTTACCGAGCTGTTTCATTGCAGAGCTATTCTCCTCTTACGAGCCGTTAACCTGTGCAGAGCTGTGTTTCAGTTTATGGCCGTTAACCCGTGCAGAGCTGTATTCCAGTTACTGAGCCGTTTACCCGTGCAGAGCTTACTCCTCCTCCTGAGCCGTTAACCCTTGCAGAGCTGTGTTCCCTGTTCTGAGCCTCCAGTCTGGTACAGAGCGTTGCTACTCTTGCTGAGCCGTTTCTCTCCAACCACTAAAACCGCTGAGCCGGTTCAGTAGGCCTTGTAAGGCGACGGTTCATATCACTCCTTGCAGTGTAGTGGGGTTACGTTACCGCGCCCGGTAGGCTCTACGGCTTTAGCTGCTACTGTGAAACCTCTGTTAGTACGCCCATGGGGGCTATTGGCTCAAGCTCTTGCAATCCAGTTGCTTCCGTTATCACGCCCGTGAGGGCAATTGGCTCAAGCTCTTGCAATCCAGTTGCTTCCGTTATCATGCCCGTGGGGGCTATTGGCTCAAGCTCTTGCAATCCAGTGGCTTCCGTTATCACGCCTGTGGGGGCTATTGGCTCAAGCTCTTGCAATCCAGTTGCTTCCGTTATCACGCCCGTGGGGTTATTGGCTCAAGTTCTTGCAATCAATTTGCTCCATTATTACGCCCCCGTTGGGGCTACAATACAAGTTCAGCAGGCTCTGGGTTGCAGGTTTCTCTTTGCTGGACAGTTATCTCAGTATTATTAACGTTTGGTGTTGAGTCTTCTCCACCATTTACTGCCTATTATCACCTAGGGCGTGCCAAACACCCCAACTGAGATGGACTGATTACTGTGTTAACCCTTGTATCTCTGTGCTCAGTATCTGTAATCTGTCGTACTGTTTAAGTCTATATCTGTTATTGGTCCTACTGTGGACTCCTTGCTATTTCTCAGTGCTGCCTGCAGATGGCGATTCTTTTCATTTATTTTATTCTTAATAAAACTGTGTTTTATTTCACCTACTGGTCTGAGTGTCTTGAAAACCGTAACAGTTCCATCCATCTGTGTACCACAGTACGCTTGACCTTCTTCTTGCCATAAAGCTGAGGTTGGTCTTACTCTGGGCGCCTCAGGCTGTTCTCTCTATCGGGCAGCCGACATTGGTCAGAGCGTTCATTAACCCCTTCGGGGAAGGTGTCATATTCCACTGGCTTCCTATCCGTGCAGTCTCCGTTGGGTGCCCTTCCGGGCCTACTTCCGCTGTCCTCCGTTACTGCTACGGCAGTCCACAAGCTAGTCAAGGGCCTCTGTTTACTTTTGTGGCACCACTCGGTATTTGTGCACTCTCTGCAGAGTGAGAGTCTTAAGGGCCTCACGCTATTAGGGCCTGTCAGTCTGCCTGGCCTAATAGTAACCCAATCATTGCTGCCTCGTTTGAGTATCACATGAACTTTACCTGACCTGTGTCAGTATATTGTTGTTGCTGAATTGTACATACACTGGACCCGTGTGGGTATATATTGCTGTAACCTGTCCTGTGTCAGTACTATATTTTTATCACAGTGCCTGTGATTCCTGTCACTCTCTGTTGTGGATGTCACTGATTTGCTGACTGAGTTTGACCCGCCTCCTGATGACCTTTTTATACCTGGCTATCTCTCTGGTCAGTTGCCCTTTCGTGGTGTTCCTGAGCCAGTAGTGCTTTTGCTGTGTTCCTGTGTTCTGAGTTCCTGTGTACCGATTCGACTTGTCCTGACTATTCTCCAGTGTTCCTGCCTGTGTATGATTCGGCTTGTCCTGACTATTCTCCAGTGTTCCTGCCTGTGTATGACTCGGCTCGTCTGCGGACCACCCTTGGATCCTGACCCGGCTAGTCTGACGTTCCTGCCTGTGTATGACCCGGTCCGGCTGACTTCCTGCTCCGAAGATCGACTTCCAGCTTGTTCCAGTGACCTGCGTTCCAGTTGTCGCCGTCGCGACATTTTCCAGTCCTTGCTGCCCACGAGTGTGCCATTGCCTAGCCTGGTGATTCCTTCGATAGTGCTGTGTCTCGTTCTAGTGCAGAGCTGTGTGTATTCTGTGGGCCTTCCTCTCCTTGCAGAGCCTGACCGTAGCGTTGTAGCCTCGAGTAACGTTACAGAGCCTTGCAGTAGCGCTGAAGCCTCGAGTAAACGTGCATTTTAACTCTTGCAGTGCTGCCTCATATTCACTCTCTATATCTCCAGTACAAGCCTTGTTACAAGTGATACTGCTGCTGAGTTGGCCGCTCTCCGTCGGCAACTCTAGTCTTACGTTGCAGAGTGTTCACGAAGCTTGGGCCGTTTGGGCGCTTAAGGCTCTCCGGTGTTGGTTACCGACGAGATCGTATACCCAGAGTGTTGGCAGAGAGGTTCAGTGTTGGCTATTCGGTACTAAGCCCGAGGGGGCTAGTGGTTCTGGCTCTAGCATTACTGCATTCGATTACACTTGAGGAGGCTCTTAGCTCTTGCATTGCAGGCCGATTTCCTTATTGCCCTAAGGGGCTATTCGCACTTGCACTTACTAAAGCAGTTCCTGTAGCTACGCCCGTGGGGGCTAAGTTGTTACCCATTCTGCTTATCAGTTACCACCTTGGCAAGGCAGCTCGTTCCTCTGCACCTGATGAACTTCGTCTGTACAGCACAGCCTATTTAACATCAAGGGCGTGTCAAACTTCCACATCTGAGACTGAGTATATTTGGACTTTAACCCCTTTGGGGCCTATACCATCCTAGGGCATACTGACTTGCATTTATGTCCATAATACTATTTTCCTTGTATTCTCTCAGTTTACATTTGCTGTATATTACCTACCGCCTCTAGAGGGCGTGAGTATCATTATTCACTTTAATAAAGTGTGTTTTATTTTCACTTATTGGTCTGAGTGTCATAAAAACCGTAACAGTACGAAAGGGCCATGACCTCAGACGGTAAGGGTGAAAGTAATCCTCTGAACATCCACTGGAGAATGGATGTCCAAGAGCAGCGCCTGGACCAATTGGCACTGGCTCTACAAACGTTGCTTGAACGTACAGTACATTTGGACAAGTCTGGTCCGAATCCGGTGGTCCCCCCAGTCGTGACACCGGAGAATCCCTCGGTACCCATCAGTACTAACACAAGAGGGTTATCGGCAGCGGTACCGTTACCCCTAAGATATGATGGCGAACCCTCCTTATGCAGAGGTTTCATTAACCAGTTGGAGATATTTTTGGAATTGGCACCTCAGGCATTCCCTAACGACCGTAGCAAGGTCGGCTTTATGATATCTCTGTTGACGGGCAAAGCTTTGGCATGGGCAAATCCGATATGGGAGAGTGCCAGACCCTGCACACTGAACTTTAGAGAATTTGTGGCGAAGTTCAGACGTGTGTTTGAGGTTCCTGGTAGGTCTGCCTTTGCTGCCAAAAGGCTGATGGAGATTCAGCAGGGCGAACGCACTCTGGGCGAATACGCTATTGAATTCCGGACCTTGGCAGCAGAGGTTGGCTGGAACGATGAGGCCTTACTTGCTGCTTTTTCTCAGGGCCTGGCTGAACAGATCAAGGACGAGATAGCAGCTCGAGATGTACCCAGCGAGCTGGACGAGTACATTGACTATGTCATGCTAATAGATTCTCGCATCCGGGAGAGACGCTTGGCTAAAAGGACCAAAGCAAAGAGTTATGGTCAGAACCAGTTCCTTAACCCACCCACTCCACCCGTGCTGCTTGAGCAAACAGCTGATGGCATTGAACCTATGCAATTAGGTTTTACTAGGCTCACGAAAGAGCAGAAGCTGTATCGTAGAAGGCAAGGCTTATGCCTATATTGTGGCAAACCAGGTCATATATTACGCAATTGTCCTGTAAGGCCGGGAAACGAACGCACCTAGGGTACCTTGGGGGACAGGCCCTAGGTGGTGTTGAACAGTCCCTAGAGACTTGCACCACTAAACCCACCATCCAGGTGGCTTTTGCCTGGACTGACAAGGTCATAGAAGTCTTAGCATTGGTGGACTCCGGGGCAGCCGGATACTTCATGGATCAGTCCTTTGCTGAGTTGCAAGGCATTCCGTTATGTAAAAAGGACTCTCCTGTGGCTATAGAGGCCATTGATGGCAGACCCCTGGATCCTGCTTTCATTACATTCGAGACTATCCCAGTGTCTATGACTGTGGGGGCTTGTCACAGGGAGCAGATACAATTTCAGATCATTCGTTCCCCACATCATTCAGTTATTTTGGGGTTCCCGTGGTTGCAGACACACAATCCCCAATTTGACTGGCAAAGGTGTGAAGTTAACTCTTGGTCGGAGTATTGTAACAAGAATTGTCTTTCTCTCCCTATTAAGATTATGTGTACCTCTCCAGCTGTGCCAACAGAATATGGACAATTCAGTGACGTGTTTAGCAAAGGAGAGGCCAGCGCATTGCCTGACCATAGGCCATATGATTGCGCCATTGATTTGTCTCCAGGGGCCGTGCCTCCTAGGGGGCGTACTTACCCACTGTCCTGTGAGGAAAATAGGGCGATGGAGGAGTATATCACAGATGCCCTGGAGAGGGGAATCATTCGAAAATCTACGTCTCCGGCTGGTGCCGGATTCTTTTTTGTAAAAAAGAAAAATGGGGAACTCAGGCCTTGCATTGACTACCGTGGGTTGAATAAGCTGATGCCCAAGAACGCCTATCCCATTCCACTTATTACTGAATTATTTGACAGATTAAAGGGCTCTTCGATCTTTACCAAACTTGACTTACGAGCCGCCTATAATCTAGTCAGAATTAAAGAGGGTGACGAGTGGAAAACGGCGTTTAATACCAGAACAGGGCATTATGAATACCTGGTGATGCCATTCGGCCTATGCAATGCGCCTGCAGTATTTCAGGAACTGATTAACGATATTTTACGTGACTTGCTTCAGTCCTGTGTGGTTGTGTATCTAGATGATATACTAATTCATTCTGCTAACCTCGCCCAACACATTAAAGATGTCTCAGAAGTCTTGCTCCGACTTCGCAAGCACAAGTTATTCTGTAAATTGGAAAAGTGCGAATTCCATACTTCTCAAGTACCATTCCTGGGGTTCATTATATCCAAAAATGGCATTGCCATGGATCAGGAGAAGTTGGCTGCAGTTCTGCAATGGCCTCGGCCTAAGGGATTAAAAGCCGTTCAACGATTCCTAGGTTTTGCGAATTATTATAGGAAGTTCATCAAGAACTTTTCCACAATTGTAAGGCCATTGTCAGACTTGACTCACAAGGGCGCTTCTCCCTCTCAGTGGTCTGAGGCAGCTGAAAACGCATTTGTTACCCTGAAATCTGCCTTTGCATCTGCTCCTGTACTGTCCCACCCTAATCCCTCCCTGCCGTTTACTTTGGAGGTTGACGCTTCAGATGTTGGGGTTGGGGCGGTGCTCTCCCAACGTCCTGTGGGAGGTGGAGCTTTGATGCCGTGTGGGTTCTTTTCTAAGAAATTGTCCAGCGCCCAGAGTCATTACGAGATTGGTGACAGGGAACTGTTGGCCATCATACTGGCACTTAAGGAGTGGCGACATCTCCTGGAGGGCACTCAGACTCCAGTACTAATTCTTACTGACCATAAGAATCTAACCTATCTCTCAGAGGCCAAAAGACTGTCTTCCCGACAGGCCAGGTGGGCGCTGTTTCTGTCCCGGTTCAATTTCTTAGTATCCTATCTCCCTGGTTCTAAGAATATCAAGGCCGATGCGTTGTCACGTCAGTTCGCTTCTGACACTGAGAGGGAGGAAGTCCCGGTACCCATCATTCAGCCAGATCGGATCCTGGATACTATTCGCACTACTATAACCTCGCCACTGGGGGAGGAGATACTGGCATCACAATCACGGGCACCTCCAGGAACCCCAGTGGGGAAGTGTTTTGTAGAAGAGTCTTTCCGTACCCGTCTCTTGGAGACCTATCACGCCTCTAAAGCAGCTGGGCATATTGGTAGGGACCAATTAGTATGGTCTCTTTCGCAACTATTTTGGTGGCCTACATTGAGAGCTGACTGCGCTGCCTTCACGGCAGCTTGTACCACATGTGCCCGTGCCAAGACCCCTAGGCATCTCCCTGTGGGCTTATTACAACCTGTGCCTAACGGAGACCGTCCATGGTCTCATATATCCATTGACTTTCTGGGAGAATTACCGGCATCTAGAGGTTACAAGTTCATTCTTATGGTGGTCGACAGATTCTCTAAGATGGCACATTTTGTGCCTCTGACTGGCCTTCCATCGGCTCAGGAATTGGCGATAGTTTTTGCCAGAGAGGTGTTCCGTCTGCACGGAGTGCCCAGAGTAATTGTCTCTGACCGTGGGAGCCAGTTCGTTTCTAGGTTCTGGAGGGCATTTTGTGGTCAGATGGGCATTCAATTATCATTCTCCTCCGCCTACCATCCCCAGACGAATGGGGCCGCTGAGCGTGCCAATCAGGGACTGGAACAGTTCCTGCGCTGTTTTGTCTCCGATCATCATGATAATTGGGCTGACCTGTTGCCATGGGCAGAGTTTGCCAGGAACTGTGCGGTTAACTCATCGTCCGGGAGCTCCCCATTTTTCGTGAATTATGGTTTCCAGCCTTGTCTGCTCCCGGACTCCTTTCAGGCACAGCAGATCCCTGCTCTAGACGAGCATTTGGCACGACTTCATTCCACTTGGGCACAGGTTCAGAGGTCCCTCAGTCAGTCTTTCAGACGGCAGCAACGGCACGCTAATCGCAGACGCCTTCCAGCGGTCTCATTTCAAGTTGGGGACAGGGTATGGCTGTCATCCAGAAACCTCAACTTACAAGTCCCATCCAATAAACTGGCTCCCCGGTTCATTGGTCCATTTAGGATTATCCGCAAGATTAATCCGGTTTCTTATGCTCTGGAGCTTCCACGCTCTATGCACATTCATAATGTGTTCCATGTGTCTCTTCTGAAACCCTTGGTGTGCAATCGATATACTACTACGCCAGTGATTCCTGGGCCGGTGGACGTCCAGGGTCAAGAGGAATATGAAGTCCAGAGTATTGTTGACTCCAGGAGATTTAGAGGAAAGCTGCAATATTTGGTTCATTGGAAGGGCTATGGTCCTGAGGAACGCTCTTGGATTGATCAGGGGGATCTCCATGCTCCAAGATTAGTACGCAGCTTTCACTCTAAATATCCTTTGAAACCCAAACCTCAGGCTAGGAGAGGGGGTCTTTGAGAGGGGGGTACTATCACAGTGCCTGTGATTCCTGTCACTCTCTGTTGTGGATGTCACTGATTTGCTGACTGAGTTTGACCCGCCTCCTGATGACCTTTTTATACCTGGCTATCTCTCTGGTCAGTTGCCCTTTCGTGGTGTTCCTGAGCCAGTAGTGCTTTTGCTGTGTTCCTGTGTTCTGAGTTCCTGTGTACCGATTCGGCTTGTCCTGACTATTCTCCAGTGTTCCTGCCTGTGTATGATTCGGCTTGTCCTGACTATTCTCCAGTGTTCCTGCCTGTGTATGACTCGGCTCGTCTGCGGACCACCCTTGGATCCTGACCCGGCTAGTCTGACGTTCCTGCCTGTGTATGACCCGGTCCGGCTGACTTCCTGCTCCGAAGATCGACTTCCAGCTTGTTCCAGTGACCTGCGTTCCAGTTGTCGCCGTCGCGACATTTTCCAGTCCTTGCTGCCCACGAGTGTGCCATTGCCTAGCCTGGTGATTCCTTCGATAGTGCTGTGTCCCGTTCTAGTGCAGAGCTGTGTGTATTCTGTGGGCCTTCCTCTCCTTGCAGAGCCTGACCGTAGCGTTGTTGCCTCGAGTAACGTTACAGAGCCTTGCAGTAGCGCTGAAGCCTCGAGTAAACGTGCATTTTAACTCTTGCAGTGCTGCCTCATATTCACTCTCTATATCTCCAGTACAAGCCTTGTTACAAGTGATACTGCTGCTGAGTTGGCCGCTCTCCGTCGGCAACTCTAGTCTTACGTTGCAGAGTGTTCACGAAGCTTGGGCCGTTTGGGCGCTTAAGGCTCTCCGGTGTTGGTTACCGACGAGATCGTATACCCAGAGTGTTGGCAGAGAGGTTCAGTGTTGGCTATTCGGTACTAAGCCCGAGGGGGCTAGTGGTTCTGGCTCTAGCATTACTGCATTCGATTACACTTGAGGAGGCTCTTAGCTCTTGCATTGCAGGCCGATTTCCTTATTGCCCTAAGGGGCTATTCGCACTTGCACTTACTAAAGCAGTTCCTGTAGCTACGCCCGTGGGGGCTAAGTTGTTACCCATTCTGCTTATCAGTTACCACCTTGGCAAGGCAGCTCGTTCCTCTGCACCTGATGAACTTCGTCTGTACAGCACAGCCTATTTAACATCAAGGGCGTGTCAAACTTCCACATCTGAGACTGAGTATATTTGGACTTTAACCCCTTTGGGGCCTATACCATCCTAGGGCATACTGACTTGCATTTATGTCCATAATACTATTTTCCTTGTATTCTCTCAGTTTACATTTGCTGTATATTACCTACCGCCTCTAGAGGGCGTGAGTATCATTATTCACTTTAATAAAGTGTGTTTTATTTTCACTTATTGGTCTGAGTGTCATAAAAACCGTAACAATTTTGTATATATATTAATGGACCCGTGAAGGTTATTGTTATTCTGAGTTTGTTCATTAAAACTGTGTTTTACCTTACCTACTGTGTCTGAGTGTCAAATAAAACCATAACAGACGGACATTCAATTAGTTCAATTTATTTTAGAATCATATTTATTCCAGGGGTCAGTGCCATTGTAGGTGGATATTTGAGTCCCACGAATGCGGTATATATACTCATTTTAGTGCGATTAATTATATATTGATTTCTCCTATTTTCAATCTGACTTTCTCTTTTGATAATTCGCATTAGCAAATTTGTATACTTACATTTTTATTTATACCCTATATTTTTCTCTTTAAGGTTGGTATACTTATTTGTATAATTGTTACAGAACTGAGGGTAGGACTTTACAAGGAATAGCTTCAGATGATATTTGGTATATACTACTAATGCGCATGCGCTGATCAGAGTATGAGTAGTGCACATATGTTTTGATCTGTCTCCTTTTTGTGTATGTATACGGCATTTTGTCGGTGGAATATCGCAATGCACATGTTTTCAATTGGGAATATGGGATGAGGATAGAATCGTATTATTATATACCAAGTGTATGCCGCATTCTGTGAAAATGTTTTAATCGCTGGCATTAATGTGTGAAATCAGTATCAGTATTATTATTATGACTTGGTTGATGGATCTTCGAGGCAGCGAGTCACATGATTTGGCACACGTGACTCTATACTGCTGTGGTATTGGCCCCTGGAATATTTAAAATGCTGTGTAACATCCGACTGTTGTCCCCTGATGAAGCCTTCATGGCGATACGCATCAGGATGGCTGGGTGTTCAAGATAGGTGGCTTCAGAGTCTGATGTTCCATTTTGATATGTCCTGGTTTGAGTTTGTTTACTGATAGATGGATAAGTATCCCTTCTAATTTATTTTTCTTTTTTCATCTATTTAGAGGTGTGCTTCACTTTTTTTTCACATTTTTTATCACTTTAGGGTATTTTTTGCACATTATGTAGGATGTAGCACTATTGACTTTTCACTTAAGGAGATGCTTATGTCCATCTATTTTATCTCTCCTAGGACACCTGATCTGTGTATTATATACATTATATGATTTTGATAAGGGACATCTTGTGGACTCTGACATATTTCCTGTCTTGCTTGTTTTTAATTGTTTTAACTGATTTGTCTTTTTGTACCAATAAAGCATTCATATATTTTTTGTAATGTTGTAGTCACCTGTTTTGAGTGCCTCCGTTAATGGGTTTCTTTTCAGTGGTATTCTGGGGAGGGGCTTTCTCTTCTCTATTTTCCCTACTCATAATTCTACATTTTCAGTTTTAACCCTCATGGTTGGTGACTGATTTTCTAAGATGATCCACTGCATACCATTCAAGAAACTCCCATCCGCTAAAGAGTTTGCTACGGTCTTTATCAAGGAGGTCTATTGGCTACACAGGGTTCCTAAAGTCATAGTCAAAGTCATCGGGTAGCCAGTTTGTCTTGAGATTCTGGAGGACCTTCTGTGCGCAACTAGGTATCCAACTCTCCTTCTCCTCGGCCTACCACCTATAATCTAATCAGGCCATGTAGCAATTCCTGCGGTGCTACATCTCGGACCATCAGAACAACTGGTCAGACCTTCTACCTTGGGCGGAGATTGCTTATAACAGTACAGTCTCAGCTTCTACCTGGCTCTCCCCCTTCATGGTGAATTACAGGTATCAACTATCCATGATTCAAGATTCTTTTGCTCCCCAGGGGATTCCGATACTGGAGGATCATCTCCAGCAGATCCGTTCCACATCGGTGGAGGTCCACGAGGCACTGCAATGCTCACAACAATCCCAGGAGCTCCAGGCCAATTGTAATCGCCTACCCGCACCCTCCTACCAGGTCGGTGAGAGGGTCTGGTTGTCCTCCAGAAATCTCCACCTCTGAGTGCCCTCTCAGAAACTGGCTCCCCGTTTTGTGGGGCCTTTCCATATCCTCTGACGTGTGAACCCTGTGGCCTATGCCCTAGACCTCCCCCCCCCAATATGCGGATACACAATGTGTTCCATGTCTCGCTGCTGAAACCCCTGGTTTGTAATCGTTTTACTACGGTCGCTCCTTGACCCCATTCGGTGCCCGTTGATGGCCATGAAGCATTCCAGATCTGCTCCATAGTCAACTCACGTAGTTTCTGTGGGAGGCTTTAATATTTGGTCCATTGGAAGGGGTATGGTCCAGAAGAGCGCTCGTTGGTTACAGCATACCCCGCCCACCTCCGTGCTTTCCATGCACGCTTTCCCCTCAAACCTAGTCCTGCCCCTTGGGGGGGGGCGTTGGGGGGTACTGTTAGTTTGGCTGATCTGCTCTAACACACTGCTGTTGATTACTGCTGCCTTTCCTTCCCTATGTCAGGGTGAATCATCTGATGATTAATGAACTGCCTTGACCTCTGTTTCCATGGTTACTCACCTGACTGTTATCAGCCAACCCCTTCCATGCTATTTAAAGCAGCTAGACTCACTTCCTCTTTGCCCTTGTGGTGTTTATGGCTACAAGTGATTTTTCCTGAGTTCCTGATTATCCGTGCATGACCTGGCTTCCTCTGTTGTCCCTTCTGGCTTCTGACTCCTGGCTTGTTCCTGACATCCCTGACCTCCATATTCCTGACCTCTGCTTGTCTGAGTACCCATCTTGGTTCCTGACCCAGGCTTGCCTTTTAGTATACGCTCCTGGATTACAGTTTTGCTTTGTTTGTTTTGGTTACTTTAATAAAGGTGTTTTGAACTTTACAGTTTTGTGTCTGTCTGGTTCCTGGTCCCTAACAAGGTGGCTCTCAAGGGGCAATGTATTGTCTCAAGTTTATGAGCTTGGGGAAGAAATTCATACTTTCCTAAATCTTTGAAAACATGAATTATGTGAATTTCTCAGCTGTGAGTTCTGGATATGCAAGTTGACCTACTTGGTTGACATATTTCAGGTATTAAATAAGCTGAACCTGTAACGGTTTTATGTACACTTAGAGACGGAAGGTTTGGTAAAAACACAGTTTTATTTAAACCACACAGAATAAAAAATAACCCTCGCGGGTCCAGTATATAAGACAGTTAATACTGACACAGGACAGGTTACAGTGTAATCAATAACCCACACAGGTCCAGTATATATATGTATAGCAAAATATAATACTGACACAGGTCAGGTTACAGTTCGCATGAATCAGTGAGACAACGGCAGAATTGTGCTATTAGGCCAGGAGTAGCTGATAGGCCTTAATAGCGGACGGCCCACAGGACACTCACTACACAGGAAGTGACACAATAGTGACTGAGGACACAAAGGAGTAAGAGAGGCCCTGGGTATGTGACTGACTACCGGAACAACAGAGGTAAACTGCAACCGGAAGTGCAGTGTATCGCCAAACCGAGACTGCAATAGACTGTGACCCAAGTGCAACGACACTAACCCGCAAGGGGTTAATGAACGCTCAGGCCTGAGGACAACTGCCAGATAGTAGAGACAGACTGAGGTGCCCAGGAGTAAACCAACCTCAGATTGAAGGCAGTAACACAAGCCAAGCGTACCATGGTGCAACCAGAAATATCTCCTACACCGGAGTGTGAGAAGACAAGGCACAACAGGTGACCGAGTCACAGTAACTGAACTGCCAGAGCAGTAACCGAGGCAACCGGATGGTCTGTCTGAGACAGAGAGAGAGAGCACCGGTATACAACCCCAAACTGGAACACCGGATGGAGTGGCAAACCGGGCCTGAGATACACAGAGCAGGAATGTCAGCCAATCTGAGTTGGTACATAGAGCAGGAATGTCAGCCAGGCCGGATCGGTACACAGAGCAGGAACATCAGCCAAGCCGGGTCGGTACACAGAGCAGGAACGTCAGCTAATCCGGGTCGGTACACAGAGAAGGAACGTCAGCCAGGCTGGGTCGATACACAGAACAGGAACGTCAGCCAATCCGGGTCGGTACACAGAGCAGGAACATAAACAGGCAGAGTAGTCAGGCAGTCCGGGTCAAACACTGGATTCACACGAATAACGGAACAAGTGCTTAGCAACGGAACACCACGAAAGGGCAATGCAGAAGTGACAGGGCTCAGTATTTAAGGGCTATCACTGAGCGGAGCAACACCACGTTAGCCAATAAAAAGGTATCAGGAAGTAGCACTTGTCAAAATGTTGCCAGCAATAGCACGGGCACCGTGATAGAACCTGAGTATGCAAGGTAAGAAAGAAAACATCATGAGTTCTTCTGACAAGCTACATAGCGTCAAAGAAAAATTAAGTCTGTGGAAAAAGCGTGTAAATGAAGATGGTCTCGAGATGTTTCCTCTCACATTTGCTAGAAAAAATAAAGAAATCATAAAGCTTATATCAGATCACTTAGTACCACTGGAACAGAAAATAGAACGCTACTTCCCAAATCTAAACGTGGTTCACTATGACTGGATTCATAATCCATTCTCAGAGGTTGCTAGTCGCAGTGATGGACATTTCAGCCTACAAGAGGAAGAAGAATGAATTGATATAAGACACAATCACAGCCTGGAAATTAAATACCATGAACTGTCATTAGACATGTTTTGGATACTTGTCTCCGGAGAACATCATAACTTTGGAAGAAAAGCAGTTGCTATTCTCTTACAGTTTTCAACCACTTACCTCTGTGAATTTGCTTTCTAATCCATGACCAGCATTAAAACCCAAAAAAGAGAGATGTTGCTATCCTTGGAGGATGAATTAAAAGTGTGCCTATCATCAAATTTTCCAAGGACTGACAAACTCTATACACATAAACAAACTCTAGTATCATACTAAATAGTACAGAGTAGCTCTCATACACTTTATTTTATATAAAATGCATTATTTTTATTCTGTCAGTGTTCAGCTTCTGATTAATATTTGTAGAAATTTTATTTGTACTTGGTTTACTCTTTTCCTATCACAGCATACATTTGGCATAGTTTTTTATACTTAAATGCTACTTCTTTCACTTGTGTTGCACTATTTGGAATGAAAAAGTGCTGCTTGAGAGATAACCTATTTCTTTGTTTCCTGTCATTTGTATTATGGACTGCCAGAGGCCTTACTGGGGGAGGGCTAAGGGGGCTGAAGCCCAAAGTGTAGCTGTGGGCAGCCCCGAATGTTGTGGCTTTCAGTAAAACACTGGCACTACTGCAGCCATGAGAAAGGAGAATTTTACCAGGATATTCCTCTATCATTGGCTGTCAACTGTGTAAGAAGCCGGCGCTATTGTGCTGGGTCACAGTGGAGCAAAGCGGTGGTGACGAAACATCGTCACTGTAGGCAGCGGGAAGAGCAGTGGAGTGTGCCAGTCATCAGACCGAGGAGGCCCAATTTTGCCACAGAAACATGCCTACAGCCAGCCCTGTCTCAACCATAGTAAGTAAACGTACATGGATGGAACGCATCATTGCAATATCTTCCAGATGAATAGTCACTAAAATTCGAATTAACCCTTTGCGTTCCAGATGGGTACGCAACACATTGCTTTGCCGTGCATTGCGTTCCACTCTGGAACCCTTTACACTGATTGCACTGCCACAGGACAGAGGTTCATGGATTGCATCATGACAATATCTTCAGGATGAGTAACCTTAGCCAAGGATATTCACATTAACCCTTTTAGACTCAAAGGGTTAATGTGAATTTCAGTGGAGGTACTACTGGTGGGCAGGTAATTCACCGCTGAAAATTGTTGTTACTTCATGACTCACTAATACTTCTCTTTATGTAACTGAATAAATTATTTAGATTTTAGAACAAGATCAATGTATTTTATTTACTCATTTATAAACACATGTACTGAGGTACTTAAATTTTATTGGTGTTGACTGTGAAGCAAAAAAGAGGAGGGGAATGGCAAGGACAGCGCAACGATGGTGAAGACATAAATATAAACAAATATACAACTAAGTGTAGAATTAAAGTATGTCAATTAAACATATTTATAATGTATGTGCATACATGTACTACATTTAAGTGTGTATGTGTGCCTATGTAGTTATCGTCAATACCGCTGGTAGTGGGCAGGCTGTGGAAATTTGCTTTGGGCTCTAGCCCTAGATCTTTTTGGAACCTAGCAACTCCCCTGTGGACTGCTATTAAAGGGACGGTAATGTTTAAATTTAATTGTATTTAATATTGTAGGCATTAAAAAATAAGTACAAAGATGTAAGTCTTATCTTTCAAACCTTTATGATTTGAGAGGTATAACTGGCTAAAATTCCCCTTTCCAGGCTGTTTCAGCAATGTATGGGACAGCAGCAGATTCCGGTCATTTGACCGGATGGCAGCTCTTCAGCAGAGCCGAAATCACACTATTTAGAAATAAATACTTCATTGGAATGGTCTACAAAGTGTGCCTAGTTTGCAAGCATGGCAGACTTGTCTGTAACAACCTAGAGGGGATAACTTTAGCAAGTTATATCTCTCAAACCATAAAGACTTGAGAGATAAGTCTTACATTGTTGTACTTATTTTTTAATGCCTACAATATTAATAAAAACATAAATTTAAATATTACTATACCTTTAAAGTCCCTAAAATTCACTATTGCTCTGTGTGTTGTCCATTTTTTATCAGTTCTTGTCTGTACAACTAATTTTTACTCAGCTCAATTATGTTATTCTGATTTTAGGAGGTAAAAGTAACTACTCTTATATATGTGCTATTCATTACACATTATTAAAGGACTGCTGAGAAGTTAGGGGTGCCCCGAGAATTCCAGACAGTGTGTAGGGGGTGCCTTGAATGAAAAAAGGTTGACAACCACTGAACTAGAAGCACTGCATATATAAATATATTTGTCCAGTTTTTAATATTTTATTATGGTCCATTTGTCAATTATGGTGTGTTAATAAATTGTTTTTACTATGGGTATATATCATTTAGTGGATTAATTCACTGGTGTATTAATCAATTATTTTCTATTTGGCTCTTCAAATTTTGTATATATACATTTTTCTTAAGGTGTTTTGGTGGGAAACTTTTTTGATTCAGCAGCCATCACATAATATTAGTGGACATATAAAGAAAGGCGAGAAATATGAAAAAGAAAAAATATTACAATCTATGTGTATATCTATAGGGTCTACTATTGAAATGACTTCTTCTATTTGGCGACCATCAAAACGGCGAGATCAGAATGTCGCCCGCATCAAAAGGGCAACATTTTGATGTTGCATGCTTAAATGTTGACAAGAAAATATCGTAAAGCATACCCTCCATCTGTGCCTTAATATAAATAATGTCCCATCTCCTCCTGAACTCCCCAAATAAATAACGTCCCATCCATCTGTGCTTTAACTCTTTGAGTGCCAGAGGACAGCAATGCAGTGCAAATCCTGCATCATAATGTTGCCCCTCTGGCACTCTAAGGGTTAAAGGGATAGTAACCCCCCACCCAGAAAACCTGAAGCCAAAAGCTAGTAATAAGCACAACATACCTAACTCCTTTATTCTCATCTCTCAAACATTATGGTTTGAGAGATGTAAGAAAAGAAAGACCCCCGCTCCCTCCCCCTTCTCATGCATCCGCTGTATAGCGGACGTCATGAGATACTGCTTCCTTGACCAGATGGAGGCTCTGCAGGAGTGCTGTCATCTCGATATCTCGGTATAATTACTTCATCGGTATGGTCTAAAATGTGTGCCTGGCTTGCAAGCACATGTTGCAGACCATACTGATGAATTATACCGAGATATCGAGATGACAGCACTCCTGAAGAGCCGCTGTAAGTCGGTCGACCGGATTCTGCCTCTGACAGTTTTACAGCTTGTAAGGCAGAAAGGGGAGGGAGCGTAGGTCATTCTTTTCTTACATCTCTCAAACCATAACGGTTTGAGAGATGGGAACAAGGGAGTTAGGTATGTTGTGCTTATTACTAGCTTTTGGCTTCAATTTTTCTGGGGGGGGGGGGTTACTATCCCTTTAAGAAATGGGCACCATTCTGATGTGGGCTTGTGAGAGGAAGAGGGCATCTTAACCCTTTGAGTGCTAGAGGGGTCCACAACGCATTTACGGACCTCTCTGGCATAGGGTGACCAGACGTCCTGGTTTCCGGGGGCAGTCCCCGAATTCAGCTCACTGTCCCCAGATCTCCACCATTCAGCTTCTCTTCATTGAGTCTATTGAGACTCAATGAAGTGAAGCTAGTTGTAGATTGCACATTAGTACCATGCGCAACATCATGACGGGCCGCATGGGGGGCACTAATAAATTGGATCAGTGTGCTCCGGACTGCAGAAGGCTAACCTCACTATGCCACCAACTCTGCTGCCACACCATGATGCCAGGGGTCAGAAGGTAGCACAATGTGGGTTGGCAGTGTGGAAGTGGACAGTGTAAAGATGGGCTGTGTGGGGGTGAACAACATTGTCCACCTCAATATGGAAGTGGGGAAAAAAAAGAAAATATAAAGGGAGATAAGTAAATATAAAAGAGACCTTAACTATTATTAACCATCCCTAACTAATATAATAAGATATATAGTGACACTAAGACAATGTGTGATTATTTAAAGGGATAGTAATACTTAAAATGTAAAAAAATATATGTTGTAGGGTTTATCCCGCGAGTAAAACAAAGGTACTCCCACTGCTGAAAGGTGTTTTATTCGAAAGTTATTACAGCTCAAAGTTGAATTATTTAGGTGCAGTATCACAGTGGCCTGAAATTGTACAGTAGCGCTGTTGCGACACATCCTATGGAGATTTATGGTCCCGGGATCAGACCTGTCCATAGGATGGTGTAGCAACAGTGCCACTGTACAGT
Source organism: Rhinophrynus dorsalis (assembly GCA_037306005.1). NCBI lineage: Eukaryota > Metazoa > Chordata > Amphibia > Anura > Rhinophrynidae > Rhinophrynus > Rhinophrynus dorsalis. The sequence goes on along the minus strand of CM074724.1, from coordinate 344,477,217 downwards.
TCCAGGCCACTGTGATACTGCACCTAAAAAATTCAACTTTGAGCTGTAATAACTATTGAATAAAACACCTTTCAGCAGTGGGAGTACACTTGTTTTACTCAGGGAGATAAACCCCACAACATATTTTTTACATTTTAACTATCCCTTTAAGGATGAATCTTTAATTTAGAAATATCTAAATACATAAATAAAATCAAAATACGCATATATAATATGATACACTGTATTTGAATGCTCAATTAGAAGCTAAAAGTCTACTAGTGGTACCACTAGAATAGTTCAAATAAAATATAATTGCCCAGAGCTGTTAAATAAGAATCTTCATCCTGTAATGGTGTTACTTCTCCCGACTGCACCTCCGGTAGCACCCCCTTCAAACTGAGTTTGTCTCAGTGAGATCTCGCTACCATACAGGAATTTCCTGGGACGGGAGAGCAGGAGAGTTCACATAAGCATCTGCAGTCGGAAGAGGTAACACCATTACAAGATGAAAACTCATATTACCAGCTCTGGGCAGTTATTATATTTTATTTGAACTATTCTAGTGGTACCACTAGTGGACTTTTAGCTTCTATTTGAGCATTCAGATGCAGTGTATCTTATTATATATGTATATTTTCATTTTTTTTATGTATTTAGATGTTTCTATATTAAACATTCATCGTTAAATAATTACACATTGTCTTTGTGTCACTATACATCTTATTAAGTTAGTTAGGGATGGTTAATAATAGTTAAGATCTCTTTTATATTTACTTATCAATATTATTTAGCGTTCTCCCTTTATATTTTCTTTTTTTCTCTTATTTATAGACTATACACACCAGTCTGGGGATTGTAGCAGCTTTTAAAGGGATATTCTCCTGGATTGGTTTTGCAGAGATTTCTACTTTTTTCTTTAGCCTATTTTAGCCATACCAGCAGAGCACCCATTTTATGCCATTTTTCTTGTATTTTGCATTTGTTGTTATGTAGTGTGGAAGTGGGCAGTGTGGAGGAAGACAGGGTGGTCAGTGTGGAGGTGGACAATTTGAACTTGGACAAGGTGGGCAGTGTGTGGGAGGGGCAGTGTGGAGGTGGACATTGTGGGCAGTGTGGAGGTGGGCAGTGTGTGGGAGGGGCAGTGTGGAGGTGGACATTGTGGGCAGTGTGGAGGTGGGCAGTGTGTGTGAGGGGCAGTGTGGAGGTGGGCAGTTTGTGGTGGAGGATGGCGTGGGCAGTTTGTGGAGGAGGATGGGTTGAACCGTTTGTGAAGTAGGACGGGTTGAACAGTTTGTAGAGGAGGACGGGGTGGGCAGTTTGTGGAGGAGGACAGTGTAGGGAGGAGGAGGACAGGGTGGGCAGTTTGTGTAGGAGGATGTGGTGGACAGTTTGTGGAGGAGGACAGTGTAGGGAGGAGGAGGACAGGGTGGGCAGTTTGTGTAGGAGGATGTGGTGGAGTTTGTGGAGGAGGACAGTGTGTGGAGGAGGAGGACAGGGTGGGCAGTTTGTGTAGGAGGATGTGGTGGAGTTTGTGTAGGAGGACAGTGTGTGGAGGAGGAGGACAGGGTGGGCAGTTTGTGTAGAAGGATGTAGTGGACAGTTTGTGGAGGCGGACAGTGTGTGGAGGAGGAGGAGGACAGGGTGGGCAGTCTGTGTAGGAGGATGTGGTAGACAGTTTGTGGAGCAGAACAGTGTGTGGAAGAGGATGGGGTGGGCAATGAGGAGGTGGGTAGTGTGGACAGTGTGTGTGGAGGTGGACAGTGTGGACAATGTGGAGGAGGATAGTGTGTGGAGGATGACAGGGTGGGCAGTGTGTGGAGGAGGACAGGGTGGACAGAATGAGGAAGAGTAAGGGGTGGGCAGTGTGAGTGGAGATGGACAGTATGTACAGTGTATGTGGACAGTGTGGACAATGTGGGCAGTGTGTGGAGGAGGATGGGGTGGGCAATATGGAGATGGACAGAGTGGGCAGTGTGAACAGGGTGTGAGGGTGGACACAGTGTGAACAGCGTGTGGAGGTGGACAGGGTGTGGGCAATGTGGGGACAGGGTGTGGAGGTGGCTAGAGCGTGGGCAGGGTGGAGAAAAAAATGTCCCCAGATTTAATTTTAAAAATCTGGTCACCTTACTCTGGCACTCAAAGGGTTAAGGCAAAGATGGAGGGTATGCATTACTCTATTTTCTTTATTTATTTGGAGGGGGTGAGGAGAAGATGGAACATTATATATTTGGGAGGGTGAGGAGGAGATGGGATGTTATTTATTTGGGGAGTTGAGTCTGTTGATGTCTCTTTTGAATTTAAAAATCAATGCGTTTCGTATCACTCAATACTCACTCCAGTATCCTGAGGAAGTATCGAGTGATACGAAATGCGTTGATTTTAAATTCAAAAGAGACATCAACATACTTTATTGACAAGACTTTTTATTATTTGAAATTCCACTGTGGGATCACAAAGAACGGGGCTATTTGTGGTGGTCACCTCAAACACCGATCAAGAGACGGGAGGTGAGACTTTAACTACACAGGCAAGCTATACTGTGCCCGCTGGAGACAGAACAGTGTATGATAACATGATCTGGGACAACATTCAGGCTTGTAATAGAAGAACTGAAAATATTATTATTCTTTATTTATATAGCGCCAACTAATTTTGCAGCGCTGTACAATTGGATAAAAACACTATGCTGGAAAAGAACCAAACTACACTCCAAACAAAGATTGGAGAGTAAGCTATCATCTCTTGTCTGTATTTTATCACACCTGCCTAATACACCTGTTACGTTATAGCTAAAGGTTTCAATATCTAGAGACTCTATCGCTATAAACTGTTAGATCCAACATTTACACATAGGCATTGGTTGTTCAACACATAGTTAACTATATTCCATCATCATATCTTGGCAAAATATTTGTATAGTGACGTCACTTTAATTACTGGTGCCAGATTTTATCTATTGTTGATATCTATATAGTATTTTTTATATTGTATTCTAAGCCATATATGCAGTTGACATTATATTACTATATGTTATGAAACATTTATTACTTTACTGAGTTAAGTTTTTGTTGCTATAGCTTATATATTTATTTATTTATCTTATTCCCTATATCTGGACCAGACTCTATTGCAAAATCCTGAATCGCTGCAGGCCACCTGAATTTGGATTATAGTTTAGAGATATGATATATGAACGCTAGCAGTAAGCAGAGGACTTATACAATTATATCTACCCATTTGTGTTGTAAAGAGTCCTCTAAAATGTAAATGCTGTGAGGCAACACACACAATCTCATGTTCCACTGATTCCTTTGCAGTTCTACAAAATGACTTTGGATAGGTATCCCTGATTGGAGCACCCTTCACTCGGCGTACAAAGAAAAAAAATATGCACAACGAATCGAAGTGTTACAAAACTACAACCGCGTATGATCAAATACAGGTATGTTAGCCCATCCAGTGCCAGAGGGATACGCCTCTAGAAGGGTTAACAATGGACGCTTCTACTGATTAATTTGTCAAAGCCCACACTTGACCCTTTGAGTGCCAGATGTACGCAACGCATGCCCCTCTATCATTCAAATGATTGAAAGCTTTAATGACTTCTACTTTTGCCCAAGACTCAAAAAAAACTCAACAAAACCGACCACTCCTTTCTATAGTGCTCGACCAATAACGTAAATAGGTCTTTATATTGGCCCTGCCTCCTACGTGTATCGGCCGAAGGAGGGGCGTGTGGGTATGATTGGTTCCCATAGGGACAGCGGGCGCTTGGAGATGGCGTGCTCGCTGTGCGAAGCCGAAGTAAAATGGCGACGCTGGAGGTAGCGGAGAGGTCAGAGGGTATTTCTATTGATGTGTCCTCACTGTCGGACTAATTTTAATATTCACACTAGTTCCATTTGAAAACCAGTTTTCCATTATAATTAGTTGTGGTTGGTAGGGAAATATTATAATACACTGAATGTGAAAATATATTTAATGTATATCCTATTTTAACACTAAAATGTAATTCCCATAAACTTTGTCTTAATGTATTCAACAACACTCGCGTATGGTAAGTTTCTTCCATGCCGTGTTTTTTTTTTTTTTTTTTTTAGCTTTCTGCATGTAAAACACACCCAAATTACTTATGTCTTGATGAAATGTGATATATTTTAGTATCGTTTTTGTCATTTACATTCTATGCTTTAGGTGTGTGTGTGTTTTTTTCCAGTAGATTTTGTCGCAGTTGTCCTTGTCTTCATTTGTCCTTGAATGATCATGCAATGCCTGACATAAGTCCACTGTCATTCAGTTTAGCAAATGGTAAAGAAAAATAATATCACAATAAAATATATAATGTAGCTGCACTTGGAAACGTAATTCAAAGTGTATTGTACTGGTATAATGTAGTTTTACTAAAATCTAAGCTAATATTTGTAACCACTTTACTAATTAATAAGGCAAACTTGGTTTCTATTAACTTTTTTTTTTTTTTTTTGCCCTGCTATGTGAAGCTAGAGACTTTCTTTTGATGGGCATTCTGCTTTAGTAGGTCCAGAAGTGCAATGCTTTGCAATTTGTGTTCATTCATTGAGTTACTGGAATCCTGCTGAACTAAAAAGAATAATCTAACTTAAACCATTTGGTGCCAAAGAGGTCACCAAAGCAATACATTAAGCACCTACCTGTTATCTAAGGGGTTAAGCATACATTTATTTTTAACCATTCGCAGTAAGCTAAGTGATTATGTAAATTTATGAATGTATTGAGAATAGAGTATGCTATTAAGGCTAGAATGGTAAAGAAGAATAAAAACTAAAGGGATAGTAATACTTAATATGTAAAAAAAATATATATATATTGTAGTGTTTATACCCCTGAGTAAAAAAGGGAAAAAAACACTGCTCAGAGGTGTTTTATTCAACAGTTATTTATTTAGACCATAAATCTCCAAAAAAAAAAATTCAACTTTGAGCTGTAATAACTTTTGAATAAAACACCTTTCAGCAGTGGGAATTCCTTTGTTTTATTCAGCAGGATAAATCCTACTATATACATATATATAATTTTTTTTTTTTTTTCCATTTTACGTATTATCCCTTTAATGTGGGCAGTGTTAGTGCTTGTATGGGGGGGGGGGGCAAGCATTTGATATCATTGTCATATAAGACTGTTCCTACTAGTGTGTTTTTATTTATACTTATTCCAGTGCATAGCACAAGGCAACACAACTTGCTGCAATTCTAAATCTGTAGTATGGTTTAATTGAATTTTGCAATTAAATCGTACAAATTTGTGTAACTTGCCGTTATTGGTTCAGCATTGCCACACCACTTTGCATTCTTTCAGTAAAGGAAAGCGGTCATAAAAAAAAAAAAAAAAAAGGCAGGCCAGTTAAAAGTGATTGAGCCTCTGTGTCTCACTGTGCTCTAGCTGGGTTATCCTGGAAACCAGCAATGTTGGTAGCTCTTGAGGACCAGGGTTGTCTACCACACTGGTATGAAGATTTGCATATGGTATTACTACAAAGTGCAAGTTAGTATATTCATGCGCTGCAAATATAAACCTGTAATTGTGCGTTACTCATCATACTTTCGTACTGACATGTCAAGGTATCATTGGATGTTCTTTCAGTGTCTGCTTTCTAGTGTGAAAATAGTCAGGTATTTTTTAGTTTGCATCTATCAAGGGTGTGGGGTGGGGGAGTGCATGCATTTGATGTCATTGCATTATATGAAGCTGTGGTGAGGGCTGTTGAATTGAGACATATATGAGGGGGAAGAAAATATTGAATGTGATTGGTGTGATTTGACTAGAAGCATGCTTGTAAGGGTCTTGAATAGGGGAGGGGAGGAGGATCTCGATCAAGTTTGTGGCAGAGAATAGAGATGTGTGTGTCTGTATACTGGTATTGCTGGACTTCTCTGACTTTTTGATGACCTTAAGTGTTGTTTTTATAGGGGAATGGAGAGTGACTGCGAGTGTGTGTGATGTAGGCACACCTTGTCTTGCACATATTTGAGAAATGGTTTTCTTACACCAAGTGTTTGTGCTTTTTAATCTAGAGCAAACCAGGTAACATAAAGCCAAAATTAATACAGGAGATAACCATGATGGTGCAAGGAATGAAGAAGACACTCCTGTTATCACAGAGTCCAAGTGTCAGTGTAAAGTTTTCATCTTTGTGGCTGAAAAAAATTGTGATCTGGAAGCGGATCAATTACCTGACCACAATGGTTTTTATCAGCCCTAGTTTTACCGCATTAGGTGTAAGTCTTGGATGTAAAGGGCAAAAGTGACTGACTGTGAAAGGTACAAGATCGCAGGGCTGTAGTAATGACTTGTGCAGGAAGTTCTTCCACCTCGTATGACTGGATTTTTCCAGTCTGATGGATGGGCTACATGTAAATGTATGACAATAGGAAATTAAATGTCTGATCTGTGATTAACAGGGTTGTTTGTATCCTTAAATACCTGTGTATCCTACTACTGTAGGAAAGACTGAAACTGCAGTGATGGAGTGCATCATACAATTAGTAATGAACTGGACAGTGGTAAAGCTGAATAACAAATCCCAAGACACATCTGCATGGACAATGTTTATCAGACCCTTTCTGCTTTCCCATTTAGGGGATTCATTGGGTCTCTAGAGGTGGTAACATGGGAACCTAGATCCTGCATCGAAAGGCATATTTGATCTGTTCATTGGACCGTGGCTTCTAAGGGATTGTCTAAGACTTCCCCTCATTATTTGCTTCTTAAAGGGATAGTATTACTTAAAGACTAATCCCTATGTTAAAGCCCTTCAGTAAAGATGAAAAATGCCCCAAGAGGCATCTCTCAATCCCTTATGGTTTGAGAGATAACCGCTTTCAAAGTTCGCCTCTGACTGACGTCAGCATTCTAGCTGACAGTCTGGGAATCCGGTCCCAGGACAGTCTGCGGCTCTGCAGCAGAGCCGAGATCGCATTAATAAAAAAGAAATCCTTCACTTAAAATGTCTTCTACATGTGCTTGCAAACCAAGCACATGTATAAGACCTTTTTAGTGATGGATTTTTTCTTTATTAACGCGATCTGCTGCAGAGCTGCCGGCTGATCTCAGGAGAGGATTCCCCTGCTTTCAGCTAGAATGCTGACGTCAGCCAGGGGCAAACTTTGTAAGTGGTTATCTCTCAAACCATAAGGGTTTGAGAGATGCTGCTGGGGGCATTTTTCATCTTTATGGAAGGGCTTTTACAAAGGGATTAGTCATTTTTAAGTAATACTATCCCTTTAAAGGTTGTTTTCAACATGCAGATGGTAGCCTGTTTTGTTATGGTGATTGCATTAGCTGCAGGGTCCCTTGTTTTAAACCCATGCTGTAGCACTGGCACTGATGTTGCATTCAAGTTATATCTATTCTGTGGTTGAGATGTAGTTTTCTGCTACAAGGGGGATGTGATGGGTGGGTCTTCACCATTTCAGGTGCTAATTTCTTCAATAACAAAATTAAATATAGAATATTTTAATATAATGCAAGACAAGTTGTGCCTGCATTTCTTGTACTTATGCATTTCTCTACCTGTAGTTAAAGGGATAGTAATACCTGAAAATATGTTCATTTTATATTGTAGCCCTTAAAAAACCATGAAAAATGATATAAGTCTTATCTCCCAAACCTTTATGGTTTGGGAGATATTCAGAAGTAAAGTTTCCCCTGGAGTGATGTGATTGCTCCACCCTTCAGATTTGGAATCCGGTCCCCAGACCGACCAGCAGTGCCTCTCCAGAAGTGCTGAGATCATGATCTTTAAAAATAATTTCTTAATTGGAATGGTCTACAAAGTGTGCTTTCAAGCCAGGCACACTTTGTACACAGTTCCAATGAAGTAGTTCTTTCTTCTGTGTACTCCCCAGCATAAAAAACAATGGGTTTATCTTCCTCCTCTAGCTGGTAGGACCGAACGATTTGTATTTAGGGGCGCCCCTCCCCTTCCGCTCCAGTTATTTTCGGTCCTACTAGCTGGAGGACGGGAGGCAAGAGCCTCCGTCGGAAAAAAAGAAAAAAAAAAGAGAAGCGGAGCACAAGGGCAATCGGAGCCTAACGCTGGAGGCTGTAAAAAATCCTACCCCTTCCCCCACAGGGTATGTGGATAGGGGTAAAGAGGTGGATACAGGGGATTACCTGCTTCCAAAGCACGAGTACAACCCGGAGGCTTCCCACATGACCAGGCGCACCACGATGACGTCGGTCCAGGGCGGCAGCATCATCAGCATTGGCAGACAAACCGGACAGAGAGAGCAGACATTTATTTTAAAGCCTGGAAATGGTGCCCAAACGGCGTGCGCTCCAGGAATGGAACGCAGGAGAGCATATAAAGGAGGACCAGCTTCAGACAAGGTAGGATATGTTTTATTATTAATTTTAAATTAAATTAAAGTATAGGAATTTTAGCTTTTGTCCAGTCAGTAAGTCAGCATGTCTACCCCTGTGAAGAATAGCTCTGCTAAGGATAAAGTTGAGCCAGGTATTTCTAAAGATAGTGGGGGTCCTGAGGTTAAAGTTTCCAAACCTAAGGTCTGTATGGGCTGTGATAGGAAGAATGCGCCTGTAGAAGGTTCAAAATTATGCTTAGAGTGTTTAAAAAAGGCAGGAGGCCAGGAGGTCCCTCAGCAATTTCAAAACTTCCTTGCCTGGATGCAAAACTCCATGAAAGAGACCTTTACAGCAATGCAGGAGTCTGTTATACCTAGGAAGAGGGCTAGGACTGAAGATCCATTAGAAGGCACATCTTCCTCAAAGGATATTGAGATGGAAGAATCCAATAGCCCAGAGCCATCCGAATACTCTTCTGAGGAGGAAGGTGAAATTATAGAAGGAGTGGGCACGTTTTCCTTGGATAAAATTGACAGTTTTATCAGATATATAAGAAAATCGCTAGGAATGGAGGAAGAAAAGAAAGAGCTTAGTGTAATGGATACTGCCTTTCTAGGGAATCAGAAGAGTACCCCTACTTTCCCTGTTCACCGCTCTATCTCTGACATTGTTCAAGACGAATGGAGAAAGGCTGATAAAAGATCCAGTCTGACAAAGAGGTTCACAAGAATGTACCCATTCACGGAAGAAGACATTGGTTTGTGGTCTACTCCTCCTAAAATAGATGCAGCCGTGTCAGGCCTGGCTAAGCACACTACAATTCCCTTGGAAGACGGTTCAGCATTAAGGGACCCAATGGAGAGAAGAATGGAGGCAGTTCTAAAGAAACAATATGCCTTAATAGGTAATAACCTAAAGATAGCTACCGCAGTAGCCTCAATCTCTAGAACTATGAGAATCTGGTTGAGCAGCCTGGAGGAGAAGATTGATTCATCGGTATCAAGATCTAAACTGTTAAAGGATGTTGCCATTATCAAAGAAGCAAATAACTTCTTATGTGACGCTTCACTGGATTCAGTTAGACTAGCAGCCAAGACATCTGCGCTGTCAGTATCCTCCAGACGTGCCTTGTGGCTAAAATCCTGGGGAGCAGATGTTCCCTCTAAAAATAAATTGCTTTCTTTACCCTTTAAAGGAGAAAAATTATTTGGCGACCAGTTAGAAGAATTAATAAAGAAGATGACAGGTGGGCGAAGTACTATCTTGCCTCAGGGGAAAAGAAGCAGATCTTCTCCAAATCGTTCATCTTTCTCAAGATCAAGGAATTATTCCTTTCGGAACCAAGGAAGATACGAAAACAGGCAGAATGACTATAAAAGGCAGCACAATCAGAATACCAGAGGTACATTCAGAAAAGACCTCAATAAGAAACCAACCTTCAAAAAAGAATTATGAAGAGCGGCGGGTCCAGTCTCAGGAGCAGGTAGGGGGTCGCCTGCAGAAATTTGCAAGCCACTGGAAGACACAAGACAAGTGGGTTTACAATATCCTGCAGACAGGATTTCCGCTAAACTTCAAAATGACTCCCAAGAAGAATCAGTTCAGATTTTCAAGACTACCGAGAAGTCCCAGGATGGCAAGTCTTTTTACAAAAGAAATACACCTATTAGTCAAGAAACACGTGGTGGAGAGTTCCACAGGGACAGAAATATGTTGGAATTTATTCCACACTTTTTGCAGTTCCAAAACCATCTGGGGCATGCAGGATAATTCTGGATCTGAAATTCCTCAACAGATTCCTGGTACAGAAATCTTTCAAGATGGAATCAGTCAATTCAGTCATAAGATCTCTTTGCCCAGGCAACTATCTGACAAAGATAGACCTACAGGACGCCTACTATCACATCCTAGTGAGAAAAGAACACCGACAGTTCCTCAGGTTTGCTGTAGAGAAAAACCATTTTCAGTTCAAGTGTCTTCCCTTCGGGCTGTCCTCTGCTCCAAGAGCCTTTACAAAGGTTTTGGCCGCAGCATTGGAACCTCTAAGAAGACAAGGAATACAGATCATCCCTTATCTAGACGACCTTCTCATAATATCACAGTCAGAAGACATGGCACATCTTCACACAAGAAAGGTGTGGGCACATCTGGAAGATCTAGGATGGGTCATAAACATAGAAAAAAGTCATGTGACCCCAACACAAAATCTCTTGTTCATAGGCCTAATACTAGACACTCTAAGGTCAAGAGTAACCCTATCAGAAGAAAGAATAAGCACTGTAATCCACAGGATTCAACAGTTCAGGGCAAAGAAGGTTCAGACAGCCCAGGCGATCATGGAAACACTGGGGGTCATGACCTCAGTAATTCAGATTGTACCCTGGGCAAGATATCATTCAAGAACCCTGCAGATGTATTTCCTGTCAAACTGGTCTCCCCAAAGGGATCCATATCAGAAGATAATCCTTCCCACGAGAGTCAGATTGTCCCTCTCATGGTGGACCAAAAGATCAAATCTGGCAAAGGGAACACCCCTGAGGGACCCATCATGGCAAGTGATACATACAGATGCAAGTCCATCAGGGTGGGGAGGAACTTGGAATTCCAAGGTGGTGCAAGGAACTTGGAGAGAAGAGGAGAATCATTTACACATAAACAGATTAGAGATAAGGGCTGTAAAGTACACCCTGCTTCATTTTCAGACGCAGCTGAAGGATGCGGCAGTCCACGTGAGATCGGACAATATGTCCACTGTACAGTACCTAAAGAACCAAGGAGGGACAAGAAGCCAGTCCCTAATCAGGGAAATAGATCCGATATTCCAGTGGGCGGAGAAAAATCTGAAGGCTCTTTCAGCCTCTCACATTGCAGGGGTTCAGAATATAGAAGCAGATTATCTAAGCAGAGTAAAAATTCAGCCAGGAGAATGGTCACTAAACCAAGAAGTATTTCACCAAATAACCCTGAAATGGGGAAACCCAGTTATAGACCTGATGGCAACAAAGAAGAACTCGAAATGCAAGAGACACTTCTCCAGATGGAAGGAGGATCAAGAGACAGCTCAGGATGCCTTGAAACACCCCTGGACATTCTCTTTGGCTTATGTTTTTCCTCCCATTCCTTTAATGAGGGAAGTAATCAGAAAAATCAAGGTGGACAGGGCAGAAGTAATCCTGATAGCCCCAGACTGGCCGAGAAGGTTGTGGTACTCGGAGATGGTAAGATTGTCATGCCAGAAACCATGGGCTCTCCCAAGCAGGAAGGATCTATTACATCAAGGGCCAATTTACCATCACAATCCGGAGTTTTTCCGCTTGACAGCCTGGAGGCTGAGCGGCAACATCTAAAAGCCAAAGGTTGTTCAGAAAGCGTTATCAGGACCATAGTATCTGGAAGAAAGGCATCTACAAACAAGATATATGATAGAATCTGGAAAACATTTAGATGTTGGTGTATAAAGAACAATATCCCAAAACAGAATGTCTCTACAACTACAGTTCTGGAATTTCTGCAGAAAGGTTTTGACTTGGGTCTCAGCCCATCATCATTAAAGGTGCAGATTTCAGCCCTCTCAGCAGTTTTTGTAAAACACTGGGCAGAAAAAGACTTGATTAAAAGATTCATTAAGGCAGTAGAGAAGGCTCGTCCTAGAATCAGGGAAGTTGTGCCAGCCTGGGATTTAAACATAGTCTTAAACCAGCTGGTAGACTCTCACATATTTGAGCCTATTCGACAAATATCTATCAAACATCTGACCTGGAAAACTGTATTTCTTACGGCTATTACCTCTGCAAAAAGGGTAAATGAACTTCAGGCCTTGTCTTGTCAGAGCCCATACTTGACTTTCCACCAGGATAAGGTTGTCTTTAGGATGAAACCCAGTTTCAGGGGTAAGGTGATCTCAGATTTTCACCTAAATCAGGAGATAGTTCTTCCTTCCTTTTGCAATAATCCCTCAGGGGAGAAGGAAGAGAGACTGCATTCTCTAGATTTAGTAAGATGCATCTCCACTTACTTAGACAGAACGAAGGAATTCAGATCCTCAGATTCCCTTTTTATTCACTACCAGGGAAAAAGAAAAGGGACGGCCGCCTCAAAACCATCTATATCTAGGTGGATTAGGCAATGTATTATGGCCGCATATAAGGAAGGTAATTTAACTCCTCCACTTAAGATAAAGGCTCATTCCACCAGAGCAGTGTCTACTTCCTGGGCAATGAAGGCTAATGCTTCTCCAGCTGAACTTTGCAAAGCAGCCACTTGGACTTCAGTGTCTACATTTATCAGGCACTATAAGCTGGATGTCAGCTCGTCTGCAGAAGCAAAATATGGACGACAAGTGCTGCAAGCAGTAATTCCTACATAAACAAGGTAGGAAGTAATTATGTTTCTTTCTCTTGTTATCAAGTAATTTGTTCTTCTTCCCTCCCATGTTAAAGCTTTGGTATATCCCATTGTTTTTTATGCTGGGGAGTACACAGAAGAAAGGGTGAAATTTACTTACCGATATTTCCTTTTCTTCTGTGTATCTCCACAGCATACCCACCCTGTTACTAACCTGTTCTGAATCTATATATCATTAGGTCTCTCAGTTTGGCTAATAAAGATAACTGAAGGGGAGGGGCGCCCCTAAATACAAATCGTTCGGTCCTACCAGCTAGAGGAGGAAGATAAACCCATTGTTTTTTATGCTGTGGAGATACACAGAAGAAAAGGAAATATCGGTAAGTAAATTTCACCCTTTTCAAAGATCGTGATCTCGCACTGCTAAAGAGCTGCCGGTTGCTATGTGGACCGAATTCCAAATCTGTCCACTAGATGGCAGACTTGGCTGAAACAGCCAGGAAAAGTGAACTATACTATATTTTACATATGAATATCTCCCAAACCATAAAGGTTTGGGAGATGAGACTTATATCATCTTTCGTGGTTTTTTAAGGGATACCTGAAAATAAGTTTATTTTATATTGTATTACTATCCCTTTAAGTTGAGAGTTGATACCTGATTGCAGTATTAATAATGAGTATAATATTGGCATAGAATTTAAAACAGGATAAAAGGAGCCTTCATCGGGCTTACAGCAATGCCATGTTCACTCTAGTGCAAGCATGTTAAACAGAAATGCAGCTGAGTGCTGCGTACTCAACATTTCCCTTCAAGGACAGCTACAATATCGGATTCTTGTGCGAGAGTTAGTTTATATATAACTTTCTGTAGAGAGGGAAGTGAAATCACTCATTCCAGATACAATGTGAAAATGCCCAAGTGCACAATCCCATTATTATTAAACATTCCAAAGAAAAGGGCAGTTCCCGCAAGTCTTTTTTGGCAAAAAATGGTAATTTTATTGAAGGTCCGTGTTTCAGTCCCAATAGGACCTTTCCGAAGATAAGGGTGCTGCCCCTTTTTCTTTTGATTACATGTATGTGTTTTGTTCTTGTCTGCCAGACACACCCTGGGGGTGGGGGGAGCCCTCTAAATTGTTCATACTTCCCACACATAACAATCCAATCATTGGAGGTTAGTGGACATTAGCGATTTCTGGTTTTGTCTGGCCTGATGTGGATTCATCAGGTCACACTGTGAGCGTTCAACCCTCCCCGCAGCAACAGGAAAGCAAAGGCAGTAAAGAGGTGATCCTGAATTGGTCCTTTCTGTTTTTAGTAGCAGTAAGGAACGAGAAGGCAGATCTTGTTATTTTAAGATCCTATGCGATGATGCTAGGAAAAAAAAAATCCTGAACAATCGCCATAAGCCCAATTTATATAAAAAGAAGGAAGACCCACAGGATTTAATAGGACTAGGAAAATCCATATTCTAGTTGTCTGTCTTCATCATATGTAATTGTAGTTCTAAGATTGATTCTACTATAGCTAAATGTTATACTTTTAGTTATAGGGTGCCAAAACTTCTGCAGTGCTGTACAAAATACAGGTGAGGTGAACTTACGATGACCTAAAGCACCTGATTGAAACAGACTGTAGTGAGGGTCCTGCTAGTAACAGCTTACAATCCAGAGAGAGAAGTAGTAATTGTTATATTGGTAAAGCATGGTACTGTGTTAGCCATAGAAAAATCTGGAGACTGGTAAAAATTATGACTTTTATTTGCTGAGTGGTTTTGGATGCCATCCAAAGCCACTCAGTCAGCCAACAAAGGGATCATTTTTATTTACCAGTTTCCTGTACTAACTGTTGTAAGCAGTTCAGAGAATGCCTTGCTACTTTTCTTTATCTGATAAATGTCCACTATAATAACTTTATATTTTATAATAATGTCTCCTCCTTTCTTCCTCTCACATTATCCAGGATTCCTCTCCCCCAAGTTGACTGCTATGTAATCCATGAGGTCTATGATGGTGATTTCTCCCAAGAGCAATTTGAAGCAGAATTGGATGCTGCCTTGGAGCACCAGTACCGCTATATTGTGATTGAACCGGCCAGATTGGGAGATGAGACTGCCCGCTGGATTTCAGTGGGGAACTGCCTGCACCGAACAGCAGTGATAACAGGAGCTGCTTGCCTCTTATCATTTGGCCTGCCTACTAACTTTGCTTACTATTTTGGGCTACCAGCTGGAGCAATAAGTATGACATGTGCTGCTCTGTATGGTGTGTCATGGCAGTTTGACCCATGCTGTCATTACCAGGTAGATCATAGTGGGCATGAGCTTGCTCGCCTACCACCAGGGACACTAAGGACTTCATCTCCTGTGATATTGGTGCGAAACGAGGACACTCATCGGAAGAGACTACACAATGTGATTGCATGGACTGCCCTAGCATATTGTGTCCAGAAACTGTATGAGTTGTGCACAGACTGACAATAATACATATAGAAATAATTGTATAGCTCTGGAAGGCCACTAAAAGGTCTAGTCTCTCTGTACCAAAGACTACCTACTTTTAATGTAGAAATACATGTAATGCTCTTGCTGCACTTTGAGTACTATGTCAGTATTTTATCACCACACCAAGGAAATGTGTCTCTTCGGGGAAAAGGAGAACTAAAACATTATAGAGGAACAGTTATCAATTATCTGGAGTCCGGATTTAGGACTGTATTCCAGAGTCTAAAGAGGAGTCATTATGGGGCAAACCAACTGTACCATAGGGGACAAAGAGAATGTCCCCATATTCCCATCAATTTAAAATTGTTTTTAACCCTTTACAACTAGACAGATCTCCAATAAATTTCAAAGTGATATGTGTAGACTTTCCTAGCTTTCAAGAAGTTCAAAGCCCAATTTAAACGAATTGTACATTTTATTTACTATGGCGTAGTGCAGTTGGTTTGTCCCAGAGCTGCTACTCTTTAGCGTCATGCTGTACCCTCAGGGATTTATGTAAGTCTACATCATAGTTATATCATGTGGCTTGTTTATGCTTTAGTAATGTAATTTGATTATGCTTTTAAGAACCAGATGGGTGTGTGAGACATTGCTTCCCATTGCCTTGCACACAACTCTGGTACTTAATGTGTTGAAGTGTTTCAAAGGTAACCACCATACAACAAGCACAAAGTGGCATTCTGTTGGAAAGCAATATCTGATGATCATAGAAACTAACTTCTGAACTTGAGGGAAAGCCATCATGGAGGCGGTGGGAAGGTTTGTGTACCTTTTTGATGCTTTGAATGCTATAAACCTATACAAAGCATTGCTTTGAAAGTTTTTTTAGATGACTCTAGCATCCAAACTGTTATATCTTATGTAGCATAGGGTACGTGAAGTATAATGTATGCTCTCCTCTTAAGCTACTCAATTCACCTGAGACCTCTGGCATTCAAGAGGTTTAAATTAGTGGGAATTCTGAGAATTGTTATTTGTTCCATGTGGCCCAGCTGGTAAGCTCCAGAACTGCTCCACTTTTCCATAATACATGAGCATCAGACTATTTTAGTCGTCGTTAAGTCCTGTTGCTCCCCCGTTTGAAAACTGAATGTTAGACAAAATTAAATCAGATCCAAAAGAGAGTACATAAATATGGGAGTAAGATGGTTGCCAACCCTGGTCCTAAAGCTACCAATATTGCATGTTTTCATGATATCCCACCTGGACTACTTAGTGGCTTAGCCACTTTAATTCACCTACCTGTGTTCATCCAGGGATATATTGAAATGATGCACTGTTGGGGTAGCTCTTGAGAATCAGAGTTTGCTACCCCTGATCTAAAGGAATTTCTTATGTCCGGTATGAAATGAACCATGAGGTTGCGCTTCTTCCTCCAGAAAGGCAGAGCACTTCAAAACTACTAGGTCTTTTGGGCGGGGACTCCTTCCTTCTCTTTCAGCTCAGGCCCTGTCTTTAATCACACAGATTCATGTGCTCTACAAAGAAGATGGAGGAATACAGCGGCCTTCCTTCCACTCCCATCACTGGCTTCCCTGGAGTTGGATTGCCCAGTTTATCTATGGATCGTTATGCTGTAGAGGTTGGCTTTATGATATGTCTGTTCCGCATAGCCCAATCTGAGTTTCTGCTCTATTCAGGTGGAAGACTGAAGATTTGCAAGGAACCCTTTGAATGCCATGGTCTCATTCTATGTTCCACTATGCTCACTTCCACACTCTGTGTGGTGTTTTGGCACTTATCCTTACTCGCTCTCTTTTGACTGTCCGTGTGAATTGACATACTGGGCTGATCACTCTTTGCTTGGTTACAACAATGGCTAAAAACTACATTGCTCAGGATCCTTTGTTTCCTGGGCTTCTTTCTGATTGGTTATTTGCTTTTCTGGCTGACATCTTGCTTCTCCATTGCTTATATTATGCAGAGGCTGACTCTCTTGCTCACTCTATCTCCAGTTTAACCTTTTGCATACCAGATATGTACTTTCTGGGAGCTTTGCAGTAGACTGGTATTACTTTGAACCAGTTTTATCTACTTTCTCTGGCTACGTCAAACCCTAAGCAACATATGGGGAAAACCAAACCAAAAGATTTGAGTGAGAGCAAATGGGAGAAACAAGAGACACAAACAAGGGGCCCCCTGTGTTGAATCCAATGAACTATTGGCCACCACCAAAACACCACAGTGAGTTATACTCACAAGGATAAGTTTACTATCTACATAGCAAACCGCTTTAGAGCCTCTGGGGAGCCTGTTGTTGGCTAGCGGAATTTTACATTTCATCATTGGAGACAACCTTAGTAGAGACAGGTTAAGTTTCTCCGCATGCGCTGTTTGTCAGCTATTAATTCACTGACAACAACCTTTGTGAGTACATATTTATTAATTGTATCTGTTTGAAGCGATTTGTTATCAGGCTTATTGGGCACCCTTCTTTTGTTTTCTTCACAAAAGATTTCAGTGTTCCTCTCATGCCTCCCCCAACTCGCTGGTCTTCATGCCATACTGTGCTTTCAAGGGTATATTCTGGGCCCCTATGTCTCTTGTATTGTGGTCTCTATTACTTCTCTGGGGCTATCCAGCACTGATCAAGAGCCAGTCTGGGTTAAAACTCTGTTCTCTGTGGCATCCTCTTCTATTTAAGGGATCCTCCATTCTTGGAGTCACATGCTTCCCATCAGACAGGTTGATCCTGTTTTAGGGGACATGCCTAGGTTACTGGGGCATCATCTGAGGAGGCCCTGGATTAAGAGGAAAGAAATATGGCTTCTTCCTTTTGGTTTGGGCATTCCTATGAGGCTGATCCTGTCTCATCTGTGGAGAAACTCATCCAAGCTGTGTATGAGATCCTTCAAGTCTCTGAGGCCTCTCATGGGGAGTCTGCTTCTCCAAAAATATTCCATCAACTTAAGAGAGATTCTCCAGTCTTCCCTCCTTATAACACAATTGATCCAATTCTTCTAGAAGAGTCGAAAAACTCCAAACAAGAGGCTTGTCCTTAACAACCATATCTCTAAACTCTGTTATTTTTAACAGTTCAGGTGCAGTGTGCTTCTCCCCCAGCAGCTGACCTTCTTGTATCATATTTAGCTAAAAACACAGCTCTTCCATTGGCAGATGCTGGTGTTGAGGTTCATGCTGACAAACGCCATGATTCCCTTCTAAAGGATAACTGTTCTGCAACAGGAGCAGGTCTGCAGCCCATCTTTGCTTCAGCATTAGTAACTAGAGCCATAGCTATTTGGGGTGAGCGGCTTTCTGATGCTGTGCCCACTAAGACTTAATTCATGCTTGATAACATTTGGGAAGCCAATGCGTATATAATTGAAGCCCATTTTGATGCGGCAATGGTCTTTGGTAAGGACTCATCCTTCTAAGTTTGGTGTGCACCGTACCTTTTGGTCCTCATACCAAATCTTCGACCAATCTTCCAAGAAATCTCTGGTTTCTGTGTCATTTGAGGGTAAAACCCTGTTTGTGCCGACCTAAAACAGATGCTTAGTAACTCCACTGGTGGTTCTCTTACCACAGATTTCTTAAAAACATTCCTTTTCTGGTGAGGAAGCCGCATGGATTTTGTTCTTCCCTGCCAATCTGGGGAGCAGGGGTTAAAGCCCCTCAGATCACGGAAAAGCATCTGCCTCAAAGCCCACACAGACTTGGTAGAACAAGAAATCTGCTTCAAAATATAAAGTGGCAAGCCAATCCCTGCATGAACTGCTGGTCCATCATTGTCTGAATGGTCTCATCTCAACCTTTTTCAAGATGCCTGTCCTCTGTGATGGACTACTGGTATATTTGTGTGGTTTCAGAAGGTTACTGCATAGATTTAAAGTTCCTTTACCATTGCCTCTTTTTGTCAGTTTCCTATAAACCCAGAATGAGTGTCTCTTTACAGACCTTGTTTCCTCTCTGCTAGACAAACAGGCTCTATTACCAGTACCAGACCAAGAGTGATTTTTAAGGTTTTTATTCCAACCTTTTTGTAGATCCTGAGAAGGACGGCACAAGCTGACCTAGACTGGGCCTGAAATGTCTCAAGCAATACTTGGTTGCTCTCCTCTTCAATATGGCATCTCTGCTTTCTGTAAAATCAGTGATGTCCAGGAGAGTTCCTGGATCTTCTGGACTCCTACATGCACATCTACTAGTGCTTCCTATCTTTTCACATGCAGTCACTAAAAGTTCACAGCACTGGCCCCTGTTCCAAAGATCTTAAAGGGATAGTAATACTTAAGCTGCAAAAAAAAAAATAAAAATATATAATATGTTGTAGGGTTTATGTCCCCTGAATAAAACAAGGGTACTCCTGCCGCTGAGATAATTTTTGAAAAAATTTCTAAGTTCAAACATGAACTTTTTTATTTTAAGGTGCAATGTCATTGGCCTGAAAATTTACAGTGGTGCTGTTGCTACACCATCCTATGGACTGCTCTGGTCTGTAGACCATAAATCTCCATAGGATGGAGTAGCAACAGCACCACTGTAAATTTTCAGGTCACTGTGATATTATCACCCAAAAAAAAATAATGTTTGAACTGTTATAATTTTTTAATAAAATATCTCTCAGAGGCGGGAGTACCCTTGTTTTATTCAGGGGAATAAACTCTACAACAAACTTTTTTTACACTTTAAGTATTACTATCCCTTTAACAAAGATCATAGCAGCTATGGGCACATACATCCATTCTCAATGCATTTCTCTGACTACATTTTTTGGATAAGCTGATCAAAGCTCCTTCAGATGACATCTTTGCATCCTATCCAAGAGTGTGCCTACATTCTGGTATACCAAGTATTCTTCATCAGAGTGTAGTTGACAAAGGACAAGATTCAGGTTCTGTTCCAGGAGCTGGCATGGTTTTGTGCAATGATAAGGGACTACTTATGGATTCTGGGATGCCTGGTGTCTGCCCTGGAATCAGTCCCTTTTATGCTCAATTTCACACGAGAGCTACTACTGGACCCCCTCAGGAACTGGTTCTGGCTTGCCCATCTGTCTCACTCCATGACTCTATCCCCTCATCAAAGTAAGACTTACATTGGTGGCTATGTCGTCATCCTCTAACTCAAGTATGTCCATTCATGATTCCAGAGTGGAACCTGGCCATAAGCGATGCCAGCCTGAGAGGCTGGGGTGCTACCATTCGTTCCCTGGTGTCCTAGGGATGGTGGACCAGAATAAAATCTCCTCTCGGTCAACTTCCTGGAGATCCATGCTATCCATCTAGCATATCTTCTCTGATCTCAAGTATTGATGGGGATCCCAGTGTGGGGACAGTCAGGCACCTCAATGGCAGTGGCTTCCATCAACAGTCAAGGAGAAACTGAAAGTGAGTTGGCATGTAAGGAAGTGCTGAAGCTTCTCCGTTGGTTAGAAACTCACATTGTGGCTATCTTGGCAGCCCACATACCTGGGTAAATAAAACAGGTTTTCTCAGGTCACACACCCCCGGTTCAGTTCCCAGGATCCCATATTGACGGCTGATCATTCAGGGTTGGGGCCTTTCAGCAATACATTACCAGGAAGAGACCTGTTCCTTTCACGTTCACAGTGCTTTTCACCAGATCTGTGTGTCCAGGACTCTGCTGAACAGCTGTGCTATGCTTCAATATAGTCTTCCTTTCACATGATGCCAAAAACATTGACATGTTAGTGTTTTGTAATCTTGCTGAGTCCAGCTTTGGCCGTATGGCCCTTCAGACAGTTCTGCCTATCTAAGAACTATTGTACTCTTCCTGTACTTCCACATTTTTGTTCAATAGTATGAGTCCTAATGGCTCTTATTTGGTTAGTTTGCTGTGATAGTTTGATGTCCGTTGACATCTGAGGTTACACATATCCAGTTTAGTCTTGTTGAATACTGGTATACTATGGGGACAGTGAGGGTCCCCCCCAGCATCTTTGAGATGCCTTGGTATATCCCCATGGTTCCTGTGTTCCATATTTGATATCAGAAGAAAATGGGATTTTAGTGTCACTTGCCTGTTAAATCCTTTTCTCTTTAGCCTATATGGAACACAGGGCTCTCACCTGGAGAAAAATCATACTTGTCTTGGTCAGAGGAGCCCTCGTTTGGGTCTTCTGTTAGTGGGTTTCCTTTTCTTCTTCCTGCTTTTGGTTCTGTGGTACACTGGAATCTGGTAGATGAAAGTGGTGGTTGAGCTGGAAGGGGAAGAGTGAGTCTCTACCCAAAAGACCCTGTCTCTTAAAAGTGCGGTGTCCTCAAGGAGTAGGGAGCTCAACTCCATAGTTCCTGTGTTCCACATGGACTAAGGAAGTAATTGTAAGCTCAATGAAATCCTATTATCGGTAAGGAGGTTTTGGGTATGTAGTCTAGGTTAAAGTGCCATTGTCTAATTCACTGCCAATTATTAGTTTGATAATGAACTATACTTCTCTGCCTTATGACAAAAGGGTCGGTAAACAACAACCTACTATTTATTATTCAGTGTATCTCCTACTGATTAAAACAAGGATACTCTCCCTGCTATCACATGCTTCATTCAAACATTTTTACAGCTCAAATTTGGTGGGTTTTTTTGTTTGTTTGTTTGTTTGTTTTGCCATTTTATTTTAATGTGGAGCACTTGAACCTGTTGTCTCCACAAGTAACAGCAACTACTCTAGCTTAAAATGGAATAGCTGAAAGAACTATGATCTAGCTCTCAGGAAAATCAGCTTTGCATTGTACTTCATAATCTCACAGTAGAGGTACTTCAGTGGATGCGCATACTTGCCTTTCCTGATATACACTGACCCTTTTAATTCTGAGGGCTTTTATGCAGCATACCTGCTGTATCAGAGGGGACAAATAAAGTTTCTCTTTGATTTAAATAAGGCTTTTAAAGCACTGAATGTTAGAAAGTCCTCCAAAACAGTGTAAAGTAATATGGTGGAGATATCTCTATCATTTAAGGGGGTTAAAGGCCCATTTAGACAGATATCTTAATTTTCCTCTGATGCAGTTTGTTTGCCCCAGAATGGCTTATCTTTTGTTTTGTGTATAAGGCCCTGTGTATCACTGTTGCAAGTCTAGAAGCAATCTTCAAATTTTACATACCATGCAAGTCTGCTATCATCTGGAAATGTTAAAGAGAGTGTGTGTTGCGTTTTTTTTTTGTTTTTTGTTTTTGTTTTTTTTTAACAGCTTTTATTTCTATAATCTGTCCCTTTGAGAGTAATTTATCCTGCTCATACTCTTAAAAGGGGAACAAACCATTATGACACAGGTCCACCCCCCCCTTCCATCCCATCTTGAAAGCTCTCTAGTTTGAGATATTTATTTTGTCAGTTTACGCACTTTGGCCAGTACTCCTGGTAGGCTTTGGAATTTGGAAAAAAAGAGTGGAATGTTAGTATCTGACACTTTGCAGCCAGTACTTCCTAGCCTGCATAAGCTGACAAATAGCTAAAGTATCTCCTAAACTAAATGTTAAATAAAGAATAGCTAACCTAAATAATCCTTCAAGTTATCTTAATTAGTTCCACTTTAAGACAGAACTTCAATAACTGGCAAAATAAACGTATACCCTTTTCTCACTTTTTTATAGTGTTAGCCCCTTCTCCTTAGAAGGGGCTGTACCAGAAAACTGAGCACTAGGGTTGACCTGAGTACTCTACCTGGCTATCTACAGATCAAGTAATTTCCCTGTGTCTCAGTGGACAGATTGCTGTGTAACAGCCCCAGCTCTGGTGGTCATTTCCAGCCCCTTCCAAGCGGGGACTAATGTCCTAAATGGGAAGGAGTGTGAATACTAAAACAAGTAACTGACCACATACAATGTTAAGAGTGACTAAGTAAGAACTGTCACTTTCTTAAAGTGAAACCAACACCTTGTAACAACTTCATTTGAGCGCTTTCAAAATCACTTCTTTGTTAGGTTGGACATTTCATTTGAGAGATTTAACCTTTTGAATGATAGGATGGTGTACTGTGAATTCCTTTGCAATGTGTCGAGATATATAGATATATATTATATAGATATATATTATATAGATATATATATATATATAGATATATATATATATATATATATAGATATATATATATATATATAGATATATATATAGATATATATAAATAAATATCTCTATCGGGTGGTAGATACAATATTAAACAAAAATTTGAAACACCAGTCAAGCCATAAGACTTGTTTTTCCCACAGAAATGCAGTGTTGTTACTACTGCAAGGGTCTCTGGGTAGGCATATGCAAATACGTTTAATAAGGAAATCACATTTTCTCTGTCATCCAATACAGGTTACTGGTAACTCTGGGTAGGTGATCCACCCCTTAAAGTAGGCAGGAACAATTCCAGAATTGTATGCAGGGAGTGGAGTCTACCTTCCCTCCTTGGCTGCAGCTACCCAACCAGCCCTAGAAAGACTTCTTCCTTGGTGAAGATAACACACAGGCAAGAGAACAGTTCTGCTATAGTTTTAGAAACTTTTTTTTTATTTTTCTGTTAGATATGGAATACCACAATTAGGCAGATTACCATAACTGACAATGCCCTTAGATGGGGCTAGCTCAGTATCCAGGTGCTTTTTGTGGACCTTAAGCCCTGAGGGGGAAAATCTTGATTCCAAGTGCTTCCCCAGGAGTTGCCCACTGAGGTTACTTCTTACTACATCATAATATGAAGACACAAGATCTGCAGGAAAGGTGAGCAACCCTTTGAGTGCTGCAGGTCCACTTGTCCCACAGTGCCCCTCCGCACAGGGGTGTCTTCGTAGGAGTTCCTATTGCACACTCCTGCACTTATTGGGTCTATCTGTATGTTTGTTGGGTGTTTTGGAGCAGGTTTATGTGTTAACTTAACCCTTTAGATGCTGTATTGGCACTTTTTGGGGGTTTCTAACACTTTTCCTACTGGATTAGTGTTTTTTGGGTGTCCTCACATGTTCTAATGCTGTTTTACACATTTTAGTATTACACTCTCTTAATTTTGCAAAATTTGAGTTCAGTGCCTTTAAGGCGCGCTTTAACGCATAGATGCCATTGCTCCATTCACTTCTATGGGACTATACTGTTTGGGACATATCTCTGCAACAGTTTAACCTAGCGACTTCAGAGATGGCTCATTTTACTTGTCTGTCCTTGCTCTATCATCCAGTTCATGTTTCTAGTATGTTGGGGGGCTCCCCTCATGGCAGCCATTTTGTGATCTTTCTAGAGCGAGTATCCTATGCAGGGCTTGGACTCTCCTCTGCTGATTAACCCTTCGCCTGCCAGATAAGTTTATTTTAGCTATTTCTGGGGTGAAACTTTAATCCTACACACTATATTTGGGTGATTTCATATACAGTAAGGTTATTTGACACTGTGAGAATGTCTATACTGCTGGAGCTTGGGGCCAGACCTAAGACTAAGGAGGCTGGGGTGTCTGTATCCCCCATTGTGCATAGCCCTGAATGACAGGAAGAGCAATCTAGAGAATTCTCAGGGCATTTATGCCCACTATGTTCTGATGTCCCTGACAGCATTCCAGGGGCCTCCAGCTATGCATTAGAGCCAGCTTGGGTTCAAGAGTTCAAGGCTGCTACTAGGGACCTTAGGTCTACATTGCAACTCTTTCCATCCCAGTTACAGAGGGCCTTTCAGTCTTGGCAGGCCCCCTCCTCAGTCAAGTCTTCCCTGCCCAAACCTCGGGGAGTACCTGATGTGTCAGATATCTCTGAGGAGGAACTACTGGTGGATCCAGGTGTTGAGGAATGTTCTGTGTTGGGCTCCTCAGTTTTTTGGGGACCCTTTTGAGGCTGATCCTGAACCCTCTGCTGAGGGCCTGATCAGGGCTGTCTTAACTACTCTTAACATTCCCTTTAGTTCAGGAGGTTCCTTCTGACCCCTCTGATGTGTTCCAGGAGCCTAAAAAGCCCCTTACTTACTTTCCACCTAACCCTACTCTTGACTGCCTTGTGTCTGAGGAGACAGACAAGAAAACCCTCTGTGTCCAAAACAATTTGCCAAGCTTTATCCCTTTCCTGAAGCTGAGCTTACTCAGTGGGTTCATCCTCCCAAAGTGGTTGCTTCTGTTTACAGGCTATCTAAGCCTACTGTTTTACCAGTCTCTGACGCCTCTGCTCTGAAGGACTGGACGGACAAGAAACTTGAGGTTTCCCTCAAGTCCATTTTTACCACTGCTGGCTCTACTGTGCATCCAGCGTTTGCAGCAGCATGGGTGAACCGGGCCATTGCGGTCTGAGCAGCTCACCTGGGCTGTCCGTCAGGATGTGCCTACTTCGGATAAGTTGCGCCTTCTTACCAACATTTCTGAGGCACAGCACTAAGTTTCTGCTGCCTTATTTGATGTCATCTGTTTGGTGGCTAGGGTTTCCACCATCTCTGCGGTGACCAGACAAGCTCTTTGGCTCTGGAAAATGGCCTTTCTCCTGGTGATTGTGTCTGTCCTCTGTGTCTGGGGATTTTGGGGGTCTTGCGCCTGGTCCTTGTCTTTCCGCCACTGGAAAATTCAGTGGTTGGACATCCCAAAGTTACCAGTAACCTGTTGTATTGGACAACAGAGAAAAGAGGATTTTAGTCTTACCTGTTAAATCCTTTTCTCTTAGTCCATACAGGTTATTGTCTCCCACCCTGTCAAGAAACCATGCTTGGCTTTTCTGTGGCAGACCGTGGGGGTCCTTTGGGGTCATGTTCAAAGGAGTCTTCTTTCCCTTCTACTATCTAGTCAAGAGTTAGTGTCTCAAATCTTTATGGAGCTGGTTGGCTAGTTGCAGCCAAGGAGGGATGATAGGCTTTACCCCCTGCATACAATTCTGTAATTGTTCCTGCCTACTTAAAGGGGTGGATTGCCTTCCCAGAGTTACCAGTAACCTGTATGGACTAAGAGAAAATAATTTAACAGGTAAGACTAAAATCCTCTTTTTGTCTCAGACTCCACTTTTATACCTGGGTTCCTCAGATTATGTGTATGCTGAGCAACAGCTTTAAGACACAACTCAGGAAGAGATGCAAAGCCAGTGAACCACTCATGGACAGCCATTTCGTTGTTAATGCAGTTCATCAGCATGAGGTTTGTTTTACTGGTTTTCTATTGAGGCTTGGTGTACTTGTGGAGCACAAACTGAAAAGGTTATGGTGGGGGGAAAAAAGTGAATGAAAATCCCTTCCACCTGAATTTGGTGGGTGGTAGATAAAATGTTAAACAAAAATTAAAAAAAAGTTAAACACACCAGTAACGCCATAAGACTTGCTTTTCCCACTGAAATCCCACAGTTGCAGTGTTGTTACTACTGCAAGGGACTCTGGGTAGGCATATGCATATAAGTTTAACAAGGAATCACCTTTTTGCCTCAGATTCCACTTTATACATGGATTCCTTAGAGTATGTGTATGCTGAGCAACAGCTTTAAAGGGATAGTATATAATATACACAGTAAGCGAAGTAAAGTTATGGAATTCTTTGCCTCGGGTTGTAGTACTTTCTAGATGCCTATCTAGCACAGAACAATATTGAAAATGATGACCAACATCTTCAATGCAGATCGCTCCCTGGATCAACAACCTATCTGACGGCCATTTGGAGCCAGGAAGGATTTTTTTTCTTTTTACCCACTTGGAACTAAACTGGAAATGTCTTCAGGGATTTTGCCTTCCGCGGGAGCATCAGGTTTGTTTTTGTCATGGGCTTTTTTTCCAACCTTGTCAACTATGTTATTATGTTACTATAAATAAATGTATTAACCCTTTGAATGCCAGATGGCCATGCAACGCATTGCACAGCAATAAGTTGTGTACCAATTTGGCACTCAAAGGGTTAAGATGATGACTGACTAATGGCACATGCACAATATAACATGGGCTCCAGCTAGCGTGGTTTCACTATATTCACTGCTTGCCAACCCTCCTCCAGTCATACCCAAGGGCATTTGGTGATGTGAGCAAATGTGACTTTCTCAAGCTGAGCCACTGGCATCTGCTCACTGAGCAAGATTGTAGGAGGTTTGGTAGGTGTGGAAAAGGGGGGGGGGGCGACTTTCAATGTGAAATCAGACTGGTTTAAGAGATGGGATTTGCTGCAAATAATTTATTTTTTTCATCTACAGAACAAGAATAATTTTGTATGGGACATTAGTGCCCCTTTAATGGGGCAGGTAAATATATTATTATTATTTATTTATTTATTTTGCTTACTTTTACACTAATATTATGCTTCATTTGCCTATATTGTTTATAGCAAGTGTAAACCATCTTAATCTGATAAAGCCCATGGAGCCTGCCTCCTCGAAGAAAGACAAGGCTGCTCCAAAATACAAGTCTTGTGTAGGATGTGATGCCAAGCTGAGCCTATCTGATTCATCAAAATTATGCCCAGAATGCATGAAGAAGGCAGCTGGTACTGATGTATCATAGCAATTTAAAGAATTTATTGGATGGATAAAAACATTAGTGCAAGAAACCTTTAACGCCATGCAAAAGTCTGCCAAAAAGAGGCCTAGAGGAAGGGCCTTCTTCACAGTATGACGATGATCTCGTCAGCATTATGGATGTTTCATCTCCTCCTTCCACAGAAGAGGGCAAATTAATTTAAGAATCCGGAGCCCTCAAGATGGAAAAATTAGGTCTAATTAAGGCAATGAGGTACATAAGGAGCTAGATGTTATGGATGCAGCTTTCATTCATCATAAAAAGTCAGCCCCAGTGTTTCCTATTCATGGTTCCATCTGTGATATATTGTCAAAAAAGGAATGGAGTCAGGGAGATAAGTCTCAACTTCAAGAAGGTATCAAAAGATGTAACCTTTTCCTGAAGAAGAGATAGCAACCTGGATCAATCCTCCTAAGGTGGACACTGCGGTCGTATAAATATCCAGAAGGGCCACCATACTCTTAGAGTATGGAACAATCTTTTACGACCCAATGGATAAAAGGGCAGCTAGTGCCTTGGGGGGGGGGGGGGGGGGAATATATTCAATGATTGGTCAGAATTTAAAATCAGCCACGGCAATGGCATGTAGTTTTCTTACTCTAAGGATCTGGCTATCTGAATTTTGTGGAAAATGTAGAATCCTCTGGTTCCAGATCAGGGCTACTAAAAGAATTGTCTACTGTGAAGGAAGCCATACATTTCTCATGCAATAAATCTCTGGACAACATCAAACAACTAGCCAGATCATCAGTTCTATTGGTTACAGCCAGAAGGTGTTAGGGACCAGGAACCAGACAAAGGCAAAAATACAAAGTGCAAAACACCTTTATTGAAATAAAGCTAAATAGTGATCCAGGAGCGTAAACCAAAAGACAAGACGGGGTCAGGAACCAAGACATACTCGGCCAAGCTGGGGTCAGGAATACAGAGGTCAGCATTGTCCGGAACAAGTCAGGAGCCAGAAGGGACGTCAGAGGAAGCCGGGTCATGCACACATAATCAGCAACTCAGAAGAATGCACTTGCAGCCAGAAACAACACAAGGGCAAAGAGAAAGTGAGCCTAGCTGCTTCAAATAGCCTGGAAAGGGTTGGCTGATAACTGGTGAGTAACCATGGAAACAGAGAGGTAAAGGCAGTTCATTAATCATCATCAGCTGAGTCAGCCTGGCCCAGGGAAAGAAAGGCAGCTAGTATGCAACAGTGTGAGCAGGTCAGCCAAACCATCACAGAAGGGCCTCATGGATAAAATCTTGGGAAGCTGATGTCTGCTTCAAGAATCGCCTGGTTTCCATTCGAAGGAAAATCCTCTATTTAATGAGAAACTGGAAGAAAAAAAAAAATAAAAAAATCTGGTGGGGGAAAAGCACCTTTCTCCTGCAAGACAAGAGACACAAGGAATTTTCTTCTCCCAAAGGAAGCTTCAGAAGGGGGTCAAGCCTTTTGTGAATCCAGACGGTACTGACCAGGCAGATCATATGCGCAAAGGAGGAGAAATCCACAGCTGGGTTCAAATGGCGGAATCAAGGAGTTCCCCAGAACAGCCCCATTTCTTACAAACAATCAATGAAACACTGTAGACCTCAACTCCATATCCAATAGGGGCAGACTGGAGCATTTTGCCAGAATCTGGAAGTCATCTCTAGAATTTCTGTCCAAAGCATTATACGGAAAACTTCAACGTTACCAAACCAGCACTCAAAAGTGAAGATAATGATAAAACTAGCCATCTCTGAACTGCAAAGTAACCACGTTCTAGAGCCTGTCCCTCAACTTCAAAAAGGACAGCGTGTATACAGTCCTATTTACAGTCCCAAAAATGTTGGGAGGAACAATGCTAAACTCAGACCTAACATATCTGAACAAATTTGTGCTGGTCAAAAAATTCAAGATGGAGTCAGTCTCATTGGTCATCAAAGTGGTCTATCCTGGATCATACCTAAACAATGTAGACTTCAATGATGCGTACCATCGCATCCCTGTCAGACCTGCTCATCTGGGATTCCTCCGGTTTCTCTTCAACAATCAAATTCCAGTTCAGAGTCCTTCTCTTGGGGCTAGCCTCAGCTCCAAGGGTCTTTACAAAGGTGCTTGCCTAGAGGCTCCCATGCTAAGACAACATTCTGCTGGTCACAGAATCAAAACAGAGATCAAGAGAGAACAGGACCAGATGTCTACAGTTTCTCTAAACATGGGGTGGCTTGTGAATAAGAAGAAAAGCCAACTAGTCCCATCTCAATACACCATATTTCTAGGAGTAGAATTCGAGACATCCACAGGAAAGGTTTTCCTTTCCCAGGACATACAGAATCTGAGCAGCAGGAAGGCTTTGACGTTCCTGAGAAGATTCTTCAACACTGCACGGGAATTTTTTTTGAGTCTTCTGGGAAACCTATCCTCAGTAGTGCAAATTCTTCCTTGGGCCAAAATACACGAGGTAAAACCCAGGATAATTTTCTAAAATTCTGGAAGAGAGATTCTTGCAACTAAGCTCAAGTTATCCCATTATTGCCATCCAGAAAAAAGGAACTACAATGGTGGACTGTAGATTGCAATTCGAAGAGATGCAGGAATTTTGACATTCCTGTTTGGGAAGTGCTGACTACAGATGCCAGTCTGTCAGGCTGGGGAAGAACATGAAGTAACTAGATTATACAGGGACAATGGTCGGTGAAAGAGATGCCCCTGCACACAAACTTGTTGGAACTCAGGGCAATCTGGAACACATTGAAGTCCTTCCAAACAGGTCTGAGAGGGAAATCAGTCCAAATAAGGTCAGACAATGTTACAACAGTGATATATATCTCCAAACGAGGGGGTAAAAGAAGCCAAGTCCTGAAAAAGCAGGCATTAAAAATCATGTTTTGGGCAGAGAGGAATCTGCAGAACCTCTCAGCCACCTTTATATCTTTATATTATTAATAATGATATTATTATGTTTTCAACAATAGAGACCAATGCTTATATACAATATTTTGCAAGCTCTTTTCCGTTCTGGGAGGTAAACTCTTCATAGTCCCCAAGAAAGATGGCAGCTGTTGTCCAGTTTGGATCTGAAGCATCTCAATTGTTTTGTTTAGATGCCACAATTTAAGATGGAGTCCTTGGGATACATCATTGCTGCAATATGTCCAGGAGTTCTTTGGCTCCGCTGGCCATAAGGGAAGTGTACCTTCACATTCATTAGCATTTCTTCACTTTGCCTTTTGAGGATCTGCATTTCCAATTCACTGCCCTTGCCATTAGGCTGATATCATCTGCTCCGCGGGTTTTCACAAGAGTTATAGCGGCTTTATCCAGCCATATTTGTTCACAAAGGAAATAAAATTAAATTCCTAATCTGGGTGATCTCTGGCTAAAGTTGCCTTAAGTGGAGCTCTTGCAACTCAGTCTTCAGATGTGCCTGTCAGGAGACTAAAAGAAAAGAGATTTAATATATGAATCTTTGGGGTTTCACAGTCACAGCAAGACCAAACAAGAAGCTTCCCAATATCCCATTGCCAAATTAGAATAACTGGGCGAGAACTTGGTACCCATGGCCGTCCTACAGACTTGAAGGAAATATCTAACTCAAAAATTATGTTGTAAGATAAAAAGAATACATCTAAGTAAATATTCTCTTTGGCCTAGAGCCATTCACGGATTTAGGTCCAAAAAAATGAGAAACTGCTTCTATACCTCATTTATGATCTATTGATGTATATAAAAAGGCAACATCCATAGTGGCCCAAATATATTGATCATATTCCCATTGAGTATTTTCCATTTTTTCCAGATCCTGTTGTGTATCTCTTATGTATGTGGGTAACTACAAAACCTATTTTTGCAAAAAAGAACCCATAGATGTGGTCATGCTGTTGATTCCTGATATAATAGGGAGCCTGGGGGGGGGAGTAACCAGACGTTTGTGTATCATAGGATACACATGTCCAGAGCACCTCACGATCTGGTGAGGGACTGTCCATCTTTTAAATGTGATTTCTTCCCTGGTGGACATGTAGATTATGGTACTTGTTCCTTCACAAGGAGTAATCATGGGATGCTATTCCAGAGTTTTCATAGTTCCTAAAATAAATAGTGGAAGCCATCTTATTCTGGATTTGAAGCTTCTCAAACATTTTGTACTTATGCCTCAGCTCAAGATTGATCCTTTGCACTCTGTCAGTATCCGGGAGGACATAAAGGACCCATATATGCATTTTGCCAGTCATACAGATCCTCAGCTCTTCTTTCAGTTTGCTTTCAAAACCTTCATTATCATTCCATAGCCATTTCTTTGGGCTGGCATCTACTTCTTCTCTCCTACCCAATTTGGGTGGGATCAGGTAAAAGAATTCTCATGTCACCATTGATCATATCGCCAATGATGTGGGGAGACTTTCCCCGATCCTGCCCACTCCTACCTAGAAATTCAGGTAGGAGTGGAGCAGAAAGGCATGTTGCTCCCCTGTGTTCCCAATATTGATCTCCTAGTGTGATTTGCTGGGAGATAAGTGGCTTGGGGGTGGGGCATCAGGCGCCCCTCCATGAGTACTTTGCAGCACATGTGGGTATGGGCTTGGCCTCGCAGATATACATAGCCAAGAACGTGCCCCACACATGACTGTCAGCCTGAGGGTTAATAATAATTCACACGATATACAAATCAATGCATTTCGAGATTCTCAAGACCTTTGTCACAAGAGAAAGGATTGTGTTCTATAAAGAGTAAAGCCGGCCATCAGAACCACCAAAATATTTATAAGACACATACTGAATTTTCAACCAGTTATGTTCAATTTTCAGTAAAGCAATCAACCAACAATTTCAAATTTTAAGTAACGAATCCTAAGTATAGTGAAATGCCTATCTGATAATCAATTAATCCCTAATGTATTACATCAACAAAGGGTAATCCCTCTAGTTGTAATAATAAGCCAAACATCACTAACCCCCTTCCCATAATTACTTAAAAATACATAAAGGGAGGCCTCAGGAATCTTAAAAGTATCTTGGCTTAGAATGTTATCTATATGAATTGATGTATAACATATGAGAAAAACATGTCTCTAAAATATTTTATATGGTTAAAATACAAACTAGGAAAGAAATATTGCAATATTAAATTATATGAAATATAGTAAAATAAATATAATATGAACATAAGTTAAAATAAAAAAGTAATCATTTAAAATTAGTATATATGTTTTATAAGAAAAATGTTTTTTTTCCTTTATTTCACATTGTACTGACAATATATGAGAATTTTTAGTAACCAATCCTAAGTATAGTGAAACCCCTCTTTGATGATCAAATAATTCCTATAGGATTACATAAACAAAACCATGGATAATACAATTACTATATAACAACATTACTAGCTGTATTTACTTAAAAATACATAAGCCATAGGAACTTCAAAAGAATCCTAGCTTAGAATATTACCTACATTAGATTATGTATAACATTAAAGGGATAGTAATACTTCGTTTTAACTTTATTTTATTTTGTAGGCATTAAAAAAACATGAAGAACGATATAAGTCTTATCTCTCAAACCTTTATGGTTTAAGAGATATTAACAAGCAAAGTGTCCCGCTCCTTTGACTGATGTAAAACTTTTCAGCCAGGGCAGAAGGGAGCTGCCCAGGTAGACTGCAGAGAGGGACAATCTTCAATTAAGATAAGGGAAAAAGCTGAAAAGCTTGTCAAGGGGGGGGGGGCAGGGATTTCATTGTTTTCATAGGAATAAGAGTGTCCCCTTCTGTCCAGTCTATGGACTGCATTGCACATCTGAGAAGAGATTGTTTACAGTAGGTAAAAGGGGCGGGAGGGGGAAACTTTGCTTGTGAATATCTCATAAACCATAAAGGTTTGAGAGATAAGACTTATATCATTCTTCATGTTTTTTTTAATGCCTACAAAATAAAATAAAGTTAAAACGAAGTATTACTATCCCTTTAACAAAACCGGTTTATAAAATATCAATAGCCAGCCGGAAAGTCTTTACTTTTATACATAGTTTTATTGCTATACAAATATGGTTTATATGAAAATGAGTACAATGGAAGTACAATGTTAAAGTATATTAAATTTGCGGTCTATTTCTTTGTCTCGTGTTTTCCCTCACTCACTGCTTTGGGATTAAAGCAGTCGCCAAGGCATGTATCCCTTCACTATAGTGGTGTGCCATTGCTCTTACTCTTGGGCTGTGGATGTAAAAGCTTCTGAAATATATTGATTTGGAAAGGTTGCATGCCTTGCGGATGAACAAGCTGGACAAATTTAGGTCCACTTGGTCCCTCTGGATAACTTCTCAAAGTGACTCCATTGCCCTCCATGACTTGCCCTCAGATGGTGGCTGCTGTAGCAGGTCACCCAGGGGGCGGGCCCGCTTCTCCCTCCTCTCCTTCCTTTTCCCTCCCTTCCATTCACATTCAGGTCCTCTCACAGGCACAGTATTCTTTCTTCTGTTTTTCGTTCCTTTCTCTCTACCGCTCTCGCTCTATGCCGCGAACCACATTCCTCTCTTATTTGGACACCCATAGATGGTGCATCCCTGGTTCTTCTTTACCTTCATATTGTATACTCTAGCTCGATATATTATTGACATATGGAATGCTTTCTTTCCAGGCATGTACCTGATTATGCTCATATAGTTCTCTGTTTTCCACATATCTTTTATTCTGTGGTACTGTACTTTTAATATGTATTGATGTTTGTTCAATAAAGCTTTGGAAACTAAAAATAAAAAAGTCCCATTTAAAGCAATAGGAAATGAGGGGGTTTTTTTTGTCATCTGTTGTCTATGGGACAGTTAGTTGCTCCAGTTCTTCCTAGTACCTCACCTTCAATACGTAGCAATCTCATGGTGTTTCAAGACACATCTTCCACAGGAACACATACGCTACAGAGTGCCAGATAGTCTTTCATCTTACTCTCTGTGTCGTAGCCTTTCATGTATTTCAGCCTTATTTACCTAGCTAACCTGTACCCAAACTGTTGTTTTTACCTACCCACTTAGTAAAGGCAATCCATGCTCCATCTCCCTCTGGTTTTATTCCACACTCCTCAGCCTGCAGCAGCAAAATAGAAACCAGGGGCTCTATTCAATTACCTCCGTTAGTAAAACCAAACGTACATCTGTAGTTTTAAAGGGATAGTAATGTTTCATAATAACAGCAGCTCTAATTAATCATCATAGTATTTGGACTTTGTAGAGTGTTATTTCAATTCCGTCAGAGTTGTAGTTCAAGAGTAATTCAATGACAAAGTATCCCCCTCCCGCCCCTTTTACTGATGTAACACTGCTCTGCCAGAGCAGAAGGGAGGTGCCCAGGTAGACTGCAGAGAGGGACAATCTTCAATTAAGATAAGGGAAAACCCTGAAAAACTTGTCAAGGGGGACAGGGCTTTCATTGTTCTCATAGGAAGAAGATTGCCCCCTGCTGTTATCTGTCTGGTCTATGGACTGGATTCCACATCTGAGAAGAGATGGCTTACACTAGGTAAAAGGGGCGGCAGGGGAAACTTTGCTTGTGAATATCTCTCAAACCATAAAGGTTTGAGAGATAAGACTTATATCGTTCTTCATGTTTTTTAATGCCTACAAAATAAAACAAAAACAAAATGAAGTATTACTATCCCTTTAAGTCACAGTTAGGTATTCTGTCACCTGTGCTGTGACAAACTACTGTGCCCATTGTAAACCATGAAATTGCATATGAAATTGTGATTCAATTATATTCCTGGCACACAAAAGAGTATTTATTTTTCCATTCATTTTTTATTCAGACCTCGTTGTGGGGGCACTCTGGGGGCAAGGTCCAACATATTGCTTTACAATGCATTGCACCCCTCTGTGACACAGACACGGATCTTTTCTTCCATTATTTTTTAATTCAGACACAAGGGGTTCTGATGGCCACTCCAAGGTCTGAATAAATAATAATAAATCCATTGGACTCAACCCCCAGAGTTGGCACACAAATAATTATTTATGTTTCCATTAAGTAGTCAGAACTAGGTCAATATAAAAAAAAAAAAAAACATAAATAACAGATAAAAATGGACCCTATTTGTATGCCACTGGTGGATGGTAATGCATTGGACACCCTTGTGGAATACTCGCTAGCTGTATCCAACCCCCCCCTCCCTGACTTACCACTACCTCCCCCAGCCTGGTTCCACTCTGCACTGGTTGACACAGACTACCACTGTGCATTGCAATCATGATTGGAATTAACCAGTGTATGTGGAGGACATACAGGGATTCACAGACTGATTCCTGCGCACTCTGGTAGTCACAGATCTCTTTATGCATGAACCCCCCCAGCCTTGTTCCACTGCCCACTGATTGTCAGACATACCCACAGACACTGCCTGACTCCGCCCCATCCTTATTGCACTGGTAACCACGCTCCTGAATCCCAATATATGCATACCTGGGAACTTGACAGGCAAGGCTAAAAATTAAATAAAAAAAAGGCTGAATATACATTGAAGATTTTAAGAAGGTGGGGAGAGGGGAGGAACCGAGGCAAAAAAAAGGGCTGAATATATGTTGAAGATTGTAAGAGGGCAGGAACTGGGGCGGGATGGAGTTTTTACTGAAACTCTGCCCACCCGGAGATTGAGAGACTGCCCCGGAGACCCGGTAATGCACTGTGAAATCCGGAGTCTCCGGGGCAAAACCAGAGGGTTCCCAGGTATGAATATATGTCAACCCAAAATAGTGGGGTATCATTTTTCTTAGGCTGGCAGTAGGTCCCGAGAACACTAGTAATAGTAGGAAATCCCATGGTTATGAACCATTTTAGTATGTTTGAAGTGACTGATATGTTTTAAAAAAATGCTATTGCCTATAGTGCCATATTCTAGTGCATACTAATTTACAAGTTATTTAGCTATTTT
This sequence comes from Rhinophrynus dorsalis, assembly GCA_037306005.1. Lineage (NCBI taxonomy): Eukaryota > Metazoa > Chordata > Amphibia > Anura > Rhinophrynidae > Rhinophrynus > Rhinophrynus dorsalis. Next base: position 344,440,762 of record CM074724.1, on the reverse strand, counting down.
AGTGTAATTTTACCATAGAAATACTGAAATGTGCATTTTAGCTCATAAAGTTGAAAATACAATTTTCCCTGTGGAATTAGGAGAATCAACATCTGTCTCCAGAGACCCTGTAATCAGCTGCAAAAACGGGTGTCTCTGGAGAGTTCCCAGGCATAACTATGTCTTATGCATAAACACAAAGTGGAGGACTTCTGGGGCATACCAACTGCACTATAAGGAAGAATAAATACCCATTATTAGCACCATAGGGCACATAATTCCCTTGACTCAATGGGAGTTTTGTGGACTATTAATTCCCTTAAACTACAGTTGTTATGACATAGAATTGTTTGTATTTATCAAGCTAAAAAGGTGCAATTCTAGACTAAAACATAGGAGAAATGGAATTCCATAGACTTCTATTGATTGAAAAAGAGGTGGTTAAAGGTGTTAACGACCTATCTAACGTCCAAATAGTTTAAAGTCCAGTTTAAATCACTGGGATTTGTTTATTTTCCTTCGTGGGGCAGTGGTTGTACATAATTATTATATAAATAACATCAATTTCCTCCCAATACGGATAGAAGCTATTCATTTCCCGCCTGATACTAACAATGTATTGTTTTCTGTAGCCGAACGTACTCAAAGATTGTCTGTTTGAACGCGCACTACTGATGCTCTCAGCCTATGAAACCAGTGCATAGCTGTGGCGCGTTATGTACCATTGTTAAATGATAATTGGATGGTGAGGTACTAGATTCAGAACCCGACTGATTAATTGTTAAATTGCCATGCTGCTACAACAAAGTCTTCCGTCTACAACTTCCGAAAACAGCCGAGAGACACACGAGCTCCCGACCTCCTGTTCCGGAAACAGCCGAGAGAAAGACAAAACCTTGTTCTAGAAACAATCTAGGCTCCTCCCCTCCCTTGCGGAAGCAGACAAAGCATCGAGCAGGCCCCTCCTCTGATTCCCGAAAACAGCCGAAGTGTTGAGTAGGAGTCTTCACCGGTTTCCGGAACTGGTCGAAGTACGAAACAGGCCACTCCTCTTTCCGGAAACAACCGAAGCTGGTTGGTAAGTGTGTGGAGCTTGCCGCCTCGTCTTCCTCCTCCTTCTTGAGCGAACAAGAGCGCGAGAAGGGAGTGCGGGACAGGCGCTCGATTACGGGCAGCCGCCGCCATATCGCAGTAAAACGCTTCCATCATGTCCGATTTCGATGAATTTGAGCGGCAGCTGAACGAGAACAAACAAGGTAAGAACGTATAACCACAAAGGTGTCGGGAAGCTGCGCGTTCATTTTTGTTTTGAGGAAGGAAAAAAAATGTGCGCGGCAGGGCCTAGTGGAACAGGCGGGGCGGAGCTTGTATCTCACGGCAGTTAACGTGAAGCGGGCCCCGGGCCTCGCGCTCCCCCGAGACTTTGTTCCTAGCCTCCGCCGCGCTTTGAATGGTAGGGGGATGGCTGCGTTTCTAGAGTGGGGATTGGCGACCCTCCAGTCGGTGCTGGACTATAACGTCCATCATGCTCAGCCTTATTGATAAAGACTGGCATTTCTGTTGCTGCACACTTTTGCCACATTAGTTGTCTTCTAGGCATGGCCTGCTTACAAACGCGGCGGCTGGGGATTAAAGCCTTTCGTATAGGCCTCATCGCTTTAGTGACGTAGTAGTGTGAGATACGTGGGCGGGGATAACAGGACAACATGGGCTCCTGTTAGTTGTTGGAGGTCTAAGATTACCGTAATCATCTGGCATGGAAAATATAGCAACAATCAGAGAGCCTTACGCTGCCACTTGTAGGATTACATTCCATGTGCCATGACGGCAATAATTCAGATTTATTGTTAACCCAAATATTTTTAGTTCCAATCCTTGGGCGTACCATCAGGTCGGGTTTTCAGGATCTTCCTATTTGAATACCGATGGAGTGGTCAGTGAGCTGTGTTGCAACTTCTCATTAGCCACCCGTTATCAAGCAGAAATGGCATGAAAACATGCGCTGTTAGTGTGTTCTTGAGACTGTCGCTAAAATTCGCGAGTCTTGTATATGCAGAGATGAGACTGCACAGTGAACGATTAACAAATATGGAGACCATAAAATGCGATTTAGCAGCCAAGGGGTTCATATCACGCAGTGATGAGGATATATTGTTATATGTAGTTAATTTGTTTTGTTACCTTCCTTGTAGTTGTGAGACACAAGGCTTTGTTTCAGTACCAAGGTTCAGAGAATCCTTGTGTGTACTTTTTTTTTTTTTTTTTTTTTTTTAAGGGGACTTCATATGGAAGTTTGGGAACCACTTCAAACGGCATGTTGCTCGAAGAGTAATGTGCAAGCCCCCCCTTTACAAATGTGAGATTTAACCCTTTGAGTGCCAGTTGCCCAACTCATCACAATGTTGGATACTCCACTGACATTCAAAGTGTTAAATTGTTTGCCACACATTAATTCTCTCAAACCTTTTTTGCTTGCTCGTAAGTATGTAAATACCTATTGGCTTGCCGTAGTTGTGTGGTCCATAGGAAACACAACATTGGTTTAATTATATACGTTTTATTGACCAATGTTTTCATGCATCAAATTAGAAGTTTTTCACTCTAGCTTGTTTTCTGGTGCTATCATGTAGTACATGGCCTCTAGCTTATCCTGCATGGGAGGCCAGAAGTCTGAAAGGAGGGAGGGGATATATGCTTATGCTCTGAAACACTGATCGAATAAACATGCACCTGTTTCACCACATTGGGAACCCCCAAAGCGAGTGTATAATAAACTTTGGCACCAGACTGCCGTTGTAGGAGCCATTTGTGTGGTTGTATACAAAATACCACATGAACTTTAAGTAACATTATAGGAGCCCAATGGCCTGTAATTTTATAAATGTTTCCCAGGATGTAGAACATACACACCAACATAGTTATGTATATATTAGTCTGTGTAAATAAAATACTGGGTGATGTTGGAGAGTCATTTTATATATGGGGGGGGGGGGGGTGCTAGCAGGCAAGGTGGAAAGTTTGATACGGGGTGAAGAGTGAGGTGGGTGACATCAGTTTAGGGGGTTGCTGGCTGATGCAGGGCTGGGGGATAAGGCAGGTGCAGTTTGTGACTGAGTATGAATGTCTGAGCACATGCATAGACTCAAATGGGTGGTACAGCAGGGCCTTTCATAACTGTAATAGACACATGTATATAGTGGTTAGAGTTGGACGTGGAGTCGCTAACCGCAGTCCTCGAGCTCACAACAGGGCATGTTTGAGCCGGATCAATCAGAGGCTGTACCTTTAATGAAATTGCCTGCACTGATTGAGGGTTATCTTAAAAACATGCACTCTTGAGGACCAGGGTTGGCTGTCCCTGAGTTGTACATTAAGGGAGTCTGCTCTCTCATATCCACAAACTACCGACCATACCCATGGGCTGGCATGCACCCAGAAACTTTCTTGCTCTGGGTCCCTGCACCCAACCTTCTATATTAGAGGTAGCCAACCTTGGTCCTCAAGCAGTACATGTTTTCAGGATATCCCACCTGGAGGACAAGGGGACTTGTTTGTTCAGTCCCTTCATTTGTTCCACCTGTGCTTATTTTGGCTTTCCTAAAAACATGCATTGTTGGAAGCTCTTGAAGGCCAAGGTTAGATACGTCTGCTATTTATAGATATACTCTCATTAAAGCTTCAACTCCCTCCTACCTGCTATTTAATTTCTTATTTAACTGCTTCTCCATGTCTATATATGCTTTCAAAATATTTCAGTACAAATGTTTATTGATCCTGTTTTATTTTGGAAACTTGATCCATCTGTTAAGTTATAATTTGTCTACCACAAATGATCAAACTTTCTCCATCTTGGAAATTTGGAATTTATTTTTTTGTGACCTAAGCTGGAAAATTTTCTCTTTCTCCTATTGGTAGGGATGGACATTTACTTAGGAGCCAGGACTCCTTAATATGATTCCGTCTGGCTCCTAAATTTTTTGGGGCATTTTTGTATAAATATATATTTCAGATGTGTGCCTTCCCTAGTTGGTTCCAAGAAACTGTTACATTTTTGTCTACCCGTTTTACATGCTGTATGTAAATACAGAGTGAGAGAGACCGGTTTGTTCTGGGTGGTGTTCATGACAAGTGCAGCACATAAACTACTCTTTCAAGTCCTTAAGTAACTTCATGTACACAGTGTAGCAGCCTCTTAGATCCTCTATGCCCAGTTCACACTGGCAGCATTACTGTAAACTTGGCCTAACTACGCACTAATAACTATAAAATGTAACTGCTTGCTTTCTTGTGGTCTGTTCATATGCAGTGTAGTCCAACTCGGCATGGTTCAGCTTTGGTCAACAGTGCATTTGCAAACCAATGCATTTATAGTATAGGTTTCATTGGAATTGAAACCACAGGTAGCTGTGTTTTCTGTGCATTCTCAATAGAGCCTATCTACTTGCACAAAAAGTGGAAACTCTGATTTTAAAACCCCATAATGTACATATACAAGAAGAATATGAAACACTGCAAGGAATGAGTAGTCCCTCCACACTCCCCAAATTAAAGCTAACCAAAGTCAGTCATGTGCAACCGGTCTTGAGGCACTTTTATCTAACTTCTACTCCTGTTATTATTGGCAGTGAATCTGTATGTGGGGTATTAGGGACCTTCTGAGGTGTTTGGCGGGGGGGGCTTGTGGGTTATTCAGCTGTGTCTATATTTTGAGGAGGTTTTAGTGTGTGTGTGTGTGTGTGTGTGTGTGTGTACACACTCTCAAAGGTAGAGGGGGAACCCACTGGAAGGAGAGGCATATAATGTGTATGTTGTGTATTACATACAACTGAGCTACCAGTTCCCAAACCAAAACTTCACCAGATGAGCTAACATAAGACTTTGGATTGCAGAAGTTAGAGCTCAGGTAAAATAGATCTGATGCCCAGAAGTAGACCAGCTGTAGTTGTTCAAAACATTGAACTAAAACCGATACTTATTTCAAAAGGTATTAATGAGCTGAATTGTCAGTTTTCTTATGTTAGACATCTTCAACACATTGCAAAGCAATTTGTTGGAAGTTTGTAGTTTCTGTTCACAGTATTGTAATTTTTCAGAGGTGGAGGAAAATGTTATAGATAAGGATTGCGATATATTAAGCTGACCTACAGAAACAATAACTTTTTGAATTCAACTTATTTTTGAGATACCACAGTGCTTGCATTTGAAATGGTGATAGTACTGATACAGAGCTTTACAATTAATATATATCTACACTGGGTAACGTGTGGAACTGTTAGCTGTAAAAAATTATACCTTTATTGACTGAGTGGCTTTGGTGGCTAGTATGAATTGACTATGAAAACAAATTTTTGCTATCCTGGAATCTATAACCTTTATTTAGGATGTAGGAAACAACCCTTCCACCATCGGAACAGCAAATTACTCCTGCCATTCTTAAAGGGATAGTAATGTGTACATCAAACTATCTCCCGCCCCTTCTTTTGAACTACAGACGTAAGTAATTAAACATAGTGATAGGTTATAAAAACAATATAGAAGACTGAGAGAGTTTAATATAGACATTACTATCCCTTTAAGTACAGTTAAAGGGAAACGTTAACTTCTAAAAACCTTTGTCATTGCTTGCTATTAAAATATTAGAAATCATTTATTTCCTATGCACCCTTCATGATGGCCACTTCCATATTCTGCTGCACACTGAATCTTCGACATAGTTTTAGCTTTATTTTGTCTAAATTTAAGTTATAAAGTCTTTCCTACGCTACTTCCAGACAGACTGTGGTTACAAGCTCTTAACCCCAATCCATCACTCTGCCTCTGCTCCCCTCCCTCTATCCAGCCTCCTCCAATGACGGAGGGTTTCTTTCTGTAAGTTGGAGCTGTCCCATTGGCAGAGATCGATATCTAGCCAATGAGAGCAATCCAACTTAGACAGAAATCCTCAGTCATTGGAGGAAGCTGGGTAGAGGGAGGGGAGCAGAGGCAGAGTGATGGATTGAGGTTAAGAGCTTTTTAACCACAGTCTGCCTGGAAGTAGCGTAGGCAAGACATTATAACTTAAATTTAGACTTTTTTTTTTTTTTTTAAGGTTTAACACAGATTCACTATATAACCTAACTATTTAGCCTAGGTTATATAGAGGTGATACATCCCCTTTAATCGGATAGCAGGACTAGGCATGGAGTACTTTATAGTATTGGAAGACCCAGGAATATGGATAAATAGAAAACATTTATTCGGACATTGTTCTGCAAAATGACTAACTCTACTTAGATAAAAACAAGCTTATCAAGGGAGACAGGTTGTGCCCAAAATACTAAACTGGAAGGCCAGCAATAAGTACAAAAATACTGGCTACAAATAAGGTTAATTTAATTCCTCTTGCAATCATAAATAAATGATACAATTAATGGTTAACACAAAACTACCACACTGTATAACTGGGCAGGTGGCGACTAGCTTAATAAGTTGTTACCTCTAAAAAGTAGCCGATTGTAATGTAATCCTTAATCTTTTGAGACCAGAAGCCAGGCATCGGCTGTCAGTCCCGGTCTCGGTTAAAAAGCATTGCACTGGCCCGGAAGGGACTGACAGTGTAGGCACGCAGACCGCACTCACCTGGCCGTCAGTCTCGGAAGATTAAGGATTACTTTACAATAGGCTACTTTTGAGAGGTAATATAACTATTTATTGCAGGACGACTTTACCTAGCTTGGTAGTTCAGCTTTAATGATGCTACAAAGTGAACCCTAAAGTGCAAATCAGGAGGGGTTCTGGTACCCCTCCCCCACTCCACAAGATCTGATTTTAATATTCTGATATATTTATAAAAGAATTTGCAGTTTATTGCACACGCCTCTGGTACTCGGAGGGTTGAAGCACAGGTGATGTGCTTTAATACTAGGTGGATAACTTCTGTTACCCTTCTCTATTTAAATGTCTTTTTAATAGTAAAGCACCTTGGTAGTGTCTCGTTATGTCTTGAGAAACAAATTGGCCCTTTTGTATAAAAAGTGTTGAAAAACCTGTGCAGTTGGCTTGTGCCCAGATTTACTCTTTTTTTAGAAGTCAAACTGTTTCTCTTTACTCTTAAGAGCGAGACAAGGAGAATCGTCACCGAAAACGCAGTCACAGCCGCTCTAGAAGCAGAGATCGGAAACGACGGAGCCGTAGCAGAGACAGGAGAGCTAGGGAACAGCGCAGTGGTTCCAGAGATAGGAGGAGGCGAAGGTATGTTGATTGAAGAGTCTTTGACATTCCTCAGTTTTCTGGCTCTGCTACAATTCCTTGAATCAAACTATATTGCCCAGTACAACTTACTATTTTTCTGCTATAGTTTTAGGTGTTATAGTGCTGAATGTACAAAGAAAAACTGGAACAGTTTTGGAGCAAATAAACTTCACCATAGGGGGACAAAGAGGACTCATTCACGTTTTATATTTAAATTGATACTTTTAACCCATAGTCTCTTGCAGTGTGTTGGATACATAGCAGTCCTGGACTTATTTGATCCTTATGGTGCAGTTGGTTTGCTGTTGCCTCATAATGTCTGTAAAATGTCCAAGGGCAGGGGCTCTAAAACTGTTTTGAAACTTCAGGGTTCCACATAACAAATGTTAAATGGAGGCCAGTGAAACAAGGTGGTGGCGGCAGACTGTTTGGTACTTTATCAGTGGAAGATTGAACCATTTCAATTTGATGTTTACATTGTTCATATATATTGAACCTTAATCTAGACCTTCCTAGGGAAAAGTGTGAGCAGATGGTTACCTGGTGTTACCCACTACACTTCTAGCTTTGCATTTCTTGTACCAACTAACATTCTAATACCATGTTAATCCTTTGAAGCCTTATGCTGGTGACCTGGCATCCTGATGTTTAATGTCTTGTTAGGGTTCTGCCGGGGTATTATTTGAAACAATAGGGCCTTGCTACTAGGATAACTGTTCTACAAGAAAATTTAATTTTGTGTGCAAAGTAACTCAGTGCATCATTGCTTCTCTCTACTTAGTCGGTCACCAAGGCATGAAAAGAAAAAGAAGGTCCGTAAATACTGGGATGTCCCCCCTCCTGGCTTTGAGCATATTACTCCCATACAGTATAAAGCCATGCAAGGTAAGGGATTTAATGGCTTGCAGCTTTGTCTTGACACACATGCATCCTAGAAGTAGTTTTGCTGCCTATATAGATTTCACTAAAATCAAATTTCAAATATTGGTAAGTGTGTTTTCATTTTTTATACTGTTTTAAAATGTATATGCTCTTAACTGTTTTTTAAAATGCATACTGGAAATTCAGTATCTACTAATTGGGAGGCAAGCTTGCTGATCTCTAGGGACACAAATGAGAAGTTGGTGGTGGCTTTTTTTTTTTTTTCCTCTCCTCTGATTCTCTTTTGCTTACACTATATATAGTGGCTTTCAGAATTCATAATATTGCGAATGATTGACAGTTGGCTTCAAAGCAGAAAATATGTTGATCACCCCTACTATTCTATGATAGACTAGTGAAAGGCCTCCATAAATGTCTCACTACATCTTTTGCTGGTGTGTTCTTGTTTAAAAATCATAAATCTTATATTTACAGCTGCTGGACAGATTCCTGCTACAGCTCTCCTTCCTACAATGACACCAGATGGATTGGCTGTTACTCCAACACCGGTGCCCGTTGTGGGTAGTCAGATGACTAGACAGGCCCGTCGACTCTATGTTGGAAATATTCCATTTGGCATTACTGAGGTATTTGGTTATTTTCTCTTCAAGTAAGAAATTTACCCTTTAAAGGGATAGTAATGTCGGGGGAAAACAATTATTAAAGGGGAACTACCACCCCGCAATAACGTAAGCTTGATTGATTCTTCATCTGGCGACTAGCTGCTTAGTAGCGCTAGTCGCCAGAAATATTACCCGGTTCTGAAGATTTCGGCATTTTAGGGATGCTCACAGAAGCAGGAAGCACGGACATCTCATCACAGTGACGTCCGTGCGCCTTCGTTGTCAGTCCCTTTTGAGCCGGCCGGCTGAAAAGGGACTGACAACGCAGGCGCACTACTATATGGTAGATACAATTAAGAGAGTACTTGCACTTATTCGTATCTCTCAAACCATTATGGTTTGAGGGATATAGGATGATAAAGTTCTCTGGTCCCTCCCCTTGACAAGCTGGAAAGCGGTCAGAAGCAGGTTCTGGTCGTGTGAACAGATATGGCTCTTCAGCAGCGCCGATATAGCTGTCTAAAGACAAATACTTCATTTACAATGGCCTACAAAGTGTGCCTGGTTTGCAAGCACATTTTGTAGACCGTTCCAATTAAGTATTTATTTCTAAGTAGCGTGATTTCAGCTCTTCTGAAGAGCCTCTGTCTGGTCAGATGACTGGAATCTGCAGCTGTCAGCTGGATGGCAGACTTGAGTAAAACAGTCAGGAAAAGGTAATTTTAGCAAGTTATCTCTCAAACCATAAATGTTTGAGAGATGAGACTTACATCGATAACTTATTTTAATGGCTACAATATTAAATCAACTTAAAATTAATCATTGCTATCCCTTTAAGGACCAGAGGGATGTGCAGAGCTATGCATTGTTTACCCCCCTCTGGTCATTTTAAGGGCTAAATGTAATTGGTAGGTACTGGCCAGAAGTCCATTTGTAGCAACTGATGGATGTGTAATATATATAATTAATAATAAAAATATATATTAAACAAATTTATAAAGACATTGCACAAAATTTCAGCTCTGAGTTTTCAACACACACTTTTTTTTTTTTTTTTTTTTTTTTTTTTTTTTGATATCTTTGGTGTTTAACACCTTAACAACCCTTGCCAGTCATGGCACTTTATGGGTTGTTTTGCATTAACGACCCATGACAGGCCAGGACTGTCATGGAATTCCGGGCTCCCCGCGTGACTGCATGCTGTTCGGGGAGCCCGGAAGGGGGAGGGAAAAAAGTCTGTGATCCTTAAGTGCCATAAGAGGTAGAAGTAAAACAAATCCCTGGATTTGCACTACCTTTCAAATTCTAATCCATATGATCGGATGTTAAAGGGATAGTAACACTATGTATTTATTGTAGTGTTTATACTCCTGAGTAAAACAAAGGTACCCACTGCTTGAGATGTTTGTATTCAAAAGTTATTTCCGCTCAGACTTAGGTGCAGTATCTCATTAGGCTGAAATATAAGTGTCTCTGTTGCTACACCATCCTATGGACAGCTCTGATTGATTGACCATAATCCTCCATAGGATGGTGTAGCAACAACAGCACTATAACATTTCAGTCCATTGAAATACTGCATTGAAAAGTAAGTTTTGAGTGGAGTTCCCTTGGTTTTTACTCAGAACGATAACCCCTGCAAAATATGGATTTTAACAGTCTTAAGTATTGCTGTCCCTTTACTACATGGAGTTGTCCCTTGGACTCAACACTTTCCTGTACTCTGTAAAGTCTTTCATTACTTTTGGCTTGATCTGTGACTGATATGTTTGTGGTGGGACAAACTTCATAACATCTCAAACACAATATTACTACTTGCACAGTGTGCATTGTGCAACCGCAGAATTAATATTGTTTGTATAATGAGGGAGTTTGTCCCTTCTCAGGTCCCATATTACTAGTTGACCAGGAAGCATTAAAATTAAATGATCAAGAAATCCGGCTTTGTTTTAATAAACATACTGAAATAAATACTAACAATATAGCTAACACACATGCATAGTCCTAGACAATGTTTAACCCTTTGAGTGTTAGAGGGGTGCAAGCAATGCATTAGGTACCCCTCTGGCTCTCAGACGGTTAAGCAGCTCTCTGCAGCCACTAAAATGTGTAATGGTCAGGCTTGTAGGATTACATTTATCAGTGCTCTTTAGGTGGTCTCTGGAGGATGTTTGAAGTTTAACCCCTTGAGGGCCAGAACATTGTGCATTACTTTTCAAATAGTTGTGCAACTATCTAGTCCTTTATTAAAAGAACAACCACGTCCTATAACACAGCACTTGATTTGGGTACACTATACAAATGTCCACTATAAACAGAGTGGATTAGTTCATAAAAGTTGGTGTTGGGTATAATGTCTATGGGGGCTGTTCTCCCACTCAATGTTTGTCTTCCTTCCGAAGAATATATATATATATATATATATATATATATATATATATATATATATATATATATATATATATATATATATATATATATATATATATATATATATGTATATGAGACTCAATCCACTAACTGGTTTACTTTCACAGATTAACCCCTTAAAGGGATAATGTTTCACAATAAAAGCAGCTCCAATTAATCTTCATGGTACTTGAGCCGTGGAAAGTGTTTCAATACTGTCAGAGTTGTAGTTCAAGAGTAACTGATAAAATATCCCCCTCCCGCCCCTTTTACCTAGTGTAACACTACTCACCTCAGATGTGGAATCTGGTTGCTTGACCAGACAGATAACAGCAGGGGACAATCTTTTTACTGTGAGAACAGTGAAAACCCTGCCCCCCTTGACAGGTTTTTCAGCTTTTTCCCTCATGTTAATTGAAGATTGTCCCTCTCTGCAATTAACCTGGGCACCTCCCTGCTGCGCTGAGCAGTGTTACATCAGTAAAAGGGACGGGAGGGGGACAATTTATCATTCAATTACTCTTGAACTGCAACTCTGACAGAACTGAAATAATCTTCATAGTATTTGGGCCATGGAGAGTGTTATGAAACATTACTGTCCCTTTAAGGACCGGCTGCATGGCCGACACTTAAGGAATAAAGGGTTTTTTTTTTTTTTTGTTTTTTTACCTTTATCCTCACTGCATTGATCTCAGTCCCCTACCCGCAACAGGCCAGAGCTTGAGAATATACCTGCTTAAATGCACGTGGCAAAGTTAGTGACTTACTCTTGCTGTATGTACAGCAATGAGCTAACCTTCCTGGAGCAGTACTTCTCCTGAGTCTCTTCCTACAATATCCTACAGGCAACAGTCTTAATCTTCTTCTTACGGGCCATTGTTAATTGAGGGGGAGGCTTTGAGAACATAGTACAAAAGGACACATACATAGTATGTCAAATAAAAAAAGCTGACGTTCAGTTTTAGCTGCTGCAGAATGTAGTGGGTTCCCCCCCCCCCCCCCCTTTACTGGGCTACATCAATATGATGAGTCAGTTCGACTGTAGTAATTTAAGTTTTGAAACACATTCTAGGACTTTGAATGCAATATGGTTGTTCTCTGAGTGCCAGAGGGGTATGCAAAGCACCATAAAGTGTTAACTTGAGTAGTGTTGGGCACTTCAGTATAAAGCAGTGTACAGCTCTCCAGCAGTGGAAGAGTTGTTTCCAGGACAATGGATTATGTAAGTTTGTTTGTTTCTGCTTGGCTGAACGATCTCTGGGGACTTGCGTTTTCTCTTGTGCCCATTGGGGTGGGGTGACACAGGAACCTGGGTTTTTTACTATTACTTTGGAGAATTAGTTAAAAAGATGTAAATGTAGGTTACAGATAATGGAAATATGCCTAGCTCTTAAAGCGGTTGCATTCAGCATTTCTGGTCCTGTTGCAGATTTCACTTTTTGCACTGTACCTTGTTCAGGTGAACTGTGGGTCTCAGTTTTTACTTTTTTTACTTCTGGAAATGGTAACAGTTTTACTTATCAACAAAGGGAAATACTGCATAGCCCTACACTTGTACTTCGTGTTTCAAACTTCCCCTAAATTTTGCTGCAGTTAGATTTAGTGTTTGCAGACTTATCTTGTTAAACAAACTAAAGCAAATTTGATTTAAAAGAAACACTTTATTTGAAAAACAAGATCAAAGACTTGTTTCCATTTCTTTTTAAAGTGAAAATTGTGGGGCTGAAATCCCTTCGTAGCAAAATAAGTTTGCTACCATCGTGCAAGGCAAGTAGGACCTTCTAGAACTTAAACATGGTCTTTGTTGCTTTTGGTGTGTATGGCAGACTACTCACTTCTGTCTCTTTGCTCATGTGTCTCTCTTTTAGGAAGCGATGATGGATTTCTTTAATGCCCAGATGAGACTTGGTGGATTGACACAAGCGCCTGGAAACCCAGTTCTGGCTGTTCAAATCAATCAAGACAAGAACTTTGCATTTCTGGAGGTAAGTAGACATTCAGGGCGGTGTGTGCAAAGACAAAATTGGTGAAATTCTGGGTACAACAGACCCCACCACGGGGGGGGGGGGGGGGGCGGCAAGTAGGGAGATTTTAAACTCTTATATTCTAAAGGTGCTTCAAATTTTTTACAAAGCAGTGCTTTTGAAGGTGTTTCTAGGAGTCAAGGGGTTACGTTTTAATTTAAATGGGAATTGTGGAAACACCACATACACATGTTCTGCACAAGATGCAATTTCTCTGCTTCTGGCTTAATACGTAGGATTTTGGGCCACATGCGCAAAAAAAAAAAAAAAAACGTAACGGGGCAATCCTTTTGCACAGTGAGAACTGAAAATGTGATGGTGAATCCCTTGGTATTCAAGGAGTTAAGACTCCTTTAAATCAAAATGTGTTTCCTCCCTTCTGTGTAATTGACTTGCATCTAAACTGCACCAATTTTATTTATTTTATAAATATTTCTATAAATGTGATCTTATTGACCTACACTTATTCCCCTATTTCTCTTGTAGTTCCGCTCTGTTGATGAAACAACACAGGCAATGGCATTTGATGGCATAATTTTTCAAGGGCAGTCACTTAAGATTCGACGCCCTCATGATTACCAGCCTTTGCCTGGTATGTCTGAGAACCCTTCTGTGTATGTGCCAGGTAAGTCTCTTGTCTCCCCTCCATCGTCTACATCTGAATTGAAATGGCACCATCATACATTTTTTTTCCCTCTTCTCTAATATTGCATTTATTTTGAAACAGGTGCAGAATAAGCGTGTAGTTTAAGTGGATATCACACTTAAAAACAAAATTCTTGCAAAAATCTAATGTACCACCCATTTTATTTATATATATTTTTTTTGTTTTTACCTGCCAGAGCACAGTGCACACTTTATTATTGCAGAGCATGCAGTTCCAGCCAGGACCACAAAGCAGAAAAGGGCATAGATGGGAAAATGTCCTTTGTGTAAAAGAAAATGGATCATGCGTCATATTAAGTGGGTTTTTTTTCTCTCCAAATATCATTCCTTTCTTAACAGGGGTGGTTTCCACTGTTGTCCCAGACTCAGCACACAAGCTTTTCATTGGAGGTTTACCCAACTATCTGAATGATGACCAGGTAACCATGGCGTCATTAAGCCTATGGGTTGGTAATTTCAGGCTTACTTATTTATTATTTTTCATACGTGGGAATGTATTCAATTTGGCGGCCCCCTTGAAATATATTGTAGTCTCAGCCTGGTACTGAGCATTTCCCCTTAAGTGTTCCATTACATCCTGCCTTCCCGTTGGCAATGCTGGCAGGGAGGCCATAAGGTTGAATGGTCACAATCTCCACAAGAGGACAGCCCCCTGAATAAGGGCAGAGCCACATTAGCAAACAGTACTGAAAGCTGTTGCTATTTCTACTGCCTCTGTACTTAATCACGGGACAGATGGGATGTTTGGGGTTTCAAGTGCCATCATTCGCACTTATCCATCTCTAAAATATTTTTGGGTGGGTCTGTGCATAACACCTTTTTTTTTACAGCTGTAACTTTGCATATGCATCTGTTCTTTACGAAGGCATGCTTAAGGGACTGTTTTTGATCTCCCACAAAGATCTACTAGATGTTTTGCCAAGAAAAAAATGACAAGTCCTGTGCTACGTATGATTAAAGTATGTTACTCACTGTAAACAGACCCTTCTTTCTCATCTTTCTTATTCCCACTATTATATATGATACTAGTTGAACAGCCCGTGTACACAGGCCACAATGCCAGGCAGCAGCCGTGGTGCAGTCTTGCACAGTAGAGACTGCCCTCGCCGAGGCTGATAATGGAGCGGTGTGCTCAGAGAAGGACTACTGAATTCAGAGAGCCCCGCTGCGACGCGGGCAGTCTGTATGACGCATGATTTGCAGCGCGCGGAGCCGTCTGTACTGCGCATGACCGCTTCTGACAAACATACATTAGTGAATTATTATATAGGATATAGTAAACAGTTGACCAGAGGGTGGCTTAATTACAAATTTAAGTGAAACCAAATGCTTAACTTCAGTAGACCCATATATTCCACCCCCTCATCCTTTTTGCTTGTTAATTGTCCCTTCTATATACCTGTGTATAAATGATTGCCTTTGTGTTCGCAAATATTATGTATGGTCCGATTTTATAAGAAGTGCATATTCGAATGTAATGTGGGTAAACTGTGGACTTCCAACTGTTTTGACTGCAACTCCAATCTTGATTTGGCTTTTGCCCTTTCTGGTAATAGCGTGGGGGCCTCCCAGTTGCTCATTCCTAATATAAAGTGTGCAACCTGATTCTTAGTTTGTTAGAACTTGTAAACCAAATTGTGACATTGTACAATGATTTTACCAATAGATCAGATCTCAAATGCTATAGAAAGCTGTATATATAAATTGGTATGTCTCTTGCTTAGTAAACAAGGGTACTCACCACCGTTTAAGCTACAATATTGAATTGTGTTCAATAGGAGGTTCTGTTGCTGTGGTCTGTGAAATGATAACCAATGAAAAGCATTACAAACTAAGAAATCAGTTGTTGCTTTTCACATTTTCCAACAGTGGTTGTACCCTTTTTCTTTTCTCTAAAAGAAAAATGAAAATTGTTTTGTTCTTTACAGTCTTAATATAGGTAGTAAAGTAAGTTGGATTGCATACAGCAGCTAATGTAGTATATTATTTTCTGTGTTTTTGTTACATGATTTGATACAGAAGTAGGCAAACCTTTGGCGCTTCAGCTGATTGAAGGTGGTGGGAGTTGTAGTCTCCAACAGCTGGAGAGCCAAAGGATGGATGCCTGCTGCTTATTTTGTGAGACATGTTTCTTGATAAAATAGTTGACACCACTTTAGTTGAAGAAAAGTCTATTGTTGCAAATCACTTTCTGTTGATAACATTTTGGACCATTTTTCTTAACAGGTTAAAGAGTTGCTTACTTCTTTTGGGCCTTTAAAGGCATTTAATTTGGTAAAAGACAGCGCTACAGGTCTATCTAAGGGATATGCCTTTTGTGAATATGTGGATATCAATGTCACAGATCAGGTAGGATTTCACTCGTTTTGCATTAAATGTCTGCTTAATCCCTTGGTTACTATGGATGTGTCCACCAAATTACTACTTATTCCCTTGGGTACTAAAGAAATCCCCAAAACATTACAAAGCTTTAATAAACCGCAAATGAATAGGAAAATTTGTGTCCAGATGTCTAGTGACTAACCAGGATGAGTCTCCAACATGTTTTGTAGCACATATCACTAGCATCAAAGGCATAATCCATGGAGAGGCAGAGGGTTGAGCAATGACTGAACAATGCTGACACTCAGAGGGTTAACACACAGCTACATAAGAAAATCAGTGTTTTGTCTGAGTTTGAGGAATTGCCTAAGACTAGAGGGCCACTTGTTACCAACACCTAATTTAAATGGCTATGGGCTTTTCAAATGGGTCTAATTATGGGGTACACAAACTGCAGTGTATGGGAGCAATTATTTCCACTGATTTATATTGTGCTTTTAAATCATTTAAATTCAAATGGTCTCCAGTGCATTGCCTCAAAATATGTTGAAGAGGTCTCTTGTGTTCAAGGACCTAAACTCAGCATTAAAATCTCTGGGGGTGGGGTTAAATAGTTCTCATTCAAGGGCATTGTGCAGAAAACTGTAGGAGACCCATTTCTGTTTGTCTTAACCATGTTGCAATGCATTGTTGACCATTTTTCACTCCAGTGGATAAATAGGATTTTATATCTGGCTCATATGATGCGGTGTGTAGGCTCCATCTTGTTTTTTCTGATCTGTTTCTAAATTGTCCTGAAGTCTTTGAAATACTTTCTCATCTATGCCACATTGATTTACCAGGCCATTGCTGGACTGAATGGAATGCAGTTGGGAGACAAAAAGCTTTTGGTACAGAGGGCAAGCGTTGGTGCGAAGAACGCAACTCTGGTAAGAGCCACCAGTAGTACATATCTGCTGTTTCAATAAAACTTTGCACCTTTTTCTTGCCACCCATGTCTTGCACCATTATCGATTTTAATGTTCTTTTGAACGACTTGTGTGATACAAAAAATCCAGAGTCTACAATTGAGGTTCAATGACCAGTATATAAGGAAAAAACATGTATGTATGTATTTTTTTAAATGTGACAATAGGATATTAGTTTTGTCTTGGTTTTAGATATCAAACTGAATACCACTTTTAAAGTGGTCCCCAGTTTAAACCATGGCTGCATTGTTAAGTCTATTAGACTCCTGGGGGGGTGTCTAAATATCTGTACTCTATTGTAAGGTGCTGTTGTACTCTGTGTGGCGCCATATATATATATATATATATATATATATATATATATATATATATATATATATATATATATATATATATATATATATTATAAAGATATGCATGCATGTATACATGCATACACTGTGTAGAGCAGGATCGTTTCCATTTGTGTTCCAGGCATGAAGGTAATTTTCTTACACCTCCCAGAACAGCTTGATAGGAGATGTTTTGGGGCTGTGCAGAGCAGTCCGTGTGTTTTTGTTTGTGTGGGTGTGCGTGTGTGTGGTTATTCTCCTGTTGGAGCAGACCTAATCGGGCTAAATAACATCCCTTTAAAGGGCAATCAGTCATTGAATATTCATTGCAGAGTGAAAGTGAGTTCTTTATTTTGTGAAACACTCCTCTGGTTTGGAGTGTTTCACTTGGTCAAATTAGCTGCTTGCTTTGAGACTGATAACCTACTGCACCATTGTACCAAGTATTTCTCCAGTTCTTCCCTAAAAATTCTAGTTTGATACAGAAATGTTCATTAGTCTTAGTGCATGACCCTTTATTACTCTACAAATCCCTTTTGCACATGTCTAATCTTAAATTCCTTTTTGCAGAGCACAATAAATCAGACACCGGTGACTCTACAAGTCCCTGGGTTAATGAGTTCCCAGGTGCAGATGGGTGGTCATCCCACAGAGGTGTTGTGTCTGATGAACATGGTGCTGCCAGAAGAACTGTTGGATGATGATGAATATGAGGAGATAGTGGAGGATGTAAGAGATGAGTGCAGCAAATATGGCATTGTAAAATCTATTGAAATACCACGTCCAGTTGATGGTGTTGAGGTGCCAGGCTGTGGCAAGGTATGTATCTCTTGTGCCATCATGCACTTGATTTCTCAACACCCCCCCCTTCTTTTTTTTTTTTTTTTTTTTTTTTTTTTTTTCTCGCATATAGAAAGTTTGGTTGGTTTTACTAACGTGTTGATTTTCTATCCATAGGACTGTGTGTTGAAAACTGCCATGCATTGCAGCATTAAGTAAAATCCCTTTAAACAGGCTATTTTTACTTGTGGTGGTCACTTGTAGGATGGCACAAGTTGCAGAGTTCACTTGCAGACATAGATTAATGTCCCATATTGTCTTAAATTCAGATCTTTTGATGTCTGGATGTCAGTTACTACATACTCGGCTAAACACTGATCAAGTTGAATGCTCCTGTATAAACACTAACTTCAAAATAGTGGCTTTTCTTAGGAGTGCTTATCAAAGCTGCAGAGAACTCCCACATAGTGCTGTTGGTGATGGGAGTTGTAGCCTCTGCCAAGCCAAAGGCTGCATAGCCTTGTAATACTAGTGATATTGTGAAACTTGTCCTAATTTTTGTTTTTTAAATTCTCTTCAGCAAAACAAGTGCATAAATGTACATCTTGTAATCTAGTGTGATGGGGAACTAGAACATAAAGAGAAGTGGCTCTCGGTTTAACAGATTACTTATATATAAATCGAGAGCTGAATGACATGCAGCTGGATATTTGCATTTGTTCTGCAGTTTCCCATATGTAGTGATTCCTTGTCTCAACTAGCAATAGTCCGGAACCAGAGATACCTATGCAAGTTCTTTATTGCACAAATTTAAGGATCGTTTCACTTTGAGTATCTGCAAGGTATGCAAGTTTGTGGATACCTCTGGCACTCAAAGGGTTTGAAATAATTCAAAAGCTGTTACAGCTCATTCTCCTCCTCTCCTTCAAACAAAAATATCAATTTGTGTACAAAGGGGACCACAGGGGTGTGGAAGCTAAACATAGACTTCCAAAAACTTGTATACATAATAGATGTACATTTGTCTTCCATTAATCATTATTTCCTCCTCCCACCCTTTTTACAGTGTCTTATACTAATGTATATGTAATATGTATAGTCATTACTGCAGATTGCACATGCAGGCTATAAGTCCGTAAAATGTTTACTTGTTTCTATGGTCATGTTTATTTGAAAGTGTTTCAGGCAATGTTCCCAGAAAACGCAAGTTTTTCAATTCTTCAATGTGATTTTTGCTGTTTTTCTGTGCAGTTTAGTAAAGAGAAATGCGCCGCACCCCTGCTCCAAACTTCTTTAACCCTTTGAATACCAGAGGGGTGCACATTGCATTGCAATGTGTTGCATACCTCTTTGGCACTCAAAGGATTAAAGATGCCCATTCCACACAGTGGAGCGTATGTATAAAGTAATAAGTGGTGCAGTTCTGGGGTGAATCTTCATCAAACCAATTCCTTGTCTTTGTAACACAGGTAATTCTGAAACTGCTTTCAAAAACTTTGTGATAGTAATGCTTCAAATTTTTTAATTTTATATTGTAGCCCTTAATACTTGTATCATTTTTAATGTGTTTTTATCTCCCAAACCTTTATGGTTTAGGAGATATTGGCAAGTAAAGTAAAGTTCCCTTTTTCCTGCCTGTTCTAGTCTGCCATCTAGTGGACAGATTTGGAATCTGGTCCACTGATCAGCTGGCAGCTCTCTTGCAGTGCCCAGATCACAATCTTTAAAAAGAACTGCTTCATTGGAACTGTCTACAAAGTGTGCTTGCAAGCCAGGCACACTTTGTGGACAGTTCCAATGAAGAAATTATTTTTAAAGATTGTGATCTCGGCACTACTGAAGAGCCTTGGCCGGTCTGCAGATTCGATTCTTAATCTGAAGACTTGAGCGGTGACATCACTCCAGGGGAAACTTTACTTGCTAATATCTCCCAAAACACACCGGTTTGGGAGATGAGGCTTGCATCATTTTTGATTTTTTTTTTTTTTTATATATATATATATATATATATATATATATATATATATATATATATATATAATTATAAAATAAAATATATTTTTCAAGTATTACTATCCCTTTAAATATCTCAAGCACACTAGACAGTACTGGCTGATATGCTTGAAAGCGATATCATGAGGTTGGCTTGCCCCAGAATTGCTCCACTTCAGCCTTTATACACATGCTCCCTAGTGTTTGTATGAATCTAATTTGTTCCTTTTTTGTTTTCATCTTTTTAGATCTTTGTGGAATTTACATCTGTCTTTGATTGCCAGAAAGCCATGCAAGGACTCACAGGCCGCAAATTTGCTAACAGAGTGGTGGTTACAAAATACTGTGATCCAGATGGCTACCACCGCCGTGACTTCTGGTAGATGAAGTCGGGGCACAAAGTACTTGGTTGAAAGCGGAGTTGGGTTTGTGAGGGAGGCGATCAGAAGGACCTTTTTTTCTTTTCATTTTGTATTTTTTTTTTTTTTTTTTTTCTTTGCAGGAGGCTTTTTCTGATTGAGTGTTTATATTTTATGGCCAAATTTTTTTTTTTTCTCCCCGCCCCCAAAATTCCATGACCACCTTGACGCCACCTTTTAAGAAAATAATAAAGTACACATATTCCTTGTCCATCATAAATACCCCCACAATCCAAATGACCCCTGGAAGTCCTCTCCTCCCCCTCCTTAAGGACCATGAAAATCTCCTTGGTGGTTATACTGTAGTAAAATGTTGTCTTTCCTTAATTTTTCTGTGGCAGTTTCATATTTTCAAAGACAAATTGCTCATTAAAACATTTTGTTGTATTTTACTTTTTATTCTTTACAGCGTGTGAATATATATTTATAATTTTTTTTCCTTCTCACACCATCTCATTTAAACAATGTTTTCGTTCCTTGGGGGAGTTGATGTATTTTGATGTCATATGAAAAGGAGTGCAGCAACTGCCATGAATGAATTCACATAAGTAACTTAAAGTTTAACGAGTAAGGACCCTATGTACAAGATGGTGTAGTAAGTCTGGAGCGTACAATGTGCGCTGTTGTAATAAATACAAATTCCCATTTGTAAAATGGTGGTGTTAATGGCTTGAATGCTAGAGAAGTCTCAAAAACGTATAAACCTCTCTAACATTCAAGGATTTAAAAGCCCCACAGAATTTTAAATTACTCCCCCCCCCCCCCCCTCAAGAAATCAACTTGAGAATTTGTAGAAGTCTGTAATGCATTTGAATCCTCTTCAGCATTCAGGGGGTTAAAAGTCCCTTTAAAGGCGGTCTCTATTACCCCTATACAAGTGTGTTCTAAATGTTAGATTATATAGTGACTAGGTGGATTTCTTTATTAATTCTTTTATATATAATTACATTTTATTTTTTAACACTATTTGGCCAAAAAATTTTTTATAGAGTGCACTTCTGGGCAGACAGCGGTTACCACCTCTGTACCGCAGTCTGTCACTCTGCCTCTGCTCCCCTCCCTCTAGCCAGCCTCCTCAGATGATTGAGGTTTTCTGTCTGTAAGCCTGAGCGATCTCATTGGCTAGCTATCAATCTCTGCCAATGAGATTGTCCGGAAGTGCACTCTGTAAACCTTAATTTTTGGCAAAATAAGTTGGAAAAAAAAAAAATAAAATACAGATCCAAGTAGTGGCTATATAACCTAACATTTAACACATGCTTTTATAGGGGTGATCCCCTTTAAGTTGTTTTGATTCGTGACCTATTGTGTCCTTGTTTTTCTTCAAAATTGAACTTTTAGCTTGATGAATTGGGCCCTAAGAATGGACAAGTGTAGGACTGTAGTATTAAAACTACTTATTCCTTCTTGCAAAATAGACATGTTTCTTAAGCAAGTTGCAGATCAGAATCTGTCTTAAATTGTCTTGTATATGTATTGTCATAAAAACTATGAAGTAAAAGTTATTTGCTAGCAATTTTTTTTAAAATGTGGAGTAGACTTTGTTGCAAATCTCATTCTGTTTTTTTCTTTGTTTTTGTTTTCTAAAGTCAGTCTTTCTGTCCAAAGAAATGTAAATCTAAATTGGGACAGGACTGGCTGTGCACAAAAATTTATGTGCAAACCAACTATACCATGTGATGGACAAATTAATTCCCTTTAATATGAATGGGGTTTTTAACGGGATTGCTGAAGACTGTTTTAACACACTGCCTTGGTATGAGTTGGGTCTTCCCTAGCATTTAGTGGGTTAAAGGGGCAGTGCCTCCTAGATGGGTAGTAACTGCTGCATTGGGTAATGTATATCTTGCACACAATGTCCTTGCTAACCAAAAAAAAAAAAAAAGTCTTTAGTCCATTATGGAACACAGGTGCCATGTGTTTGAGTCCCTCCTCTTGGAGGGCAGAACACATCTCAAGACAGTCTTAAGGTGGAGACTAACCTTCTTTAGCGCAACCCTCCCATGCCCTGCAAGTGCCCAGAATTCATGTGTCCTGCTTTGAAGGAATGTAGGATACTTGGTTTTTTTAGGTGTATTATTTTACACATTAGATATGGGGCTGTATAATCCGTACTAGGCAGGTTACCAATGCTAGGTGGAGTGGATTGAACAGTGTGCAGGTGCCATGTGGCCCCTTGCAGCCCTGTGGAGGGAATCTTGCTACCATGTTTTCCCTCCCAGCAGAGTCTCGTGAGGCTCTGTTTGATTCTAGCTACAATGATCACCTGAAAACTGGGGAGTAACTCTTGCGTGCTTTGTTTCACGTTTGTCAGAATTCTCTGCCTCTCTCATACAGGTGTGTTCTGAGCCTAGGTTAGGCTCTTGCACTCATGTTGGGTGTTTTCATTATTACTGTATCTACTTCCATGAGATTTGCAGAGAGGATGGCTGCTTTTAAATCAAATATTTACCCTTTCTCTGCAGTTGGCTATTTTAGTGTTTCAGAGGCGTTGTGGGGTATGTGTTCACCATCCCTTCACTTCTATATCCCCCCTGGGGTATTTGAGTCTGATTTTAGTAATTTTGATTTGTTGTAGCTGCCCTTTTAAAGGGGAACTTAAACACAAGAGACAATCTTATGTGATCTATATACTAAAATGTCCCCTAGTATTATCGTCACTACCCACATACTTCCCCAGCTTTCCTTGATTCTAGAAGGTAGACAGGCTAAAATATAATGCTTTAAAAAAACATTTTTAAATATATATGGTTTGCAATGTGATGTGACTCCGTCACATTGCAAAGCTTGAAACATGGGGGATTTATTTGCCCCATGGGGTGAATTTAGTTTCAGAATCTGACAATGCATAGTCCTTATTCCTGCCATTGCTGGCTCTGTCACAAAGTTTTATGTTCCCCACTTGTCAAGTAACTTAAAATGTAGACCTGTCGCTCTAAAATTCACCAATATGTATTTAGCTTTGATCAGAGTTGCAATGGGATGGAGTTATGAGTAGCATCACTCCATCACATTGCATCGCTTGACAATTGAGGCTAAAATAATATTGGTGAAGTGGATGGTGTGTGATAAGTATCACTGTCTGGTTTACCAATATGTATGAAACTTGGCCTGCTAGAGCTTTCACTGTCTCTGGACACATAAAGGGGGGGAAGTTTCTTATACTTTCCATCCAGGGTGAGCTGAGAAGACACAGGCTAAGTTAGAGGGAGAGCACTGCCACTCATTGTAAATGTCATCAAGATGGCAGCGTTTTTCCTTTTTTTTTTTTTTTTTTTTTTTTAAAGTTTTTTAGATTTTGCAGCATGGGGGAAAATGTGAATAGGTTTCATGGGGTATTTTAAGCTATTTAGGGTGGGGGAGTTGGTATGTGATCCATTTTAAGGATGGGGACCATCTTGCTGCATTGACTTCTATGGGAAAATTTGTTTGGGACATCTGAACTGTTTGATACGAAAGTCAGAGGGACAAACCTGTCCCTTTACACAATACAGTGCACACCACCAGGTCTGTTGGTGCCTCCTGGGCCTACAAGTATCAGACCTCTGCTGAACAGCTGTGCAAGGAGGCCACTTGGGTTTCTGTGCACACCTTTGCCAAACACTATCGTGTTTATGGTCTGGATTTGGCAGGAAGGTCCTGGAGGTAGTTCTTCCTGTTTTGGACTCGTTCATTCCTGTACCTTAACATTCTTTAACTGTTCAAGCCCTGTTGGCTCTTGTTGTTTTGTGCTGTGATACTGTTTTTCAGTGTCCAGTGAGCGTTATGTTTGGGGCTGTTCCTTGTCCTGGATAGTACTTGGGAACTCTGGTATCATGGGTACTGGCGTTTGGTCCTTTCCTTCCCACCCTGGGAGCTCAACATAGGGGATGTACCAATGATACCTGTATGTCATATTGGATGACAAAGAAAGTAGGGTTTTAGTGCCTTACCTGTTAAATCTTTTTCTCTTAGTCTCCCACCCAGTGAAAGGGACTTCTGTTGGTCTTGCCTGTCTGGTTTTGGGAGCTTCCTTCTCTTGCTGTCCCTGTTGCGCAGTTTCATTCATACCGTAACTGGAGGATGGGGGCGGGGTGGCTGGGAGTCTGCCTTTTTTTTTTTTTTTTTTTTCTTCCCCTCTCTCCATACATAGCAGAATCTAGCTCTGTTGGAGCTGAAAATGTGTACTTCGCTGCTTTGGCCACTAGTTTTAAATAACATTCTCCTTTTACATCTCATTGACGCAAGAAAAGCAAACCCACATATTCTCAAACTTTTTTCTGTCCTTCAATATATGACATACAGGTACCATGGGGGGGCGACAGCTCCTCCCTGTAGGCTGGAACATTTCTAGAAAAAAAGTTAGACTTGTTCAACAACCTGGATAGAGGCTGAGTGTTTCTGCTTAGCTTTTAGAATTTTTATTTTTTGTGTTAGGATGGGGTGTCACAGTTCCCTTATTAGGTGGATTACCATTCCTGGTTTCCCCTGGAGGACTGTCCAGCCGACAGGTGCTGTTGTAGACCCTTGCAGCCCTGTGGAGAGAATCACTCAACAATGTTTCTCCTGACTGGTTTTCTGAGGCGCATTCTCTCAATGGTAATCTGAAGATAAAGTAAAAAGGTGAGTGCCATGGTCCATTTGTCCCAGTGTTCCCCTCCATACAGGGGTCGTCTAGGAGTCGAACTCCTGTACTCATGTTGGGTATCTTGTTTTGTTTGATCCCAGAGTTTTTTGGAGCTTGGATGGCCGCATTTATGTAATGAACCTCTTCCTAGCTAGCTTTTCTGCGTTGTGCATCTTATTGACTTTTTTTTTTTTTTAGTCTGTTTTATTTCTGTCGTCCAATACAGGTTACTGGTAACTCTGGGTAGGTGATCCGCCCCTTTAAGTAGGCAGGAACAATTCTAGAATTGTATGCAGGGGGTGGAGCCTACCTTCCATCCTTGGCTGCAGCTTGCCAACCAGCTCCAGAAAGATTTGTTCTTTGGTGAGGATAACACAGGCAAGAGAACAGTTCTGCTATAGCTTTAGAAGTTTATTTTTATGTTAGAAATGGAATACCACCATTAGGTGGATTACCATAACTGACAATGCCCTTAGATGTGGCTAGCTCAGTGACCAGGTGCTTTTTGTGGACCTTAAGCCCCGGGGGGAAAATCTTGGCTACAAGTTCTTTCCCCAGGAGTTGCCCACTGAGGCTTCTTCTTTAAACACAGTAATCTGAAGATCTGCAGGAAAGGTGAGCAACCCTTTGAGTGCTGCAGGTCCACATGTCCCACAGTGCCCCTCTGCACAGGGTTTTTTTCCTTGGAGTTCCTATTGCACACTCCTGCACTCGTTGGGGCTGGCTGTTGGGTGTTTGGAGTAGGTTTATGTGGTATTTAACCCTTTAGCTGCTGGTTTGGTATTCATTTGGGGGTGGGGTTCTGACTTTTTTTTTTTTTTTTTTCCTTCCCTCCTACTGGTTCAGTGGTTTTTGGTGATGTTTCATGTCTTTTAATATTACACCTTCAATTTTGAATGAGTTAAAGGCACGCTTTACCGCATAGGCGCAATTGCTCTGTTCACTCCTATGGGACTGTACAGTTTGGGACTTCTCTGCAACCGTTTAACCTAGTGACTTCAGAGATGGCTCATTTTACTTGTCTGCCCTTGCTCTATCATCCGGATCATGTTTCTAGTATGTTGGGGGGCTTCGGGCACTGTTTGGGGTACTTTTATGAGAACTACATTTCCCATGAGTGCCTGCTTTGAGCGCTCATTTCTGATCGGCTCCCGCTGTGGCAGCCATTTTGTGCTATTTCCAGAACAAGTATCCTATGCAGGGGCTTGGACTCTCCTCTCCTGGTTAACCCTTCACCTGCCAGATAAGTTTATTTTAGCGATTTCTGGGGTGAAACTTTAATCCTACACACCTGTAATTGGGTGATTTCTCATACAGTAAGGTTATTTGACACTGTGAGAATGTCTATACCGTTGGAGCTTGGGTCCAAACCTAAGACTAAGGAGGCTGGGGTCTCTGTATCCCCTATTGCGCATTGCTCTTCCTGTCATTCAGGGTTACCTATAGAATTCTCAGGTCATTTATGCCCGGCATGTTCTGATGTCCCTGAGAGTCTTCCAGGGCCTCCAGCCATGCATTAGAGCCAGTTTGGGGGCAAGAGTTCAAGGCTGCTACTAGGGATCTTAGGTCCACTTTGCAACTCTTTCCATCCCAGTTACAGGGGGTCTTTCATTCTTGGCAGACCCCCTCCTCTGTCAAGTCTTCCCTGCCAAAGCCTCAGGGTGTACCTGACATGTCAGACTCCTCTGAGGAGGAATTGTTGGTGGATTCAGATATTGAAGAATGTCCTGTGGTGGGCTCCTCTTGGTTTTCTGGGGACCCTTTTGAGGCTGATCCTGAGCCCTCGGTTGAGGGCCTGATCAGGGTTGTCTTAACTACTCTTAACATTGCATTAGTTCAGGAGGGTTCTTCTGCCCCTTCTGATGGCTTTCCACCTAACCCCATTCTTCCACTCCTTGGGTCTGTAGAGTGGAAGTCTCCGGACAGGAAACCTTCTTCTGCCTCCAAGAAATTTCTTGGAGGCAGAAGAAGGTTTCCTGTCCGGAGACTTCCACTCTACAGACCCAAGGAGTGGAAGAATGGGGTTAGGTGGAAAGCCAGTAAGGGGCTTTTTAGGCTCCTGAAAGACATCAGAAGGGGCAGAAGAACCCTCCTGAACTAATGCAATGTTAAGAGTAGTTAAGACAGCCCTGATCTAAGCTTTATCCCTTTTCTGAGGATGCGCCTGCTCAGTGGGGTTCATCCTCCTAAAGTGGATGCTCCTATCTCCAGGCTATCCAAGTCTACTGCCTTGCCAGTGTCTGATGTGTCTGCTCTAAAGGATTGGACTGAGAAGAAACTTGAGGTCTCCCTCAAGTCCATCTTTGCCACTGCTGGTTCTGCCATGCATTTGCAGCAGCATGGTTGAACCGGGCCACTGCGGTCTGGACTGAACAGCTCACTCTTGCTGTCCGTCAGGGTGCTCCTACTTTGGATAAGTTGCGCCTCTTTGCCAAACATTTCTGAGGCACAGCACTATGTTTCTGCTGTCCTGTTTGATGCCATCCATTTGGTAACTAGGGTTTCCACCATGTCTGTGGTTGCCAGGCGGGCTCTTTGGCTCAAGATCTGGTCTGCTGATACTGCTTCTAAGAAAGCATTGCTCTCCTTTTCAAGGTACTTCTTTATTTGGGCCAGATCTCAAAGATCTGATCAGTGAGGCTACAGGGGTAAGAGTACACATCTACCCTTAGTTCCTAGGAAGAAAACACTGCTTAAGAGTAACCAGTATTTTCGTTCCTTTTAGAATGACACACGTCCGGTGAACCAGACGGTTCCCTCAGCTCTGCGTACCTCCTCCAAGCCCAAACTGCAATGGAAGCCCAAGGCTTCCAAACCTCCTCCAGCATGACTCACTGAACCCAGGACCACACTCTGCTGTGGGTGGTGGTCTGTGTCACTATCACAGCATTTGGGAGGACCCATGGGTTTTGCAGGTAGTGACGGAAGGGTACAGGATCCCTTTTGTCTCTCTCCCTTTTGCTTTCTTCTTTCTCATACACAAGAGAAATTTCTTTTCTGCGCTGTTCAGGGTCTTCTGGACAAGGATGTTCTAGAGCCGGTTATGGGTTTTTACTCAAACCTTTGTGGTCTCCAAGAAGGACCGCGGCTGTCATCCTGTTTTGGACCTGAAGGATCTCAATGCCTTTTGTGATCAAGACTCATCACCAGCAGTCTTTACAGATGGTGATTGCTGACATGTCCCCGGGGGGGGGGGGGGGGGATTCCTTGCATTTCTGGATCTTCAGGCCGCATACTTGCACATTGCCATTCATCCAGAGAGCCGGCAGTACCTCCGATTTGCCTGCGACCAGGGACATTTTCAGTTCTCAGCTATTCCATTTGGTCTGACAGCTCCTCAGGTCTTCAACCATGTCTGTCCTCCACTGAGTTGGCATCAGAGTTACTCCATACATGGATGACCTGCTTCTGAAAGCCCCTTCTGCTGAACTTCATCAGCAGGTGCGGCAATGCATTCATGCTAACCCAACACCTCCTTAGCAATGACCTCTGCTAACTCCCTGGAGGAAGGAAGTCTCTTAAGAGGTACAAAGTGAGCTATTTTGGAAAACCGATCATTAGGATGACCATGTATCCCTCGGAAGCAGGTAGCTCGACCATAAAATCGAGTGACAAGTGTGACCAAGGGCGCTCACAACTAGGAACTGGTTGAAGTAGGGGCTATCCGAAGATGTCTAGGTTTTGATGCAAGCATAGGTGGAACAGGCAGCAGTAAATGCGGAGGAGTCAGCTCTCAAGCTGGGCCCCCAAAAGTTTCAAGAAATGGACCAAATCAATTGGTGTCATCCAACGTGACCTGCAGCTTTTGAGGAGTGATCTGTCTCCAGTAATCTGGTACGAAGAGGCTTGGGCACAAAACATTTTACCACTTTGCTTATCCACAGGAGCTGAAACTTAGAGGCCAAAATATCCTCTCCCAAGGGTGAGGTAATGCTAGTCTATATGATAGCCAAAATACGGTGGTATGGAATGATGGGAACAGTAGTGCTCTCATATTCAGGATCAGACCCGAACTGCTAGGAAAGAGAATCCACCCTAATAGTCTTTGTGCCAGGGAGGTTCAAGACCACATAATTGAATCTAGAAAGGAAGATGACCCATCTCGCTTGCTGGGGAGAGAGCCTCTTTGCCTCCGATATGTAAGATTCTTGTGATCAGCGATAATCTGAATCGGGGAACTGGTCCCCTCCAGGAGGTACCACCATTCTTGAAGGCAGAGGATAATGGCCAGCAATTCACGATCGCCAGTGTCGTCATACAGCCTCTCTGCCTTAAAAAAAAAAAAAAAAAACTTGTCTGAGAGAAAAAAAAAAAAATACAAGGAAGCAGGGTTTTTCCGGGAGCCGACTGCTGGTACAGGAGGGCGCCTATTCCTGACTCAGACTCCTCAACCTCTAAGGTAAAGGGCAGGGTGAGATTCGGATGGAACAAGTTCGGAGCCTTAGCAAAGGCAGATTTCAGATTCTCGATGGCCTGGAGAGCGCTGCGAGACCAGTCAGACGGATTCGCTCCCTTATGAGTCATGTCAGTGAGTGGCTTAACCACCGTGGCGAAGTACTGTATAAACTTTATATAGTAGTTCATAAAGCCCAAGAATCTCTGTATGGAATTTAACTCAACAGGAAGTGGCCACTGTAGGACTACAGAGTTTCTGCAGAGCCATAGCCAACCCAGATGAGATCACATAGCCCAAGAACGTCAGCTGAGATTTAAGGAATTCATATTTCTCCAATTTGCAAAATAACATCCTCCTTCAAAAGTTGCAAGACCATATTGACATCTGAGCGATGAGTTGCTAAGTCGGGTGAAATGGATAAGAATATTGTCCAAATCGACCACTACATGTCATTGTAGTAAATCTCGCAAGACATTGTTAATTCGTTTTTGGAAGACAGCGGGAGCATTGCACAGTCCAAAAGGCATCACCAGATGTTCATAGTGTCCGCTCTGTGTGTTACACGTTGTCTTCCATTTGTGGCTTTCCTTAATTCTTAGGTTATACGCAGCCCTTGATCAAGTTTTGTGAACACCGTGGAAACCTTTATCCAATTGAATAACTCTGTGATTAACGGACTGGGGTAAGCATTCTTGACCATAAGCTTATTCGGCCCTCTGAAGTCAATACATGGTCTTAACTTACCATCCTTCTTTTAAAAAAAAAAAAAAAAATCCTGCTCCGGCCAGTGAGGACAACTTGCTGATAATCCCTCTGGATAGAGCCTCAGTCACACATTCCTCCATGACCTGATTCTCCTGTACTGCCAGAGGATGTATGCACTTTTTCAAAAGAGAAAAAAAAAAAACTACATTTCCCATGAGCGCTTGCTTCGCTCGCTTGTTTCTGATTGACTTCTGTCGTGGCAGCCATTTTCTCCTTTCCCTTCAAGAGTATCCTATGCAGGACTTGGACTCTTTTCAGCAGATTAACCCTTTGCATGCTAGATGAGTGCTAGTCAGCAATTTCTGTGGTGTAATTTTAATACTTGGGATGTTTTTTGGGATGTTTTTGACACTGAGAATGTCAGCTCCATTGGAGCTTGGGCCTAAGACTAAGGATACTGTGGTGTCTGTGTCCCCCATTGCAGAGTCATTTAGGCCCAGCATGTTCTTTCTCCCCCAGGGACCTCCAGCCATGCACAAGAGCCAGTTTTGATGCAAGAGTTTAAGGCCACTACCAGAGACCTAAGGTCTACCTTACAACTCCTTCCATCCCAATTACAGGGGTTTTTCTACACTTGGCAACACCCTACTCCTGTCAGGTCTTCCCTACCTATGCTTCAGTGAGTACCTGATGTCTCTAATTCCTCTGAAGAGGAACTCCTGGTGGATTCTGTGGGGGAATGTTCTGCAGTGGTCTATTCCTAGTATTTTGGGGGACCTCTTTGAGGCTGACCCTGATCTCTCTGCTGAAGGCCAGATTAGGGCGGTGTCAAACACTGTAAACATTCCCTTTGTTCCAGAGGTTCATGTGGCCCCATTTGATGTGTTCCAGGAGCCTAAGAAGGGGGGGGGGTCAGCCTGTCAGTGCTCAGACCATACATCACACACTGCATCAAATTGGTCTGCATGGTTGTCGTCCCAGAAGGAAGCCTCTTTTAAAGATGATGCACAAGAAAGCCCTCAAACAGTTTGCTGAAGACAAGCAGACTAAGGACATGGATTACAGAAACCATGTCCTGTGGTCCGATGAGACAAAGAAACTTATTTGGTTCAGATGGTGTCAAGTGTGTGTGTCAGCAACCAG
Source organism: Rhinophrynus dorsalis (assembly GCA_037306005.1). NCBI lineage: Eukaryota > Metazoa > Chordata > Amphibia > Anura > Rhinophrynidae > Rhinophrynus > Rhinophrynus dorsalis. Next base: position 344,409,307 of record CM074724.1, on the reverse strand, counting down.
GGGAGGTGTACAAAGACAAGTGTCTTGCCTACAGTCAAGCATGGTGGTTGGAGTGTTATGGTGTGAGCCTGCATGAGTGCTGCTGGCACTGGGGAGCTTCAGTTCATTGAGGGAACCATGAATGCCAACAATTACTGTGACATACTGAAGCGGAGCAGGATCCCCTCCCTTTGGAGGAGTATTCAAACATAACGACCCCAAACACACCTCCAAGACCACCATTGCTTTGCTAAAGAAGCTGATGGTAAAGGTGATGGACTTGGCCAAGCATGTCTCCATACCTAAACCCTATTGAGCATCTGTGGGGCATCCTCAAGCGGAAGGTGGGGATGTGCAAGGTCTCTAACATCCACCAGCTCCGTCATGGAGGAGTGGAAGAGGACTCCAGTGGCAACCTCTGAAGTTCTGGTGAGCCCCATGCCCAAGAGTTAAGGTAGTGCTGGAAAATAATGGTGGCCACAAAATATTGAACCTTTGGGCCCAATTTGGACATTTCCACTTAGGGGTGTACTCACTTTTGTTTCAAAGGTTTAGACATTAATGGCTGTGTTGAGTTATTTTGAGGTGGGACAGCAAATTTATAGTTATACAGGCTGTACACTCACTACTTTACATTGTAGCAGAGTGTCATTTTTTCAGTGTTGTCACATGAAAGACAAAATAAAAATATTTACAAAATGTGAGGGGTGTACTCACTTATGTGAGATACTATAGTTGCCTATATATCAGTAGAGCTTTTAGATAAGGGGTTAGCCACTAGGAAGTAGGGTTTTTTTCTTAGCGTGCCCTGCCTTCTAAAGGCATGCTCCATAAACCCCACTGAACCCTCAATGTATTAAGAGGATTTATTGGTAAGTATAAAATTCCCCTTTCTATCTGTGTGAAAAAGGCGGTAAATCTACATATTTCTCTATGGGAGAAATTTCCTGCTGGAAAAGCAGAAAACCATGAATTTCCTGCATTTTTCCTATGGAAATCCTTTTTGTCCATCTCTAGTATAGCGCTCCACGTTTCAGGAGAAAGGGAATGCGACGTAAACTCCCCTCTCTCTATACCTGTCCAGCAACCAGAGGTCACCCAGTTTTCTGAGAGCCCACCAGGAGTCGGCAGTTTTCCTGTCTGGGGGGAAACCTCTGGATTTCTTTAAATTTTTCTGTTGCTACTAGGGGAAACCTCACTTAGTGGGGACAGTTCCTGGGACTGATGGATCCTGCATCTTTAGCTTCACTTTCCTGTACAGATTGCAGAGCGTGGGAGAATGGCATGTATCGGCTAACATTGATGGCCTTGATACAGAGCATCCTGACTTTCTAGAATGCTCTTCTGTGGATGGAGTCCGTTCGGGAGTTGCTCATGTCTTGAAGCTCAGTCTATCATCTGGTTATCATATATTTTACTTTCTGTCCACTTGCAGTCATACTCTCTTAAGTGAGCACTTGATGTGTACATTCCTTGGCCAACACTGCATTTCGCATGCACAAACGTAATTTCTTTCTAAAGCTTCCTTATGGGATTGTCTTGAGTAGTTTTTTTTATTGGCTATTTCATAATGTCAGACAGGAAAGTGATCTCTGACTCAAAGGCTCCAACCCCATAGAAGGGCAGAATAAAATTAAGGGCTCTAAAGCTCCATTATATCCACTTCTAGCCCTATTGTCTAGGGGGGGGCCACAGGGGTGATGCTGGTCCTGTTCCTAGCCTTCCTGTGCCTTCCATTTGCTCTGAAAGAGATCCTCAAGTTTTGGAGCTGGAATGGTTTAGGGCTGTATCTTATACTTTTATGTTTTTTTTTTCCTTGTTAGGGTACTTGGCAATTGATTGGTAGATCTGCGTCTTTGCCTGACTAAACATCCTAGACTCATGCCCCTTTCTTAGGACATTGTTCCTTCTGTGTTTTTCAGACCCACACCCCAACATCTAAATATGATGGGAGGATTTTCAGTGATTGCACTGAAATTCCTCATTCCTTGTTGGATTTGTCTTCCAGGGATGAAGATGGTTCAGAATCAGCTAGACCTTAAAGGCAATTTTGGAGGTTCTGCATGTCTCTGAGGGTCTGTCTCAGGAGAGGCTGTTTCACTTTTTAGTGTAAGAATAAATTCTATGTCCTTTCCTGCTAACATGGAATTGGATCAGGTTGTTCAGGATGAGTGGCAACATTTTGACAGTGCTATCTCTGTCCCTAAAGTTTTACAGCTTAGAAGATTGACCTGTGGACTGTCCCTCTGGCAGAGGATTTGATGGCTTGCCTTCTTTCTAAGCAAATTACTGTTGCCAGGTTAGATTGGAGCTGTGCTTCGGGCTTCCACTGATGATAAACTGGACTCTTTCCAGATTTATTTATTTTTTTTAAACCAAGAGGCTATCTTCCTGAGTGCTTTTGTATCTGCTTATGCTTGCAGAGTGATGGAAGCTTGGCATGGTCAGCTCCTGCAAGCTATCCAGGATGATTATCTTAAGGAGGAGTTTTTGGCATTAGTGGGTCTCCAGGAGGTTACTGTTTATACTGGTGAGATGGATCTGGATGTTGCCAAAATGGCGGCTAAATGCTTGACACCTCAGTGGTAGCTTGTCATTCTCTTTAGCTCAGAATCTGGAATGCTGATTCAGCCTCTAAGAAAGCCTTGGCGGCTTACCATTTTAATGGTTCGCTTCTGTTTGATCCTGAGCTTAAGATGGTAAGTTGAGGGACTTTTGACTTCTGGAAGAAGAGTTCTAAATCTCCTTCTGTTGGAGTTCGCTGTGACAGTTGGGTTCTGCAGCGGCTGGCTTTTCCTTTCGTTGTTCGTGAAAGCCTAAGTCGGCCAGGACCACAGTGAAGATGGGCTCAAAGGTCCCCAGATCCCAAACCTTCCTCTGCATGAAGGTTGGGTCTTGAAGCCCCTCGATAATCCTCCTTTGGCGGGCATACTTTTTTCTTCAGTGGAGGAATTCTATTTTGGATGTCAGAGTACTGTGATGGGTAGAAGAGAGAGAGAATCTCATCTCTTTTCTTACAATACCATGACCCTGGTTTTTTGTATCAAGGGTTCCCATGTACTGCCATCTCATTCTCACATTTCTTCAAGCCTTTCATAGCCTTTTGGAATGCCAAGGTAGTGGTCCTAGCTCCTCTGGATCAGTGGTTCCAGGGATTTTATTCCTATCGTTTCATCATTGCAAAAAAGGAGAGGATTTCGTCCTGTCTTGGACCTCAAAGCATCAAATTAATGTTTGGGGACCCAAGCACAAAATGGAGTCTGTTGGATTTGTTATAGCTGCCATAGCACCAGATGAGTTAATTGCCTCATGTGACATCAAGGATGCTTGCCTCTATGTTACCATTTGGCTAGGACATCACCAATTTTCGAGGTTTGCATTCCAGGAATAACACTGTTGCTCTGCTTTTTGTGCTGCTTATAGCTTTGAGGGTGTTTTCAAAAGTGATGGCTCGTCTGGCAGCCTGACTGATTACCTTGGGGGGGGGGGGCAGTGTGCCCCTGCATCTGGATAACCTTCTGCTGAAGGCACTGTCTCAGCTGCACTGTGCAGCTTCAGCTGCACATATAGATAATCAAGCTTTCCACATCTCATCTGGTCCTGACACATCGGCTGCTGTTCCTGGGCCTTTTCTATATATTTCTCTCCCCCTCTCTCATTTTATAATATAATAATTTTTTTTTTATTTATATTTCTAGTTCAATCAAGGCACTCTTTCAGGAACTGCATGGATGTACCCCTGGCCACATCCTCCCAGTCCCTCAAGCCACATGCTTGCAACAGAACGGCTGCTTCACTTGAGGACGCAGAGTATGGCAACAGGTCCCAGGATAAGCACCACCTCGGGCTCACCACAATACGGACCTGATGGGTGGGAGAAGCAGACCTCCCCAGGAGGAGGTAAGCAATGAGCCTGACGGTAACCCCTCATTAACATGTGCTCTCAGAGGACAAGCAGAACCAGGACAGAGGATGGATGAGGTGGAATACTCTGGCAGAGGTGTGCACATTAGCAGAAAGTGCCCAAGAACATTCCTCTGGTCTGCAGCCCTTCCAATGGATGAAATACTCTAGACGACACTGTCCATTAACCAGTACAGGACTGGTGTAGATCTTTCTGCCTGGGAAACTATCTGAAACCCATGGTTCTAGTAGACACACATGGAATACAGGATGGATGCGCATGGTATCTGGTAGGCACAGTCTCACCTCCAGTGGATTGATGATTTGTATGACCTCCAACGTGGTCTATAAAGCAAAGACAGAGTTTCTTGGATGAACAGGAAAGGTGGAGATTTGGGGTGGACAACCAGACCTTATCCCCAACTATGTAGTTGGGAGGTGAGGACTGATGTCGGCATACAATTTGTAATGTCTCTGTGCTGGCAGTAAAGCTTGGCGGATGTAGATGCTGGTGCGGAGCATGGTTTACAACCAAAGAGATCTCAGGAACAGAACATGGTACCAGAGAACCGGGGAGTTGGATGGGTTGTAACTCGGTAAAGAAAGGGGTAGTTTTTGAAGAGAGGTGGACCTGATTATTGTAGGTGGACTCTGCTAGAGGAAGGAGTAGGACCCACTCATGCGTGATCGATCCATCTTCCCACTTATCTATGGGTAGCAAGCAGTAGAGAGGGATTGCTGTAGATGAAGGGCATGGCAGAAAGCAGACTAGAAACGCAAAGTAAACTGAGTGCCTTGATCCGAGACGACTGTATATGGAAGTCCCATGAAGATGGAAGATCTCCCTGGTGAAAATAGAAAACAGCGGTTTGAAGAGCAGAAGGAACTCCCTTGATAGGCATAATGTGGGCCATTTTAGTGAACCTTTCCACCACCACGAAGACACAGGTATGACCAAACACAGCAGGAAGATCGGTGATTAAAATCCAGAGAGACATCCGTACATGGTTGAGTAGGTATAGGCAAAACCTGTGGGTTTGGTGTGTATGCCTTTAGAGCAGTTACAGGAGGGGCATGAGGCGAGGTACTGTTTGACATCCTGCCAAAGTTCAGGCCACCAGAAGGATCGGAGAAACAAAGTCTGTTTTCTGTTACCACCATCGCCTGCCAGGGCGGCACATATAGGAGCTGAAGGACCTCAAGACGTACCAGTGCATGAACATAGATGTGGTTCTTATGCATAAGGACCCTATTTAGTTGAGTGAGACTTTGGATGACTGGACGTGGATTCATTGCTGTATATACGAATGTGATCCCAAAGTGTAGAAGAGGTACTCAAGAAATATCCTTGTTGAAGGACAGTTTTGGACTGTGTGGTGGTGTCTAGTTCAGCACTCTCCGTGCAAGACAAAGCATCTGCTTTTGTCGTTCTTAGATCCTGGTCTATAGGTGATGTGGAAATGGAACCGGATGAAGAATAGAGTCCAATTTGCTTGGCGAGGAAGGCGACGAGCAGAACGGAGATACGCCAGGTTGCGGTGATCCATGTAGATCACTATGGGCTGATGTGCTCCCTCGAGCAGGTGCCTCCACTCCAACAATGGCAAGGAGTTCCTTATGTCGCACATCATAGTTTCTTTCTGGTTCGCACAGAAGACAGGAGTAGAAGGCTACCGGATGTAGCCGATTCTTATTGGGATCCCTCTGGGATAAGAACGCTCTGAGGTGTGGGAGGAGTAGACTTCCACTATGAAAGGATATTGAGGTTCAGGAAGCACCAATATAGGAACCAATGTGAAACATTTTTTGAGCCACAAAGGCATTCTGTGCGTGGTCAGACCAGTGGAAGTATGCCAGCTCCTTTGTCAATGCCGTGATTGGATAGAATTAGGTGTGAACCTTCTATAGAAGTTTGCAAATCCTATGAAGCATTGTACGCCTCTCAGTGGTAGGAGGTGGCCACTCCATCACACCAGTTACTTTGCGAGGATCCATTTGTAGACCTCTGGGTGATATTATGTGCCCCAGGAATTCAGCGGTATCCATATTGAAGGAACACTTCCCCAATTTGGCATATAGGCCATGTTGTCTCAGACTGAAGAAGACTGTGATCATGTGGGCCTGTGTTGTGACAGAATAGACCAGGATGTCTAGATAGACAACTAGGAAGACGTTGAGCTAGTCCTTGAAGAGGCGTTTGAGGAAGAACTGGAATGTAGCAGGGGCATGTATTTGTAATGCTCAATAACAAAAAAGATGCCTTTATTGTACTGCAAGGCGAGAGGGGGAACAGACAGGGTAGGAACAGAGGTTCCCAGAAGGCAAGAAGAAGTAGGACAAACGAATAAGAGGCTTACCTCTGGACCGCAGAGGTCTTTCCTTGCAATCCCAGAGGTGATGACCGGCATCAGCGCAGTATAAGCACAGGTTCTCTCTGTAGCAGAGGGCCTATCTGTATAGGTTCTCCGGTTGCTATGGCATCGATGGGTACTGGAACCGGAGTAGGAGGAAGATGCATATAGGCCAAAGCCCTCTCTTTACATCTCTCTCTAACGTTGATCTATTTGTATGGTCCAACAAAGTAGTCTCGTTCCAGGCCGTCTCCATGGCATACCACCTGAAGTCTGGGACATACTCCTCAGCAGGGTGGCGGCCTTGTTTCAAGGCTCGTAGAGTCACCTGGGCGGTCATTGTTTTGTAGGGTTGGTCATAGTGACTCCATGGCATGGCCGAAGGAGGTCCAGGAGTCCAATAAAGGTTTGCTGGTTTGCAGAAGGTTATGGGCCCACGTTTGGGGCTCTCCAGTGAGCAGTGAGACCACAGTATGGATTCTAACAAAGTCTGTGGAGTAACGGAGTTTCAAAGAGAACAGCACCTGACATGCTCTGATAAAAGCACAGTCATCTGTTCTGTCTCTCTAACCATTCAGGTAAAGAGACCTGTGGTTCTGGGATTGCTATAGCCCCCTCTTGGGGTGAATGTCCAGTTAAAGAAGAAGGGGCAAGCCCCTCAGGCTGTGTAAGAAAGGTAGTATGGATCTCATGGAGCTGGTGTTGGAGGTTTGCTGGCCCAGCCTGTAACTCCTTCACTGTCTGGTTCAGTATGGAGTTCTGTTGGGTCAAGGCTGCCATGGCCTGTGCCAGTCCTGTGGGCTCCATTGTATTGCCTGTTTGTTATGTCAGGTACTAGGCTGGTGATGGTGATTGGTGCCCAGATGCAGGAAGGTACACAACCGTATATGGGCCCTATGTCCTGAGGTGGCTGACAGTGACACAGCACAGGGGTAGATCAGGTAATGATCCAAGATCTGTGAAGGAGAAAGAGGGAGAGGTCAGTAGAAGCCACCTGCAATAAAAGTTAAATGTAGGAGAGGTCAACGTAGTAGAGGTCACAATGCCAGGTATCTAGGAAGGGAGAGATCAGCAACAACAGGTATAATTTCTGAGGTCTAAGAAACAAGAAGACCAGCAGGCCTGCAACATGCAAAGGGCAAATACAAATAAGCCCTGTACGGAGGTCTGCCTAGGGTTTGAGTAGAGGTACTGCTGCTCAGTGGCCTGTCCCATCCAATCAGAGGAGTACGTTGGCACTTGCCACCATGTGTCATAAATTACATAAAAGACGTGCCCACACCACAATGCTCCCCCATCCATAACTTCCCAGACCCACGAGGTAAATGCTTTTATCAGAGCAGTTGCTCCACTCAAGGAAGTGGCAACTGATGCAAGCATCTGCCTCATGGATCTGGAAGGATATAGCAACAGACCACTGCTGGGTCACCGCAATGTAGATGGGAGACCTGGACTTACCCCCATCAGAAGTAAGCCATGAGCCTGACCTCTGATTCCTGCTTAGGTAGTCTTTTTGGATGTTCCTGCAGACTATCCTCCACTATCTTCCTCTGGACCTTATTTTCCCATCCCCATTGAAAGTCAGTAATTGTTGAGAAAAGCCTCTCGGTTTCTCTGGCACTGCAGAGGAATCCCTCCCTGTAATAAGCTCCAATTACTGCCCAGTGTATGGGGACATATAAAATATGGTCCTATCCCAAGCATGAAGGGGTTATTCAGGGATTAATAAGGGGTTAATGCGTGCCTTACAAATCTTCTGTGCATTACATGTTTATTAGCAGCTATATTTGCATGGTCTTCATTATGTTACATTTTCAAGGCTATGAAGCAATAATAAGTGCAGATTTTGCAGCCTGCAAAATCACAAGGTTGTGATGTACGTATTTACATTACATCACATGCTGGGCATGTAATTGTGATGTAGTTTGTGGACACTAACTGTGTAATCTGATAGGTCAAAGCATCCTGATCAGGCTACGAGAGAGGGTATAAAGAGTGGAATGCTGTGAAGCTTCAACTGGTGCGGAGTCTGTAACCTGCAGTATATGTGTAAGATTCTAAGGATCAAAGGAAATGTCTGACTGCCATTTGGAGGAAGTACCCACTTGGTACTTGGCTTAAATTTGGCATGGGCTGAACCTGATGGATGCATGTCTATTTTTCAGCCTCATCAACTATATTCCTGTGTTACCATGGTCAATCCCATTAAAACCCATGCTTGGGGGGGGGGGGGGGGTAGAGACCTGGGTGATAATTGTATTTTTTTTTCTTCTTCTTCTTCTCTGGGGATTCTTTTGAGAATGTAAAAGGACCAAATTGTGCAGTATTCGAGATGCGGCAGATCCCTACAACCTATGAGACATCCTCTCCTGACTTCTTTAAAAGATATAGAAGGGACGCTATGCACTTCACTTATGATTCACTTGATCAGGTTGTTCTCGAAGAATTGAAGATGCTGGATACAAGGGTCTTTTTTTCTAGGCAAGTTTCTCTACTTTTCCCTTTATCCCCAACTAAGATGAAAGTTGGGGCCACTACTTTGGTAGTTGATTCCCCCTATTTCTCACATCTCCAAACACACAGCTCTACCCTTAGCCGATGCAGCTGCATTTAAGAATCAGGATAATCTACCATGTTGTGTCCCCTTCAGCCTGTCACGAGAGTGGATCTTTGCTGGTGGCTTCAGGAAATCCACCTGACAGCGGTTGCTCATTTATCATAGTGAAATAGTCCATAATGGCAACAGATACCAGCCTGTCTGTGTGGGGAGCCACTTTTGGCCCCCAAACAGCACATGGCCACTGGTCTGACCGCGAGAGCTTTCGATCAGTGTGCTGGAGCTTCAGGTGATTCATCCTGCAGTTCTGATGGCCTACCAGTTGAGATTCAGTCCAACAATGTAAAAACGATAGCTTATGTTAACTGCCAAGGAGGAATCAGCAGAGCAGCTGCATGGTCTGAGGTTTGTCTGGTTCTCGCTGGGTCCAGAAGCTCTCGTTCCATCTCTTAGCCATTCACATTCCAGGGGTAGAACATGTACAGACTACTTCAAGTCGTCAGTGCCTGGATCCTGTGGAATGGGAACTGAAGCAGTCTGTTTTCAACTCAATAGTTCAGAAGTGTGGTCTGCTGGTCGTGGACCTGATTGTGTATTTGATGAACCACAAGGTTCTCCAGTTTTGCTCCAGGTTCCAGGATTCTCTGGCTTTCACAATAGACTTGATAGGCATTTCCCCCTGGCATATGTTTCCTCCTCTAACCTGATTCCCAGGGTGTTGAGAAAAGTCAGGATGGACTGGGTACATGTAAGGAGGAGTAAGGGTTTCACTGAGTTGACCATCACGGCCATTCTTTAATGCCTGTAAACTGGTTTCTTCTAAGGAGCATCACAGAGTCTGGTCATTGCTCTTCAAGTGGTGTGAAGACCATGATTTGCAACAGTGCCATTTTCATCTTCCCTTGGTCTTGGCATTTCACCAAGATGCCTCCAAAAGAGTGTTTCTTAGTACTATTAATCATTTGAATGCCAGAGGGCTATACAACGCATCCAGATCTACAAACAGAAATTGAGCTACACTACAGCTACCACACAGCTTACAATTGAAACTGTGCTGTACTAGTGATACTGCAGAAATTACAAGTGAAATGGAGGTACAAAGTGATACCACAAAGCTTACAACAGAAATTGTGCTACATTAGTGATTCCATGGACCACCAATTTTATTGCATTGTTGATAATGGTATTTGAAGCTCATAAACAATGCATTTAGCTTACAATGTACAGACATTGTCTCTCATTTCTGCTTCTACCTGTAACGGTTTGTTTTGACACTCAGACCAGTAGGTAAAATAAAGCAATCTTTTACTGAAAGAAATAAAATACAAAGGATCGCCCTCTACAGTTGACAGCAACAATTGCAAGCTATTACACAGTACACATAGCTTTAATATAATATACAGAAGGCACCCAACATAGGAACAGAGAATAGGGAACAGGACCCTAAAGGGTGTATGAGAACAATTTGTCAGTCTCAGCTGTGGGGTTTGGCACGCCCGTGTGGTGTAGAGATAACCTGAGCAAATGTGCACGGCACAGAGTTCATATAAAGATGAGTAGTAGATGTTCAGTGACCAATGTAAGTTATAGCAGCACAGTAACCCAAGATAGCCCCCACGGGCGTTCGTCAATAGACCAGTGAGCCTGCAAGAGTATGTAGCCCCCACGGGCGTGATCGAGACTAGCCTGTGATGCGAAGCTGGCGTTTTAGCCCCCACGGGCGTATAACTGGAGACCACTGTAAGCACAACACGAGCCAAGAGCCCCCGCGGGCGTTTACCTATGGATTGAGCAAGAGCTTGGAGCCTAACCTTGCCACCAATAGCCGCACCGGACACCTCCGTCATTAACCGTGAGACCAAGAACGCGCAACCGGCCTAACAGGATTGACTACTCTGCAAACGTAACCGGGAGTCGCCGTCCAAGTAGCGGCCAACTCAGCAGCAGTAGACTTACAAGGTAACGGTTCTATATTTAGAAAGGAGGTCCGGTCAGAGAGAAGCGGCAGTGCAAGGGTTAATAGGTATGTTTGAATCTCCCAGGCTCGGTATGGTAGCTTAGCTCTGCAACGTGTAAAGGCTCGGTACAAGAGGCACAGCTTATGCAAGTCGGCAAGGAACTCTGCACAGATGGATGGGTTACCCAGGAGGGTAATGGTCACACTAGCTCGGCACAGCAATGCAGGATTCAGAATGTTGCGGCGGCGACAACAAGCCAGGCAGCCGCGAAGATCTTGAAGCAGGAAGTCAGCCAGCCGGGTCGTAGCATGTAGAGGGTTCTCAAACAAGCCGGGTTGGAGCACGTAGAGGATTCTCAGACAAGCCGGGTCGTAGCACGTAGAAGATTCTCAGACAGGCCGGGTCGTAGCACGTAGAGGATACTCAGACAAGCCGGGTCATACACGATCAGGAACACAGGAGAGTAGTCAGAACAGGCCAAGGTCGGTACACAGGAATCCGGATTCAGGAACACAGCAACAGCAAGTCTGGCTCAGAAACGCCACGAAAGGGCATCTGACAGATGTAAGCGTCAGGTATAAAAAGGTCACCAAGGGGTGGGCCAAACCAACCGAGCAAATCACAGTCTGCCACAGATGAGAGTGACAGAAAGATCACAGGCACTGTGATACTACCTGCCTAACCTTCCTTGTTTCATTGCCTCTTTCTTTCAAATTTCCCAATGTCTCCCTGCTGTTTTTCCTACAATCCGGTCATAATACAAGCCAGTATGTCTACATATCCTGTGCTTGTTTATACTGTTGTTAAACTACTAATAAAAGTAGTTTAACAACACAGAACACTCTTCATTATGAATCAACAAATAGCTGGCTCAGGAGAAGAGGAGATGTAGTTCACTAACAGTGGGAAGGTCTCAGGTTGCCCATCCCTGGCCTGCCTAGAGTAATGAGTGTATAACATATGCCCCAGAGCGACTCATACTGAAACCAACACAACAGGGTACCTCATTCACACACGCGTGCACACTTCATACACGAGCACACACATTCACACCTTGGGCACTACACACAGACAGACTTTATACATAAACCCAAACATTCACATCGCAGGGCACCGTGCATGAAGCTGGTGGAAATTTACGGGTACTCTACTTAAATTACTTTTTAAATAGAGCCTAGGAGAGACCGTTTTCAGTGGTAAGAAATGTCCCTAGCGCGTCATTAGCATATCAGTGGCAAGTAGTAAGCTCAATTACAAGTAATATTTTTAGTATTAGCTTTACACCCACAGACCAGCCTTTCCTTCTATGTTGTACAGTTTCAGATTTTCAAGAGATGTTACTGTGTAATAGAAGGTCTTACTTAGGTAGGAATCCTACATATAGAAGTTGGAGATGTTATATATAATAAACTTCCTACACACGTGCCGAACAGGTCTTTCTACCCTGCTCTTACACTCAAGGGTTTATAACTTTTCCCCATTTATGTATTTTAGTCCACCCCCTCCCCAAGCCCCATCTGCTTCTGAAGAAGTCTCTATCTTGCCTCATTCCACCTATAGGCTACCACCTAAAAACCTATGTCTCTTCTCACTCCACAGGACTCTCCCTCTATAGCTGTATCATAGTTGCATAGTAGTTTAGGTTGAAAAGTTCAAACCTTTTCCTATTCCTGTTTACTGTTGTTGATCCAAAAGAAGGCAAAAACAAAAATTAACCCCTCAGTACAACAATTTCAAATTCTCCTTTGAATGTGAAGGGGTAGAATTCCTTCTTGATTCCAAATGGCAATCCGATTTCTCCTTGGATCAACAAGCACTAAATAAATATTAATCCCAATACTAACATATGTAGCCCTTTATGTTCTGCTCTTTTAAAAAAGTATCCAGGTCCTTATTAAAGGCATCTACTGTATTTGATAGCACCACTTCTTCAGGCAGTGAATTCCATACCTTTATTCTCCTTACTGTAAAGAATTCTTCCACTGTTGTAGACGAAATCTCCTTTCCTCAGGTCTAGGCAGGTGACCCCTCGTCCCATGTACTGTTCTGTTAATGAACAGGTCTTTGGAGAACCCTTTGTATGGGCCTCGAACACATTAGATATATATAAAATATATAGAAATAAAGGCAGCACCCGTGGGACTTTTCATAGGGCAAATAATTTTAAAGCAAACTCGGAAAGCAGATATCTCTCAAACCATAAAGGTTTGACAGATGCTGCTGGTCTCGTTTAAGTCCAATTTTTAAGGGCTACAACATGAGGGATAGCAAAAATGAAGTATTACTATCCCTTTAAGTATGAGAGTGGTATGCACCACATTGCTTTTCAATACATTGTTTTATAATACAGTGGTAGCCTCTCTGGCATGACCATTGATTTAAAGGGAACTTTTATTTGTCCCTGCAGTTGGTTTGTGACATAATTGTTCTGTTTGTTCTTCTGGCTAGTGTACCCTGAATACCACTGCTGGGCCCCATTAGTTATTCACATACAGCAAGTCTGGATTTAATAAATAAATATGTGTGAATATATATTTGTTTAGAAGAAATTTTCTGTAAAATTGGGACAAAAAGAGGACTTAAAATCAATGCATACTTACATCACTTTAGTTTTGCAGACTATACTATATTCTTTGCCACTGGTCCTGAAGAACTACAAGAAAGCATTGAAGAGTTCCAACAGGAAAGCAGAAATGTTGGTCTGAAGGTGAATATCCTGTGTAAAGGGATAGTAATGTTTCACAAAAACAGCAGCTCCAATTAATCTTCATAGTATTTGAGCCATAGAGAGTGTTATTTCAATACTGTCAGAGTTGTAGTTCAAGAGTAATTGAACTGCAGATGTGGAATCTGGTCTTGAGACCAGACAGTTCACATCAAGGGCCAATCATAAGGAAAACCCTGCACCCTTGACAGGTTTTTCTCTTATGCTAATTGAAGATTGTCCCTCTCTGAGAGGTGAGCAGTGTTATATCAGTTAAAGGGGATAATTTATCATTCAATCACTCTTGAACTACAACTCTGACAGTACTGAAATAACACTCTCCATGGCCCAAATACTATGAAGATTAATTGGAGCTGCTTTTATTTTGAAACATTACATTAACAAATTTATCATAACAAGGATAATCCCAGTAGATGGACAAGAACTAGAAGTTGACAGGTATGTTTACCTTGGACAGGAAATGTCAGTAGGTGGACACCCCAGGATGGAAACTGAGCGCCAAATAAAACTGGGATAGCAAGCATTTGGAAAACTTAGTAGTACCGTCTTTAAGACAAATTTACCACCTCAAACGAAAGGTTTTTGACCATTATGTCCTCCTAGTTCTTACGTATGGCTTTCAGACATGGACACTGAATGCCAAAGCCATACAAAAACTTAAGGTTACGCAGAGAAGTATTGAGCAGTAAATTCTAAGCATAACAAATACAGATCAATAAAACGTGCATTAATTTGTCCGCAAATAAAGGTCTAAGACATCACTGAAAGAGCAATGCGCCTGAAATGGAAATAGGCAGGACACATAGCAAGAAGACCTGATGGTAGATGGACCAAACTAATTATGGAATGGATTCCACTCGATACTAAATGTCCAAGAGGAAGACCAAAAACAAAACGGGTAGATGAAATTAACAAATTTGTTAGTACGCAGTGGCAACAAAAAGCTCATCACCGAAGTTGTTGGAGGCTTTCTGAGGAGGCCTTCATCCTGCAGTGGATCAGCAAAGATGATGATATATAAAACATATATAAACAGGGAGATGGGGACACTATGAAAAATCAGGCAAATGTCATGTGGCACATAAAGAACAATGTAAATTCCAAAAGAAACAGCATTCAGTGGACTCAGGGTGAAAAGATGAAGAGATTTATTTGCAAACGGTCAAGATTTTGGTGATCACTGTCACCTTCCGCAAGACAAACAAACAGTGAACCATTACCCCCCAGATAAACCTCCATGTAAAAGACACTAAAATGTAGTGTAATACTACTAAGCATCATGTAATTATAAAAATATTTGATTTATTTGTAACTCTGAATCTCTTGGCTGATAAGTGTAGACAATGGTTTATTGCACAACTAGTTGAAGAGCCCGTTACAAGGGCCACAGTGCCACTGCTATCTGGTCGCGGGGCAGTCATGCGCAGTAGAGACTGCCCACGCCGCTGCTGATACAGAGCTGGGCGCTCCGCTCTGTATCAGCCGCGGCGCTGGCAGTCTCTACTGAGAATGACTGCAGCACGCACAACAGTCTCTACTGCACATGACTACGTCGTTACACATGTTTTAGCGAATTATTATTGCACAATGTATGTTTCATTTCTCTGTTTAACAGTATGTGTGCCAGAGGGGTGTCCAACAGAGTGCTTTGCATTACACTGGACACCCCTCTGGTACTAAAAGGATTGCAATACCATTTTCTCTTATGTCCATGGGGTTGAGATCCCCTTTCACAGAGGGCAGGGCACTTCAGAAAAGACAGAGTCTTTGAGGAGGAAACTCTCTCCTCTCCCTCCAGTTCAACCACAGGTCTACCTAGATTCAAGTGGCCTCTCAAGGAAAGAGGAGCAATATGGCACTGCTCTTAGTTGTTTGGTCTACTTTTTAATTTTTTTAATCTGAGTTATGGGGCTCTATAATCCCCCATTAGGCAGGATCAAATCAATGGCTCCCCCGGAGTCGGATTGTCCATGTCACAGGAGTAGTTATGGACCATTTCCCAGTGAAGGCTGACTTTATGATAAGCTTTTTCCTCATTGCTTAGCTTCTGAGGGGTAGTGCTTTTCTAGATGGGAGTCTGAAGAAAGAAGACTGGTAAGTTAACCCTTTGAGTACTATGGCCTTTTCTGTTATGTACCACTATTCTCTTTGCGCTACTTTTATTTCTTGTATATCCTATCCCTCACACTTCTGTGTTATAAAGGTACTTTATATTCCTTATTAACCCTTTTAGGACCAGTTTATACAACTGGGGCTATTGAACGCCTTATTTCTTCACCCACTATTCTCAGATTTCTTACTAGATTATTTTTAGACATTTCTTGTGTATCTTTTTTCTTTATTTCATGTTACTTCACATTTTGTTACACCTCCCTTTAAAACAGGAGCCCGCGCGGCAGCCATGTTTGCCTCATAGACTTGGGGAAGGCAGAGGCGTAACTCGAAATCACCGGGCCCTGGTGCGAAAATAGCCATGACACCCCCCAACCTCACACCCTCTCCTGTAGATCATTGCCCCAATCTGTATATTACTGCCCCCCCATGCCCTCTCCTGTACATATCACTGACCCCCATGCCTTCTCCTGTACATATCACTGACCCCCATGCCTTCTCCTGTATATCACTGACCCCCATGCCCTCTCCTGTACATATCACTGACCCCCATGCCCTCTCCTGTACATATCACTGACCCCCATGCCTTCTCCTGTATATCACTGACCCCCATGCCCCCTCTTGTATGTTACTGCCCCTTCCTGTATACATTATTGGCCCCCCAGGCCCTCTCCCATACATCACTGCCCCCATGCCCTCTCACATAATTAGGGTGACCACGGGTCCCGGAACGTCCGGGACTGTCCCTTATTTTAGGGCTATGTCCCGCGTCCCGGGTCCCCTTCAACCGGGACAATGAAGTGTCCCGGAATGAAGGCAAGCCGCCCTGGATGTCAGCCTGCAAGCGGTGTGTCACATCATGGACGCCGCTCGCGGCGTCCATGATATGACACACCGCTTGCAGGCTGACATCCAGGGCGGCAATGCAGCTTACCTGGAGGCAAGCGCTCTAGTAATACAGAGCGCTGGGAGATGACATCATCTCCCAGCGCTCTGCATTACTGAGCACAGCGCGCGGGAGCTTCAGGGACCAGGGACTTAAGGTATGATGGGGCAACTAGGGTGACCACGTCCCGGAATGGCAGAAGGGAAATGTGGTCACCCTACACATAATAAATATGCTTGGCTACCTCTTTGGTAAATGATCTGGTGATTATTCTGCTTGCCAGGGTCTCCAGCAGATATTGGGGCAGACATGTCTTAAATAATTGAAAGGGGTAAGCAAAATAATACTTAGTGACCTGGCACTCAAAGGGTTATCAGAACCCTGTCTCCTACAGGATGTCTTCACTCCCTATGCACAATGCCTTGTTACGTGCATCCATTCATCACAGTGCCCCCTCTGGCCGGAGGCCCACAGAGCAGACAATACGATGAACACTAAACAGGGCTTCGATAACCCTTTGAGTGCCAGGTCACTCAATAATATTTTGCTGACCCTTATCAATCATAAGACTCGTCTGCCCCAATATCTCAGGAAGATACTGTCTTAAGATCCTGGCAAGCAGACTAATCAACGGATCGTTTTAAAGACAGGTAGTCAAGCATATTTATTATTAGGCTCAGTCAGGCTGCATTGCTGGGGCTGACTGGGTAGCAGGGCTCCCTGCAGTGACGGGCCCGGTCGCGGTTGCGACCACTGCAACCGTGGTAGTTACTCCACTGGGAGAAGGTTGCGTGGGACATATCTCTACATGTGTTTACGCTACAATGGTCCGAGTGGGCACTTTCTTCACAGCTGGCCATGATCTGCTGCATGACCAGCATGTCTCAAATCCAGTGCAATGTTTTTCACCATGTAACTTACAATTGCCCAGAATTCCCCAGTTCCCGGGCTTTTTGCTTATTTGATGGGAGGCAATTTGGCTGTCTCGTTACTACCCCATTGCTTATACTATACAAAGGCTGACTCTCTTCCTCTCTCTTCTCCACTGTAACCCATTGCATACCAGATAAGTACTTTTGGGGTCTTTTATTTGATTTTCTACTACTTTGAGCTAGTTTTCCCTAGTTTCAAATAAATTTCTCTAAAGATGTCTGATCCCAAGGAAAACATGGGGATATCCAAACATAAAGATGCAGGGGCTTCCTTAACTAGCTCATTGTTCCTCATGCCATACTGAGCTTGGGTAAAAGCTCAGATGTCCTCTGTGGCATCAATTCCCTCATCTATTCAAGAGGTCCCCCACTCCTAGCGACCCATACCTGCATTAGACAAATTGATCCTGTTTTTAGGGGACACTTTTAACTAACTGGGGAAGCATCTGGTGAGTAGATAGACTCTGAGGATGAAGATATGGACTCAACCTTGTCTTTTGGAGATCCATATGAGTATGACCCTTACCCCTCAGCAGTGTTGGAGACCATTTAGGTCTCTGTGGCCTCTGGTGGGAGACCTACCTTTCCAGCCATCTTCCAGATGCACAAGAAAGACTCATTTTTTCTTCCTAACAGCAGCTTACATTAGGTTCTATTGGAGGAAAGGTGAATGCCATATTAGAGGCTTTTGCTTGACATGCACATCTCTAAACTATGCCCCTTTACTACTGAAACTCATTGGTGGATGCTGCAGGCCTCAATGACCAGGCTGACAAAAGCCTTGATGGTATTAAAGACTAATTTGGTGGCCACTGGGGCAGCTCTGAGACCCGTTTTTGCTTCTGCCTGAGTTAATATTGGAATAGCCATGTGAGGCAAGCAGTTCTCAGAAGTTACCGAGCTGATGTTCCTCAGCATTATCTGTTGCTGAGCAACGTACATTGTGACTACACAATCTGGTCGGCAGGCCAGTCTTCTAAGAGAGCCATAGTTTCTCTTCCCTTTGCAGGCTAGAACTTCTTTGGACCTGAGCTGAGTAAGTTAATCAGTGATGCAAGAAAGTTCTTTCCCCTCAAACGTCTCCCATATGTCCCTTTTTTTTTACCAGAAAGAAACATGGATTTTGTTACCCCCTGCCATTTTGGGGAACAGAGGGTTCAACTTCCTCAGGATTCTCAGATGCACCCTACCCCAAAGCTCAATTAGGCTTGGTAAAATAAGAAGCCAGCTGACAAGCTATACATGATATGAATTTTGGGGGCTTGTTCTGTCCCTGCTTGTAGGGGGTCGCCTCTGTCTTTTTCAAGATGTCTGAGAATCTTCTGCTATTGACCAGTGAGTTTTGTGGGTTGCTTTTGAAGACCACCACATAGATTTCAAATCCCTTTTGCATCATCACTTCTTTTTGTCAATTGTTCCTCAAGACCCAGAGAGCAAGCACATCTCATTATAATTTGAACCATTTTGTAGTCCACAAAATGGACAGTGGCTGCCATCCTATCTTGGACTTAAAATGTCTCAGCCACTATGTGGTAGCCACGTATTTGAAGATGGAGTCTCTGTCATTTCAATGATGTGTCCAGGCAAATTTCTAGCCTCCCTAGATCTCTAGGATGCATACCTGCATGCCCTTATTCATCCAGGTCCCCAGTGTTTCCTTTGCTTCGCCTTTGCATGCATTCTCTACCAGGTCACTGCACTGCCCTTTGGCCTGGTGTCAGCTCCAAGAATCTTCACAAAGATCACGGCAGCTCTGGTAACATATCTCCATTCTCAGGGAATCATCCTGACTCCATGTTTAGATGATATTCTGATCAAAGTACCTTCAGAGGACATTTTGCCTGCCCATGTCCAGGAGTGTGCTCATATCTTGGTCCATCAAGGCTGGGTTCTCATTCTAAAGAAGTCCTCTCAGATTACCTAGCAGACCCTGTATTTCATGGGGATGAGGTTAGACACCCTGCATGGGCGAGTGTTCTTAACGGATGACACGTTCCAGATTCTGTTTCATGATGTGGCCTAAGCCTTAACCTGGCCCTCAGTGACAATAAGAGATTACATGAGGATCCTAGGACACGTGGGTGGTTATTCTCTAAGGCATGATAAAGAGATGATAAAGTGGAGATGACTTATCCAGTGATATTACTTATCCAGTTCCTGTGTTACTCTATGGAGCCTATACAGTAAAATCTCCAAAACTCCAATGTTCCAGCCATCTCAGTGTTCCAAATCCATGGGGTGGAAAACATGGTTGCAAACCTTGTCAGTCATCAAGATCTAGATCCAGGAGTGTCAGAACAGATAGTACACAACTGTGGCCTTCCATTGGTGGATCTGATGGAATCCCTCGAGAACAGGGAAGTTCCACTGTTCTGCACAAAGACAAAGGATTCTTGGTCCTTCACGATAGACACAATGGCCATCCCATGAAATTATCATTTCGCCTACGTGTTTCTTCCATTACATCTGATCTCCAGGGTGAGATCAGGATGGAGAAGGCTCTAGCCATCCGAATTGCTCCTTTCTGGCCCCATCATGTCTGGTCTGCAGATCTTCTTAGTCTGTCCATCGACGAACTGTTCCACCTTCCTCTGCAACCAGACCTTCTGACTCAGGGTCCCATCTGGTACCAGCAGGTGGAAAGGTTTGCTTTGAAGCCAACATGCTGAGAAAAAAAAGTTTTCTCTGAGGAAGTCATATCCACCATGATCCAAGCTAGGAACTCTATTTCTTCCAAAGCATATCATATGATCTGGTCCATCTCTTATCAATGGTGTGCTTATAAGGATATGCCTGCTCAGACCTTTGGCGTTTCTACAGTCTTGGCCTTTCAACATAATGGTCAGAACAAAGGCCTCAACCTGAGCTCTATCAAGGCACAGATCTCAGCCCTCTCAATTCTCTTCCAAAAGCGTATTGCTATTTTACTAGATGTTAAAACTTTTATTCAAGGGGTGGATCATGCCTTCCCCTCCTTTAGGGATCCCATGCCCCCATGGGACCTTAACTTGGTCCTGGGCGGCTTCAGAGACCTCCCTTTGAACCTCTTTCATTGGTTCCTTGTGTTTTTTGAAGCTTAAAGGGATAGTAATACTTCGTTTTAACTTTATTTTATTTTGAAGGCATTAAAAAAACATGAAGAATGATATGTCTTATCTCTCAAACCTTTATGGTTTATGAGATATTCACAAGCAAAGTTTCCCCCTCCCGCCCCTTTTACCTTCTATAAACAATCTCTTCTCAGATGTGGAATGCAGTCCATAGACTGGACCGATAACAGAAGGGGACACTCTTTTTCTTATGAAAACAATGAAATCCCTGCCCCCCTTGACAAGCTTTTCAGGTTTTTCCCTTATCTTAATTGAAGATTGTCCTTCTCTGCAGTCTACCTGGGCAGCTTCCTTCTGCCCTGGCTAAGAAGTGTTACATCAGTAAAAGGGGTGGGAGGGGGACACTTTGCTTGTGAATATCTCTTAAACCATAAAGGTTTGAGAGATAAGACTTATATCATTCTTCATGTTTTTTTAATGCCTACAAAATAAAATAAAGTTAAAACGAAGTATTACTATCCCTTTAAAATGGCTTTTCTTCTAGCCACTGTTTCTAAATAAAGGGTTGCTGACTTAGCCGTTGTCTTTTTAGCCTTCGTTCCTGGTATTCCACTAGGAAAAGGTGGTACTTCATAATTTTCAAGGTATCTTACCTAAAGTTGTTTCAGACTTTCACATCAACTAGAAAATTATCCTCCCTTCCTTTTGTTCTGAACCTTCCTCCAAATAGGAGAAAGATCTTCAGTTGTTGGATGTGGTTTGATGACTTAAATATTATGCACATCATATACAGCCTTTTTGCAAATCAGACTCCCTCTTTGTCATTCCTGATGGTCCTATAGTGGGTCAGGCTGCATCCAACATCTCTGTTGCTTCTTGGATCAAGGCTACCATATGCTAAGTGTATGTTATCAGGAAGAAACCTGTTCCTTTCAGAGTGGTGGCACATTCCACCAGTTTTGTGGGTGCCTCCTGGGCCTTCAAGAATCAGGCCTCTGTCGAACAGCTGGGCAAGGTGGCAACATGGTCAACCTTGCATACATTCACCAAATACTACCATGACAATGTTCTAGCCTTGGCTGAGGCCAGCTTTGCCTTGAAGATCCTTCAGAAGGTTGTGCCTGTTTAAGGACTCCCCTTTTTGTTTCTAGCCATATCCTGTTCAGTAGTTTAAGCCTGTTGGTTCTTGTTTGTTTGTTTTCTGTGTTAGTTCGGTGCCAGTTGTCACCTGCGGTTACATAATGCTAGTTTAGTTCTGTGGAATAGGAGGAAGAAGAGTTTTTTTTCTCTTTTCCCTCCCTGGAATTTTAAGGGTGCTTTGGTATATCCCCATGGTTCCTGTGTTCCATATTTGATGTAAGTGAAAATATGATTTTAGTGAAATTACCATTAAATCCATTTTACTTAGTTCATATGGAACACAGGACTCCCACCCAGAGATAAACATTGTTTTCCTTCCCTGGGCAGAGGACAGTCCTCTTTGGGTCTTTGTTCATGGGGTTTCCATCTGGTCTTCCCCACTTTTTGGTACTTTGCTATATGTAAATCTGGATAGGTGAGGTGTTGAGCTTAGGGTTGCCACCTTTTCCTCAAAAAATACCGGTCATAGTTGTGGGTTGGTAAGGGCGGAGCCACAAAAGGGAAGAATTGCAAAATGGAGGAGCCACAGAAGGGAGGAGCCACAGAAGGGGCAGAACCACTCAATGTTGCATGTCACTGTCGACGTGGGACTCTTGGCTTACACCATGGGTGGTCAAGCCTGTGGCACTTCTACTATCTTTAGACTACACTCAACCCATATTTAACACACTGATGATGATGGGAACACTAGTTCAACAATAGCAATAAAATAACAGGTTGCATACCCACTGACAGATGCCTCACACCACTCCCTGCCCCCTGTGACCTGCCTCTCCTCTCCCACACCACTTTACATTAAAGCTCTGGGTCCAGTCCTACAGGGATACCCCCTGATTATAAACAGAGATCCTACTTATTATCTCACTCTTTGTGATGTACCACCTGTGCACTAACAGGGATTTCCCAAAATTCAACACTGGTCAGTCCCTAGGAATGTGGTTTGACAGCCCAGGATTAGAGAGAGGGATAGAAACTGATATAATCTAGTGCAGGCACTCTTAAGTCTGCCCTCAAACACCCCCAACAGGGCACATTCTCAGGGCCTCCTTAATTAAAAAGGTAACTCATACATATCCTTCCAAATGACTGAACCACTGACCGATTCACCCGTGATCATGTGGGGAGACACTAAAATCCTGCACCACTGGGGACAAACCCGAGCACCCCTGATATGAACACAAACAGAATGGTACTCAGTGGGTCTTAGTAATAAACTGAAGACTTTATGGCACAAAAAAATGCTGATCCCCTGAGACAAGTAGAATCCATATAAATGAGAAGATAATTGGCTGTGATGCTCAGGGTTAGTTTTTGGGACACATCAACAGGTCACATGGGTGTAATTAGTGTCTCAGTCATTTGTCTTGCACCTGCTGTGCTTTATAAGGGATATCCTTAACCCTTTGAGTGACAGAGGTGTACGCAACCCATAGCAATGCTTTGTGTACCCCTCTGGTGCTCAAAGGGTTAAATCTGATCTGTTCAGGCACATGGAGGACTAAGGCTTAGAATCACTGATCTATGAGATTTACGTTTAACCCTCTGAGTACCAGAAAGGAATCCAAGGCATTGGAACCTCGTTGGCGACGTTTCTGGCACTCAACAGGTTAAAAGAAAAGAAAATCAGCTTTACCTGTAAAAACTAATGGTCCCATCATGCTCGGCAGTCACTGACCAGACCTCAACAGATGGTGAGCCTCCGCTTGCCCACCCCCGGTAGCTATGGCTATGTGAATTAGTCTTAACCCCTTGAGTGCCAGGGGGTGTCCAGTGCATCCCTTTGGCATTGAAAGGGTTACTAGTGGACAAAGAGTATAAAACGTGTAAAATCTCTGCAAAAGTCCAGTCTCCAGTACCTCCAGGACACACATCAAGTCAAGCGCCAATCCAGACCAATAGCCGAACGGAATTCTGGGGTCTATAATGCCGATCCTGACACGCACTGTGCAGTGCTTCAAAGGAGAGAACTACATGTCCCAAAAGAAGCAATGCCTCTGCCTCTCTGCAGGAAGGAGTCTGCACTATCCCGTGACTTGCCAGGCAAAGCAACCAATTAGGAAGGGGATCGTTAACCCGAAATGCGTCGAATATACCAAGTTTTTACTTCATTTTATGACAGAGTACAATACACATGTCTAATGTTCCTGAGGAGTAAAGAAGTTCAACACAGAACGACCCTCATTTCTAATTAAACTGAGCGGACCGACAATTCGGTGGACATATGCAGTAATATGCGGCTCCAGCACATTGCACAGCAGCACAAGTGTATAAGGGAGCAACAACACAGGATCAACAGGGATACGGATGAAAGCGCAGCAAAGACTGCTCGATATGCTACCTATAAAGAAAATATCTGGTAAGCAGATCTGATTGATCGGGTGTCATTTTAATTACGTTGCTGCCCACCGGTTGTATCCCATATGCTGCTATATCTCTGGTAGTCCCTTCACCCGTATATTTCTATAGACGCACAAGTGGATACTTTGTTACTGCACTAACTAATGTGACATTAGATTGACATTCCTCTGGAAGTTTAAGTGTATCTGTATTGAAATTGAATACATACAGACTAACTCTAGGTTCTAGCGAGAGCCTGTCTTTTAGGCAAACCTTTATAGTATTGCCTAATATTGATTTTACATTGTTTTTATATGTCCTTGTGTTTGTTTACACAATTTTAATGCAATATATTACTTCAATAAATTATTTAACAATTTTTTAGTGATTCATCTATGTACTGTACATCTGAATGATATTAACATGTATACCATTAAGTGTTTACTGCACTTAGATCTTTGGTGCACTGTCTCCCTCCCCCCCCCCTTTTATTTTGCATGTATGCTCGAGTTGACTCCGGGCCAATGACGGGAGCACAAAGGTTTTAAAAGACAGTCGAGGAATACAACTCTGTTGACTTATCATCCATCATCTTCATCATCCATCATCTCATTATGATCTTCATTATCAATTTACGGATTAACAACCAAGCTTTCATTCATTTCCATACCATCTCATTTTCATTAATTGCCAGATCACTTACTGACTGCATAGAGGACTGTTAGTAGGTTTTTAAACATATAAGTAGCCATTTTGGTGTTGTTTTATCTATTATTTTATTTCTATTATCAAGTTTGTGAATATCACTGCTTTGTAATTGTTCATTTATTCAGTAGACAGTCTTAACATATGTTATCTATATGATGAGTTGACATGTATTCCCTTTGTACTGCAGGTAGTAGACAATATTAATTAAATTCCCATATCAGCCCCTTTTGGTTAGAGCGCTTCCTAAAACATTTTTATATTTCTTTAAAGCAACCAATTAGCATGAAGTGGAGGATGCTGAGCGCTTCCTTCCTGAGTTGGTATGAGTGACCGACGCAAATACCGGCTTTTCAATTGCCGGTATAATAGTTTTACCGGCACCGGCTCCAGTGCCCTAATTACCAGCTGTGCAGGTAAAATACCATCCGGGTAGCAACCCTAGTTGAGCTGGAAGAAGAGCAGTGAGTCTCCACTTCAAAGATCCCATATTTTCTGAAGTGCCTTGCCCTCTGTAGGAGGGAAGCTCAACCCCATGGTTCCTGTGTTCCATATGGACTAAGAGAAAGGTATTTAATGGTAAGTTCCCTAAAATCATATTTTACAATTAGGTATAAAGATAATAAACACTTAAAGGGATAGTAATACTTCATTTTAACTTTATTTTATTTTGTAGGCATTAAAAAAACATGAAGAATGATATAAATCTTATCTCTGAAACCTTTATGGTTTAAGAGATATTCACAAACAAAGTATCCCCCCCCTGTTCAACTAGATCAGAAGGGAGATGCCCAGGTAGACTGCAGAGAGGGACAATCTTCAATTAAGATAATGGAAAAAGCTGAAAAACTTGTCAGGGGGGGAAGGGCTTTCATTGTTTTCATACAAAGAAAATTGTTCCCTTCTGTTATCTGTACTGTCATACAACCAGATTCACATCTGAGAAGAGATGGCTTACACTAGGTAAAAGGGGCGGGGAGGGGAACTTTGCTTGTGAATATCTCATAAACCATAAAGGTTTGAGAGATAAGACTTATATCATTATTCATGTTTTTTTAATGCTTACAAAATAAAATAAAGTTAAAACGAAGTGTTACTATCCCTTTAACACCAAATATCCACCCCCTGCAGAAGTAGTTGAGGCTAAAACAGTAAATTAATCTAGGAATACTTGTCTTAGATATACATGACTATTTAGATTAAATTACATCTGAGCTAACAAGATTAAAAAAATGGGAAGATTATCCGGGCCAAATATTTCTCCTGTCTATTTCTTGTTACAAGATCTTTTTCTTCTTCTTTAGTTTTCTTTCTTTTTTCACTGCAGTTTCAGCACCTTTCTGATTGTCAAGTCCATAGAGGTCTTTCCCAGCAGTGAGGGGACTGCAGAGATAATCTAGGGAGAAAGGAAACAGAATTAGACAATTTCACAAGCTGGCTAGCAAAGGCATCATGTCTTACTTTATTTGCTTAATTGACATAGTATTTGGACATTTGC
Organism: Rhinophrynus dorsalis; assembly: GCA_037306005.1. Taxonomy (NCBI): domain Eukaryota; kingdom Metazoa; phylum Chordata; class Amphibia; order Anura; family Rhinophrynidae; genus Rhinophrynus; species Rhinophrynus dorsalis. The sequence continues at coordinate 344,383,174 of CM074724.1, read as the reverse complement.
TGGGGCAGTGACTAATATACTCTGAAAACCTTTAAAGGGATAGTAATACTTAAAATGTTAAAAAAATATATGTTGTAGGGTTTATCCCCCTGAGTAAAAGAAGAGTACTCCCACTGCTGAAAGGTGTTTCATTCAAAAGTTATTAATTTTCAAAGTTGAATTTTTTTTTGTGCAATATCACAGTGGCCTGAAATTGTGCAGTGGCGCTGTTGCTACATGATCCTATGGACAGCTCTGGTCCCGGGACCATATATCTCCATGTGCAGTACAGATAGGCCACGCCACAGCTGATAATGGAGCGGGGCTCCGATTTCAGAAGTGCAGAGAGGACTATAGTCTGAATTCGGAGTGCCCCGCTCCGTATCAGGCGTGGGCAGTCTCTACTGTGCATGACTGCATCACGGTCGTTGCTGGGTGGCACTGTGGCCCATGTACACGGGCTCTTCAACTAGTATATATATATAAAGAAGGAGTCTGCATATCTAGCCACACACACCTAGGGGCGGCAGTAAGGAGAAGTTTTTCACATCTTCTGTATGCTGCCTGTCCAGGACATACAAGGAGGAGGGGGTGTCATTATCTCTGCAAGGAGTTGGTGCTCCCCCCACTTTCTCCTCTTCCAAAAAACACACATGGCCTTTCAACACCCTTCCACTCCTGTGATAATCTCTTTAAGGATTTGCAGGGGCCCTCAATACACACATATGCACAACACAAACACAATACACAAAGCAATATATATGTACAACACAGGCAATACGCAAGCGCACAATACACACACATACACACACAAACGCAATACACACACCACACATGCACACAAAGTAGAGGTGCACACATTACACATGCAATACACACACACACATACGAACAACACAATACACTACAACACACACACAATACACTGCAACACATGCACACCACAAATGCGAGCACGCCAACTCGTACAAACATAATGCACTACAACACACACAAAATACATTATAAGACACGTGCACAACACACACGCAATACACATGCACAACACCCATGCAATACATACACAAAAAACACAAATACGCAAATACAGCCCAACATACACTCACAATACACACCTGCACAATACACACACACACCACACATGCATAATATACACACAATGCGCACAAACAAATGCACAACACACACAAACACTCAATACACATCACAAACATACACCATACAACACACATGCACAACACAATACACAAAGCAATACATATGCATAACACAGACAATACACAAATAAGCAATGCACAATACACACACACAAACACAATGCACAGAAAATGCACAACACACACACAAATCACACATGCCCATAAAATAGACACATACACATTACACACGTAATACACGCACACAACACACATGTACGTGCGCACAAACACGTGCCCGCAAACATGCGCACGCACCCCACACACATGTGCAAGCACTTCACACATGCACCCCACACACACACACAAAACACGCACAGAGCACACACACCACACTAACACGTGCAACACAAACGCACACAAAACATACTATAACACACAAGTACAACAAACCACAATACACAAATAAATAATGCACTACAACACACACATAAAATACATTACAACACATGTGCACACACGCAATACACATGCACAATAAACATGCAATGCACACGTACAACACACATGCAATAAACACACAACATATACAAACAATACACACACACACACACACACACCTACTCAACACTCGCACAAAAAACACACACAATCATATGCAATTACAGCACAACACACACTCACAATACACACACACACACAAGGTGATCATTTGCCAGGCCTCTGTCTTCAAGGAACCAGTCTGTCCCCTTTAGGGTTACAGCTCATTTCCCCAGAGTGGTGGATGCTTCCTGGGCCTACAAGAATCAAGCCATTGTGGACCACTTGTGCACGGTGGCAAAGTATCCATCCCTTCATCCCTTTTGTTCCTGTTACTTAGATTGGTGCGTAGGTGTCAACTAATACCTGAGGTTCTATTTATTCCAGTTCCTCTCTGTTAGAATTGATCTGTGTTTTGAGACATTTTTCTCTCTCTCCCTTCCTGGAATCTTGGTGGATATCTTTGGTATATCTCCATGGTTCCTGTGTTCCACATTGGACAAAACAGGATACAGGATGATACAGGTGACCCCCTTTCCTGTCTGACTTCTGTTTTTGATGTTTGCTATTTGCCATGTCCGGTGGGGTAAAGTTAAGTACAGTGGGAGTCTCTGAATCCAGAGAACCTTTAAGGCAAGTGTCCTTCCCTCCTGCAGTAGGATATTTTACCCCATGATCCCTGTGTTCCATATGGACTAAGAGAAAAGGATTTATCTGTAAGTACACAAAAATCCCCTTATCTGTATCCCTTTCAACCCCCAAGGGGTAACAGTATGCAGAGTATGGATCCATTTAGCCTCCAAATGCCAGTTGTCTTTTCCACACTCACATCCTCTCCACAAGGCAGTTATTCTCCACTCCAGTCCTCAGGGCACATCTACATGTCAGGTTTCATGGATATCTATCACGGTCCCCGTGATTCCCTGTCAATCTGGCTGGGTGTACCTGTGCATTGGAGGAGACTGATTGGCCCTCCCAGGATGTGCCTTTATATACTGGGGTCACGGCATCTGTCGGTTGCCCTTTCGTGGTGTTCCTGATCCTGCGCCTCGTTGCTGTGTTCCTGTGTACCGATCCGGCTTGTTTGACTACTCTCCTGTTCCTGCTCCGTGATTGATCCGGTTCTGGCTGACGATCCTGCTCCGTGATTGACCCGGTTTCGGCTGACAACCCTGCTCCGCGATTGACTCGGTTCTGGCTGACGATCCTGCTCCGTGATTGACCTGGTTCTGGCTGACGACACTGCTCCATGATTGAATGATTCTGGCTGACGTTCCTGCTTTGTGTATTGATCCGGTTCCGGTTGTCACTCCAGCTCAGTGTACTGCTCCAGTGTTCCTGTGTGGCTACGGCCGCTCCCGGTGACATTCTGAACTGTCTTGTGTCACTCTGATGAATCATCTCTCTATACCGAGCTGTTGCCTGAGGTTGCAGTAGTCTATCCGCTTTCACTGCTGAGCTGTTCACTCCTGTACCAAACCTTCTTTAACCTGTGCCGTGCCTGTTGCCTCCGTGTATGAGCCCATTCTATACACTTGCCAAGCTTGTGATTTTCTTGCGAGCCATTAACCTTCCGGAGCCGGTGCTGTAGACCTAGCCTACCTATCACACTTGCAGAGCTGTGTTCGTTCCGGTGCTCGGTACGCACCATGGTCATGCTGATTGGCGCTGGTAGCCCTGTCCACTCTAGCAGTGTGTATTCTGTGCGGCACCGGAAGGGTGTCCTGGCTCAGGTTTCCAATTGCTCTAAGGGTTACATTATCCTCCGCACTACCTAGTGCTCCGGCTCTTGAATAGCTTGTGCAGTGTAGCTCCACCTTGGCACCCTAGGGGTGTTTTGGCTCTATCCCATTGGCACACGCAGGGTTGCTACCGATGTAGGTTAAGGGCGATTCAGGTTCTGGTCTCATCAGCACTAGCAGTGCTTCCCTCCGAACATCCCACTGTGGTGGTATTGGCTCAGCTCTGGTCTGTTGGTGCGCTCCATTATACTACCTTTGAAAGTGATTCAGTGCAGACACTATACTCCAACTCATCACCATCAGAGACTATTATCATATCCTGGGCGTTGGCTAATCAGGGACTGAGTGTGTCCAGTTTCTCCTCTTTAACCCTGTATGAGTTTTTCCTGTCAGAAAACCGTAACAATATCCCTGATTAAGCACAGCTGTAACAATCACAATGACTGAGCAGGGACCAAGAAGAGATTTCTTGAAACCCTGAAATCCCATAGAAAACAATATATACAGTACATGTTGCAACTGGGATTTTTAATTTATTCTTTTCAATGGCTGCTTTTATGGTGGAGCAGTGGTTTCTCATACGTTCATTAAATTCTCAGATTGTCATGCCCATGTCATTTAATCCACAGCAGCAGATGATGACATACACAGAGTGAGCCAAGTCTGGCATTCAAGTTTATACTGGTTTCCTAAAGGAGAATGTGCAAATTCAATACCAATAATAATAAGTCCTCTCTATGTGGTGAGATTAGGACAGTGAACACAGCTAATATTGCCCTTAATTCATCCTACTTTATATAGCAATGTTGAGGAGCCATAAGGACTCATTTGTCCAATAGATTCAGACCACTTCTATTATCCTGACAGTAATGCAGGATAGTGATTGCCAACTCTAGTGATCAAGGCACGACAGGTCATGTTTTCAAGATATTCATAATGAAGCACAGGTGGATTATTCACAATGACTGAGCCATTAATTACTCACCGTTGATCAAGCAGGGATAACCTGAAAAGCTGCATCATTAGTGTGCCCCACAGACTAAATACACCCTTGTAGATCTGATTTCCCCCAATGAAGCTGTTGACACTGGTGATTGTCTCCTTGCTGAATACACTTGAACACAGTATGCTGCAACTCGGATGCATACTGCAACAGTGAATTCCAAGTTTCAGCATGCCTGATCTGTACCATGGTATAAGGACGTTGCAATTTTCACTGTAACCTCTAATAACTGGCTGACCCATGTAGGTGTCATCTAATCACCGGCTACGTCCTCCATGCAAGAGGATCGCTGGTGAAAACCAGGACAGCAAATGTAAATGTACTAGAGGACTGGTATATGGTAAAACAGAATACAGCCAAACCACCAGTGTGAACAGAACCAGATGCAGGTGTATCATCAGGAACATGGGGACTGCAGTGACCAAAGCCTCAACTAAGCATGGTGGATTTGGCCAGTACAGCCGAATCTCTTCTAAATTGGTACCTGCCTATTCTGCTTAAAGGAATACTGCCTCCTAAACAAGATCTGGGGATATACACATTCTAATACCGTGACTTCACGTTAGCATCTGTTTCCCTTGCCTTAAAATCTAGTATTACATTTGCTCTAGGGGTCAGCCATTCCCAGCTTCTCAAGGGCTCCCTGCCTTCCATTACCACAGCAGTCTTCATTGGTGCCTCAGAAGTGATAGTGCATTGTTATCTGTAGATGTGCTGAGCTAACAACACGCAAACAAAATAACCAAATGGTGTCTACATAAGGGAGTCCACACATGCATTAAAAAGCAAGTTTAGGATGGTATTTTGGGTATCTAAGACTCCTAATTGTTACAGGTGCTAGCTAGAAATAGGATATTTAGCATTATATAACCCAATTTTAGTTTTAAAAGAGAAAGAGAGACAGCACACCAAGGATCTAAGTGTAGTATATTTGAGACTGTGGTATTATGGATTCAGAGGCAGCACAATATATCAATTAAATCGAATAAATAGAATATTGATCAAAAAATATATTTATTAAAGGATGAAAAGGAAAATAAATACAGAATATAAAAATATATTGCAAATAAAAAGCAAATGTAAACCACAGGTCAGTATGAGTTTACAACATCCAAAATAAATGAAATAAAATATAATTCTAAAAAATAAAAGAATTAGAACTAAAAATCACAAGTATAAATGAAGCACAGCACTACAAGAGATATAATTGGTATTAGGAACCGTGAAAAATGAATACTGGGTTATTAAGCTTTATGATCTGTTAGCTGTCCCTGATATGACGGTTTCTGCTTTTTAGTAGGCTGGCAACATTAATAGAGGAAAGGGTACCAGGGCTCAAAATTTCCACTCGCCACTAGCCAATGGCGAGTGAAAATTTAGCCCTGGCGAGTAGAAATTCAGCCCTGGTGGGTACGTTATGGCTTGCAGTGGTGAGTAACTTTTCAGGTCTGGCTAGTAGCAAAGGACTTCAAATTTTAAGCCCTGGTAATACGATAGCTATATCCCATCTAGTTTTTCAACGTGTTACTGGGCAATTAGCCCCTTCTTCAGGAAAGTTTGGGATTTTGGTGCACCCTTTCCTCTATTAATGTTGCCAGCCTACTAAAAAGAGGAAACCTTCATATCAAGGACAGAGCCACGATCTTCAAGCCGGCTGTGCCGGTACTGAGACTCAGACTTCGCAAGTGGTACCCGGAGGAGCAGGAGAACTCGATATCCTTGGCGACAAGCCCGCATTGATCTTCTGTCTGATGTGCACGTCTTCAAGGCCCGATCTGGTGAGCGGATAATAATATTGTGCTTACTGCTATATTATTGGATATTTCTGGTGAGCGTACATCTAGGAATAGAGAGTTTTACACCTCAATACTCACCTTATCTTATTTTCTCCCATTTAGCACATTACCAGCTAACAGATCATAAAGCTTAATAACCCAGTATTTATTTTTCATGGTTCCTAATACCAGTTATATCTCTTGTAGTGCTGTGCTTCGTTTATACTTGTGATTTTTAGTTCTAATTCCTTTATTTTTTAGAATTATATTTTATTTCATTCATTTTTATGTTGTAAACCCATACTGACCTGTGGTTTGCATTTGCTGTTTATTTCCAATATACTTTTATATATTCTGTATTTATTTTCCTTTTCATCCTTTAATAAATATATTTTTTGACCAATATTCCTATTTATTCGATTTAATTGTTATATTTTGATGCATCTGAATCCATAATACCACAGTCTCATATATACTACACTTAGATCCTTGGTGCGTTGTGTCTCTTTCTTTTTTACTTGCATGTATTTGCTCGAGTGGACTCCGGGCACCTGACAGCAGCACAGGATGATCTACTTGTATCCATGGATACCGTACTAGTGACCAATAGCATTCCTTCATGCGCCATTCTCCATCATCTTCTCATCTCATCATTAAGAACTTGTCATTCTTCATCATTCATCATTTAATCTCCATGAACTCATCCATGTTTCATTCCATTTACCTATTTATATTGCACATTTTATTCTGTTTTTTAGCAACTGTTATTATATGCCTCAATAGTCATCTTTATTACTTTATTATCTGTACATTGATTGCATTCAGGGCCGGATTTACATCTCAGGAGCCTGTAGGCACAGAAATCTGAAGCGCCCCCCCCCCCCCCCCAAAAAAAAAAAAAAAAAAGTGCAAAAAGTTTTGACTGAAATATTTTTTTATTCAGCCACAAAAATTATGTATGATACAGTCATATGAGTCAGGTAATGGTGTAAGAGGTATACACATACAGCCATCTGAATCAGGTAACAGTTTAAGAGGTATACACATACAGCCATACAGTCACAGAACTACACATAACCTGTCAAACATGGCAGCCTTGGCCAATGGTAATTGCATAACTACACTTAAAGTGTCTAACACCCCAGCCTTATTCCACTCTCACCTGGTAGTCAGAGAATCACACAAACACTGACTGACACCCCAGCCATGTTCCAGTGGCAGTCACAGAACCACCACATATACACTGTCTGCTAACTCTGCCTTGTTCCATATATGAAGGGGAGAGAGAGACACAAAGAGACCTGGAGGTGGATGAGGGAGAATACATGATGGGGGAAGAGAGGCATGGAATAAGCAGAGGGCAGACAGACATGGAGAAGGATAGGTAGAGGTAGACATGAGGAGAGAGTGGGAGCCTTTTCATCCCTTCTTACACCCCCATGTCTGGGCAGGACCCTGTAGACATATTAACCCTTTCAGTGCTGGAGTAAGCAACACATTGCTCTTCAGTCTTGCACTGAATGGGTTAATTGTGCAAATGCTATCCTCCTATGTGAGTAATTTGTGAACAGTCATAAATCCTCCAGAGCTGCTCTCTGTGTGTGACCGATTAAAAAGCTGCTTCCGGTCAGAGACAAACTGGGGATCTCCTAGGAATGCAGCAGGGGGAGGAAGGTAAAAATCACAGTCTGGAAGGATTTATTATTACCATTGTCCATGAACGAACGGCTCACATACAGTAAAAGTGTGCAGCCCCATAACTTTCAGTACCAGAGGGGTTGAGAGTGCATCCAGAGCAAGGCATCTCACTTGTTAGAGCTCCGATCTGGCACTCAGACTTAACCCTTTGGGTGCGAGAGGGGTGTCTAACAAAATGCTTAACAAAGAGTTGGCCTGCACTCTGGCAATCAGAGAGGGTTAATGCCTCTATGTGTCCTTGCCATACCTGCTCCTCACGGCTCTTCCCATGCTCCTGTCGTGTCCCTCCACTTGGCGCATGCTCCCAGCGCCTGCAGGGGGAGCACATGAGTCACAGAAAGAAGTGGAGGACTTGCACCAGCTATGCACTGCACTCTGAGGTGCGTAGCTGGTATTTTCAATATTTAAATGGTGAAATTCCATCGTACTCCACTACGCCTCTGCTCACAAGCTCATCTCTGAAGTCACTCACAGCACAGCATGCATACACCCCCTCTTGTAGTCCACCCAGACATGGATCAAGGCTGGCAGGCTAATAAAAAAAAAAAAAAAAAATCACAAAGACAGGCGCCCCTCTGTGGGGTGCGCCTGTAGGCAGATGCCTACTCTGCCTAATTGTAAATCCGGCCCTGATTGCATTATATATAACTAGTTGACAAGCCCGTTACACAGGCCACAGTGCCACTGCCAGCCGGTCGCGGGGCAATAATGCACAGTAGAGACTGCCCGCGCCGCGGCTGATACAGAGCTGGAAGCTCCGAAGGAGTTTCCAGCTCTGTATCAGCCGCGGCGCGGGCAGTCTCTACTGAGCATGACTGCAGCACATGCCGCAGTCTCTACTGCGCATGACTTTGTCGTTACACACGTTTTAGCAAATTATTATATAGGATTTTCTTCTCTGATACCAGTGTTTTGGCTATACTTGAATTGGGAGTATTCATACATATGTATGTACATACATATTCATATGTAGAATAAAAATAATTTCTCCATTCCTAGTCTAACACCCCGGATATTACCCATACACTGCTGACTATACATTATCACCTTCTTTCTGTATCAGTGTATTGGACATACCACCACTCGGTTAAAGGATATCTGTGTTTCTGTCCTGCAATATTAGTGAGCTCTCCTAATACTTATATTTCAATTTTCGTTATAGATGTTAGTGCAGGGGGATACTTAACCCTTTGAGGACCAGAGGGATGTTCAACTCTTTGCTTTACACAACCTTCATCCTTAAAAGATTAAAAAACATGCTAGCAGGTCAAAGTGGAAGGAATGACCTTTGGAATGTCAGAGACACAAATGTGTCCCAGTGTCTTCTCTGATAGGTACTTACAGCATTCCGCAGCACAGACATGTCTACATACTCCAGGTCAATGTGTGAAGTTATACGGATCTGAAGCTGCCACAGACTTATGCTGCTGTTGTTGTTGCTGATGTTGTTGTTGTTGCTGCTGCTGGGTCGTCCTGGGAGAGAATTGTAATAACGGCAAATGTTGTCACGTTAAAAATGACAGTGACATTCAATAAAATAGTTTATAATGGTTTGGAACATCTAAGTAGTCAGGAAATATATGCAAAAACAAACGTGAAGTAACTCTAGGGTAAACTGAGTGTACTGTAGGTGAAACACAAGAATGGCTATTGATTTCATTTGGACCTTTAACCCACTAAATGCTAACAAGATCTCCAGTGCTTTGCTTTGCAATGAGTAGGAGACCTCTGGTGTGTACAATGGATTAAAAGCCCCATTTTCATAATTTAGAATTGGGGACATTTTAATATCTAATTTGTGGGGCAGTTAGTTTGCGTCAGAATTGCCCATGGTTTTTTTATACATATGGTACTAGGGGTCAGACTGAGGAAGCTAAAGAGGAGCAGCTCTGGAGTAAACCAATTGTCCCACAGGGGGGCAGAAGAGAATTCTTACAGCTTTAAATCAGATTTCTTAACCCCTTGATTGATAGAGAAGTCTCCAATGCACTGTGACACAATGTGTTGGAGACCTCTACCATTCAAGGAGTTAATGTCATTATTTAGCCCTCTCAGTGTCAGCCACGTGTTGCACATGCTTGGTCATGTGTACCTGCACTGCCAAGCCCACGCCATACACATGGCTGGAAACACCCCCCTTGACCTGTTTTTTTATTGATCTACTAGTTGAAGAGCCCATGTACACGGGCCACAGTGCCACCCAGCAACGGCCGCAGTGCAGTCATGCACAGTAGACACTGCCCGCGCTGTGGCTGATATGGAGCGGGGCACCTTCCGAATTCAGACCGTAGTCCTCTCTTCGCACTGTATGAATTCGGAACTCTGCTCCGTTATCAGCCACGGCACGGGCAGTCTGTACTGCGCATGACAGCTTCTGACAAACATCCTTCGGGAATTATTATATAGGATTGATCTCCCAGCCAGTTGCTCTTTTCAGTGCATTAAACACCCCTGTAGCATACACACTGGCCATAGTTCCCAAGTATCCCTCTCTATGAGGGTCAGTTCCTCTGAGACACAAATCCCTCTCCCACTGTGTCCCTCTTTTTAACCCTTTGAATGCCAGACAGGTATCATACCTCTCGGGCACACAAAGGGTGTGTATATAAATGTATCACATTGTTCCACAGCTATACAACTCACTATAATGTTTGTTTAAATTGCAGTATATGCTTTTATAAAGTAGTCTGCGTAAATAAAATATTTTGGTCTTTCTCTAAATCATTTATTCAGTTAATGCAACTGACAGTAAGTCATGAAATAACCTAATCATTCTCAGTAATGCCCCACCCACCACTCTAGCCCCCACCAAGCCCACCTAAAACAAAAGTGTTCCTCTTTGGTCATTTGAAATGTTGGATATGTTTGCCAGCCACTGCTATCTCTGCTATCCACTGGAAGTCCTAGCTCCCTCATATAACGCCCCCCCCCACACACACACCTGGTTCCACTACCCACTGGTACTCACAGATCCCACACATATGCTGTCTGACATACCCCCCCCCCCACACACACACCTGATTCCACAAGCCTGGTTTCATTTCCCACCTGATGTCACAGATCTACATGTACACTGTCTGATCCACCCCAGCCTAGTTCTACTGCCCAATATTAGTCACAGATACCTGAATACACTCTCTGACCCCGTCAGCTTGTTTCCCTGATAGTCATGGTATTGCACATCATATATTGCCTGTTTCTCAGCCTTGTTCCCCTGGTAGTCATGGTATTGCACATATACTGCCTGCTCCCACAGCCTTGTTCTACTGGTAGTCATGGTACTGCACATATACTGACTGCTCCCACAGCCTTGTTCTACTGGTAGTCATGGTACTGCACATATACTGACTGCTCCCACAGCCTTGTTCCACTGGTAGTCATGGTACTGCACATCATATACTGCCTGTTCCTAAGCCTTGTTCCCCTGGTAGTCATGGTATTGCACATATACTGACTGCTCCCACAGCCGTGTTCCACTAGTAGCTATACCCCTGACAGTTCCTACGGCAGGGGTGTCCAACCTTTTCTTCAATGGGAGCTACTTTTAATATACTGAGGTACTCCAAAATATATATTGAAAATATATGAATTTATAACTGCAGATTAAACCATCTCCAGTGCTACTGTTTCCAGTTCTTCATTTGTCCCACACTTTCCAATAACAAAGTACTGCACAGTAAATGTGTGACCTCCTTCAGAGCTCAAGGTCGTAACATTCTGTTACAGGATATATAATTATTAGCAGAAAAAAAAATAATCCATATCCAGTACAGAGGACAAAAACCTTTGGTTCATCAGTGAGCAACTGATTTTCTGATTCATTGCCACCTTTAAAGGGATAGTAATAGGTCTAACAAAGTGCAGCTCTGAATCTTCTTTATTCTATTTTTAGCACATAGCGCTATATTTCAATAATAACAGTCTTGTAGTTCAAGCGCAATTGAATCCAAAAGGATCCCCCTCCCACCCCTTTCCCCTGCATCACTCTACCTCAGTCTGGTCTGGATGGAGGGAGGTGAGGGACAGTCTTCAGTAAGCATAAGGAAAATCCTGTCCTCCTTCGTCAAGGGGGCAGGGTTTACCTTATACTTACTGTGTGAAGATTGTCCCTCGGTCCATCCGTCCAGTCCCACAACCAGATTCCACAACTGATGGGAGGTGGCCAGAAGGGGTGGGAGGGTGATTCTTTGGATTCAGTTGCACTTGAACTACACACCTGTTAGTATCGTAATATAGCGATACGTGCTAAAGATAGACTAAAGAAGACTTGGACCTGCACTTTATTAGAAGTATTACAACCTCTTTAAGTAAAATATCTCATATTACTTTGCATGTTGCATGTGATTTGAGTGGTTAATTAAAACACTTTATAAATATAAAAGAACGTTGGCAACCTTTTTTTTTTTTTAAACAATGGGTCTTGCTGTGGCCCCATATTCTCTCATCCACTTTGACACCCTATACTATCCACAATAGTTACTTTACTTTGAAAGTCATTGTGAGAATGAATGTACATTATTCTTTAAGCTGGTAGTTCACCAAGAGCAATTACAACAGCTTGGGGCAGAAAAACTATGAAAATGTTGTGAAGAATGCTATCTGCATTACGATCACCTCTCTGCTGTGCCACTGCTGGCTACTGTGGATGGAAACTGTGCCAAGACTGGCTGCAGCCAATCAGGGAACAGATTTCAACCATGTACTTATGGCTGGCTGGCTATATATATTGATATCAGATTCAAATGAAGAGAGCTACTCACTGGTAGCTGATGAGCTACCACTAGCTAGCAAGCTACTTGTTGTAGACCCCTGCCCTAGGAAATGTCAGCCCATACCAGTGGGGTACCATTTTTCTGCAGACACTAAGAAATTTCATGGTGTATAAAATTTTTAAATCTTTGAAATGACTAAAGTGTACAAAAGTACATGTTTTTTTTTCCTAGACCACCAATTTCTGATAAGAGTTGTGCTCACTACCCTAGGGGTAGAAAGGCAAGTGCCTCCTCTTTTAATTCAGGTGAATGTCTACCTGACAAAATGGTATGCCTTACTGAACTTTCACTCATATCTGTAATGGTTTTGGTTGTTTTAGTTTAGGCAGATCATTTCAAAAAAGGAAAGTGGCATGTGTAGTTTTGTTCTTCTGGCACCACTTATGGTATGTCAACCCACACCAGTAGGGTACCATTTGTTTTGCCTGGTAGAAAGTAATGAATACAGAAAGGCAACAATATCCTAATCTGACATAGGTGAATGTCTGCTTTCCAAAATGGTATGCCTAGCTTTCATTTCCTCCATAGCTCTAAAAGTCATGACCATTTTAGTGTAGACAACCTATTTAAAAAAAAAAAACAGGTAAGAGTAATTTTAAGCTTCTATCCCCTACATTATGTAAATCATTCATTGGAACACCATTTTTTGTGGATGGGCAGTAGGAAATTCCATAGTTTAAAAAATGTTGTATATTTGTAGGGATGGAAATGGAAAAAAAATGCCAGGTTTTTTTCATTTAGTGCCATCTTCTGAAACATTTGTGTATACCAATCTAAAGGTAGAAAGGTAAGCTATATCTCATTTGAGGCAGAGAGTTATCAAAAATGGAATGTCTACCTTTTCTTCATTTCTGTAGTTGTTACAACCATTTTAGAACAAGCAACTCATGTTTGAAAAACTGTAAGAAAACGAAGAGATTGCAGTTGGTGTCGTTTTGTGCATCTGGCACCCCCTGTAATATATTAACCCATACCAATGGGGTGTCATTTTCCTCTTAAGAGCATTAGCTAATGAATACAGTAAGAAACTCAATAGTTTTCAAAGATTTCAGAACATTTGAAGGAGTGGAAATGTAAAAAAAAAATGCAATTTTTTTCCCTTTCGTGCAACCTTCTGGAGATATTTGTGCACACTGGACTAGGGGTAGAAAGGCAAGTGACCACTCACATGATGCAGAGAGATATATACTTTGTGGTAACATATAGTTTGATATAATTATATAGCTGTTTTAGGGTAGTTTTACCATGTAACCAATGGAATGTGCATTTTAGTTCATAAAGTTGAAAATACCCTTTTGCATTTGTGACAATTAGTGATCTGTGCAGGCCATGCATGCAGTTTAAGCTATACATATTTAGAATTTTTGTACTTGGGCCAGGACTTTTTCAAATAATTAAAACTTTTACAACAAACATAAATGTTTTTCATATATGCTGTGTTTTATTTATGACATCATAGCTAACCTGATGGTGTAAAATTTACTTCACTTGAGGCACTGTGCAAAAGCTCAATTTGTTTTGGAATGAAAAATATAAATCTATATATATATAGTAGTCTACAGGCTATCAGAAATGGTGCAAACCCCTGGAACTTAAAGAGTTAAATCAGTTGAAGTGCTGGGAATTTTCTCTTGTCCCTTATGGTGACCTTGGTTTGCTAATTACTGCATTTTAGCTGCTGAATATGGCACTAAAGGTGCAAGTAAATAATCTAAAAAGTGAAATCTTGGAGAAAACCAATTGTATCATTAGGGAACAAGTACATATTCCCAAATTTCTCATGGGGCTGTGGTAATGAGACGGAGACTTCTCTAGCATTCAAGGGCTTAACCGATTAAGGGTTAAAAGCCTTGTGTAAATTAATGGGAATATTTTCTTTATGGTGCAGTGGGTTTGCTCTAGCATTAAAAGCAAATACACAAAATATTGGTGCACATCCAAATTTTCATCACCATTAACCCTTTACTCTGCGGCATTGTGCCTGCATATGACTACTATATTAAAGATGATTAGGTACTTGCCAAAAATGAGGTACCTTGGCGCTGGTGGCAAGCTTAGCATTCTATGGCCATATAATGTAACTAAATCCTCATCTTTAATACAGTAGTGATATGCAGGCACAATGCCGCAGAGTAAAGGGTTAATGGTGATGAAATTTGGTTGCGCACCTATATTTTGTGTATTTGCTTTTAGCTATTTTGGTCAAAACTGGTTGCACTCCAGCAAGTTTAAAAGTGTTTTTTTCTTTGGGTGTGCTTACCAAATCCTGGACTGGAATTTTACTTTTGGAAGTTTTGACCACCTTCTAATGGTTTAAGCACCCCCCCCACACACACACACACCCAGGTGCAAGGCTCGTTGTCTCTAGGACACTATATAATACCTGTCAGAGAGTCTCTCTCCATTAATGAGTAAAGTTGACAAAGATTCAGCTCTCAGGATAAAGTAAATTAAGGTTAGTAAATGCCTAAAGTAGGAGAGATTCAGCTCATAAGACAAAGCATATTAAGGTTAGGTACTTGCCAAAAATGAGGTACGTTGGCGTTGGTGGAAAGCTTAGCATTCTATGGCCATATGATGTGACTAAATCCTCATCTTTAATATAATAGTGATATACAAGCATAATGCCGCAGAGTAAAGGGTTAATGGTGATGAATATCTGGATGTGCGCCAATATTTTGTGTATTTGCTTTTAGTTATTTTGGTCAAAATTGGTTGCACTCCAGCAAGTTTAAATGTGTTTTTTTTTTCCTTTGGGTGTGCTTACCAAAACCTGAACTGGAATTTGCTCTAGGATTGCATGTTTTATCTTATTGGGTGGCACCTTGAGGCCTCGATTCAATTCACCCCACTAAAATAGCAGGTAAGGCAAAATTGGTTTCTGACCGCTACACAAAATGTGTCACCAGAGGTATTCAATTGCCCTAACAACTGATTCCACAACAAACGTTTGGCCAAAGTATCTGAGTTTTGGACAAACGTCCGTTTTGTGTATTAAGCTTCCAAAACCCACTCTAAATAGCGTGAGCAATGGGAACATCAAAGGAAAAAAGTTAATTTTCGGTGCCAGACACACTTTTTTCCTTTGATGTTCCTATTGCTCACACTATTTAGAGTGGGTTTTGGGAGCTTAATACATAAAACAGACTTTTTCCAAAACTCAGATACTTTGGCCCAACGTTTGTTGTGGAATCAGTTGTTAGGGCAATTGAATACCTCTGGTGACACATTTTAGCTGACATTAGTTGACCAGGGTGCAGAAGACCCCGTTGGACATCAGGATTACAGGTAAGGTTCATTTTTCTAACATTACTCAAATTTTTTCAGCACTTTGGGTGTATTGATATGGGGCTTAGGGGTCCCATATCAATACATCCACTGGTCACTTTTTTAGGCTTTTTTGCCCCCTTCAATTTCTGCATCTGCAGGTTAAAACCTGTATTTGGGTATTTTTTTCACAGCACAAGTAATTATATAGTTTACCATGCCTGAACAAAATGCCGACAGGGTCAACTGAATTGAGGCCCAACAGTGCAGGTTTTCAGTATATCTCTGCTTGTTAGCAGACATTTAATAAGTGTATTAGTTGTTCTGATTGCTCCACTTGTGCTTAATCAGGGACAACATAAAACCAGACCTGTTAGTATGCCCTGATGACTGGGCTGAGAACCGCTGCTCTAAGCAAATGATATTTTAAGTTATATTAACCAAGCTAATTTTTAGGTGTTAGTGTTCTATTATCCCTTTGAGTGCCAGATGGGTACGCAACACATTGCTTTGCAAAGTGTTGCATACCCATCTGGCACTCAAAGAGTTAAAATAAGGGAGTGTAACAAATTAGATTGTTTTTCCTAGTTCAGTTTGCTCTTTTCGTGCTTGCTTGGTTATTTGGGGAAGGTACATAGACTGACATACTGCATACACGCCATGATAAAATAACAAACAAACCAAACACATTCACATACATGAATGAGCATCACTAGTAAACATAGTACTGTAATGTGATACCAATAGAAAACCCTTATAGACTTGTACTTGTACAAGTAGAGCAGGCAGGAGAGCATGTTGGTGCAGCAGTTCTTTCTCTTTGCTATATAAACATACTAGTTGAACAGCCCATTACACGGGCCACAGTGCCACTGCCACCCGGTCGCAGGGCAGTCATCGCAGTAGAGACTGCCCGCGCCGCGGCTGATACAGAGCAGGACGCTCAGAAGGAGCGCCCAGCTCTGTATCAGCCACGGCGCGGGCAGTCTCTACTGCACATGACTGCAGCATGCGCAGCAGTGTCTACTGCGCATGTCGCGGCGTTACACACGATTTAGCGAATTATTATATAGGATTCATTCATTCTTTCAAATAATCCAAGCTGTGATTATGTTCCTTCTTGCTATAAAACTCTGTCTAGGACCCTTGAGAATGACATAACACAATTGGTCTTGTAAAGTAATTTTGCCTGCCTCACATAATATGTGAGGCAACTTACTACATCTAACTTGTAAATCATTCTGCTCGCAGGCTGCAGACAAGGAAAGGAATAACAATTTCTGGAATGTTAATTCACCTGATATCGCATATTCCAATGTTCTTTGAAATTAAGCAATGACCATTCAGAAAACCATCTTTAGCATCAGCCAGCAAATGATTATCAGCGCCATAGGTTGAAAAGACCCTTCTGTCATCCCCTCAGAACTAAATGTAGATCCCACAGAATCGTCAGTAGTCTGAAGGAAGGATTAACATAAGCTGCTCCATGGACAAATGTTTGAACTTCGGGTATGAAAGTAGTTGTTTTTTTTAGAATCAAATTAATAATATGAAAAGCTTCCCTTGATGAGAATAAGTAGCAGTCCTTACTACTGCCCATCTAGGAGAAAATCAGGTCGCCTTGGCAATCTAGACAAATTAAATGAACTAGGTGAAAGTGGATGATCCTCAAACCATTAGACGTATTGTGCCCATACAATATATCTTAGTTGATGCTGGATACTGATATGGGCATTCTTGTGTAAATAGGTTCATGATATTAGTATGTTTATATAGCCACCGGAATGTTTCCAATCATCTAATACATTTGGGCTTAGCTGATCATATGCTGGGAATACCACACTGTATTTCTTTTTACTTTTAAGTATCTCCTTTGGCGGTTCCACAAATGTGGCTTCCGCTGATACTTGTATTCAATGTCTGATATAGAATTCTGTAAGGGTCCTGCAATACACAATGGGCAGGTGTGCATGTTGTCCTCTACATATCTATTATGACCTTAGAACAATTAGATGCAGAATTTCTGGTGTGTTTTTTTTTATTGGCATCTAGAAATCCAAAAATAAGTGTCTAACCAGGAACACTTAAAGGGACAGTAACCCCCCAAACAACGTGAGGCCAAAATACAGCAATCATACAAACATACTGAACGCACTTAGTCCCATCTCTCAAACCTTTATGGTTTGAGAGATGTAAGGCAAGACAGTCCTCCGGTCCCTCCCCCTTCTGCCTGATGAGCTGTAAAGCTGTCAGAGGCAGAATCCGGTCGGCCGACTTTCGGCGGTTCTGCAGGAGCTCTGACATCTAGATATCTCCGTATAATTACTTCATAGGAATGGTCTGCAACATGTGCTTGCAAGCCAGGCACATGTTTTAGAAAATACCCATAAAGTAATAATACGGAGATCTCTAGATGACAGCGCTCCTGCAGAGCCGCCGTCTGGTGCTGGAAGCAGGATCTCATGACGTCCGCTATACAGCGGACGCATGAGAAGGGGGAGGGAGCGGAGGTCTGTCTTGCCTTATATCTCTCAAACCATAAAGGCTTGAGAGATGGGACTAAGTGCATTCAGTATGTTTGTATGATTGCTGTGTTTTGGCCTCACATTGTTCGGGGGGGTTACTATCCCTTTAACTATAGTACTGAGTGTTCTGTTGAGGGATTCAGACTACTCCTACCAATCATATGTGGTGGATCTTCCAAGACTATTAATCAGTATGTAATCTTCCCTTCAGTTGGAGGTTACTACTACCAGTCCTAGACTTGCTCCCCAACATGACTTACACTTGCTAAGCTGCTCTGCACAGCTATTAATGTGGCTTTGCTAGGTCATATTGTGCAGCTTGGTGCTATTGGACAATAAAGAAATTCAATTTTAAAGGAACTTTAACACTTCAAAATGAGTTGGGTATGAGTTACATACATCTATGTAAATGCATCTCCATTAAATTTAGAAATGAAAGTACATGCTACTGGCCCCCAACAGCATTTATTTTACCCGCACAGTGTGTTAAAAATCCGAACATGCTGGAAAATGGAGGAATCTGCAATCTTTGTGAAATGCTGGAGCTCCCAGCCTTTAGGCACACCCCCTTTGCACAACTGCGTTAATGTGGAACCTTGTGACAACTTCCAGCAGTCGAATGTACAAGTGCTTATTTACACAGTGAATATTTACTTCATTGATTTGTAGCTCAATTACTTTTCATTCTGTCAGAAGTTGCACACATTAAAAAAAAAAGTAGGCTACCTGCAGGGGAGAGCCAAAATGTAAACTTCTTTGAAGCCAGACAGAATTTTTAGGACCCAACTAAGAATTTTAGGAGCCAATGAAAATATATATGCATAAAAATGCACATAGACTACCCAAAAATATCTAGAAGCCAGAAGTGAAATCTTAGGAGCCTGGATGCCCAGGTTCTTGGGGTTTTCCACCCCTGGCTTCCTGACTGCAATTTGATGTTTTTCATGTTAATTGATTTGCTGGAAATATTATGAAAACATGACAGTAGCCTAATATACAAATAAATTTAATATAGTATGTGTTGTTTTATAGGGGAATACTTCCTATTTAAGTGCCCACTGCTTCGTGCTAGAATCTGATTGTTTCTCAAGGCCTTTTTACATAATCTCCATGGGAGTTCGCCACACCCATTAATACATTGAGTACCCCTCTGGCTCTCAAAGGGTTAACATAGTAACCAATATGTCTAGGAAGGAATATAGTGCTGTAAATGGCCTGAGATAATGTATTTTTTTATTTATTTATTTTAAATACAGGAGCAGTGGCTACTCATCTCAATAAATGAACACCTTAACGTCATGTGACGTGCCAGGACCATCACGCCAGTCTGGACTTTAACCCTTTGAGTGCCAGAGGTGTAAGCACTCAAAGGGTTAAAGACCCGTGATGGTCGTGGTATGTCATGGAATTCTGGAATGGTAGAGTGGCAGCACTGCATTCTGCCATCCCAGAATGCATTGCGGCAAAAAAAAGTTATCCTTAAAGGTCACCCACCCTTGAATCGGGTTGTCATTAAGAGTTTAAAGGCCGTAGCACTGTTTCTCTCTTTACAAACATCACAAACAAAATTAATCAAATACATTAAATGCATATTTAACCATTCCAAAACCAGAGGGGTGTCCAATGCATTGATTTTGCAATACATTGTGCACTCATCTGGCACTCAAAGGGTTAAGATTATATATATATATATATATATATATATATATATATATATATATATATATATATCATAGTTGTTGAATATGCTATCCGCAAGCCAAATGTGG
The DNA here is from genome assembly GCA_037306005.1 of Rhinophrynus dorsalis. NCBI lineage: Eukaryota > Metazoa > Chordata > Amphibia > Anura > Rhinophrynidae > Rhinophrynus > Rhinophrynus dorsalis. The sequence continues at coordinate 344,362,968 of CM074724.1, read as the reverse complement.
CCCTCACGAACGGATATCTAATCATGTGGCAAATGACATGGATGTCCTTGTGCTAGCAATAAGTTTGCAATATTTAAGCCCTTGAGTGGCAAAGGGGTATGCAACGCATTGCTTTGCAATGAGTTGCATACTTATCTGGCACACAAAGGGTTAAAGGTATGATCTAATTTAATTGTTAGATTTTAATGTTCCTTGAAGCCTATGAGCGCCAGAGGGTTACCACTCTGGCACTCAAAGAGTTAAAACCAGGATCAAAGGGTTAAAGACCCGTGATGGTCCTGGCATGTCATGGAATTCTGGGATGGTAGAGTGGCAGCACTCCATTCTGCCATCCCAGAATGCATTGTGGCAAAAAAAGTTATCCTTAAAGGACACCCACCCTTGAATCGGGTTGTCATTAAGGGGTTAAATGCCGTAGCTCTGTTTCTCTCCTTACAAACAAAATTAATCAAATACATTAAAAAGCATATTTAACCATTCCAAAACCAAAGGGGTGTCCAATGCATTGATTTTGCAATACATTGTGCACTCATCTAGCACTCAAAAGGTTAAGATTTTAAGAGTTAAAACCAGGATCAAAAGCTGGGATAACAGTATCCAGGGACAGAGAACAAAGACCTGGGACTATCCAAGAAAATATTAGTCAAATGGAAACTGCACTAGTGTTTTGGGAATATTAGGACATTGATAAAACAAAAGGGCAACAGTACCCTCTAGTGGACACAATTTAATAAGACAAGTAATAAATACTGAAGATGTCACTTGTGCAATAAAATAAAGTGAAATAGGTGTAGGAGTGAAAAATGAATATCTAACTTGGCAAGGCTGATCCCACAATGCAGTGCAAAGCCATACATCCCAAGACCATAACTCCAATTCAGTTATCCATAAAACATACAACAATGTTATAATATATTGCAAACATTCTAAGGCAGGGCCATCCAAGTTCAGTCCCCAAGGGCCACCAACAGGCCAGGATTTAAGGAGTTCCCTGATTAACCCCTTAAGGACCACCTGTCCTGGGGTTGGTTTCCCTTTAAGAACCAGATTGATGACTTCAGTGTGCACACATTGCTCAGCCCAGACCTATACCAGAGAAAGACCCCCTTTTTTTACCCACTTATGGTGAAATTATTTCAGCCTCATTTAGTCAATTTTCCTTATATTAGAACTAATACTTTCTTATAATTACAGCCCCAAACATATATAAACACACACACTCCTTCCTTAGTATAACTCGAAAATCCTAATGGCATCTATGAATTTGCCCTTGTACGTTAATCTAAGAGATATAATCTTCACTCAGATCTGGTGGTGAGATGCAGTAAAGTGGGATTAGGACTCATGATGGTGATGTTGTGTTGGAACTATGTCTAAAGCATATCCCCAGTATGTACTCAGATGTGTTCACCACCACATCCTCAGACTGGCATGGAAAATGGTGAACTCACTGGAGCTGTTTTCCTAGATTTTGCAAAGGCCTTTGATAGAGTAAACCATAGTATTCTGATAAGTAAACGCCAAAGTTCAGGATTGGGTAATCGGTCTCTAAACTGGTTCCGATCCTATTTATCAGACATAATGCAGTATGTGTCTAGTGCTGACAATACTTCCCTTCCGCTCAACGTAACAAGTTGGGTTCCCCAAGGCTCCATTCTTGGCCATCTTCTGTTTTCTCTATTTATAAATGATCTACCCATGGTTTGCAAAGCATCTTCTGTACATATGGATGCAGATGACACTATAATCTATGCTAAAAGTTAAAATGTATCACAACTGGAGGCCGTATTACAGCATGATTTCTCTGAAGTTGAAAGATGGATAGCAAAGAACAAACTGTTTTTAAACACTGACAAAACGGTCACAATGTTATTTGTTAAAAAAAAACGTACAAAATCAACAGGGGATCAAATAATTTTTCCCTCACTGTACCAACTTTGGAGATATACTATTGGTGTTTTAGGTTATTTACTTATTTCAGTTATTATTTTTTTGTTCGTTACATTATATATCTTCTTTGTATTTTTATTTGTAACATTTTCTATATCACACACTGAGGAACTTTGCTATGTGATGTGATATAGGTTGGTTACACAATAATATCAGGCTGACTCATTCAGGTTTTGTTTTTTGTAGTCATTGAATACTCATTTAATATCTCTCATTGTACCATTTATATGAAATTCATCTAGACACTTTGTATCTCTGAATTATTTTTGGTTTATATTAAATTAAAGTAATTTTTGCCTGGAGTGTATTATTTTTATTCCTGCTCTGAGCATATTTATTGATTATTTTTGTTTTCTTTGGGCAATCCAGAAAGTAGAGCATTGTAATCCAGGCTGTCGGAGGAGAATATTCTGTTAGAGTCTTTCTTCCTAAAGTGCTTTCTTTATAAAACATTCTATGATTATTTAGGCATACATACAACTGCATCTGATTATTTTTTTCTTTATTTGTTTTATTAACCTCAAAGGAAGGCCGCAAAAATATTGCACTAGCTGGGGAGGTGGCTCCTCTCACCTCCAAAATCACAATATATATAATACAAAATAGATAGCCCTGCACTACTAAAAATAAGTTTTATTAGATATGTAATTCCAAAATTATTTATAACTGCATAATATCTACTCTATCCAATCCATGTGGCAGACTATACACCTTGTTAATTTCACATACATCTGACATCATACAAACTTATAACTAAACACCAATGTCATATGACTGGTAATAGTATAACATATATCTACCACCAAACATCAATATCCTAGATAAATAATGATATCAATCTCATAAGAACCAAATAAGGTTTACCATGATACTTGTGGTCATCTGGAATCCTTTATAACCCAATGGGTAGGACATATGTGTAAAAGGTGCTTTGACTGGGAAATAAAACAATGTCTGGATCACACTAATACTTGGCTGCAGGTTTGGGGCACTTAAGGTTGTATTGACTTGGACAGACAATGTTTTATCCATCAAGGCACCTCCAACTCCAAACCTCCTAAAGCCCTAAGGAAAACCAGCTCTATGTTTCCATCTTGGTACATCTTAGGTACCTCATTAAAAATGTAAACTGACTCTGTAGTTAACTCAAGATGCAGAACATGAAGGTTGCTTCTAACTCTCCTAGTCTTAGCTACAACAGCACACACCCTCTACAATTACCAAAAAAAAACAAAAAAGAAAAAAACAAACTGCTTTGAACAAAATCACTTCAAAAGGATAGAAACATACAAAAGGCAATGCTATAACAGCACTGCTTCAACAAGTCTAGAAACCTTTCATCCCATGACAATGAACCTTTAAAGAATCTCTCCAAATATGTCTAACTGACAGAGGAGGGCTGGCAACTTGTGGCCTGGGGGGGCAAATTCAATCAAATGGCCCATTTCGACTACCTTTCCAGCCTACCCCATTTTGTTAATCTTAAAATTGGAAATAATGTTGTGAAGTAAGGTGAGTGATACCAAGTAGCTTACAACTGAAACTGGTCTACACTCATGATCCGAAAGAGCTTACAGTTGAGATGGAGCTACACTCATGATACCACAGAGCTTACAATTTAAGTAAAGCAACACCAATGATACCATAGAGCTTACAATGGATAATTAGTTATGATACTAGTGTAGCTCCATTTGTATTGTAGCTCTGTTTAATCACTTGTGTAGATCCATTTCAATTGTAAGCTCTGTGACATCATTAGTGTAGCTCCATATACAGTAGCAAATGTGAGACTAAGTGAGCCAGTGGCCCCCCTGCCCCCCCAGGCCAGCCCTCCCCTGCTAACTGAGAAGAAATGGTTAACACCTTGCAAACCTAACAATTTAAAAAAGAAAATGATACCAATCAGGTGTGCCCTAATACAGGATCTGAGACACTCCGATTAACTGAAGAACATACAATAACAAAAACAAATTCAAACTTCTTAAAGAATCCAAGGACCAGGTTGCAAACAAATGAAGCCATTTATAGTCGTGTTCATCCCTACTGACGTTTGGACCAATGCTACATAAATTCAGTGCCCTCAGAACCAGTGGGAATTAAGCCCTTGTAAGTCTTTATTGGGAAATAACTGGAAAAACTAAGCTGTAGATGAAAGAAGCAGTCAGTCAAATTTTTAGTATAACCTAGAGTATTTTTCATCATTATCAATATGTTAAGGGGCAGACATTTCAAAAACAAGTATCTCAGTAACTGAACTACTGCTGGGGATTTTTCAGAAAAAGTATTAACAGATTGAATCACACTCAGATAATCACGATGCATAGTAATGCTCCTGTTTGGGGACTTTAAACTCACCAAGGATGCTGCAAGCCTGCAAGAAAATATTCTACCCATGTATTCACTATGAAAGCTACTGAGCTCAAACAGACTGCAGTCATTTCAGATACTTTCTTGCAGCCTAGCCACACTCACAACTGATGATACAGCTTAAGAATCTTGTCCTCGGGTGTCAATTGTAATTCCCAGGAAAACAATTTCTGTAGTAGGTTTAGCCACCTTTTTGAGAGTCAGAGAGGGATTTACCACAAACATCAGTTTGGAACCATGAAAAAATCATCATCAATAAAATGAGGAATAGCTTTGAAGTAAGAACAAGACAACGAATATCCCAGAGGAAGACATTATTTAAAAATAAAATCCCTTTAAACTGGAAACCCAAGGACCCTAAACTATTGGAAAACATAGGCAAAAACTGAAAGGCTGATTTGATGTTTGCTGTAGCCAATAAAGTTGCTTACAATGCATTGGAGAGCTACTATACCTATAGGGATAAGAAGTTCTTAATTGGGTTAACCCTTTGGAGACCAGAGGGCTCCTGAATGATTCAGCCTGAGTAGAGAATCTGTGAGGGCTGTGGATGCCCAATATTGGCACTGTATTAGAAGCTCCCGGACCCCTCCTTGATACTTTACATGGGGACATGATGAGGTTGCCATTTTTACCTAGGTGACATTTTGACATTGCCGTTTTGATTCAGGTGACATTTTGAAGCAGCCCATTTGACTGTCGCTATTTATATGGCGACATTTCAATAGTAAATCTAGCACAGTGATTATGTGGATCTTAGTGGTGTTTTCATGAATGCTGATGCTGCATCTGTGGCATTTGGCTGCACACTCATAACATCATGTTCAGATGACTTGTGTGTAGTCATTCAACATCGGGCTTTACTGTGCACATGTGAACATACTTCTATATCTGATTATGCTGTAAACTGATAATTCTGTTATGGAATGCATAAGAACTCAAGATTTTGCCTAGATTTATACAACACACTTAGTATTTCTTTTTTTATTTTTTTGGTGGGGTGGGTCACTAACTCTGCTTCCAATCAGGAAGCACATCCACTTAGTTTTCCCTGGTTCTCATATTAGGAAAAAAAGATATATAAAGAGGACTTTGTGACGTTCTTATTTTATAGTGATATTTTGATAGCCAGATTTACCCACCATGGATTCTGGATATATCCTCTTAACCACTAGGGAGAAGGTGATTTTTTACCCATTTCCAATGTAAAGCATGTATCTATGACTATATGGTATTTCATACTCTTTACCAGGGTATAAGAAAAACATTTAACTATATACCCACTTGGAAGGAAGTCTATTTCTCACATTTCTTAAGACAAGTAGGTCTTAGAATACATACCTCCCAAGTGTCCCTCTTTATTAGGGACAGTCCCTCTTTGAAACCCAAATCCCCCTGTCCCTCTTTTCTACCCTTTTGTCCCTCTTTGTAGGACATCAGAATGAGTGGTGTGTATTACATTGCTCCACAGCAATAAAACATACATAAATGTGTTGTCAGTATATGTGTTTATACATTAATATGGGCAATTAAAATACTTTGGTCTTGCTCTAAATCATTTATCAGTTACACAAAGAGGTGCAGATGGGTCAAGAAATAACTTAAAATTTCTTGGAAATGCCTTGCCTACCAGCCACACCCACAGAAACGCCACCTAAAACAGAAGTGTCCCTCTTTCGCCATTTGAAATGTTGGGAGGTATGATAATATGTGAGAAATATGTTGTGGCGTTATGTTTAGCTCAGGACCACTGAATTAAGAAGTCACCACTGTTGATCCAAAGGAAGGAAAAAAAATCCGCATTGAAGCCATTTCCAGTTAAGCCCCAAGTGAGTAACAAAAATCCTTCCTGACTCCAAATGGCAGTCAGATATTTCCCTGCATCAACAGCCAATCTGCTTTGAAGCCAGTTGTCATAGTTCTCAATATTCTTCTGAAATAGAAAGGTATTCATTACTTTTTAAAGCAATTACGGTATCTGGAAGCACAGCATCTCAAGGCAAAGAAGTCCAGTTTGGTTAGTCTCTTTATAACTCAGATACTCCAGTCCCTTTATCAGTTTTCTTGCATGTATCTACACTTTTTCCAGTTCAATAATGCCTTTTTTTTTTTCTTGTTTTAAGAACTGGTACCCAAGACTGGACTCCATATTCTAGATGAGGCCTTACCAAGGATTTATATTTAGGTAGAATTATATTCCCATCCCATGCATCTATACCTATTTTTATACATGATAGTACCCTATTTGCTCTTGGAGCATTTGGGTGGCACTGCACACTGCTGTGAAGTCTATTGTCTATCGGTAGTCCTAAATCTTTCTCTAACGAAGATTCCCCAAGAAGTTTCCTGTTAAGCATATGTTGTATGTTTGTTTCAACAACTCAAATGTACAACCTAACTTTTATCAAAATTAAATCTCATCTCCCACTTTTCCACCAATTCGCTCAGATTATCTAAATCTTTCTGCAAAGAAAAACATCCTGTATTTCCTTACACAGCAAAGATTGAGACATTATATTCAGTATCCACTTCTAGATCATTAATAAACAAGTTAAAAAGTATTGGACCTAGGACTAAACCCTGTGGCACCCTACTTACAACTTTAGACCAATTTGAAAGGTTCCATTTACAAAAACTCTCTGTCACCTATCACCTCCTAAACCAAAGCCTTTTAATTTAACCTGTTGTGACGTACAGTATCAAAAGCTTTTGCAAGTATACTACATCAACAGCAGTACCTTTTCCAAATTAATATTTACCGTTTCGCAAGATGCAAGTAAATTAGCCTGGCATGATCTATTGCATAAACCACACTGGCGCATACTAATAATATTGTTGGTCATCACATAGTCCTGCATACTATCGGTTAGTAACTTTTCTAATATCTTACCCACTATGGAAGTCAAGCTTATGGGTCTTTAACTTCCCGTTTTAGAAGGTTCCCAAATTTCAGCTTTCCTCCAATCACGGGACACTATGCCTGATGAAAGTGAATCAATAAATAATAAGTAGAAGGGTCTTTCTATTACTGAACAAGTTTTTCTATTACTGAACATTAGGTCCAGGTGCTTGATTCACCATAAACTTTTCCAGTCTCTTCTGCTCTTTGTCCTCAGTAAGCCATGCACATGATGGAGGACTTTTTGTGATTCCCTGTTTGCCCATAGTCTGCCATTGTTGCTTCCTTTGTATATACAGAAGAAAAATAATGTGTTTAAGGTGTCAGCCATAGCCTTTTGCTCACTAATCAGTTCATACATCTCTTCCTTAAAAGGACCAATATCAACCTTATCTTTTAGCTATTTATATACATGTGGAATTGATCATTATTTTTCTTACTCTTTTTTACAATACTTTCCTCATTTTCAATTTTAAGTAGCCTAATTGTTTTTTTTATTTTTAGTAATGCATTTTTTATTGAAATAATTTTTTTCCAGGATACAGTGAATGAAAAAGATACATAAGGTGCTATATCAGTGCATGACATTGCAGGTATACTAACCAGTTACAAGTGAACAGTGCATAAAACACCATCTAGAAAACTGACATATTAGATCAATTAAAGTAAGAATAGAACACCTTACAACATCATGTGATCGCTGTAACATGTAGACCGATGCACCTAGAAATGATAAGTAAACAATTCACGAGAGTGGATAAACTGAAAGCCATACATAGAAAAGAAAAGAGGAGAGGGGCTGAAAGAAAGACAGAAATAGAAGGGGGACGGCAAGGGAAGAGGGGAGAGAGGTCGCTACAGAGGATCAAGTCAGGCTGTGGACCTGTTCCCAGGTTGACCAAATGCGATCATATAGCTCTAGTTTAGAGACAGAGAGAAAGTGTAACTTTTCCATCTGTAAATTTTAGGAAATGAGTTGTTGCAATTCCAGAGAGGTTGGAACCACAGCGGCTTTCCAGTTCCTAGCCAGGAGACACTTTGCCTCTATCAAAAGTTGACCTATAAGGGTTTGTAGGTGGACAGGGACATTATCCAGAAAAATATGAAACAAGGCCAATTCCGGGATTCTTGATAATTGAATAGAGGAGATCTTCTGCATTAGTGTGAACACCATATCTCAATATGGTTGCAATACAGGGCATGATCACCACGTGTGTTCCATCGTACCTACACTAGAGAAATTCCTCCAACATATATTGGAAGCAGAAGGGAGCATGTGGGCTATATGCGATGGAACCAAATACCACCGGTATAGAATCTTCCTAGATAATTTCAAATGATTCGAACAATGCGAGACTCATGAATGGGTAGCAAGAGCTCTTCCCCACAATGATGTAGGAATCTGATATCCCAACTCCCCCTCCCACGCCATCATGAAAGGGATTCTAGAAGGAAGATCATCGGCAAGTAATGTATTATAACATATCGACAGAGCTCTCGTAGTTAGCAGGGGGCGTACACAGGCTTTCGTAATTCTATGAGATACCATAGACAGACGAGACAGAGAACTCTGTGATTCAGAAAATACGTGTCGTAACTGAAGAAGCATATAAAAATCTCAACAACGTGTCTCAGGTCCTCAAAAGACATCAAAGGACCATTCAAAATGATCTGGTGAAAAAAAGAAATACCACAAAGCAAATTTCGAATGTCGAATGAGAAATTCTAAGGATTGAGAAGGGGTAGCTGGAGTCAGGTGGGTGAGTTCCGGGATCCTGGCAGCATAAAACCTCCAGGTCCAAATAGATAAATGTGTGCTAGATAAGAGAGTGCCTGTAGGAGGAAGAATTGACAATGGGAGCCATAAAGTGTTGCATATTGTATGAGGAGAGGTCTGGACATCATCCATGTCAACTCATGTAACCACACCAGGAGGTACATGATACAAAATGTTCTGAGCCATCCAAGCAGCTCTATAATAGTGTAGAAGTGAGGGAATGTCCAGATCCCCTCGACTGACAGGTAATAGGAGCCATCTGTTGGAGATTCTAGAGATCCGAGAACCATGAATGAATCTATAGAGATCCGATTGGGCCTCCTTCAGAAATGTAGAGGGAACTGGGATCGGAAGCGTCCGAAACATATTTATAATATTTTAGGTAGGATAGTCATTTTAACAGAAGCTGTATGACCTACCCAGGATAAAATCAGTTTTGATCAACCACAAAGGTCTTGTTTAATCGAATTCCAAAGCTTCTGTAGGTTCTCCGAAAATAAACTCTACGGAGACTTAGTGAGCTGTATCCCGAGATAAGAAATAGAGTCCATTCTCCACTTGAATGGATACAGGGATTTCAGCTCAGCTAGTACAGGCCTGTCCAGATTCAAGGGGAACAGCCTGCATTTTCGACTGGTTAACTTTATGGTATGAGACCCCACTATAGAGTTGCAAAGTCTCCATTAGGTGGGGAAGGGAGTTCTCCGGATCCATCAGAGCAATGAGGATATCGTCTACAAAAATCGCCAGGTTAACCTCCCTAAACCCCCTGGACGAGTAGCCACGTATCAATGCATTGTTCCATATCTGCCAGGGGCTCCAGAGCTAACACATAAAGTATTGGAGGCAAAGGACAGCCTTGTCTAGAACCATTAGTAATAGCAAAACTCTGAGACAGAAAACCAGCGTAAGAGACCCTAGTGGATGGAACCAAGTACAGCGCCATAATGGCCCGAATGAATCCAGGAGGAAAATTAAACTTCTCTAAACTGACCAAAAATACCCCCAATGAAGGGGATCGAAGGCCTTCTCCGCATCTATAGCTAGCAGAAGGCATGAGGCCTTCATAGAATGGACATCGGGAATCAAGTTTACCACTTTCCTTGTGTTATTCAGAAGCCTGCCTGCCGTTCACAAAGCCCACCTGGTCATAATGTAGCAAGGAAGGCAGGAAATCTCGTAGCCTCACCACTAGGATATTTAATAGTGCTATAGGCCAAAAGTTCGGACAATGCATGGGAGGTTTTCAAGGTTTAGGAAGGGCCGAAATGTGGGTGGACAACATAGAAGAAGGGAAAGTACCAGTTTCGCCGAAAAAACGTGTACAGAGCACCAGACATGGCGTGAGCAACTAGGAGAACGTCTTATAGTACAAATTCGAAAAACCATCAGGGCCCGGAGCCTTCTTAAGGGGAAGAGACTTGATGGCAGACCTAACCTCCTCCACAGAGAAAGGGGTCATATTGAGATGGTGTCAAGTGGGGTAATTTGACCTTATCCAGTAACGTGTCAATATAATTCTGACTGGGCTGACTGACTGATGAGTCTGAGTTAAAGGGATAGTGATACTTTAATATTACTAATTCCCATAGTGTAGCTATTTAAAAAAGAATTCAGTTGCCCCCAGTGTCATCTCTCAAACCTTTATAGTTTGAGAGACAACCGTAAGCAAAGTTCCCTCCTCCCTCCCCTTCCCTGAAGTCAGCGTTGTACTGCCTGCAGGGTAAGTTTGTCCTATGACAGGCTTGCGGCTCTGCAGCTGAGCCGAGATCACATTAGTAAAAAATAATTATTTCACTGAAACGGTCTTCTACGTGTGTTTGCAAACCACGTTTCAGTGAAATAATTTTTTTCTTACTAAAGCTATCTCGGCTCTGCTGCAGAGCCGCCTAATGAAAATAAAACCAGATATACCTGCAGTCAGTTCAATGCTGACTTCAGGGAAGGGGGAGGGAGGAGGGAACTTTGCTTACGGTTATCTCTCAAACCATAAAGGTTTGAGAGGTGACACTGGGGGCAACTGAATTCTTCTTGAAATAGCTACACTATGGGGATTAGTAATATTAAAGTGTTACTATCCCTTTAAGGTCGTAAAGACCTGCATAGTATTGATAAAAAACTTCTGGGATTCGTGCAGGATTCAAAACTTTCTCACCTAAGGAAGGAAAAATATAAGGGATGGCATGTTTAGTCTCTTTCTTCCTAAGCCTCCATTCCAACAAGGTTCCCACCTTGCCATCCTGAGTATAGAAAGTTTGATTCATCTTTCTAAGCATCATTTGAGTATGAAACAACTGTATGTCAGAAATTTTCCATTTGACTATCGCAATGCGCCGACTCTGCTGCTTCGTAACCAACCTTTTGTTAAGTGCCCCTAAAGCAGACAGTTCCGACGTTGATTGCGCTAACCATTCCCCCCGTTTTCTCTTTTCTCTCGCCGCGTGAGCAATCAAATGACCCCTCAAAACCACTTTATGTGCCTCACATCAGATCTCTGGGGACATGCCAGACACATCATTGAGTTCAAAATATTCCTGTGTATGCCTTTCCAACAGCTTCTTAGTGGGTGGCAAGGAAAGAAGATGGTCATTAATTCGCCAATGACCTGAGCCTTTAGAGCAAAACGTTTCTGAGACTTCCAATAATACCGGCGCATGGTCTGACCACTGTATAGTGCCAATTTCACAACTAGTTGCTCTTTGCAGCAAAGCGTTATCAACACAGAAATAGTCCAGTCTGGATTAAGACGCGTGGACTTGCGGTGTCCCGGCCAGGAATGATAGGATTAATAGACAAGTTCTGACCCGCTCCATAAGGCCCTCCAAAAAAGGGGGAGTAGGGTAGTACATCCAGCACAACTCCCAGGAACCAAACTCATATAGGCAAACTTAATCCTGACAGTGGGAGAAGTCCCAAAGACATTAGGGAGAAGCCGCACATAACAATCCCAGAGTAGTAAAAAGCACTTGGCTCCCCAGTTGATGGTATACCCATCCATTGTATCTTGGTAAGCTAATCCCAAGATCAGTAGCCAGTCCCTGGATGATGCGCCGGGCCAGAAACATTACAAAGAAGGAGAAGGAAAACCACGATGGCCCCTGAGGAGAGGGACACCGCAGGCACCCCTCCAGAGAGGCTGAACCCTCCACGTATTAAAATTAACAAAAAGTCCCACAACCTGCATGATCCTTGGCCCACTTACTTAAATATCATTGTGAACCAAAGGTAGGAAGATAGCCCCGGAGAGCTGTCCGACCCTATGAGAAACATGGAGACTAAAAGGTTTTTTTATTCCCTTCCATGTTTATTACCAGTATCGGAAACTTGTCAAAGCTCACCCCCGCTCTCTAATCCCCCCACCCCCTCCAGTATCACAAACAAAGGCCATCTCCACCCCAATCCCCTAGGACCCCTCTGGATCCGAGGATCATGCAAAAGTGTGCCCAAGACTATGATGCACCCAGAGACAAACGGTAAAGGTACAGTCTACCGCAGCATTCTCATAACATATTCATAATCCCACTGTCCCTCCCCCTAGAGAAACAACCACCATTGCCACAGGCCCAATCCTCAGCTGCCGGACAGCCCCCCAACAAGCGGGGAGGACCCCCCCACTGCCGCACGACCACACAGAGGCCCCAGCCACCCCCATATGAATAGACATTGAAATGAGTAACCTAGAACAGTCAGAACAAAAAGTCAAATGATCAGGCCACAACAGAATAAAACTTATTAAACAAGGGCTTTAAAGCATTCAATAAGTGGCAAACAAAAGTTCTTTGCATATATTGAAAAGTGCATGAAGAGCCCCCCCCCCAATAGGCCTAAGTGCACCCATAGGCCAAGAGATCAAAAAACCGGAGGACTGTGAAATCCCGCTAACAACCTTGGGGTGTGGTTATCAAGAGGCTGAAGCCTCAGGTGAGTCCAGGATACCATCCTAGCTCTGCTGGACGCCGCATGAGCGTCACGCTGGAAAAAGACAGTTTTGGGCCTACAAAAGTCTCGGGGATTGTGGGCAAACAGAAGGGAACAGAAGCAAGATTGGGAATGTCAAGAGTACCTGACCCATGTGTGCTGCAAGGCAACAGAGGTCGAGGGCCAGCTTCAACTCACTGACGACCCCACCGCGGGGGAGGACGGATCTGACCTGGGCCGAGAGGGAGCAGCATGAGCCACTGACCATTCTCTCTCTACTCTCGGAGTGGGACTCTGCTGCTGATCTGGAACTTCCAAAACAGATATATTCCAGGAGCCAAGGATACGTACGCACTCCTCGGGGGTAGCAACAGTAGTAGACCCATTCCGGGTAACAATGATCCGCGTTGGAAAGCCCCACTTATACTTCAACTCCGCTTGACAGAGGGCAGCTGTAACGAAGTGGAACTTCTTTCGCTGATGCAACGTGGATGCTGAAATATCCGCAAAAATCTGTATCCTAGAGAAAGGGGCCGGCAAAGGGTTCTGCAAGCGACCGGCCTGCAGAATCTTCTCTTTCACATTAAAGTAGTGGAGCCACAAAATAACATCCAGGGAGACTTCGACAGGTAGGTTTCTAGGTCTGGGCAATCGATGTACACGGTCAATCAATAAATCTTGATCCAAAAAGTTGGGCAACAGGCTAGAGGAAAACTCCAGAACCCAATCCTTAAGATTGGCAGGCTGGGATCCCGCGGATCCGAACGTTATTACGGCGGAACCGATCTTCAAGATCATTTACTTTCTCCCTCAAATACTGCACCTCTTTCAGAAGATCCGAATGCTTATCTGAGAGACCATTATGAGACTCAACAACCTCATCTACTTTTTTCTCCAGTCGAGACGTTCTCTCTCCAAGTTCCTTAATTATTCTTTTGAACTCGGTAGTGATCGATTTCATGTCCCCCTTGATTTGAGCCCGAAGCGACTGCAGCAAGTGTTTGATTCCCCCATGGGAGGTTCCGTAAGGCAAAAAGATGTAGAAGCCACTTCATCAAACTCTGGCATGTCTTCTTCGTCAAACACTGCCTGGGCACCATCTTGGGAGAGAATGCCAGACAGTTTCTGGGCCTTCTTTTTCTCCTTTGGCGTGAGATATTTAAGCATTTGTTCCTGGTTCCTCTTATTTTTGTGGGTAGCCATCAGAATGAGACGCTCTTAGGCTGCTTTTAGGAAGAAACCACAGGTCTGTAGTCTAAATTTCCCTCGGTTGTGCAGGAGCTCCTCTAATGTGCTGTCATACTCGTTGCGTGCTAAGACCCCCCCCCCCCCGTTTGTTTGCAGATTTTATTACATTCTTTATATTTTTTAAATGATGCATCAGTCCCTTCTGACTCCAACAGTTTAAGAGCCTGCTTCTTATTTCTCATTTCCCTGCAAACCTCTTTATTAAATGACACTGGTCTTAATTTGCTCCTCCTGTATCTATTTACCTAATGTAATATATTGATGCATATTTATCTAAGAGCATTTAAACAGATTCTAACTTTGTTATGCATTTTAATCTATTAAAGATTACTCATTGACTGTCGATCATTACCTATTTTAGCATTGTTAAATTATCCATTTTGAATGTAAATGTTTTGGTTACATACTTGTATAAGAGGGTGGATATGGTAATCTGTCAGAAGGTCAGAAGAAGGGAACAGGCTTACAACGAGACAAAATAAATGGGTAGTCAGTGGGAAGCCAAGGGTCAACTGGGAGTACAGTAGCGAGGTGCCAATTCTGAGGAAAAGCCATAGTCTGTAATTGGCAGCTGGGGAGGGGAAAACAAGTGAAGTTCTGAGTCGAAGAATCAAGCTCTAAAATGGAGCCAAAAGGTCAGCATCGGAGAGTAAAAAAACTGCAGTATCTAAACACACAGAATACTAGCTTAAACAACGGGCGAACGCTACGGAGGATGAGAGACATAAAAAGGAAAGACAGCCAATAGCAAGTGGGAGGAAGGAGAACTTGAATACCAAGGCCAATGGCAGCAGAGGCGAGACGTGACAATCTGAAGCAACTAATCAGTCATTGCAATAGTAGGATACCAGACTGAATATCAAGACCAGCAGATTATTCACTATTCCAACTGAGTTGATGGCATGACCAATAAATATATTAGAATTCAGAGAGATTCACAGTTTGTCACTCTTGGATGAACATTTTGAAGGAACATATAATTCAAGTTCGATTCTACAATGCAACTGTGGTTGCTAACTTGAATCTCAGAGGAGTGACACAGAGCAATATGGACTGGCTAGAAGTCACAATAATATTATACTGGACAGAATAATCAGCCATTTACATCAAATGAGGGGTAAATTGCAAGGCAGTTTCTCTCTGTATAATTAATATGGCTTCCTATGAATGGAAGTTGACTAAATATATTCAGGACAATCTTGAGGACAAACAGAAATGGATCTATGGCATCCAGATACAACACCAAAGTTATACTATTCTATACTGAGATATGAGATCTGTAGGCCAGGTAATCAAATGAAACTACACTCTAGCACCTGTGACAACCTCTGGCAGGTATTCCTAGATTCCCGCTAAGATAAAATGAGAAAAGATTCACTGCATTATCATTGCACAGAAACGTCTGAGCAGGGCCTACTATCATTCAATGGTGGAGTGATCCATAGCAATACCAATGCGTTTGCTGATGTGGGTGGATCAATAAACACAGGGTCCCATGAGTGGAAACATAGGAGTGGAAATTGAAGCTTCACTCTTGAAGGAAGGGATTTTCTGATGCGGTCATACATACCAGGCTAAACACCAGAAAACATAAATGAAAAAGAAAGACCGCTACAGGTAAATGTCTAGGTGATGGTCAGGAAAGGACCCCACTCCTACTTAAAGCTTCATACATACAGAAGCTTCACTCACCCAAACCAGAAAAGACTATGCTGCCTCAGGTAAACAACCTGCAGTCCAAACAGGTAGCCGGTGCACGCCCCCGCGACCCCCTCGCCAAGAGCCCGCAGCAACTGTGTACCAGCTCCGGCGACCGGCACACTAGTAATACAGAGCACTGGGAGATGACATCATCTCCCAGTGCTCTGCATTACTGAGAACCGTGTGGGAGCTTCAGCTCTGTGCCGAAGAAGGCACAGATCACTCTCATGATGCCACACCGCTAGACCACCAGGGACTCGAGGTAGGGGCATTGTGAAGATATGTATGGGGGCAATGTGGAAGGGACATTGTGAAGATATGGGGGCAATGTGGAAGGAACATTGAGGAGACTGAGGGGCAATGTGGAGATTGAGGGACATTGTGAAGATATGGGCGTAATGTGGAGATGGGAGCAATGTGAAGATATGGGGGCAATGTGGATATTGAGGGGCAATGTGGAGATTGAGGGGCATTGTGGAAGGGACATTGTGAAGAGATTGGGGCAAAGTGGAGATTGAGGGGCATTGTGGAAGGGACATTGTGAATATATGGGGGCAATGTGGAAGAGACATTGTGCAGATTGAGGGGCATTGTGGAGATGGGGTAAATGTGAAGATTGAAGGGCAATGTGGAGATATGGGGGCTGCAATATGGAAGGGGTAATGTGGAGATATGGGGGACCAATGTGGTCGGAGGGGGGCCCATGACAATTCTTGCACCAGGGCCCGGTGGCTTCTAGTTACACCTCTGCTTCCAGGTCATCTCCTCACAGCAAGCAAATGACTCAACTAGACCCAAATGGCTCCTAAGGGTCACTAGTCTGTATCTGATTGTAAACTACACCAGCTAACAGTAGAGAACAACACAGAACAAGTGCCAATAATAAGGAATATAGATATAATTGACTGCTGTATGGAGGATACCTTCCAAGGTAGGTAATTGTGGGAAACACAATAAAAGTGCATCTTATTACTGGAGTATATTTCCCTTTAGGGAATATAGAGGATGCAATGCATTGCTATGCAATTTGTTGTGCATACCTTTGATGCTTATTTAGTTAATAAATTCACTAAAGCTTCTAGAAACAGGTAGGTACCATTTGGCTCTACATCTGTTGGGGACTTCATCTCCCATCATACCCACCTAGCCAACACCTCAAACCTCCTAGTATAATAATGGAACTAAGACCTTCCTGTGGGGTCCACCTCAGGAATTAGGGGCCACTGGCCCTCACTGACTTAATGCAGATTCACCTGGCCACTGCTGGGAAAATCTGAAGAACACTCAATGATAGAGGTGGGCAACACCAGCTATTGTTGGACTACAACGTCCATTAATCTCAGCTTGATACAGGTTGCCCTCCTCATTTCCAAAGAAAGGAATGTGGCAAATATCTTTAGAAATATACATATAGGTGCAGGTCTCATTTGTTACATTTGGTGACATTTCCCGGTACATTTGTGTGCCATTCAGTATGTAAAGAAGAATTGGTCCAAAGAGGCAAGATAACCATAGGAAATGAGTTGGGCTATGAGACAGATGGCTGTGTTTATGTTAATTATAAGAGGAACTATGCCATGGAGGAGCGTATTAATGGAAAGGGAGCAGTGGAAACAGAACTAACTACTCTTAATAATACCCCCACTTACCTTACCATGGCCATAAAATTCTAAGGGCCCCTATGAAAGTTGTCTTTGTGCCTTTGTTCAAAACATAACATTTACACTCAGTTCTGTATGTTATGTCCATGGAGTGAACCACAGCAACCCAAACCCTGCTCACTAAATGTGGTAATCTTAACCCTTTAATAACAAGAGGGGTGTGCAATGCATTTCTTCACAATATGTTGCGAACACCTCTGGTCCTTAAAGAACTGAGTAAGCAAATACACCCTTGTCTGTTCAGTATGAAAAAACAGCCAGTTCTAGAGCATTATCATCAGCCGGAGCTGATAACCGCATATGAACTTCAAAATGAAGGCCGCAAGTGGTGTTTGTCGAACCATAAACATTAATGTGGAGGCTATTTGGCTGGAGACAGGGGGCTGGAGGAGCCAATCAGTTCAAAAGAGAAAACAGTGTGAGTGTGTGTGTGTGTGTGTGTGTGCCCCTTTGGGGGGGTCAGCTCCACAGTTTGATTGCCCCTGATATAAGGCATCTGTTTCCAAAATTAGTATATGACAACATGCAGGTGTGTAGAATCAATCTAAATAATCAAACAGATTTATATTCCTGTACTTTATAGTAAATAACATCTTTGCTTTATGATTTAGCAGTACTTTCACTGATATCTCTACTTGATATTAACACCTCAAATTTTAGCAAATATATGGTGTCAGAAAAGGCTGTCAACATTTTATGTCATCCCTTTAACAAAAAATTTGATAACTTTACTGCCCTTACTGTGTAAACAACCTTCTTTTGTTTTAGTCAAAAGTGCTTTTCCTCTAGTCTTAATGGATGACCTCTTTTTCTTAGCTCAGCTCTTTGAGTAAATAATTAATTGCATAGTTATTTGTATTGACCTAGAATATATTAGTAAATGGTAATCATATCACCCCTTAGACATCCTTCTCTAATGTAAACAAACCCAGTTTGGATAGTCTATCTCTTTATTACTCAGATCCTCCAGTCCCTTTATCAGTTTTGTTGCACGTCTCTGCACTTTGTCCAGATCAAAACTGTCTTTTTTAAGAACTGGTGCCCGAAACTGTACTCCATATTCTAGATGAGGCCTCACCAATAAGTTATACAGAGGTAGAATTTGCGCTATAGGGGAGAACCGAAAATTCCTGTTGATTTAAATCGGAATTTTAACCCCTTGAATGCTAGAGAGGTTTCCAACGCATTGCGATGCAATGCTTTGGAGAACTTTCTAACATTCAAGTGGGTTAAAGTTCCCATTTAATTCAATGTGGATTTTGGGAATTTTTAGTTCTCCCCTATAGTGCAAGGTAAGTGGGAGTTATTAGTAGAAGATGTTACTTCTCCTTTAGCATTTCAGCCCTTTATCTCTGAACACATACGAAAAGTGTAAGCTGTTTGGCTGTAATAATTTTTATGTAGCCCTGCAATGCACGTTTTCTATACGTGTTCAGTTTTAATGGGTATCTATCACCTGTATAAATGTTGCCTTTATTCTAATGCCCCTTTGCATTGAACATGTAATCTTGAATTTTTTTTTTAACCTTTTAAGGACCAGACACGCACGCACGCGATCAGCACTTAACCCTTTGAGTGCCAGAGGGGTACGCAACGCATTGCCAAGCAATGCATTGCGTACCCCTCTGTCACAGAAAGGATTAAGGACCACAGACAATTTATTTTTTTCGATTGGATTCAGGGCTTCCCGTATGGCGTGCAGCTGCGCAGGGAGCCCTGAATTCCATGACGTACATGTACGTCCTTGGTCCTTTAGGGACATCCACCCTGTGACGTACATGTACGTCATGGGTCTTTAAGGGGTTAATATAATTCATTATTCTCCGAGTTAATAGCTTTTAAATTTAATGCGGTGACTTAACTTCAGGACAGGCTGCATGTCAACTCTGCACTGTAGCCTGTAAATCTTCATCTGTTCCCCTCCCTTCGTTCCAACCTCCACCAATGACGGAGGCTTCCATTGCCAAGAGGGCACTCCAGCTTACATGGAGAAATCGTCCATCAACGGAGGAGGTTGGAACGAGGTGCCACTTGGGGAGGGGAACAGATGAAGATTGACAGGCTGTGGGGCAGAGTTGACCTGCAGCCTGTCCTAAAGTGACATCACAGCATTAAATTTAAAATCTAATATCTCAGAGAATAAAGAATTATATAAAAAAAAATCACATGTTCAATGCAAAGGAGTATTGGAACAAAGGCAACATTGTTATAGGTGATAGTTGCCCTTTAAATTAGCATTAACCATTTTTTATGAAAATCTGTATGTTATACAGCTTTTCCTGCTGAGTAAAACAAGGGAACTCCCACTGCTGTCAGTTGGCTTATTCCAAAGTTATAGCAGTTCAAACTGACAGGAAGTGACTGCAGTTTCTGTCACATTTTGTGAAGGACTGTCAGTGACTCACCTCTCCCATAAAATGTAATAACTTTGGAAAGATGGATTCCCCAGCAGTGGGGGTACGTTTGTCTTACA
This sequence comes from Rhinophrynus dorsalis, assembly GCA_037306005.1. NCBI lineage: Eukaryota > Metazoa > Chordata > Amphibia > Anura > Rhinophrynidae > Rhinophrynus > Rhinophrynus dorsalis. Next base: position 344,342,974 of record CM074724.1, on the reverse strand, counting down.
ATATGTCTTTCTCATAAAAAAGTTTACTGTCCCTTTAACCCAATGTATTGCACACCCCTCTGGCATTCAAAGGGTTAAAGGGATAAGCTTGCAACCTAGTCTAGTTCTTCTAAAACAAAGACTGTAAAGAATGAGGGCAACCTGAGGCCCTCCAGCTGTTGATGGACTACAGTTCTCATCATTAAGAGTCTCAGGGTGAACACTCATGCTATCAGGGCCATTTTAACAATAGGCTGAAGGGGGGCATCTGCCGAGGGGCCAGCATTGTTTTGAAATGGGTATCAAAATTCAGCATTATATGGAGATGGGTGTAAAGTTAAAGGGATAGTAATACTTTGTTTTATCTTTATTTTATTTTGTAGACATTAAAAAAACATGAAGAACGATATAAGTCTTATCTCTCAAACCTTTATGGTTTAAGAGATATTCACAAGCAAAGTTTCCCCTCCCGCCCCTTTTACCTAGTGTAAGCCATCTCTTCTCAGATGTGGAATGCAGTCCATAGACCAGGCAGATAACAGCAGGGGACAATCTTCTTCCTATGAGAACAATGAAAGCCCTGCCCCCCCTTGAAATGTTTTTCAGGCTTTTCCCTTATCTTAATTGAAGATTGTCCCTCTCTGCAGTCTACCTGGGCACCTCCCTTCTGCTCTGGCTGAACAGTGTTACATCAGTAAAAGGGGCAGGAGGGGGACACTTTGTCATTTAATTACTCTTGAACTACAACTCTGACAGAATTGAGATTACACTCTCCAAAGTCCAAATACTATGATGATTAATTAGAGCTGCTTTTATTATGAAACATTACTATCCCTTTAAAGCAAGTGCAACATTGCGTGAAGCTGCTATAAGCTTTAAAGCACACTTAGTAGGAAGGCAAAACAGGAATAATTATAATTTAAACCCTAGGATGCCAGAGGTTTATCATGTAAGCATCAGAGGTCTTGATTTTAACCTCTTGAATAATAGAGAGATTTCTAAGTTTTTGTAAATAATACGAGAGCTCTCTACTTTATACTTTTCATAGGGCTCAAAGAAGACTTAAAACCCCACTACTTGCTGTAAAAGACTTACCAGCCTCAAAGTCTTACCTAAACATTTTACACCAGCATCAGAAGAATACGTGTGTTTGTGTGACATATTGTTATACGAACACTGCAGGAGAGTCCTCTCTTCTCCTGTGCACTTGAAAGTCGTCAGCCCGCTGTAGGGGGCACCTGGCCCGTATTCTCCATTCATTAATGCTTCTATTGCTGCTCCACAGTTCAGTTCTCTGCACACTACCTCTGCGTCAGGTAGATCCCACATCACAGAGCAAACCACGCCCCATGCATCCTTATAGTATACCTCAACACGTCCCTCACATGAGTTTGGTCCTCCTGCGAGACGTATTGCTAGGTCTGAAAAATACATAAAACTATGGAAGCATGCTGTTGAAATAAAACACATTGCTAATTTTACCCTCTATTTTTATTCTGGGGGTATGTAGGGGTGAGTTTGTGTCCTTGATTGCCCAGGACAGTCCAGTGTGTTAAATGTGTGTTCTGAATCCTGCTCAGCCCCCTTCCAGGACAATACACAGCAACAGTATGAAGACTCCTGAACACAAAGCTCACATCAGTAGAGCAGGGCTGAGCTGCCTGATGCCTTCCAGCTGTTGATGACTACATTGCTCATCATTGCCATGAGCTGGAGGGCCACAGGTTGCTCACAACTGCAGTAGACACAGAGTTGCCTCTGACTGATATCACAGAATGTGACAGCAGTGCATGGCTACAAGAAAATGGCATCTGAACAGAGTACTGAACACTAGTGGCAGAGGGGAGCTCTACTTCTGGCAAACAGCAGCTGTAAAGCTATTTTGTTCTAGTGTAAGGCTATCCTAGTGTTACTGCAATATCCTGCAACAAAGTCATCTGTGTAAGCAAGGGCTAAGGTCTAATTCAAATAGGTGACTTTGTTGTAGCAGGAAAATGTTTCAACTGAAAATGGCTGATGCTGTAAAAGCGTCCAGTGTGAAATATCCCATAGAAACAGTGATATCCATTCTGGGAAATTTATTCTTGCAACAAAGTTGTCAATGTGAACTAGGCTGACAGCAAGTGACAATCAACCTCCTTTTTGACATCACAAATTGTGCATGATCATAGTATGTAAAGTCATACTGCCTATACTTTTTTTTTTCATCTTCACCTATTTTTTATGGCATGGAGCTCTCTAAATGTGTTTCCAGACAGCTTTCTGTGTGGGACTTTGAAAGCAGAAAGACTGCAACAATGCAAAAAAATACAATGTAAAAAAAATAACAAACAGTCAAACAATGAAGAACAGCCTGTATCTTCAGCATACAGATCAATCTGTTACAGGAAGACTACAACAATTTATAAATATATCTGCTTTAAAAGTTCCTAACAGAAAGCTCTCTGTAAACAGAGATCCCGGAAGCTCAATGTCAGGGACATAAAAGTGTTAATAAATAGGTAAAGTTGAAAAACAAAATCATAAAATATAGGCAATTTGACTTTACATATTATATGCTTGCAGAATAGGTAAAGTCAGAATAGAGGCTGACTTTCACTGTCAATAGTAAAAGGTTTGTTAAAATCCAGTGATAACATGCATCACCTGCTATGTATTCCAGGCCTAAGTTAAACATATGGGGTAATGCACTAAGGCGTGATAAAGATGTGATAAAGTGGAGTTGACTCCTCCAGTGATATACTTCTCCAGTTCCTATGTTATTCTACAGAGCCCATGCACTGAGATCTCCAAAGATGAAGAGATCTTAGTGCATTAGCTCCATAGAATACAATACAATATATCACTGGAGAAGTCATCTCCACTTTATCACCTCATTATCACACCTTAGTGCATAACCCCCCAGATGCCCTGTTCAACAAACATTTCATCCACTGCAACTCACATTACTTAGGGAGAAATTAAAAATAAATAACTGTCTGGAAATTGCAGGGTAAATACGTAAATATAATTGATACACTAAATGTATTTATGAATTTAGCACTAGCTGAGGTATTGTTAAAGCAATGCATTCCGTACCCCCTCTGGCACTCAAAGGGTTAACCCTTTGAGTGCCAGAGAGGTAGCCAATGCATTATGTTGGCTACCTCTCCAGCACTCAAAGGGTTAAAAAAAAGTATTGGTTTAAAAAAAAAAAAAAAAAGTCTTGTGTCCAAAAGTGTGCACATAGAAATATATCAAGTCGTAGATGCCTTTCGGCAAGTCCCATCATCCTTAGCCATGGCAGGAAGGGGATGATGGGACTTGTAGTCCTAAACAGCTGGAGAGCCTCAGAATGCCCACCAAAGCTTTAGAAACAGCATTGTTACTTGTTTTAGAAGTGATGAAAATTTTAATATGAGGTGTGCCGGATTTCTGTTAGTAATGTGTATTTTTTTTTGCAATGCAAATTTTAGGCACAAAATAATTTTCTCTCATTATTATAAATTTGAATGTCTCCTTTACCAGACACTAGGTGGAAATACACAGTACTTTAACATATGTAACCAAATTACATTATTTTGGTGTTAATGCCCAGCAGAGGTATTGACTAGGATCATTCCCAGTGCTTCAGCCACTTCTTGGTGTTTGTTATAAGAGGTAGAAGGGCTCAGCTCTCCATATTTGGTGGCCATCCCATATAATTAATTCATACAGGGAGGTTGTTCTTAAAGGGATAGTAATACTTTATTATTACTATCCCCCATATTGTAGATATTGTAGATACTGACTGCAGGGATATCCGGTCTGACTTTCATCAGGCGGCTCTGCAGCAGAGCCGCGATTGCGTTAGTGAAAAATAATTATTTCACTGAAAAGGTCTTCTACGTTTGCTTGCAAACCAATCACATGTAGAAGACCGTTTCAGTGAAATAATTCTTTTTCACTAAGGCGATCTCGGTTCAGCTGCAGAGCTGCAAGCCTGTCGTACGACAGACTTCCCCTGCAGTCAGTACAATGCTGACTTCAGAAAAGGGGGAGGGAGGGGGAACTTTTCCTTCGGTTATCTCTCAAACCATAAAGGTTTGAGAGATGAACCTGGGGGCTATTACATTATTTTGCAAATATCTACAATATGGGGTATAGAAATAATAAAGTATTACTATCCCTTTAAGATACTTGAATACCTTGGGGAAGAGGAACTAAGGTGTTATAAAGAGGTGATAAAGCAGGGATAACTTCTGCAATGATATCACTTCTGTTGTATTCGAGGAGCTAAAGCACTAAGATATAAATATATTAATAGGAGATCTGTGGAATTCTCCCATACTTAATGAATCTCTACTGAACACCTTCACAATGCTATCAGATGGAGTTTACCTCTAATGCCGAAGGCTGGAAATCCTCAAAATAAAGAATGTATTACATTCGTCCCTTAAAGGGATAGTAATATTTCACAATAAAAGCTTAAAGATTAATTGGAAATGCTTTCTTGTGAAACATTACTATCCCTTTAATAACATATAGATGCAAGAAAGGTCTCCCAACTCATCAGAAAAAATGGTTTGGTGATCTCTATCATTCAACAGGTTAATACTACTAAGATTTTAAAAAATAAAAGAAAAAAATCTTACCATCACTTTGGACCAAGGAGGCTACCCATAGCACACAACAGATCATATACACAGACATAATGTTTACATGGGAGAGCAGGATTATCCTGTAAATGAAACGTAAATTGTTTATTTTTCTTATGGATTTTTACTTCTACTGTCAACAGTTTAACCCAAGGCTGTAAAACATGGGAAATGACAAAACAACATTTGTTATTGCTAATGATATAACATTTTGTGCAAAACCTTAAAAAATACTCCCACCACTGGAAGATGTTTAGTTCAAAACTTATCACAGCTCATATATGTCATTTTTACATGAAATGACAATCTTCTATTGTGGTCACCAGGCTGTGCTGTTCATAGAGGGCATTATAAAAAATTGTTTTTAATAATAGTGGGTGCTGTAGCTAACGGTGTATATATATAGAGATATATATATATCCTGTGTAAGGAAGCACTTCCACTTAAGGGGTCAAATAATGCCTGGGCGCTGAAGTATGTCTGGATATCTTGATAGGAGAAGAAACATTTTCATCTATTTGAATACAAGACCTATGAGTGCTACTGTTTCTTTTCCTATCAAGATATCCAGACATACTTCAGCGCCCAGGTGTATGTTTGTCCGATGCAGTCATGCGCACTAGAAAGTACCCAAATGTATTCGAGGTAGAGACTGCCCGAACGCAGGCCAGATGTATGTTTGTCCAATGCAGTCATGCGCAGTAGAGACTGCCTGAACGCAGGCCAGACGTATGTTTGTCCGATACAGTCATGCGCAGTAGAGACTGTCCAAACGCACAGAATGCTGGGAGGTGTAGTTCTTCTGGCCCATGTACATGGGCTTTTACACCTTTTGAGTGGCAGATGGGGTGTGAGATGTAATGCACATGAAGAGCTATTAACCTTTTTGGCCAGTGTACACGGGCTTTTACACTGGTATATACTATAAAAGAAGTGATCACGTGACCACAAATTCTATGTCCGTGCCACACATACCCCGAGGCAGCAGTTAGGAGGAGATGTGCATATCTCCTCCACACTGCCTGAGCCCCACATACACAGTAAATTAAGACTACATACACCCCAGGGTGGCAGCTAGCAGGAGATATGCATATCTCCTCCACACTGCCTAAGCCCAACATACACACCCCGGGGTGGCAGCTAGGAGCAGACATGCATATTTCCTCTACACTGCCTGAGACAGAAATACACAGAGGTGGACATCTCCCCTCCCAGATATCTCCTCTTCTAACACAATACAAACATGGCCAACTTCCAACTCTAAGAAGTTACTTCACTACAAAAATGTTCCTCCTCACTATCTCACTTCATGCACACTGTTACAAATACATGTTGGCACATGTGGACAGTTCTTCACATACATTCTGTCAAATAAGGTTTCTTCTCCCATGTGTGTATATATATAATCCAAAAGGCGCTTGTGTTCCCTAGGCCAATGCAATGTTTTACTGTTAAGGGTTTCCATACATGTACACAAATATAATATAAATGATTTTAATATTATTGATGACAATTAATACCAAGGAAAAATCTAAAAAAGAATTATATGCAAAAATAATACTTAAAACCAGACCAAAAATAAATAAATAAATAAAAAAGAAGAAGAAGAAGAAACAATAACTGAAAGAAAATAATCTTCTCCACACAGTCTTAATTTCAATATTACTGGGACTGAATTCAAGATTTTGATCTAAATTTGTTGTGACAGGATTTTATACTCCTTTTTCCTTTATAAGCCTCAATCTCCGGCTGTGCTCTGCAATGTTCTTTAGAGATCACTGCTAGTCTTTTGGACGCTGCCCTTTTATTCTTTGCACTGTGGTAGGTGCTTGTCTTCACAGAAAACTGCGTAAACTACAGAAACAAAAACAGAACAGAGCGCAGAGCCATCTAACAGTCAATCTGTATCAACACGAGGTAATTTGAACCCCCTCACTTGTATGCACTCACCAGGTCTTTGATGTAATCTAGCCTGCAAGTCAAACAAGGAGGAAATCCCGTCCTTTTGTAATTTTCAAAAATCCTCTCCAGTCCCAGATTTTCAGCAATATCAGATCCAGATATATTTTCCAAAATTTATTATAATTTTAACAAATCTTTTTTACAAAAAATCAATTCTAAGTCCTACGCGTTTCGTATCTTAGTAAAGACACTTTCTCAAGGATTATAAATAATAATCTAAATAGGCTTTTAACCCTTTTAGTACAATTCCTCTCTGAATAAGAGCTAATTCCTACAGACAGTTCCTGCTTATAGCTATACTCCCCTTCCAATAAAAGGACAGAAAACAGGCTTTAGAGTCTCTTAGGCGGTGGTCTCTGATATCTCTTCTTCTCAGTGGTGCGGCCTCTCTGCTATAGTCACTGGTAATCGACTTTCCAATACGTGTAGAGGCAAAAACAAAAAGAAGAGGGGCACAGAAGCTCTAAATGTAGACTGCTTAAGCCAATGAAGACCACCACCGACAACTATCACCTTCTCAAGTGCTTGATGTTCCACTCACGTCGATGAGGCAAGAACCAGCCTTACAGTATAACAGCATCCACTGGATTACCCCCAGTGCAGGTATCTGTGTCACTCCCTCCTTGTCTCCACCTGATGTCTCCCAGGCTTGTGGAATTTCGGCTTCACACCATACCCAGAGCTTATTGTATAGACTATCCAACTGCTGCAATCTCTGTTCCAGTGGAATCTAATATATAGCTCTACATCTGGTAGGTATAGCTCACATTAGGTCTAATAAGGGACTAATTCGGAATTATTGAGGGAATAAATACACTAGTATACCTTGGTTTATAACCATAAAGGGATGTATCATATATCATGAAAGACTCTCCAAATAGAAAAAATATGTATTTATTCTATATAAAAAAAACAATAATAAAAAACATGTACTGGCAGTACTATCATACAATAAAAATCACTACAGTGAACATTGCATAAAATCCTACTCTAATCCCTTACCCTATGTGTTACGTGGTCTGTAACCACTTCCTCGGGGTGTCTGTTTTTTATTAATTTTTTTTTATAGAGAATAAATCACATCAGATAGAGACAAAGAAGGGGTGACACAGATAGCTGCACTGGGGATAATCCAGTGGATGCTGTTATACTGTGAGGCTGGTTCTTGCCTCATGGACGTGTGAGCAGAACATCAAGCACTTGAGAAGGTTATAGCTGTTGTTGGTGGTGGTCTTCACTGGTTTAAGCAGTCTACATTTAGAGGTGTGCGCCCCTCTTCTTTTTTGTGTTTAACCCTTTGAGTGTCAGAGAGGTTGCAAGGCATTGTATCTGGCAATCAAGGGGTTAACCCCCTCCAGTGATAGAGGTCTCCAAAGGCATTTTCGTTCGCAATGCGGTAGATATATCTGTAGCATTCAGAGGGTTAAAGTCTCCATTTAAACTAACGTTGCATTTTGATTTGTTTCCTTTGGGTACAGTTTATTTGCCTCAGGGGGTATTTTTAGCCAGGTCATTGACACAGTACCTTTTATAACTGGTATTTCATAAGACCAGCAGAGCACTACACTATTACATGCAAGCAGCATAGCAATACACCATTATGTGCCCGTGGGCATCCGCAGAAATGTTTCTGTGGGGGGGCAAAGCTATTATATGAACCCCAGGCCAGCCCGCCCAGCCCCTATATTTATTTGGAGTGGGGGCCCCTCCCTCCAGATACTAGGGTGACCACATTTCCATTCTGCCATTCCGAGACATGTGGTCACCCTAGTCCCGCGGCTGAGGCTCCCGCCAGTGCTGACCATCTTTCTGAGGCTGACATAGTAAGAGTTTCCAGTGGGAACTCTTAGTCTGTGTCAGCCTCATAAAGATGGACAGCGCCGGCGGGAGCCTCAGCCGTGGGTCTCACTTGCAGCGCCAGCATACCTGCTCCACCCCAGCTGTCTCGCACTTGCCAGTCCAGCCAGCCAATGAGGACCATATAGCAAATACATTTCATTAGCTAGCTGGACTGGCGTGTGTTGCTCAATTCCGGGACTCTTTGTTGCCCCGGTGGGGGGTGACCCGGGACGCAGGACACAGACCCCCAATAAGGGACAGTCCCAGGCATTCCGGGATGTGTGGTCACCCTACCGGACACTCATGAACGTGCCATCAGCAAGGCAATACACCATTACAGCAAAAGGAAGCCCACTATATTTCATATTTCAATATATTTTAATTCTAGAAAATCCCCACCCGTTTCACCCACTTTGCCCTGCTTTTCTTAGCACATCAGCCTCATTATTTAACTCCATCCTTGTTCACCTGTCCTCCATTACTTACATTTTTAAGCGTAACCCCCATCTACTTCACCTTCGGTGAGAACCACTGTCTTAGTAAATGCTCCCAATAGGCTCATAAAATCCCTATTTGTGTAAATTGATACATCTGTATTAATGTATTGCTAAGAGTATGCACATTATTGGAACAAAAATGTATTTAATAGCGACTGAGTTGCAATTTGCACATAAAACATGGTTTGAGAATGAAATGTACAGGGGATTTTTATCAACGTGTAACTAAAGAGTCATTGTTTTATATATTATTGCCAAATAAAACTGCCTTGGCTGTTTATTTTCAAGGACTAATTATTTTATGTTCACTATTTAGTGCAATTTCTTGCAATGCATTTGATGCATATCTCTCTAAGGGTCATGTTGCATTTTCTCTGAGCTGACGTTTGATGTGCTGAATGAGTTGCAATTTGTTGCGAGATCAGAGGTGCGCGCAATGCATTGTTTCACAATGTATTGTGCATCCCTCTGGTCCTTCAAGGGTTAACCCACTGACATGCAAATGGTTAATAACTATGCGAAAATCATTCACAGTTGCATTTGCAGTCTATTACTTAAAGGGATAGTAATGTCAGAAAAAAGTATTAACTATATGGTATATGCAATTAAAAGAGAGTACTTGCACTTATTTGTATCTCTTAAACTGTTATGGTTTGAGAGATATAGGAAAATAAAGTTCTCCGCTCCCTCTCCTTTCTGCTTGACGAGCTGTAAAGCTGTGAGAAGCAGATTCTGGTCGCTTGACCAGATGCGGCTCTTCAGCAGTGCCGATATAACAATATCTAAAGACAAATACTTAATTTAGAACGGTCTACAATGTGTGCCTGGTTTGCAAGCACACTTTGTAGACCGTTCCAATAAAGTATTTATTTCTACATAGTGTGATTTCAACTCTGCTGAAGAGCCTCTGTCTGGTCAAATTACTGGAATCTGCAGCTGTCAGCTAGATGGCAGACTTGAGTGAAACAGTCAGGAAAAGTTAACTTTAGCAAGTTATATCTCTCAAACCATAAAGATTTGAGAGATAAGACTTACATAGATATTAACCTTTTTTTAATGTCTATAATATTAAACCAACTTAAAAATTAACCATTACTATACTTTTAATTAGTTACACATTAACACATATGGTCCATTGTTTATCCTTTTGAGTGCCAGAGGGGTATACCCCTCAGGCACTCAAAAGGTTAAAAGTATCAAACATCTCACTAACTCCTACTAGTTTCCTATCACAATGGAAAATGACTTTCCACCCATTAGATGACAGTCCTACCTTGTTAGTGGTCCAAGTTTCTTCTCATGTTTTCTTGCTTGAAACCCATAAATGTAATTCATTTCTATTTGCATAAAATTTACAGCTGCCATTATAGGAAGTTTCTTGTTTATTTATTTATTTGCAACTTCTCCAGACAAAGCATTTTACTGTTAGATTATAATAATATGATATCCAAATACCTTACTATTGTGTAGTCTTCCTGTTTATTGAGTGCAATGATGTGTGTAATCACTTTACGCAACCTAGTAAATGTTCCTCCACTGTTGCACAGTATTGGTTTGGCATGACAGGTTAAGACAGGATATTATTACTGCAGAGATCCCCATCTCATTTATACACACTTATCCTGTAAAACAGATCATATTGGTTTTATTACAGTAAGTATAGCAAATTTACAGCAAATAAATCCACACACACACACACACACACACTTGCACATATGAATGGTGCAATATACTGCAGCCTACAGGGGAGGGCTGGCAACTTGTGGCCTGGGGGGCAAATACAATCAAGTGGTCCATTTCAACTATCGTTCCAGCCCACTGTCCCAGCCCGTCTCCTTTTGTTCATTTTAAACTTGTTATTAATGCTGTGAAGTAAGACAAATGATACCACAGAACTTACAACTGGAATGGGGCTACATTAGTGATAATACAGAGCTAACAGCTCAAATTGAGTTACACTAGAGGTAACATAGAGCTTACAATTGAATGGAAGCTAGACTAGTGATACCACAGAGCTTAAAAATTTAAAGCTACACTAGTGATACCATAGAGCTTACAATGGCAATGGGTTATGCTACTAAAGGTACCACTAGCTCCGTGGTATCACTAGTGCAGCCCCGTTTAAGTTGTAAGCTTTGTGATATCACTAGTGCAGCTCCATTTTAATTGTAAGCTCTGTGGTATCACTAGTGTAGCTCCATTTACAGCAGCAAGAAGGAGACTGAGTGAGTGGCCCCCCAGCCCAGACCTATGACCGGCCCAGGGGGCAATTGCCCCTCTGCCCCCCCAGGCCAGCCCTCCCCTGGTAGCCTATAATTACGGCAACTGCGGCTTAACTTTTGGACCCCTATCATTTGACTGGTGGTCTACAATATATATTTATTTGAAACATTTTTACAAGCATTAGCCCAGAGTGTCTATTACACCTAATCTCCCATAGTCTCTGCTTACATAACTCCAGGGATGTGCACACACATTTTGGGGGACAGGGGCTCAAATGAAAAAAAAGGGCACTTCACGGTAAAATCGGACTGATTAAATTTTTTTTTTTTGTTAAAAGGGCACAAGGGCACTTTGGACAAAAAGGGCAGGTGCTCAAGCCCCCCTTGGTGTCTATGTGTGCACGTGCCTGCATAATTTCCAAGTGTACCTCTTTAGGAGAGGCAGTCCCTCTTAGAGACCCAAATCCTTATGTTCCCCTTTTCCCACTCTTGTGTCCCTCTTATTAGGAGATTAGACAGTGTGGTATGTATATAAGATGATCACATTGCTTCACATCAATTCAACTCACATTAATGTTTTAAATTTCACTATATGTGTTTATACATTAATATATGTGTGTGTGTGTGTGTGTGTGTGTGTGTGTAAATAATATACTTTGGTCTTGCTCTGAATCATTTATACAGCTATACAAAGAGGTGTCGATAGATCATGAAATAAACTATAAATTATTGCTAATACCAAGAATTTGACAATACTCCTTTGTCCTTGTGGGAAAATGTTTTTGGGTAAGATTAGCACTACTTTCTGGGACCACATGGCTAATCAACTTAAGTAATTATACCTGCCATAGCGATTGGTAAAAGTGATCAACTAGTGGCAAGATATTTTATGGCAGTAATGAATACTGCAGCATCTATGAGATGTATGATAACATACTTTGAATAAGCAAATGAGGGGATGACTGTGGCATATGACTATTACAAAGGGAAGTGTGATGGAGGTACAAGCTAAATACTATTGCACTCTATGGATTAAATGAGAAGATTAGATATTTATGCTTTCTATAAACAGCAATATGGAAAACTTTGGAAGTGCCACACATTCTTGCAGAAGTGAACCTCACCTCTAAGCTTCTGATCCAGCCTACAGGTATGATACGGTATGTAGTGAATAACTGGAACCAAATACGATTCATAGGAACCAAAATCCCACCTTCATGTCTAAGAGCGGATTACAAATTATCATCATACATCTCCATCAGTGACCCACTATAAGAACCAAGATGTCTCCATGGAACCAGGGTCTCAAACTGGAGGAGTAAAGTGGCGTACCCAACTGACTGGAAGATATTATTTGTCTACCCATCTGTGCAAATAGAACAGTATGGAAAACTGATTATTGAACATACACTGATATTGTAATAATGGAGAGATGTCGATTAGAACATATATGATTGTGGTGCTGACGGCTACTCGACAGTCTATGAGTGACACATCTAATTAAGGCTTTTGTATGAGTGACATCTTTGCGTTCCGATAAAACTGTAACTAGGCAGTTTATTACAGTTTATGAACTTTTATCTAGAGACCTTATGCACACTACTTCTTTTCAATAGGTATCACCTTTGTATGTATGATTTCTTCCATAGACACTTACTATATCAATTAGCCTCCTGACTCTCAGCAAGTGGAGTTTACATATGCTGCCATATCATACACTTTATTATAAACACATTGTATACGGTGAATTGAAGGACAGAGAAATTGTATCTATCCAATGCTGCAGACTGGATAACTTTTGTCTGCGGGGCAAGTAGAGTGTAAGTGATGTTAACTCTCTATAATGACTGAGAACTTTGTTTTTTATTTGTATTTTATTGGTTTATTGAGTATGTGTAATGGTTTTGTAAGACACTCAGACCAGTAGATTAGAATAAAACACAGTTTTATTAAAAGACACGAAAGACTGCCCACTACAGGCAATATAGTATGACAGGAAAATGACAATCACATACAGATGCCTTCTCAGGCCCAGTATACAGGGAAATGAACAGATACTGTCACAGGACAGGCATAATCAGGCATACTAGTATAACATGGGTTAAAGTTCATGAAAAGCAATCAGTCTCTGTTGTGGTGTGTTTGACAAAGCCCAGTAGCTGGTGAAGGAGTGAGACTGTGGTGCAAGATGTAAGAGCACCAGTCAATAAGGCAGAACTGAGACTACTTCTTGTGCTGAGCAGGGAACGGAGGCCACAATACTCTGCAAGAGCTAGCACTCGTTGAGCCGTGAGCACCCGACTGGTGCGGTAAACGAAGACAAGGTACACTGCAAGAGCTGAGGGATTAGAGCCAGTAGCACCCAACCGGTGTGGGAACGGAGACACTGACACTGCAAGAGCTGAGGTGTTTAGAGCCAGTAGCACCCAACCGGTGCGTAACGGAAACACAGACACTGCAAGAGCTGAGGTGTATAGAGCCAATAGCACCTGACCGGTGCTGTAACGGAAAGGCTGTACACTGCAAGAGCTGATGGAGCAAGAGCCAATAGCACCTGACCGGTGCAGTAACGGGAAGGCTGTACACTGCAAGAGCTGATGGAATCGCCCAATAGCACCTGACGGTGCGGTAACTAAATCACTGCGAATAGCAAAGGTAAACGGAACACAGTGTTTGTTAACGGAGGCCACAATGCTCTGCAAGTGTTAACAGAAGGCTCTGTGTAACGGAGGCTACAATGCTCTGCAAGTGTAAACGGAAGGCTCAGGGTTAACGGAGGCAACAGTGCTCTGCAAGTGTTAACAGAAGGCTCAGTGTAACGGAGGCAACAGTGCTCTGCAAGTGTTAACGGAAAGCTCAGTGTAACGGAGGCAACAGTGCTCTGCAAGAGTAATCTGAAGGCCCAGTGAATCGGAGGCAACAACTCAGTCTGCTCTATATCAGCACAGCGGAAGTCAGAATGTCGCCCAAGCGACACAGGATCACGGCTGGAACACAAGCAGGGTCGTCAGGATAGCCAGGTCAGGTCACGGAGCAGGAACGTCAGCCAGGCCGGGTCATATCACGGAGCAGGAACGTCAGAAAAGCCGGTCAGATCACAGAGCAGGAACGTCAGCCAGGCCGGGTCAAATCACTGAGCAGGAACCAATGAGAGTAGTCAGACGGGCGAAGTCAGTACGCAGGAACACAGCACTGGTACAGGAACACCACGAAAGGGCACCTGACAGGTGCCAGAGGCCCGGAATAAGAAGGCCAGGCTGGGCGGGCCAAACAAAGCTCAGCCAATGGGAGCGCACTACAACAGAGAGTGACAGAGCAGATCACAGGAACCGTGATAGTATGCAACATTGTGCATTTTTTATTTTTGATGTTTATGTTCATGCATACATATAACATTGCCTATTGACTAAATCAGAGAAAAACTACCATACAGGAGACCTTGTAATATAGTATTTCCTGTCATTTCACTACACTGTATATATGAAAATTAGCATTAGTGGTGATGTCTCCAAGCACGTTTGATGACATTACAAACAGTCTCAGTTTGATGCTCTTTTTTGCACCTGGAAGAGAGGGTATTTAAATGAGGGGTTAGTCACTTCTTTGTGGTCTTGATAAAGGTAGGAGATGCTTCCTGAAATGTTGATGTAAGTGCTTTGTGGTCCGAGTGCACAATTCTCTGCTGGAAGACTATGTGAGAGATATCGAAGTGTCGGTAGTGAAAATTTACCATGGAAAGGAGATTTCTTCGGTGAATACATATGTAAAAAGAAAGTTATATAGAATTTTGTGCTCCCTTTATTTTAATAGACAGGTGTAAATTCTTTTTTTTTTATTCTAAGAACATGAAACAAGCTTCTTGTGTTGAATATAATTCTAAGTGGTTCCAGGATGGCATGGGGGTGGAGATCGGCCACATGGAGCAAATCACAGGCAGCGATTTTCACAGGAGCGGGCGGAAGTTGAGACTTGCCACTGCAGCGGTCCATGGATTCACAATGTGTACAGTGTGCCCAATCCCACAAGCAACACTGCGCACCATTTAATATGTCAAAATAAAAAATATAATTGTATCAGTGTTGTGCACAAAGTAAAGGCAGCTTATTGTCTACAAAGCCACCAGCTTAGGAACTTAAAAGCTGTGAATGTATTGCACACTATTAATCTATGTAACATGGCTGGAGACTGACTTCACAGTCCCTTTCCTACAATCACGTCAATTTTTATACTTGGAGCTCAATGCCATATGTATAAAGTTAAAGTGGAGTAATTCTGAGACAATGCTAAATTTGAAGCAATATATATATAAAACAATCCACTGATTTGTATAGTGATTGCTCCAGAATTGGTCCAGTTTTTCTTAATAAATATGGCTATTATGTACACTTGAGAAAAATGTGGTTTTGGCCAAAGGAGGTGGCTCAGTTCACAATACCTTTGTGGAAACTACAACGGCACCTCTACATTGTTTGGGGCAAAGTGATACACTGAGAGTAATCACCACAGAAACCAATGCAGTGTTTCCTATTTAGAATTACATTAGTGTCTGCAATGGAGCTTAACACCGTTCAATTTATACTAATAAGCTGAGAGAAAAAATGGCTTTGGACAAAAGAACCCTTCACTTCACACTACCTGTATAGGTTCACACATTGATTCCCTTTTCCTGTCTCTGGCTTAATATGAACAGGGGGCACAGCCAGAAGTTATATATTGGGGGAAGCTACAGCCCACATAGATTTAGCTTTATTAGCTCTTCAACTGATGTGATGGCAACACTGTCCCATTGTACACCCCCTTCCACTACAAACTGAGCATCAATCCCACTTCTATCCACCACCACAAATCTGCCTGACAGCAGGCCTGTCACCTATGCCTACTCTCCCTCCTCAATTGAATCTGTCAAAGAGGGCCAATTTAAGTGATGCACCTCTCTTTCTGACATCTCTCACAGGAACTGGATAAAAAGCCTAGCAATACTGTGTCTAGACTCCTTATCTACCTACCCACATTACTGCAGACTGCTCTGTTTGGGTGCAAGACCTGACTACTTCCCCAAATAAAGGGCCTATCTACCTCCAGCTCCAATTGTACCCACAGAGGAATTGAGAACTCTTGCTCTCCCCCCTTGCATTAATTGGCAAGGCCATGGGGAGGATGGATCATGGCAGTGCCCTGTATACTCTTGTATGTCTCTGCATTAGGAGAGACCATTTAGCACCTGCTCCCATCCAGGAACACTTTGTAAGCTGCTGTCTGATTACAATTAAGGGAGGAGAAAAACAAAGAGACTTTGAGGGGATCATTGTAAGTGTGGCGGGAGACCTAACTGCTATGCTCCCAGTGATATTACAGGTCCTTTCAGATTGGGCATGAGGAAGCCAAGGTAATCCAAGCCACCCCAGCAATTAAATATCTTTTCTGTCTCTTGTGAACCCCCCGAGCCAGGTATACCCAGGTAAAAAGGTATTAGAACCAGGTATTCTCTTTCCATTCTACCACAGCCCATGCTCTCGATCCCTCCTTCCACAACACACACTATACACCTCTGCATGAGAAGTGGATGGCCCTGTGAAGCTTGTAGGAGATCGGAAAGAAAAGAGTTGTGATGGGAGGGAAGGGAACAATTGATAATAGGGAGGGAAATGTGAGCCAATCCAGATGCTGTAGTTGGAGGGAGGGAGGCTCCATTTCCCAGTGCGCATAACACCACACTCAGGAAAAATGTCAGATAGTAAAGGGCAGTGGAGCTGGCTCCCTTACAGAGTGCCTCCATAAAGATCTCTTAGTGCTAGTGGTGGCACCTGTGCCATAGGTTTGCCATCACTGTAAAAGGCTAATACCTATTATCATGTCCTGTGAGTATCTTTCTCAGTAGTTGCCCTTTAAGACTTGTTATGCTAGCTTGTTATGCTAGGTGCTTTTGTAGGACACCAGAACCAACAGGACACTTAGGATCAATAGGTATCATGAACAAAAGAGGTAAATTCTGAAGATTCAAATTTGAATGAATGGGTTTATGACAAGCAGTGTGGTTTGTCTGAGAATGTACATTAACACCAAAATGCAAATAACTACAGACAATTTGTACACAGAGAGATACATAAAGACAGGAGGATTGCCTTTCACTGTATAGAAGCAGATAAATGGGTATACAACCAGTTACTAAGGAAATGCCTAACAATCATATGTGTATGCTACTTTCTACAGTGCAAACATGTACTGACAATGTTGTATATTAGACAAAAGAAAATGGAAGGGTACCACAGTAGTGTTAATACACATATACACTACAAAGAGATGCATAAAGTATATATATATATATATATATATATATATATATACGCAAGGATTGTAAGTCACCTTCAGCACGTTTATGCAAGGTGACTAGACATTGCATGTGGTGAATATCTCTTCCCCCAGGCAGATTCACCCGGCAATGTAGTCAATTTGGGTCATACCTGCTGCTATCCTTTAGTGTATCCAGTTACCTTGGGATTAATAACAAACAGCAAAGAAGGAGGAGTGTGGTAATACACGGAATAAAATACACAAAGGGCTTTATGTACAAATGAAAAGAGAAGCAATTCTGGAGCAAACCAGCTTCGCCATGGGGGAGAAATAAAACTTTCAATTGATTTAAATGGTATTTTAACCCACTGAACGCTAAAGAGGTCCCCAACGCTTTGGTTTGCAATTTGCTGGAGCCCTCTCAGCATTCAAGAGGTTAAAAGCCCCATTTACATTTATGGGAATTTTCTCTTTCTGTCCCATGGCTCACTTGGTCTGCCCCAGCATTGCACCACTTTTCATAATACATCAGCCTCCCAGAATCAATCATAACGGTATGTTACCACTAATGTTATATAGGTGACAGTGAGCCAATACGTTGCGTACCCCTCTGGCACTCAAAGGGTTATATTTGAAGGTTTTGAATATATCAACCTTCTCCCTTCTATCCTCCAAGCTATATTAACCCTTTGATTGCCGGAAGGGTAAGCAACACATTGCAGAGCAATGAACTGCGTACCTCTCTGGCACTCAGAAGGTTACGCCCTTCTCCAATTGGTCCCTCCAGCAACTGGTCGGGTCACACAGATGTATAATGAGCTAGCGGAATAAAAATACAATAACTACAGAGAAACAACCAATCAGTATTTGGCTCCACACATTACTTGGTCCAGACAGGACCATTTCCACAGGAACAAATACAAACATGGAGCTCAACCCGGATGACTTACAGTTGGGCATGAACTAGGGTATTTCTAAGGGGTATCCTACTGAAATAGCGCTGTCTACACTGGGAACGTCATTACCGCACACTCGCAATGTCATGGGCATTCAAATGGCTTTCCTTTAACCCTTTGAGTGCCAGAGTGGTGCCTAGTTCATTGGAAAGCAATGCATTGGGCACCCTTCTGGCACTCACAGGACTTCTAGTCCTCTCTATCATTCAGTGGGTTAAAAGCCCTATCTGAATCAATGGGGACTGGTTTCCATCTTCAGTGCAGCTTGTTACTACATACGTGTCCCATTTTGCTCTTATACTTAACCCTTTGAGTGCCAGAGGGGCACGCAAAGCATTGCGTTGCATACCCGTCTGGCACTCGAAAGGTTAAAGTTCATACTTGTTTAGCCCTTTGGGTCCTAAAGATCTCCAGGAGACATCTCTAGCATTTGAGGAGTTAAACATAGAAAATGAACAACAAAGGAAAGACGACAAATCCATACACATCCTGGTAAGTCAGCTGCCCTCTCCCTTCATCCCCCTGAGAAGGAAGGAAGGAAGGAAGGACAGCAGTTCACGTAGCTCTTTCATACGGTGTTAGATAGATTGTGTAGTTCTACTTCTTTGTCTCTCCCTAGAGAGGCAAGTTTTTCATTCTCTTCCTGCCACCTCCAAACATATGGTTGATGTATCACAATACATAATGAGGGTAATGTCTAGACAATGAATGTATTTTTTTTTAAAGGAGTAAGTAATGTTTCACAATAAAAGCAGCTCCAATTAATCTTCATATTATTTGGCCCATGGAGAGTGTTATTTGAACACTGTCAGAGTTGTAGTTCAAGAGTAACTGAATGATAAAGTATCCCTCTCCCACCCCTTTTACTGATGTAATACTGCTCACCTCAGAGCAGCAAGACTGTCCGGATGGAACGCAGAGAGGGACAATCTTCAGTGAAAAACGCACCGGGTGAAGTCTTCTGGATATTCAAATTGGGAACAAGACACCCGGGTGGTCTTAATAGGGAATATGAAGTGAACTGTTGTATCTAATATAGTTAACAGATTGAGAAAGTGAAGGGACACACTTAGTTTTAGCCTTATGTGATATTGATACACAAGGAGATATGTATGTATGTATATACATTGTGTATAATGGCTATCGGATTGTGTAAATGAAAAAACACATTTGGTTTAAACTTTGTGTGATATTGATGTATATGGAAATATTAAGGACATGAAGATCTGTTGAATTTTGAGAATTTCCTTCACTTTGGATCTGCTAATGGAATGATAGTATCGGTGTGTGGTTGTGCGCAGCTATGATCGAGTAATGTGGGCTTATCTATGGCCTTTGTTTTGGAGAGATATGTTTATTTATTTATATATAGAATTTAGATTTGATCATGGATTACTTGCTCCCACTGCCCATTGTAGTTTGCGCGCATAAACATAGGGACATATAATTGCGGGTTGCACACTTTGCTGTTACATAAACATATGTGTGGGAAAATTGTTTGGTAATAGAGTGTTTACCCCGCAATAACTTTCTGGAATTTGGCTTAATATGTCTTCTTTATATGCTTTTTTATTATATTGATAGCTTTGATATACCCACTTGGATTTATGTGTTTTATGTCTCTTTCCCTTTACACGTAACTTTGGGTTGGGTTTATTTTGAGGCCATCCACAATGTATAGAGTTAGGATCTTTTTTCGGTCCCTTTTTGATATTTTAATTTTATATGATGTTGCTAAATAATTTAATATCTGGCGTTGTTTGCTTGAACTTTAGGTGGAATACAGCAGGCGGTGGATTGTTATGAGTTTTCAGTTGATCCACTTAAACGTTATCTATATGCTTTTTTGTGTCCAGTTCCCATGGACTATTTTGAATGTGGGGCTTGCCTTCTCTTTCTACCCTTCACTTTATGATAAAGAAGCATTTTTATGTATCGTTTTACTTGTTGATAATGGAGGGTGGTTACTTGAGGTCACTTGAGGTTACTGAGAAGGTTAAGTCTCACATAAATTATTTGTTCTGAGGGTGTGGAATACATGAAGCTAGATGATAGGAGGATTGTTCTTTACACCATATAATTGATTGGCTGTTGTCTGCTTATAAGTCCTTGCAAACACCCCTAGAATTTGAGGTCATGAGTAAGCGCAGTTTGCGCGAAACGTGTTGATCGGTGAGGACCGAGATCCATACATCTTGCTGGTAAGTGTCCTCTTCCAGTCTCTCTATTAACGTTCCGCACTCCGCAATGTTGTTAATATATTTTGAATGTTCACACAATAAAGGATACATTGTTTTTACTGGAGCACGGATCATGTGTGTCAGCGATTTATTTTGCTTAGACAAGAAGAATGAGCCATCTCTGAAGTCACTAGTTTAAACGGTTGCAGAGATATGTCCCAAACTGTACAGTCCCATAGGAGTGAATGGAGCAATGGCGCCTATGCGGTAAAGCTCGCGGAATTCAAATTTTATAAAATTTAAGGTATAATATTAAAAGACATGAAACATCACTAAAACTTGTTAGGATACCCAAAAAAAAACACTGAACCAGTAGGAAAAGTGTCAGAAAACCCCCCAAATGAATGCCAAACCAGCAGCTAAAGGTTAAGTACCACATAAACCTGCTCCAAACACCCAACAGACATACAGATAGACCCAGTGAGTGCAGGATTGTGCAATAGGAACTCCTGCGGAGGGGCACTGTGGGACATGTGGACCTGCAGCACTCAAAGGGTTGCTCACCTTTCCTGCAGATCTTCTGTCTTCAGATTATCATGTTTTAAGAAGAATCCTCGGTGGGAAACTCCTGAGGAAAGAACTTGTACCCAAGATTTTCCGCTAAGGGCTTAAGGTCCACAAAAAGCACCTGGTTACTGAGCTAGCCACATCTAAGGGCATTGTCAGTTATGGTAATCCTCCTAATGGTGGTATTTCATTTCTAACAGAAAAATAAAAAACTTCTAAAGCTATAGCAGAACTGTTCTCTTGCCTGTGTTATCTTCACCAAGGAACAAATCTTTCTGGAGCTGGTTGGCTAGCTGCAGCCAAGGAGGGAAGGTAGGCTCCACCCCTGCATACAATTCTAGAATTGTTCCTGTCTACAATTAAAGGGGCGGATCGCCTACGCGAAGTTACCAGTAACCTGTAACAACAGAGAAATACTGCTCTATGTCCTTAAAAAAAATGATGAGAGGAATGGGAGCTGCATTTATTTGTATATATTACTATCACTTTAAGATTTTTCACATATGCAAGCTTGAGGTACATGATATTCAATGTCTGAAAAATAATAGTGTTAGGGCTCATTCTTCTGTAAAGTCCCTTGTCCCATACCTCTCAACAGACCTCCACTTAGCCTCATGCTCTCTACAGAACCACCAAAAAAGTTGATTGCAAGTTAAATTAATAATCTCTACCATTATCCACAGGCTATTCAATTTGAGAGGCGTACAAGAAATTGTGAAATACTATGCCCAGCACACCCTGCAAAGCAGGTTCAAATCTTGCTCACCAGTAGCAGAATGGAATCACAGACCCATAATGCACTGCACCTATTTAACAGTATCACAGAGCTCTCACACAGCTCAGCAGCTTCACATATGCTGCTCCTGTCACTGCTAAGATCAAAAGAAGGAAGTAGATAGAGATGTTTAATTCTTTGAGTGTCAGAAGGTACACAACGAGTTACAAAGCAATACGTTGCATTCCCCTCTGGCACACTAAGGCTGATTTGATAATTTGTTCAGCTTTTATTACTGCAAGCCAGAGAAGAGTCCTGGCTGGAAAACAAGGGTAGTAGGTCAAGGTTTTCATTTTTTTTAATTTAAGGCACCCCTAATATGTAAACTGGAAATGTCAGGACACCCCTCACATTTTATAGGTAATTTGTCAAGGGCTTAATGAAGGAAACAGTACATATCTGTATAGTTATTCTTGGTTCCACAGTCAAAAGAGCATTTTGTGCATAATACTTTCTATAAAGATACTTTAGAAACTCCACCTTAAAATATTGTCAAAATGTTCATGGAAAAAGTGGGGCATCCAGAGCTGGTGCCCTCATCACACCAAAGTACCACGGCACCCTGGTTGAGAACCACTGCACTAGGGCTTACTCATTGGCCCACCATGGCACTGCTGCACAGAAGGTAATATTTAATTTATGGAAGCACACTTAATTTTTATGTGGTAGTTCTCTACGGGATTCCTCAACACCTTGTAATTTTAACCTCTCTTACTGTGACCAGAATTTTGTCCATTACTTAAAAAAAAAAGTAATGGTTACCTATATAGCACAGAACAATATTGAGAATTACGACAGATGGCTTCAATGCAGATAGGCGGGTCTATATCTCAGAACAGACTTATGTCTGTTCCAGGAATCTATGAATTCCCTTGCTGCATTAACCCCCTAGTTCTTAGCAAGCTTTCTGTGGGAGAAGTGTGGTTTCCAAGAGGCCTGCAAAAATAATCATGTCTGCCTCTGCGGACATGTTATGCATTACCAACTAAAGATTAAGTTTGGGGAACCTGTTCATACATAATTGATTCATTGTGGCCATAAGGATTTTCTGTTTATACTATGTGAGAGTTTATTAATAGGAATTTTTAGTGTCCCTTTAAGACTGAAGGTATTGTTACATAGATGTCACAGGATCCAGGTGGAAGGGGTAAGATTCCGGGGCTGAAGCAGCCAGATCAGAACTATGGCCTATGCAACCAAATTCAACCCAAGGCCCCATTTGTCAAGTCAAACAAAGGCAGTGTAAACATTTTACTGCTCTTTTAAAGGGATAGTAATACCTGAAAATAACTTTATTTTATATTGTAGTCCTTAAAAAACCATGAAAGATGATATAAGTCTTATTCATATGTAAAATATAGTATAGTTCACTTTTCCTTGCTGTTTCAGCCAAGTCTGCCATCTAGTGGACAGATTTGGAATTCGGTCCACATAGCAACCGGCAGCTCTTTAGCAGTGCTGAGATCACGATCTTTGAAAAGTGCTACTTCATTGGAACTGTGTACAAAGTGTGCCTGGCTTGAAAGCACACTTTGTAGACCATTCCAATTAAGAAATTCTTTTTAAAGATCATGATCTCAGCACTTCTGGAGAGGCACTGCTGGTCGGTCGGGGGACCGGATTCCAAATCTGAAGGGTGGAGCAATGACATCACTCCAGGGGAAACTTTACTTCTGAATATCTTCCAAACCATAAAGGTTTGGGAGATAAGACTTATATCATTTTTCATGGTTTTTTAAGGGCTACAATATAAAATAAACTTATTTTCAGGTATTACTATCCCTTTAAGGTGAACCTATGTAAGGGTAAATGGAGGTTATTCCTGTGGAAAAAGAATAAGGATATAGGATTTGGTGGGGTGAAAAAAGGTGTGGTGTGTGTGTGTGTGATGTGGTAGAAAGAAATTAGCTCCTGTTGCCACTATATCAGAAAACAGACTGGGACCAAAACAGAAGCATGTCAGGGCCTCCTGTTGCCTACCACTAACCTGTCAATACAGGAACGCAATAAATGGAACAGAAGTGCA
Organism: Rhinophrynus dorsalis; assembly: GCA_037306005.1. Lineage (NCBI taxonomy): Eukaryota > Metazoa > Chordata > Amphibia > Anura > Rhinophrynidae > Rhinophrynus > Rhinophrynus dorsalis. The sequence continues at coordinate 344,319,064 of CM074724.1, read as the reverse complement.
GTAGATATGAACAGGAAAGGACTCTAAGGAGAGACACTTGATATTCTAAAAAACACACAGAGTAGCAGAGGTACAGACTGAAACATGAATAGAAAGTAACATTGTCTACAGGCTAGTACACCTGATTTCCGCAGTACGTCCAGCCCCAGGGCTATGCACTAGTGCAAAGGTAGAATGTACCAGGAAGCAAACGGAGATGTAAATTAGATCTGAAAATGAGTTAACAGAAAGACTGCAGGAAGGACAGAACATGTTGGGTTCAGTACAGAGAGAGAGAGAGAGAGATTGCAGCATGGACAACATGATGGATTCTAAACATACAGAGACAGACTATTGTAAGGACAGAGCGTGTCAGATTCTATACACAGAAAGACAGACTGGAGCAAGGACAGAACAAGTCAGGTTCTATACACAGACAGACAGGGTGAAGCAAGGATAGAACGTATCAGGTTCTATACACAGACACACAGACTGGAGGAAGGGCAGAACAGGTCACGTTCCGTACAGGGGAGAAATACTGGAGCAAAGACAGAACATGTTCGCTTCAGTACACACAGAAAAAGACTGGAGCAAGTATATATCATGGAGAAAGTGCAGGATATGTAAAATGAAACTGCCTATACATTTTATTATTATTTTTTTCCATCGTCATCTAATTTTTACAACTGTATGTCGCTGACATTAATGGATCTATCTTTCCAGAGAGGTCTCTGTCAGGGCCAGTGAAAGCAATAATGATGATACAATGGAACATTATCCTTGTAGCAGAAAAGGCTAGCAGTGATCCTCAGCCAGGGCGCTGTGACACTATGAAGTACAGGGAACATCCACTTAGGGTGCCCCTTTATTTCCATAAGGATTTGGAGAATAATGTGAATGTTGAGTTTCTAATGTACATTTATTGAAAGAATTTTGTCATTCTGTTTGTTAGATCTAAGAATAACCATATATTAATGTATTGCTCTTCATTAAGCCCTTGATAAAATGACACGCCCATTTTAGGGGGTGCAATGAAAATTCCAGAATATCTGTTAATTGTCCCTTGAGGGAAAGGGATAGAGTGATGAAGCTTTCTGCCTCTAGTCCAGTTTATTATATTCAGCATAGGGAGAACTCATTGGGAGAGATTCACTAATGCGTGATAAACAGGTGATAAAGAGGATATGACTTCTCCAGTGATATCACGTCTCCAGTTCCTATGTTATTCTATAGAGTCTATGCACTAAGATCTCCAAAGTTGAAGAAATCTTAGTGCATTGGCTCCAAAGAATAACATAGGATTTAGAGACGCGATAAACTGGTGAAGTCATCTCCACTTTATCACCGCTTAGTGAATCTCTCCCCTTCTTTGGTATGATACCTAACTTTTATCGATGGTGCAGCAGAGACAATGTTACATTGTACTACTATCCCTGGTTTCACTGTCTCCAACATAAAGTTTTATGGAAAGAGAGATACAAAAAGCTATATAAGATTTACAAAAATGAATGAATGAAGGAATAAAATGTATAGACAGATTTACTTTTCATATAAGACACTCACGCAGGGCGAATAATTTTAAAGGGATAGTAATACTTCATTTTAACTTTATTTTATTTTGTAGGCATTAAAAAAACATGAAGAATGATATAAGTCTTATCTCTGAAACCTTTATGGTTTAAGAGATATTCACAAACAAAGTATCCCCCCCTGTTCAACCAGATCAGAAGGCAGGTGCCCAGGTAGACTGCAGAGAGGGACAATCTTCTATTAAGATAATGGAAAAAGCTGAAAAACTTGTCAAGGGGGGAAGGGCTTTCATTGTTTTCATACAAAGAAAATTGTCCCCTTCTGTTATCTGTCCTGTCATACAACCAGACTCACATCTGAGAAGAGATTGTTTACACTAGGTAAGAGGGGCGGGGAGGGGAACTTTGCTTGTGAATATCTCATAAACCATAAAGGTTTGAGAGATAAGACTTATATCATTCTTCATGTCTTTTTAATGCCTACAAAATAAAATAAAGTTAAAACGAAGTATTACTATCCCTTTAAGTCCTTTTCTACTAGCCAGACCTGAAAAGTTACTCGCCACTGCAAGCCATAACATACCCACCAGGGCTGAATTTCTACATGCCAGGGCTAAATTTTCACTCGCCATTGGCTAGTGGTGAGTGGAAATTTTGAGCCCTGCACTCACGGGTTATGTAAAGTAACATAAATAAGTTTACTTGCACTTTAAAGTGAACAGGTCTCCCATATAATGCAAGGCAATCATTAAAAAGTCATTATGCATGTTTTATAGGAACCAGTACACCAGTGATGTCCAAAATAAGGCCCTAGGCCATTTGCAGCCCTTGGACAGGATTAATCCAAATCTACATCATTTTAATGTGGCTTGCTGCAAAACATATTAATCCCAAGATGACCTTTAGCAATGAGGCTGAACTTTAATGTTCAGTATGTAAGTTTATGTGGAAAATGCAAGTCAGGTTGATAGACTGCACAAAGTATTTCATCTAAGCTTTCATTTTGTGTCCACTAGAAGGCTTGTCTTCAGTGCTTTTACATTATTTATAGTACTAGTGTAAAAGCCTGTGTACACGGGTCAAGGTCCGGGTGATGTTAACCCTTTGAGTGCCAGAGGGGTACGCAATGCATTGCATTTGCTTCTGGCACTCAAAGCGTTAAGAGGTCAGTCCTGCTCTGCGTACTGCTGCCGCCTCACTGGGGGCGCATGTGATGCAGTCATGTGCTGTAGTGACTGCCCATACGCACAGAATGCTCCCAGCATTCCTACATCTCCCAGCGTTCTGTGCTCTCAGCATTATTTGCGTTCGGTCAGTCTCTGCTATGCATGACGGCTTCTGACAAACAACCTAGGAATTATTATATAGGATTGACTGTTGAGGAAAAAGATTTGGATATACTAAGAAGGGCTGGAACAATTCTAGAGTAAACCAACTTCACCACAGGGGACAAATAAAAATTCCCATTGATTTAAATTGGGTTTTTTTATGGAGCTTCTTTTATTTTAAATCATTTTAGAGTAAATGTTTACAAAATCACATTTACAAGAAATTGATGAAAGTAAATATCAAAAACATCTTATGTAACAAAATTTGATAAAGTATAGTGTATTGCCAACATACATGAGATGACACAGTACCTACCATTTATTTCATACTCTTGACAATCTATAATGAGATCAACTGTAACTCTATTACAAGAATTACAGTGCAGTCCATTAGTATTTGGACAGTGTCAAAAGTTTGGTTGTTTTGGCTCTGTACTCTAGCGGATTGGATTTGAAATTAAACAATGACTAGGAGGATATAGTGTAGAATGTCAGCTTCAATTTGAGGGAATTTACATTCTTAAACTGTGAACAATGTAGGAATTATAGCTCTTTTTATACATAGTGGCTCCATTTTATGCCGCAGAAAGTAATTGGACAACTGGCTCCTCAGTTGTTTCTTGGCCAGGTGTGTGACAAAGAGCAGCCAGAATAAATTTCAAATTAACTCTGCCAAAGCTTTTTGGTGAGTCTAATGAGAGACTAAGAAAAGTGATCTGCCCATTTTCTGTATAGTGAATAAAACCATTGGTGTGTCTAACACCATCTGAGGTTTGGAAGTCACACACAAAATTGACCTGTTCCAGGTGGAGAGCCATGAAAGGATTGGGGAGAATATGTATGTTAAATTTTTTGCAACAAGTTTCATGTCAGTATTAATAAGGGATATTGTCTTTAAAGGGATAGTAATGTTTCACAAAAACAGCAGCTCCAATTAATCTTCATAGTATTTGAGCCATAGAGAGTGTTATTTCAATACTGTCAGAGTTGTAGTTCAAGAGTAACTGATTGATAAAAAATCCCCCTCCTGCCCCTTTTACCTAGTGTAACACTGCTCAGCTCAGATGTGGATTCTGGTTGCTTGACCAGACAGATAACAGCAAGGGACAATCTTCTTACTGTGAGAACAATTAAAACCCTGCCCTCCTTGCCAGGTTTTTCATCTTTTTTCCCTTATCTTAATTGAAGATTGTTCCTCCCTGCAATCTACCTGGGCACCTCCCTGCTGCTCTGAGCTGAGCAGTGTTATATCAGTAAGAAGATTGTCCCTTGTTGTGAGGGGTCTAGCCCCAGGACCAGATTATTTCCCATTTATGTACCGATTTAAGACATAAGGGAAAATTAGATAAGCTTACTGTTATTTTCCTTTTGGGATACGACAAGGCAGCATTCAGGAATGAGTTAAAGGGATAGTAATACTTGAAAATAATTTTATTTTATATTGTAGCCCTTAAAAAAACATGAAAAATGATATAAGTCTTATCTCCCAAACCTTTATGGTTTGGGAGATATTTACATGTAAAATATAGTAAAATTCTCTTTTCCTGGCTGTTTCAGCCAAGTCTGCCATCTAGTGGACAGATTTGGAATTTGGTCCACAGAGCAACCGGCAGCTCTTTAGAAGTGCCGAGATCACGATCTTTGAAAAGAACTACTTAACTGGAACTATCTACAAAGTGTGCCTGGCTTGAAAGCACACTTTGTAGACCATTCCAATTAAGAAATTCTTTTTAAAGACAGTGATCTCAGCACTTCTGGAGAGGCACAGCCGGTCCCGGGACCGGATTCCAAATCTGAAGGGTGGAGCAATGACGTCACTCCAGGGGAAACTTTGCTTCTGAATATCTCCCAAACCATAAAGGTTTGGGAGATAAGACTTATATCATTTTTCATGTTTTTTTAAGGGCTACAATATAAAATTAACTTATTTTCAAGTATTACTATCCCTTTAAGCTTCCCCTCAGCCAGTAGAAGAAGCAACACCTGGAAGATATAAAAAGCTCAGCCCTTCACGGTTCCGGCGTATGCAGTGGTGTATGCAGCGCTTTACAATTTAAGGGTTTAAACAATACAGGGTTACAGATGCTTTGTAGAGTGAAAAATTATATGCTTTTGGACAGGGACCTCGCACCCAATCTAAAGTGGTAATGGGAGACATACAGAGTACATAAGGGTCAAGTGATGAATACAGTGCTAGTTCTGATGATGATAGAGGACATCAATAAAGTAAATCATTTATAAGAGCGTTCCTTGTGCAACATCAGTGCCTTTCCAGCATGTTGAGATTTTATCCATGAGGTGCATTTTCAAGTGAGATTTGAAGGTCATCAGAGAGGTGCAGTGGCGCAGGTTGGATGGTAGAGTGTTCCATAGATACGGAGCAATGAGAGAAAAAGGTTTGATACGTGACAGGGCTGTAGACACAAAAGGAGCAGAGAGAAGACAGTCATTGGCTGAACATAAGTGGTGGGATGGGGTATAGCGGGAGATCAGAGTGGAAATGAAAGAAGGAGTAGAGGAGAGAAGTGTCTTGAAAGAGAGAAGTAAGATTTGGTAAGATATCCGGAGACTGATAGGCAGTCATTGGAGAGTTTTGAGGAGGAGTGGGGCAGGGACAAACCTAGGTGACAGAAGAGTAATTCGTGCTGCAGTATTCTGTATAGATTGAAGTGGATGGAGATGGGAAGCAGGAATGCCAGACAGAAGAATGTTGCAATAGTCCATGCGGGAGAGGATGATTACGTGAAGGAAAAGAGGAAGGGACGGATTTTAACAATGTTACACAAAAGAAAGCGACAGGATTTATCAATGGCATTAATATGAGGGGGAGAATGAGAGAGACGTGTCAATTATCACCCCTAGACACCATGCTTCTGATACTGGATTTATGGTAGTGCCATTTACAGTGACCTGGAAGGGCGCTACAGGGCCAGTCCTAGGTGGGATGAGGAGTAGCTCAGTTTTAGACATATTGAGTTTGAGGTACCTATGAGCCATCCAGTCTGAGATAGCCGAGAAGCAATCTGTGACTTTAGCCTGAATATCAGAAGTCATTAGAGGTGCAGATAAGTAAATCTGGGTGTCATCTGCATAGAGGTGATATTTGAGACCAATTGAGGTAATAAGATCACCAAATGTTATTGTGTAAAGAGAAAACAGAAGTGGTCCTAGAACAGAACCCTGAGGAACCCCAACAAAGAGTTGGAAGGGAGAGGATGAAGAGGTTGCAGAGGAGACACTGAAGGTTCTGTTAGATAGATAGATAAGAGGAGAGCAAGTCCAGTGCAGGTGTTACGGATTCCTAAGGAGTGAAGAATACTGAGGAGGAGAGCATGATCAACAGTGTCAAAAGCTGCTGAGAGGTCAAGCACGATAAGTATTGAATAGTGACCTTGAGATTTGGCAATGTGAAGATCATTGAAGCCATGATGTCATAGATGTCTTGTCATGATAAGGAAAGGAAGACAACAGACACTCCAGGCAGCGTTCACAAATGGGTGCATACCAGAGAGATACATAAGGTGTGAAAAATGAGAACAAGACAAAGCTGCTAGAATGCTTAAAGAACTTTTTGAGAGGTTGCGGAAGATAAAGAATGAAGGATCGCCTTCCCAAAAGTAGCAGTCTTCGAGGACCGGATGTCAAGCCAGTAGTGTTTAATGAAAGTGGAGCTTGAGGACCAGGTGGCTGCCCTACATATGTTCTCTGGTGATACCCTAGCCTCAAATGCCTAAGATGTAGCGACTGCTTGGGAGGAGTGGTCATTGACATGAGGTATAGGAACCGTCTTAGCATGATAGGCCTTAGAGATACAGGAAACAATCCATCTGGTCAAAGTAGATTTAAAGGCTGGAAGCCCCTGCCTGTGACCTAAAGTTATCATGGACATTCTGTCTGATTTCCTAAAAGGCAGAATTTGCGCCATTAAGACACTGAGACACCTGATGACATCCAAATTACCCCATTCAGGTTTCTCCCAGTCAAAGAATAAATCAGGGATTAAGCTGGCAGGACAATCTCCCAGGTTAAGTGGAAGGAGGAAATCACCTTCTGTAGGAAATGGACACAGAGTGACACATTCTTGGTTTAATCTCAAGAAGGGCTAGAGGATCAAGAGGGCCTGAAGTTAGAAAACTATTCTGGAGGAGGTTACAGCAATGAGAAAAGCTAGTTTCATAGCTAGAATGCCCAGTGGTATTGAGGCCAGAGGCTCAAAGAGTTTTGTAGCTAAGCCTTCTAAAGCCAGAGGTAGATCCCATCAAGGAAAGAGGGAGCTCACTGAAGGACGAAGTTTCTTGTGAGCTCTGAAGAAACGAATGATTAGGTCTTGAAGAGCCCACCTAGTCCCAGTGATAGTGGAGATAGCAGGCACCTGGACTTTCAGGGTGCTGGGACATAATCCCTGGTGGAAGCCATCCATGAGGAAGTCCAGGATATTGACAACTGAAGGAGTGGATGGAGAGAAACCCTGCTGAATTGCCCACTGGGAGTAGATTGACCAAATCCTGTAATAGGAGCTCGAGTTGTGAACTTAAGTGCCTTCATGAGAAGAGCAATAGTGAGTTCTGATAAGCCTTGCTGTATCAAGCAAGCATCCTCCATGCCGCCAAATGTATCTTGGCGAGGTTGGCGTGGAAAATTGGGCCCTGATGAAAAAGGTCCTTCTGGAGGGGAAGAATACAGGAATTGTCTATTGCCAAGTCCTTCAATTCGGGAAACCAGGGTCTCCTGGGCCAGAAGGGAATGATCACTATGATGTATGCCTAGACAGACTTTCCGAAGTACTCTGGGGATCAGAGAAAAAGGAAGAAATTTGTTGCTGGATTCCTGGCCCCATGTTTGGCTGAGAGAATCCACTCCTTGGGCTTCTGGATGCCACTTGTCTGCGAAGAACCTGGCCAGTTTCTGGTTCTGAAAGGAGGCCATTAGGTCTATTGATGGAAGACCCCACTTCTAAGCAACCTTCCTAAAGATCTTCAAATTCAAGATACAGGAATGAGGGTCCACGATGGATCTGCTCAGAAAATTCATCTGGGTATTGAATGAGCCTTAGAGATATACACATGGGATACCACCCAATCCATAATGGCAGTCAATTCCTCCATTAGCGGCCTGCTCTTTGTTCCCCCTTGCTTCCTGTAGAAGACGGAAGACCTGTTGTCTAACTGTACTTTCACAGTGTGATGCTTTAGCTGTGGTGAGAAGTGAAGTAACGCCTGTCATACCTCCCTTAATTTCAGTATATTTGATGGCAGATTTAAAGGGATAGTAATACTTAAAATGTAAAAAAAATATGTTGTAGGGTTTATCCCCCTGAGTAAAACAAGAGTACTCCCACTGCTGAAAGGTGTTTCATTCAAAAGTTATTAATTTTCAAAGTTGAATTTTTTAGGTGCAATATCACAGTGGCCTGAAATTGTACAGTGGCGCTGTTGCTACAACATCCTATGGAGATTTATGGTCCCGGGACCAGAGCTGTCCATAGGATCTTGTAGCAACAGCGCCACTATACAATTTCAGGCCACTGTGATATTGCACCTAAAAAATTCAACTTTGAAAATTAATAACTTTTGAATGATACACCTATCAGCAGTGGGAGTACTCTTGTTTTACTCAGGGGGATAAACCCTACAACATATATTTTTTACATTTTAAGTATTAATATCCCTTTAAGAAGCAAGTTGGCCATGAGTCTTGTGCTGCATCGCACTGTAGATAAGCCCCCAACTTGTGCTGATGGCATTGATACTAAGGATTTTCCAGTCTGCTTCCAATAATGTTAGTTTTTGAGTGAGATTTCTGACGTCTTCCCACCATGCTATGTTGTCTCTGATGGTTCACTATTGAAGTGTTGCCCTCTATGTAGCCACCAGCAAAAAGGCAAAATCATAATGTCGCATGAATGACTTTAAGTGCGTTCAGTCTCCACAAAGTCACATAAAGTGCATTTTTTGATTTCTCTTCAACATTGGTCACCTGAAAGAGCTGCGTTTCCCGAGCAGGTCTGGTACAATCCCCATATCACTTCCATCTAAATACTTAGGAAAATTATGTGACTTTGTGGTGACTGAACGCACTTAAAGATGGAAGGACAGATTTTGCGTTTAGCTTAAGGAACAGTATGGATATCTGTATAGGAGGAGGTATTTGTATTTAGAGGTGTGTGTGTGCAATACAATCTGTAAATAAATAAAACCTACCTGGGTGATCAGATGACACAGAACCGCTTACTTAAGGTGAAAGCCTTTTAACTATCAAAGATCAGACATGAGTCTGAACAGACTGCTCACTCTGTTAATAGTTATGCATGACATACTTTTGTAATTTGCTTCAGTGAGGCTGATGTACTAAGGTAGAGACAAACAATGTTAATATCTCTTCTCTGGGTGCCTTTCTGTTCACTTCCAGGTCTCCTAAGTTGTCTGATCTCACAGTCAGCATCGAGAAGCGGCTTGGGTGCCGCTTTCTCCACCATAGTGAACCAGATAACGGGATGGGCAGCAATGAAGAAGTGTGTCACCCTTTATGTGGAGACTAGCATGGAGAAGTGACCATTAAGCATGCAACAGAATCTTGCACTTTTGATGTGGGCGAGATTCTGATATTGCCCTTTTCATTAATTTAACATGATGATTTCTCCCTTTTGCTGGTCGACACATAGAGGGCGACATTTCAATAGGATACTATCTCTGATGGACTGTGAAATATCATGAGAGCAAGGATTTTCATGCAATGTTTCACTGGACAATGGTATTCCAGAGTTAGGGAGTGGACATGGAGACAGAGACTGAGCTTTGTCGAGAGATAGAAAAACCTTTGACAAAGAAGTGTTGAACAGTATACTCAGAAATCTCATGTCTTGGGAAGGGATCAGATTGATTTTCTCCAAGTTGACAATCCATCTAAGCTGGGAAAGGAGAGAAAGACTGATTGGTAGTAAAACTTTGGTGAATATTCTTGGAGCTGTGGAGATACCAAAGCAAAGGCAGGAACCGAAAGTGATCGTTGTCAACTGCGAAGTGAAGGTAATGCTGATGAGGTCTGACGACATAAATGTGCAGTGCACATAGGAATCATTTACATCCAAGGACATCACTGAGATGATGGTGTACACTGACTCCATCTTGAACTTCTGAACTCACAGATGCCTGTTGAGGTGTTTTAAATCCAGGACTGGCTGGATATCCTCTGAGGATTTGCGGACGAAGGAAAGATCTCGTTGAACTTTTAAACCTCTGGGACTCTGATAATAGCTCCCTCTGAAAGAAGATGTACACAAATACAGTGTGCTCTTTATAAAGTGCTCTGGAATAAGTGGACAGTTGGAGCAACACAGCACTGGAAAATTGTTATAATATACTGATTTTGTATTTACATCCTAACCTGCAGTAAGAAGGTTAAAGGGTTAAAGTTTAAAAGGTTGTTTGTTCTGTGAGTGTGTGTAATTAATTAAGGGTGGGGGTTTGTGAACAATCACCTGTGTAGGCCTGTATAAATCTAGGTACAGGACTCACAGAGGTTGCTCACAGATACAGTGTGCTCTTTATTAAGTGCTCTGGAATAAGTGGACAGTTGATGGAACACAGGAGTTAGAAAAACAAAGGTAAATTAATTGTTTACATTTTAAGAACTCACATTCGCACCATACATGATGAGCAAGCTTGGAGATCTCACTCAGTGCACATCTTGCCCAGGGCCGGCGTCACCTACAGGCGAGGTAGGCGGCGGCCTAGGGCACACATTCTCTGGGGGTGCATTGGGGCCCACCTCCCCTCCCGCTCAACACTTACTGCCCAAGTAAAAAAAAAAAAAAAAGGATGTTTCGGTGCCCTGCATTGGCTGGCTATTTTTTTAATGTAGAACAGCAATACCCCCTCCGCTCCTTCAGTCCTGGACCAGGATTAAAGGAGCGGCGGGGGAGAGAGAAAAGGGCATTGCTGTGCTACATTAAAAAAATAGCCAGCCAAGGGAGAGCAACGAAATGTACTCATTGGGAGAGAGAGACACGTGCACCGGGAAGAGTAAGTGGAAGGGGGGTCAAGAGGGGATCAAGAGTCAGACGGGGGAGAGAGAGAGAGAGTCAAAGGGGGGATCAGCAGTCAAGAGGGGGAGAGAGTCAAAGGGGGGATCAACAGTCAAAGGGGGGGGAGAGTCACATATAGAGAACATACACTCTGTCACACTGATACGCATATAGAGGAGCACACACACACACACTTACACACTGATATCCTTAGAGACTCACACACACTGACACACTTATATACATACAGGGAACACATACTGATACGCACATACACATATAGAGAACACACACACACAAACTGACACTTATACACATATAGGGAACACACAAACATGCTGACACTTAAACACATACAGGGCAGGGCATAAAGGGGTAGGACACAAGGGGTGGAGCCAAGGGGCAGCAAAATTAGGTTTTGCCTAGGGTGGCAAAAATCCTTGCATCAGCCCTGATCTTGCCATATGTATGCATGCTTGGAACAGCAGATCCAGGGTCCATACCGCTGTAGCAAGTGTGTGCAAGTGGCCTTTCTGGAAGCTCAGATTGGAGCTCTGGAGAGTCATATTGCAACACTGAGAGATAATGACATCCTTGAGATAAGTCTCTTGCTAACTGAGCAGAGTCTAGCTTGATCACCTAGCAAAGAGGGAGGAGATCAGCTAGAAGGGAACCAGGCACATAGTTGGGTGATAGTTAAAAGTGGTTGCATCGGGGGAGGGAAGAGGGCAGCCAGTCCTGAGTTTTTCCATCCCAACAAATTTGCTCTTTTAAATGAAGATGTTGGGGAGGCAGACCCAGACGTGGAATTGCTGGAGCAGACTGTTCTCCCTAACAGCCGGGATAACAGCTCCTCTAGCACAGAGGGGATCCAGAGGAAAGAGACTCCTAGGCAGGTTCTGGTGGTAGGGGAATCTATTATTAGGAGAACAGATGGGGTAATCTGTTTCTATGATCGCAGCAACCAAATGGTTTGCTGTCTCCCAGGTGCCCGGGTTCAGCACGTTGCAGACAGGGTGGACAGATTATTGGGAGGGGCTGGAGAGGATCCAGCTGTCTTGGTGCATATTGGTACCAATGACAAAGTAAAAGGAAGGTGGAGAGTCCTAAAAAGTAATTTTAGGGAGTAAGATTAAGAACTGGACCTCCAAGGTAGTATTCTCAGAAATACTACTGGTGCCATGTGCTACGCCAGAGAGACAGCGGGAGATTAGGGCGCTCAATGCATGGCTGAAGTCTTGGTGTAAGAAGGAGGTGTCATAGCTTACCTTGTTTCCATCGACGCTCGGCTTCAGAGTGAAGCAGGCCAATATTTTATGCATTGCTTCCTGTAGTCTCCTCCTACCTACTTCCTTCATCTGAGCCTGCTCCCCCTACCTATTTCCTGAAAAGGGGTTTAAAAGGCAGCCTGAGTCTGACTCAGTTGCTCTTGTGTTGTTGTTGTACAAAGCCGTTCTGTGTCCTTGGGCTCTGTGTATGACCTGGCTTGTCTGACTACCCACTCTGGTGCTGACCTGTGGCTCTGACTGACTATTCTTTTGTGATTCCCCTGTAGCTAGCAGACACCCAATCTGGTGCGGACCTGGGGCTCTAGTAGACTAGCTAGTTACTGACCGCAGGTGTGGGTCAAGCTTCCGCTTTTTCCATACTGACTGCAGGCGAGAGTCAGGTATACTCTGCTACATTGCTGACTGCAGGTGTGAGTCAGGTAGCTCCTCTCTACATCGGATCAAGATCCTGTGTTCCAGTTCCTGCTCCTGGCTCCAGCAGAGACTACCAGTGGTGGAGGCCTAGTCTCCGGCAATGTGGCCTATCTGGGGAGCCTACTATTTCTGATAGCAGTACTTGCTGGCTTAGGACCCGCTGCTTGTTCTCGCTATATTTCTACTGTGTACTACCTTACTTATATTTTAATAAATTGCATTTTACTATACCATACTGACTCCTGAATATCTCTGGGGAACCGTGACAGTACGCAAGGGCCATGAATTCAGACGGTAGTTGTAATGCAGTTCTTCAAAGCACCCTGGACAGGATGAAGACATTGGATCAACATATTGACCAACTGTTTTTGAACATACAAACCTTGTTGCAGCGCATGACGCAACTTGATCACTCTAATCCACAACTGGTGGCCACCCCCGCTCTCTCCCAGGCACCAGTGGCTCAAACTTCCTCTGATGCAGGCATGATCAGGGGGTTTGTCAGGTTCCGCTCAGCTCCCACAGCGGTATGGTGGGGACCCAGACGCTTCCCGTGGTTTCCTCAATCAACTCGGCACATACTTTGAGATGGTTCCGCATGTCTTCCCTTCTGAGTGCAGTAAGGTTGGCTTTCTGATTTATCTCCTCACTGGTAGGGTGTTGACCTGGGCTAACCCACTATGGGAGACGGACAAACCCATTGTGTATAACTTTATGGCGTTTTTGGACTCCTTCAGGAAAATTTTTGATAGGCCAGACCATTCATCAGGAAGCACGTACTGTGGCGGACTGCTCTACTGAATTTCGCACCCTGGTTGCAGAAGTAGGCTGGAATAATGAGGCGTTGATAGCCGCCTTTTCCCAAGGGCTGTGTGACACATTGAAGGATGAAATTGCGGCGCGCTAATTAACTAAAAATTTGGACGAATTGATTTTGTTTTGTATCCTGATTGACAGTAAAATCAGGGAGAGACCCTCTTTTAGGGAGAGCCTGCTGAGGCCCGCGGACAGAGGGGCTTCTTGTTCTTCAGGCCCACCCTATCCTCTCTCGCCTCCTGGGCTTGTTTCTGACAGGTATGAACCCATGCAAGTTGATGCCATTATCAGAGAGAGAGGCCCGTTTCGGAAGCGCCGGCGAAGGGCTCCGGGCACACCGTCCTCTCATCCTTCCGACTTACCTCCCACAACTCCTGTACTGACCTCTGAGGGCAGTGAACACAGACAAGCGAGTGCTACCCGGCTTTCTAAAGAGGAGAGGGCCTTCAGGAGGAGGGAGGGACTTTGTCTGTACTGTGGTGGATCTGGACATTTGATGCATTCCTGTCCAGTCCAGGGACAAATTATTGACGGCATTTCACTTCCCCCACACAAAATGTTTCGGATAAGCCCATGTTGAAGGCCTGCACTTATTGGGCAGATAAGTCAATATCAGTTTCAGCGTTTCTGGACATGAGGGCCACTGGCTGCTTGATGCAGAATTTGCAGCCGGTAATAATATCCCTTTGCAGTTGCTTGCTGCTCCTCTGTCCGTAGAAGTCATTGATGGGTGACCCTTGCAGCACTCACACATTACGCGTGAAACTGCTTTGCTAACCCTGAGGGTGGGAGCCCTCCACACCGAAACCCTGAAATTTCAGGTGATTAATTTTCAGCATTATGCCATCGTTCTGGGGTTTCCTTGGGTACAGAAACATAACCCCAGGATGGATTGGCACACGTGTGACATTGCGGCTTGGTCTCCACAATGCACTAAGTCCTGCCTGTCATGTCCTATAAGACTCACTCATGCTATTGCTCCACTCCTCCCTGAGGAGTAGGACACATTTAAAGACATCTTTAGCGAAAGTAAGGTCGGGTCTTTACCACTACATAGGCCTTACGACTGCGCTTTGGAATTGTTGCCTGGTACTACACCTCCTAGGGGTTGTATCTACCCCTTATCTGTTGAAGAAAATAAGGTTATAGAAGAGTATGTTTCAGATGCGCTGGCAAGAGGCATCATTCGTAAATCCACATCCCCCGCTGGTGCTGGATTTTTTTTTGTCAAGAAAAAGGATGGAGAGCTGCGTCCGTGCATTGACATTCATGGGTTAAACAAACTGTTGGTCAAGAATGCTTATCCCATACCTCTGATTGCTGAACTCTTTGACCGTGTCAAACGGTTTAAAATATTCACGAAATTTGATCTGAGAGCCGCTTACAACTTGGTGCGAATATAAGAAAGGCATGAGTGGAAGACAGACTTTAATACCCAGAGTGGGCACTATGAATACTTGGTTATGCCCTTTGGTTTGTGCAATGCCCAGGCTGTCTTCCAGGAGTTCATCAATTATGTCTTAAGAGAACTCCTACAAACTTGCGTGGTTGTTTATTTGGAAGACATCCTCATTCACTCACCAATGCTGGAGATCCATTGCTCTGATGTATCCAAAGTCTTGTGCCTATTATGCTAGAACGACTTGTTTATATTTAGGGAGTAAAGATTCACATATTTTAATGTAGCAGGACTTTCCTTTTACCTCTTTTAAGGGGATGATCTGGCAACCCTATGTTAACCATGTAAATGCTAGTAAGTTCTCATGCATTGCAAATCAATGGACTTTTGTTGGTTCCTTGTGATGCAGCTGGTTTGCTCCAGAATAACTAAACTTTCCCATGCCTGGAAACTTTTAAACATTAACCTTTAACTCTTCCCATTATGCATACCTGGGAAGTTTTCAAGCAGGGCTACCAGGAGGGCAACCCTGTCAGTGCCGACCGGGGAGGAAAATGAAGCGATTTGCATCATAAAAGGGGAAGGGCTTAGTCGTGGTGGGTACGACAACCCCCCCCCCCAAATGGACGTAAGAGGGTGTGGACTGAGAAGAACCGGGCAGGATGGAGCATAAGTGGGCAGAGTTTCTACTTAAACTCTGCCCACCCGGTGATTCACACATTGCCCCGGAGACCCGGTAATTCAGTTTGAAATCCGGAGTCTCTGGGGAAAAACCGGAGAGCTCCCAAGTATGCCATTATGTAGCTTTTATTAAATATGAACCTGCTTGCTCTAACCCAGAGGACCTCCAGTCAGTCCACAAGGAACCTTTAAAATGCTACAATTTAATCTCACAGACTAAACACAAACAAGCAGGACATCTTACTCTGTCTCTGTTTGAAATTACATTTACAGATTAAAGAAACATTTAACTAGGTCAAATCATAGGACAGGCTGGCAACACAGACCTTGAGAATCTGACCCTTTATGCCGAGATTTGGGTCAAACCCTGGTATGACAATACCCAATGGACCGTATACATAAAAATAATTTGGTGCTATCCTAGGGTAAGCCAACTTCACACAAGGAAGCAAATACAAAAATATATATATTATTGATTTCAAGGAGTTTTAACCACCCTTCCCCATGCTACATCAATCCAATACATTGGTGACCTTTATTGTATTGATGGGGTTAAAGGCACAATTGAAATAAGTGGAGCCTGTGATTCGTTCCCAATGGTACTTTTACTTTGTACCACAACTGTACCGCTGTACACGACCCCACAGGCCTTCCGCATTTCCACGCACAAAAAAGCCCCCTAAATCAAAATGCAAATGTCACGTGTAAATAAAGATTAGGTACAGGAAGCGGGTGCGGCTAAGCGTGACGTCACCCTAAGGGCGGAATTGGCGACATCTTGGATCAGGTTGCCAGTAGTCCTCCCATCCTTGTTCATCTTCCGGGGGTGAAAGGGCGCGGGCTCCGGGGCGGCTCCTGCTGTCTGTTGGCCGTGTATCGGAGACACCAGGAGGGAGGCCCGGGCGTAGCAGGCTGCTTATACAAGCAATTGCAGCGTTCGCCTGCTGGACTGGCACCGAGAAGGGAGTGTTCAGGAGCGGCCTGTGCTGCCCTGTCAGAGACTGTCCGAGGGAGGATACCCAGCTGTATGTTGCCGAGGGGGCAAGTCAGGTACAAGGCAGAGCTGTGCCAATCGTTGCTTAACCGTATGAGAGCCACAATGGTGTGCAGCTCTTTGGAAAGCTCTATGGCCCTCTAACGGTTAAACAGTTATCTGATCCATGAATACGTGTGCGTAACAAAAAGGGGTTAGGCACCCACACCCAATGCATCTGTGAGATATATAATATATCATGTGCACACGCATATATTGTCATTACTGGGTTTGTATGCAGGGCTGCTGTACTAAACTTGAGTAATTATGAAGCACCAGAGGGGACAAATGAAAATGTCCATTGATGTTAGTGTTCTTAACCCTTTACCTGCTAGAGAGGTCTTCAACGCATTACATTGCAGTGCTTTGGAGACTGTAACATTCATAGTTAAATTTAAATTAGGAATTTGGATTTTTTTTGTTGTTGCCGTAGTTTTATTCTTAATACATCTGTCTGTTTATGCAGCTATGGTTATTTGAAATGCACATCTTATACATACTATAGGTTCCTTTATTTCCCATGTGGAAGCATTTGTATTTCTAGATACAGTTGCACTTTTACTTCACCTATCTCCCTTCTGGTGGTAATGATGGTAGTCTTGTGTGCGTTTTAATGTAATCCTAATGTGTGACAGATTCTCCCCCCCCCCCCCATTCCTTTCTACGCCTACACTGAAGCTGGTGTGTGTGAATGCTGATGCTGCTTGAGGATACATGACTGTTGATGAGGGAATGGGATATTGCATAGTCCCTTCCTGTCTGTGCTGATCTCAGGAGACAAGTGGGCTCCATTGGTAAACGTTCAGACTGGCAGCTGATTAACTTGCAAATGAGGCAATACATTAGATGGCTGGATTTTAATCACCATCATCCTCAGCTGACCACTGGGCATCTGAGCGAGATGGGGAGTCCAATCCAGAAATAGCTGGTGAGATCCTGACAACGCAATCCTGATGTTTATTGTAGTGCTTACAGTTCCCATAGCCTTATCAGTTTGTGGTAATATTCAAGGCCATATATAAATCCCCAAAAATGAAGCAGTGTGGCTCATAGGGCTAAAGGCCCCACTTAAATTAACTTACCCCAGTGGTGCAGTTAGTATGTACCAGCATTGATCTGTGTGTATATGGCCCTAAATGTGTTTAGACATAGGAAAGCAATGGTAAAGGAACACAAACATATGTCTCATTGTACCCATGAAAATTCTATATTGGATGTTGCTTTCTTCTTGCTAGGCTGCTCTTATCCTACACGTGCTAATTTATTAATCTCCCATGGATCTCTGTAAGTGATGGGTCTGTCATTGTATGACTATTGGCGGATATAGGGGCCTGAAGACTTTGCTTCCAGCATTGCATTGCTCAGCAGAAAAAAAGGTTTAGCAGGAAATGGATCAGCCTTGTGCTGTCAGATCTAGAGCACTAGAATCAAGGGTTGGCTACAATACAGTTTCACACACATTACTGGGAAAGCACTGTAATTATACTGATCACTGTGTACTTAAACAATTTCTGCAGAATAAAAGGAGCAATAGAATAATAAAGTAAAAGATAATCTTGCAAGCCATCAGGGTTTATTAACTCTCAGGTTGCTAACAATATATCCAAAGCATTGCTTCATAATGCTTTTGTAGGCATCTCTAGTAAGTATGAATACATTGATTTTATAAAATGAGCATATATATTGGTTAACCATGGCTTGGAGGATGACATGTGGCCCTCTTCTCACGTCCTGTTGCCCTGTGTTATTTGTATGTGGTTATTTGTGTTGACGCAAGGGTATGTGATTTTGAAGATCAATTGCTTACATACAAAATATATATATTAATTTATCAGAGTGGATGTGAACGGTGTCCCACCCTACTCCATGGCATGCACAAAGAAACAATGGTTTAACACCTTGAGGACTGGTGGTAGTGCAGTGTTTTGCACCCCCCAGAATGTGATATGTGTCTAAAACAATTAAACTTACACAATTTCAATAAAATTGGGCATTTCTAGGAATAGTCCACAGATGGGTAACCTTTGGCTCTCTAGCATGAACTACAAATTTTATCACCTAAACCAACCTACAGCTTGTTGGGACCGATGGCATTATAGTCCCCAATAGCTTCAGAGCCAGAAATTGCCTAACCCTGATATAGTTAATGTTTTATGTATTTAAAATTTTGGAAGAATGTATATTTTTACTAGTCTGCAAAATTAGCCTGTTGAGTTCCAGAGGGGTATGCATTGCAAAGCAATCTATTGCATACCCCTCTGGCACTCAAAAGATTAAAGGCACATTATTACTTGCAAATGAAAAGTTATCATGCATTTGCCATCTTTTTGCCAACCTTTCCTTTTTTGGGGTGGAATTTCTATAATCTGTCAGTGTTTATTCACTCAGAACTTTACAGTCATATCTAAAACACTAACTTATTAACGGAAACTCTGATAGTCAACCTCCTTTATGACTTTACATATTCTGCAATTGCATAACATACAAAGTCAAATTGCCTGTAAGTTCTATTCATGTGGTGTTGTGTTTTTTTTCCTCCTTCTCCCCTTTTATGTCCCTGAAAAGGAGCTCCCTCAATCTGTATTCTGTCATGCACTGTGGAAACAAGAATAATGGCTGCCTCTATGGCATGCAGAGCACTCAGTACTGCATGGGTAGTGATACATCGTTGCACCCCTATAAAGAACTTTGGAGACAGACAACATGTCTTAACAGACAAACGGAAGTTGTAGGAGCCAGTGAAGGGTTACATGTTCACAGTTTTATAGAAAACTCTCCTAAAATGTAAGAGGCAGCAGGAAAACTTCAGGACCCCCTGCATCAATTGCCCCTCGGATTTTTCCATCGCTGGGTGCTCTCCCACTACTTCCTCAGACTTCAAAAGAAAGCTATCTAGAAACAGAGATTCAGGGAGTGCAATGACATAAGCACCTGTGGGCAGTTTAACATTGCATATTGTACACTTGAGAAAAAGTAAAGGCAAAAAGGAGGTGAACTGTCACTTTTAACTCCCGTTTTTTAGGGTTCTTTACTTTCAGTATGCATTGCACTGATCACTCCTAGAGGTTTATAGAAGCAACTGGGGTCAGTGGTCATTCATGCATAGTTGCCTACTCGCCCATATTAAAGGGATAGTAACACTTCGTTTTAACTTTATTTTATTTTGTAGGCATTAAAAAAACATGAAGAATGATATAAGTCTTATCGCTCAAACCTTTATGGTTTATGAGATATTCACAAGCAAAGTTCCCCTCCCCGCCCCTTTTACCTAGTGTAAGCCATCTCTTCTCAGATGTGAGTCTGGTTGTATGACAGTACAGATAACAGAAGGGGACAATTTTCTTTGTATGAAAACAATGAAAGCCCTTCCCCCCTTGATAAGTTTTTCAGCTTTTTCCATTATCTTAATTGAAGATTGTCCCTCTCTGCAGTCTACCTGGGCATCTCCCTTCTGATTTGGTTGAACAGGGGGGGGATACTTTGTTTGTGAATATCTCTTAAACCATAAAGGTTTCAGAGATAAGACTTATATCATTCTTCATGTTTTTTTAATGCCTACAAAATAAAATAAAGTTAAAATGAAGTATTACTATCCCTTTAAGATTTTCTATTACTCACACATTTCAAAGGCCCATGCACTAAAGCTGTATCTATTATACCCTTCACCAGGGCAGTAGTGGGCGGAGTCTACATGCAGCAGCGAGATTTACATTAATTCACTTCCCAAGGGGAATTGATTTTGACAGGCTTGGCTGGTGGTGGTTGGGTGTCTTCACCCCCTGGCCACACCTCTCAAAATAACTGCAGCAATATTCACAGGGAGGTGGTTTTGACAGGAGTGCCCTGGCCACTCCTGTCAAAATCATTGTATTGGGTTTCTGCAGGTCAGTTATTTTGACAGGAGTTAAGCCCCCTTGCAACTCCTGTCAGAATCACTGCAGGGAACTGCCCCTGCATCATCATCCATCTCCCCTTCACATTCACAGCTGGGTGTCACAAGATGTTCACTGTGGTGATTAAGCCTGTCTGGGGAGCCACTCACCTCATAAAAGCTCTATTTATAACCGCGTGGCAATTCCATGGGCAGCAGCATTCACTAGTCACATATCATTTGTTTTTACCTTGAATTCTAGAGCTGTCTACAGTTTCCTTTGCAGTGTGTTAGTGATGTGTCTACCATTCAAGGCAGTACTGGACAAAATATAAAGAACTTCGGAGCCTGGTTAAAAAAAAAAAATCTAGGAGCCGGTGAAGGGGTGCATACACACTGGTTCCTCTAAAGTATTCCAAACATTTTGGAGCCAGCAGTGGACGGTTCATGGTATTTCCCATTCAATTGGATTTACATTGCATTTTGGGAACCCGCTGCAGGATTTTCACAGGAGTGGGCAGGAGGGCTTTGCACCCCTAGTCCACTCCTGTGAAAATCACTGTCACAAACTAGGACTATAGGCCCTGCTGAGACAGTGGGGAGAGTGTGGGAGTGAAAGGGTTAACAATACCAGACCCCTGGTTACCTGTTAATATTCCTAGCAACCACCACATTAACCCCTGAAATCCCTCCTGCACTATCTCCCCAGTAGTACAGTTCGCTGCCACTACCAAGATTTTATATCTGGGCGTCTCAAGTTACCCCAAACACAACAGAATTACAGTATAAAATCACGTTAATAATCAAACATTTAGACTTAACCCTTTAGTAGCGTGTTCTAACTGAGCTTCCTTCAGAGTAGTGAGTTCATATTAGAGAACAGAGACAAGAGCTGATTAATTGAAAATTTAATCTGAAAAAAGGCTTCACAGCTCTGGTTACAAAAATACAGAAATAAAGGACATACACAAGTAAAGATTACACATAAGCAAAACAGTCCATAAAATAAAATGGGAGAAACACAAGAAATCCTTAATTACAATTACCAGTATTTTAAGAGTCCTTGGGAACTTCAGATGGTATATCCCCCTTCAATTATTACAAAGAAATTCACTGTTTTATCATATTAAATTGTTTCCACAGTTCCTTTTAAGAGGTCAAACCCCCCCGAGGTGGTTACCTGGGAGCGTCAGGGGTTTGGCTTGACCGTTTACAGCCCACTCAAACAGACCTGTCAGATGTTACTGGAGAATTCTACCTGAAAAGTCATAAGGCTTCCCAAAACATGCAACCCACAGCACACCTCTATAATGTTATAATAATCAGATTCCTCATATCTCTGTGAATATCTGGACACAAAACATGCTGGGTCTAACTTGTTGCAAAGTGGCTATTCTTGTAACTCATAGCAGGAACACCTCCCCCTGGCATGTTTGGTACCCACCACAAGGGTAAAACCTGGGCATTCTGAATATATATTTGTATTGAACCATTTTACACTGTATATACATGTTCTCCCTAATTCATAATATTTGACTGTCCTCTGGGTGAACTCGAGCAGAGGGTCCAATATAGTTTATGACACTCTGTTCTGCTCTGGCGATGCTCATTCAGTTTCTGGTGATGTTATCTACTTAGCTAATTTTATGGCCTAGGACTGGTGCACTTTGAATAACATACAAACAACTTATATACCCCAGAGGGCCACTCATGCCTTGGCATGACGATCACCACCCCTTATTTGATGTCTACTGCAGATCTCTGCCCCAGGGAGTGGCAGACAACAAACCAAAAAGAGTTACAATTCTGTATATTTATTTAAA
Source organism: Rhinophrynus dorsalis (assembly GCA_037306005.1). Lineage (NCBI taxonomy): Eukaryota > Metazoa > Chordata > Amphibia > Anura > Rhinophrynidae > Rhinophrynus > Rhinophrynus dorsalis. The sequence continues at coordinate 344,296,879 of CM074724.1, read as the reverse complement.
CGGTTAGTAATGCCCAAAACGAAGTTGATTCTATATGTTAGATTTTACCAAAACCTTTATGGTTTGAGAGAGATCCTCCACTAAAGTTCCCCTTCTACAGCTGACAGAGATCTGTGTTGGCTGACACGAGGAGGCTTTTCAGCAGAGCCATAATAGCGCAATTTAAAAAGAAATACTTTTTTGAAACAGTCGAAAAAGTGTGCTTGCAAACCAGGCACACTTTGTAGACTGTTCCAAAGAACTTTTTTTAAATTGCGCTATTGCGGCTCTGCTGAAGAGCCGCCTGTCGGTCCCCGGACCAGGAACTCCTGCTGTCAACTTACAGCTGATGTCAGGAGAAGAGGAGGAAGAGGAGAACTTTAATGGAGGATATCTCTCAAACCATAAAGGTTTGAGAGAGAGGACTTTTTCCAAATACGTTAGTTTTGTAAAATCTAACATACAGAATCAACTTTATTTTGGGCATTACTAACCCTTTACGGCTATTCCTACTTTGTATATCAGATGTACTCACAGTGCTTTGAGATTCTTCATTCAGAGCAAATCTGATGTTTGTGGGTGCAGTATATCCACGGGCTGTCCATTATTGGTTAATTAAATGGACGTTCCATGAAGGATTGTACACAAAAAAATGCAGTTTTGTTCTGGTATGTGTACTGAATAAAGTGTTTCCAAGCGGTTGAGTTAAATTTTTTGCTCAGTGGGAAAGGCACTAAAAAGTCTACAAATGTGTAGAAACTGTTACATATGTGCGAATGTTACATGTGTTTGTTTTTGGCTCCTGTTGGAATCCTTTCCATCAGAGCTTATTATCATTCAGAACTGTCTCATTAAAGGTAAACATAAATAATATGCCATTGTTCTCCATGTCAAGTAGAGTACATTTAAAATGTTCTCCATTTCCATCTAGCCAAATGGCAAATAGCCTCTTTGTGTTATGTTGCTGAAGAGGTGGTTCCCTGGAATCATCCTTTAATGACAGGAAGTAAACAGATGAGCAGCTTCTCCTTAAAGGGATAGTAATACTTAAAATGTAAAAAAAATATGTTGTAGAGTTTATCCCCCTGAGTAAAACAAGGGCACTCCCACTGCTGAAAGGTGTTTCATTCAAAAGTTATTAATTTTCAAAGTTGAATTTTTTAGGTGCAATATCACAGTGGCCTGAAATTGTACAGTGGCACTGTTGCTACACCATCCTATGGAGATTTATGGTCAACTGACCAGAGCTGTCCATAGGATCGTGTAGCAACAGTGCCACTGTACAATTTCAGGCCACTGTGATATTGCACCTAAAAAATTCAACTTTGAAAATTAATAACTTTTGAATGAAACACTTTCAGCAGTGGGAGTACCCTTGTTTTACTCAGGGGGATAAACCCCACAACATATTTTTTTTTACATTTTAAATATTACTATCCCTTTAAGCCATTTGGCTGTTAACCCCTTGAGTGCCAGAGTGGTACGCAACGCATTGCAAAGCAATGTGCTGAGTACCACTCTGGCACTCAAGTGGTTAAAAGAGCCAGCAGTATATTCCATTTTGATTGGCCCCTTGGCAACCTGAAGAGGGGACAGCTATCCATGCACTATGCACATAGGGCTTTTACGTCATAAACCTATATAATACATTATACATGTCTATAGAATAGAAGTTTTTGTGAAATGACCAGAGGTGTCCAAACCTTTTATCAACAGCTGCGAGACCCCAGGAATTTTAGAATATCATGGATGTATGGATCACTAACCGCTCCTAATACTGAACCTCCACTTACCTTAAGCCAGTGATTCTCAACCAGGGTGCCGTGGCACTTTGGTGTGCCATGGACATCATCTTAGGGTGCCTTGTGTTTTCTATAAAGACTAACACAAATGGATTTTTAAATAAAGATTTATAGAAATTGTTATGTAAAATATGTTTAGGTATGGTATTATGATTATAAGACCTAATAATACTGTATATTTATGTATTGTCGCCTTCATTATGCCCTTGATAAAATACATTAAATATGTTACGGGTGCCCCGAATGTTCAAGATTACGTGTTAGGGGTGCCCCGCACAAAAAAAGATTGAGAACCACTGCCTTAAGCTGTGCAGAAAATCCTAATGGGAACTATGAATTGGATATGCATAGATTGGTTCACCAAATTAATCTTTAATTAGTAGTAGACATCTTGTCCCTTGACGTGAAAGGTGGCACCATGTTGACAGTGAATAAAGCGGGGAGACAAGAAGAGCAAATGTGATCATCTTTACTGGTTGTGAGTAGCTTTAGGGTGCAAGCTTTCAAGGTCACCTAGGCCTCTTCTTTATGGCATGCCTGATTAAGAGAACTATGTGGTCTTGAAAATGTTCACTTTAATGCTACTCACAGCCACTGGTGGAGGAACTCTTAATATTTGGAGCCAGATGTAATTTGTAGGAGCCAGTTAGGAGTTTAAGGAGGCAATGAAGGTGGGTCATGAACATGAATGTATATAAACTGAGACAGAAGTTACATTTTAGGAGCCTGGATTTCCGTTTATTGTAGCTATTAGATTTTTGGTCAGATTAAAAGGTCAGCATGAAGCGAATCAGGGATGACTATTTTTATAGGTGTGGGCAAGGGTCTTCGTCCCTGCCCACTCCTGTGAAATCACTGCAGTAGTCCTGCTGGTCACCAATGTGTTCAACACGCCCAATGGAACGTGCAATGCTGTGCACCAGTCACTAACTACCAAAGCTTGGAGATTTTCTCTCCCCCTCCCTTTCTCTCTCTTTTTTTTTTTTTTTTTTTTTTTTTTTTTTTTTCTTCTTCTTCTTCCAAAGGTTATTAGATAGTTAATAATTTTTCTGATAGCTTTAGTTCAAGATGCATCATCAGCAGCGCCATCAAGCTGCAAAACATCTGTGACAAAGGACTAGTATAGTCTCTCTGGGGATTTCTCATGGCCACTAAAACAATCTGTTACATCACCCTGCTTGAGGAAAAGCATTGACTTTGGAATAGTAAAATTACTAATGTAATGAGGACACAGCGATAACTGTTTCATGCATGAGCTATCCTTTACGGTAACTGGAAGTTCATTAGTAGAAGTTGTTAGTGTTTCTTAAGAATGTGTTTAAACCCATGGATGATGTGGAGAAGACCTTTCTAACATCCA